>JASVER010000004.1:14843659-15473773 GCA_030449065.1 Oceanodroma leucorhoa | reverse complement strand
AAACAAAACAAAAAAAAAACCCCGAACCCCAAACACAACACCTCTCCTACTCCCAGTCAGAAGTGCTTTTCAAGAACTGAATTAAGAAAATACTTCTTCAAATAACAAYGTGAAGTGTTGTAAAGGTACAATAAAATATGTGTATTATAGATGTAATAAAAAAATCCTCATTCTAAATACTTCATTTGGATGTTTTATTAATAAAAATAGGTGAAATTTGTATTTAAGCTTTTAATTTAACATGGTTTTGCATATTCAAGAAGCACTGACCAATGAGTCATTTCTGAGAGATAAAAAATGACTGATTTGGGCATATTATTAACTGAGTTTTTTAAAACAGTATCCTTTTTTTTTCCTAAAGAATTTGTTCTCATTTGAAAACTTCTACTTAGGACTCAGTAAATTGGGTCCCACAAATTCCACCCTCCCCCACCTCCCACCCATAAACATTGGCTTGTAAGTTATTTTAACTGTTTTAACTGAAATCAGAGGAATCCTGGACAGCTGGCTGCGACTACTGGCATCAAAAATACCATTAACTCTCCTTGCTCATCCTTGCTCACACAATTGCCCATTTATCCCATCCTTTCCCATTGAACCTGCATGTGTGCACAGCAGAAGACAACAGTCTCCTCATCTTTGTATTTTATAATTTTTCAGCTCCCTTAAGTTGGTAAGTCCTAGTCTGAAACACCTCTAGTTCCCAAATAATTATAGAAAAGACTATCTCTTATGCAGAAAACCATACCCAGCCCCTTGCAAAATGTCAAATCTAATTAAACCCTTAGAAAGATTTCAGTGCTATGCAGAGCCTTAAGAGGGGTGGATTCCACATTTAGAGCATCCTCCAGACAAATAAATCAATTCAAAACACTCTATGTCATACTCTCATTGCGTATAGTCAAATGGGCTGGAAGGAGAAAGAAAAAAAAGGAGGAAAAAAAAAAAACAACCCCAAAACAAACCAAAACACAACCAGTACAAATAATGACTTGATATGCAGCTCTCCTCCTCCCATGTCAGACTTATGGGACCCRTATTTAGAAGGGCGAGAATGCGAGTCCATACCACGCAGCGCTCCCCTGGTCAGAGTCTTGCAGGCTGAATGATAAACTCTTTAGCGGCAGCTTCTAACAAGCTCCTGGCACCAAAGTCAATTAATTCTGAAGTGGCTTTTAAAAGAAAAACAAACTAGATGCCATGAAAATAAACCAGAATGATTTAAGCAGGAATATCAGAGTTGATACAACTGCGAATGGAAGAGCACATTCAATTCTGAAAATAAAGCATCTGGCAACGTACCAAGGTAACAGCTATACTATCTGCACAGAGCCCATCTGACACAGCCAACCAAGAAAGGGAAAAACATGAAAGCAAACCCATTGAGGATACTAGTGCTTCAGGACAACAGAATAGCTAGGAACACTTATAAACACTAACTAAAATAATGCAAAATGTCCACCCACACATTGACAATGGAAAAAAAAATATGGGAACAATAAATACCTTATCTCTGGGAAAATTCATCTCCACAGCAAAACCAAAAGAGAATACAACATACTCTGAGAAGGCAACATGGGCTGTTCAGAGATCACGGCAGTTCAGAGGAGGTGGTTACTGACAGGTGAGAGGCAGAATAACTTCCTGACTTCAAAGAAGGTTTTGCTTCCCTGATTCCTATTTTGCACATCCCATGTTGTATAATTGGCTTTTGGATGAGATTTTATCTTTAATTTCTAATAAAAGGTGCATAAGCATAAACCAGAGGACACAGTCACCAGCCTTCTTAAGACACCATGTTTGTACTGGTGGCTAGAATCAGAAGAACAATTAGTCTTTTCCTTGTATGGCAGAGCGTCACAATCTCATCATGTACTAATGATTAGCAGCACTTTAGAAAAGGGCTGGTAGCAGGAATTCCTGACATCTCCTTACTCCGAACCATGCAAAGTTTGCAAAACTCTAGCTTTTGCAAGCACATGACATTATTATATTTATAACCAAGTCTCAAGATTTAGCCTTCTATACCTACAAACTAAAAATATAAACCAAACAGTTTTATAATCAAAACAGCGATTATAGAATTAGGGAACGGACGGTTCCTGTGAATAGCTAGATATGGTCCCCGAACCATACACTCAAATGTAGTTCCATGCACTAAGCTATGGAAAGAAGCCCATAAACGTTATTCATTTTCCTGACTCTCTTAAAAAAGAAAAACTGTAACACACATCTGTGACCTAGCAACAATATGGTTTGAAATACTTTCCAGATCACTGAACTGTGCAATACCTTTAAAAATGGGATGACAAAAGGTCGCAGTGGGAAGTTAGTAGCTTCTTGCAGTTTGGAATGAAATTCTTCAATTGTCAAAGTAGAATTCTGTTGAGAAAAAAAACTCTGTCTTGGTGACAAAATAATGAAAACACTTAGCAAGAGAAACGGTAACCAAAGCACTCTGAAATTGCTTAATAACTCGTTCTTGATATTGATAAAAGGATAAAGAAAAGCATGCCACATATTAAATTATTACCTTATTAAAATACTCAAAGGAAACCACCAGCATCTCAGATATTCAGTGCCTGTTGCTTAAAGTACAGTTTAAGCTCTCAGGTGCTTTCACATTTCAAACATCAGTTAAAGCTGCTTTTCTCAACATTTTTTTTTATTTTCTATTGGAGCCTCTTATAACTTTGTTCCCAGTGCAGAAGTGGTAATTAACATGCATTCACAAAAAAATCACACTTTTTAAAGGCACATTCCTTGTTGTCTGAGGAGGAAAACTGCACTTTGCCTCTTGTACTTATGAAAAGGATTGTCTACTATGTTCTAGGCTATGTAGTAAAGTCATTACTTTGCAGCTGAAGGCATAATCATGAAGACCACACGCTGCACAGGGCTGACCAAGGGAATAATGTGATATGTGGACATTCCCAAGGAAAAGATCCTAATTTGCTCCTCAGAGCTCAGATGAAGGTAGAAATCAACTGTAATTAACACTGGGCAAGCACTTTTGAKCTGAAAATCAAGGGCAGGTAGATGCTCCCAAAGCTGTCTTTAGTTTCTTTACTAGTTCCCCTTTCCACAAAGAACCATGTAACAAGCAAAACCACATTAAACAGGCATTTTGGGTATGGAAGCAAACGGAGAGTAGGACTTACTGAAGTTACACTGCCTCCATTAAACTTCCTTTTGACACAGACTCACRTGAAGGGGTACCCATTGCTGTCAGGTAGCATTTTGTGAAGATACAAGCAGAGGACACCTGAGCCCTAATACTAAAAAGTGCTGGCAGTCTTTGCTCCAAATGAAGTCAACGGCAACTGCAGCTGCTCAGAACAGATGTAAATTAGAGCACCACAACAGCATTTTTCCTGGTACATCTAATTATTGCTGAAGGAGATACATGGGAGACAACAACGTCTGGCAGAGAAGGGGCTTTATTGGGAATAAAAAAGAATGCTGGTCCAGATTCACAACAGTGTGTCTGTAAAACAGCAGCCCAACTTGACAGATGTAGGTAAGAAAAAGCTGAAATTATCATTCAGCCATACGATCACATAAAGATAACCTTATAAATAAGGTGACTTAAGCAGCAGCAATGCCCTGCTGCTGGGTCCCTCGTTGCTGGGTTCAGTGAATACTGAGAAAAGGTCTTCCACTGCGTAACCGCATTCCAAACATATTTTCAGCTCATCCTTTTAACTAGTATTCTACCACTATATATATATAGGGCACTCTCCTTTCCCCAGCCAACTAAACTAGGCAAGTCAAACCATATTTTACTACATTATATAATTCAAGGTATGTCTACATTAGGGGTGCTGCCAGTATAGCACGAAAACCCTTTCACACTATTACAGCATAATACCATACTGGCAGGAAGAGTCAAGTCTGTATTTGGTTGGGAATAGCTGCCACTCATGGGAAGCTCGTCAAGTTACTCATGTTAGCTCTGGCAGCAAGAGCCAGCACTTCATTCTTGCATGTTTGGTATCCCTAAATATGATATATGCAGTGTATGTGACCCACTCTTTTATATAATAAACATGTCAAGCGCAAAAGAAGGAAAAGGAGAGAAAAAGATCACAGTTGTTATATCGTTGGTTTTTTTGCTTACCACAAGTCCTAGCACAAGGGTACGCACTCTCTCCCCAATCTCTGGTGAAATGTCATTGCCAAACTGCTGTAAGGTTGTAAGAAATCTCTTCAGTTTGCTGAGTTGCCTAGCTCCACAAGCTGGCGGTAACTGCTGGTTAGCCAGAGAAGAGGAAGAGGAAGAGGACGGCCCATTGCTAAAGCCATTAGGAGGAGATGGAGCTCCATTTAACGCTGTTGGTGAATGGCTAGTGCCATTGGTTACTGAAAGAAAAAGAGAAGGGAGGATAAAATAGAGGGGTGGGGGGGAGGAGAGAGAGAGAGAGAGAGAGAAGACAGAGGGGAAAATCCATCAGCTTATGTTTTCTGTGCTTGACCTCAAAATTAATTAAGTTGCACAATCAAAGATAATTAGCCTTTTGACAGAGCGACACTCTGCAGTTTATATCTATTTCCCAGTAGCTGGTACTGAACAGTGTAYGGATTGGAAGTAACAGCAGCTGCCTCTCGCACAGCCCCCCCAAAGCGCTCCTGGACCTGAAAAGCATTATTTGAATACCAGCCTTTTGTCAGAGGATTTTTAAAAGAGCGAGAGGGAAACAGAGAGAAAGAGCATGAGTGCACGTATGATTGAAGACCAAAAAAAATTGCTCTTTGGGGTAGAAAAAAATGCGCAGACATATTTCACGAAGCCTCAGTTTATCTCTGAATATTTTTACTTGTATTTTGTACACACAACTGACAGCTGTGTTTATAAAACAGGACTTTCACGTTTTAACCTTGCACCACCCAATGAGAAGGTTATTTTTTCCAATACAGATTTCCTAGCTGCTAACATATGGAGCACACCAAGTTGTTTGTGCAGGTACAAATTGTGTCATGCTCACTGTGGCTTGAAGCCTTGCAGCTAGGGCATGATGCTAGACTTCAGAAGACTTCTCCGAGACCACTACCAAATCACTCAGCTTTCATGTGCCAACACCGTATCTCTAAAAAGGACAGGAAAGCATTCCCCTCCTGTTGCAAGGTTGCTGTGAAARTAATTATCTAAAGTACTAAGTGTTCAAAATTTATGGCAACGAGATTCATGCAGACATACTGAAGACAACAACAGGCAGTTTTTGGCAGCAATTTCAGTTTGATTCTTATCCACACTCCAGAAGAGAGCAGAGAATCAAACTGAGGACATCCTTTTACACCCAGGTCACTTGGAACAGCAACAGTCAAACACACTCTGTTGAGGTTGTTTGAGTCTGACTCGCCAAAATGACAGCGAATGGCAAGAAAAAGGACGGCTCCCTAGAAATACAAATGTACCAGTCCACTGGCAGGTGTGGGCACACAGCATGCGACTGCGCCCAGCAACAGCCGCAATTTCTCCATTGCCCTGGAGAAATTTGCTGATTTCTTTTTGGGAAGTCACTCAGAACCCATCCCAAAAAATATCAAAAATCAGGAATTTGTCTACAATCAAAAATGCATAGGAGTATTAGTCTAAATTGCTTCCTATTTAAAAGCATAACCATGGCGAGCTAGCAACTTAAAGAATCATAGAATCATAGAATCATTAAGGTTGGAAAAGACCTCTAAGATCATCGAGTCCAACCATCAACCCAGTACCCATGCCCACTAAACCATGTCCCGAAGCACCTCATCCACACGTTTTTTGAACACCTCCAGTGATGGTGACTCCACCACTTCCCTGGGCAGCCTGTTCCAATGCTTGACTACCCTTTCGGTGAAGAAATTTTTCCTAATATCCAATCTAAACCTCCCCTGGCGCAACTTGAGGCCATTTCCTCTCGTCCTAAGGCCATTTCCTCTCGTCCTAGCAAGCAAGTCCTTTCTGAGGATGGACACCTATTACTAGATTTAAATCACTACCCTATTGCCAGCTTTAAATCACTACACAATACTTTTGAAGGAGCTTTTGCCCTAGTGACTGAAGTGCCCTTCTGGAAGTACTACAGAAAAAGCGGTCTGAATTGTTATCTAGTTTCTGCTTGTGTTTTATCCTAGTTTTTGGTTGCCTATTCTAGCTGCATGGGCTAGGGAGAACAAGAAGTGGAAAAAGCAGAAATAGAAAGAAGCTGGCCACGTGCAGCTCCAAGCCACGCACTCTGAGTGCTGCAGTAGAGTGAGATATCTGAGTAAACAAATACATCGTGATTGCAAGGAACTTGCATAGCCAAAAGTCATCATACCATGAACTTAGTAAATACGGAATGGGAAGAAGAAGAATATGTCCTGCTCTAGCCTGACACCACCCAGCAACTCAGTCACTGCTAAGGGGCTGCTCTAGGCAGAGGGTCCTGGGGCTATGATCAAGAAAGCATAAAACAGCAGAGCTCATTACCTAGGATAGATATGAGGAGGAGAAAGGCAGGTAAAATTTCTCCCAGAACAAAAGAAATATATAATACTCCCCAAATGCAGCTTGTCCAAAACTTTTTTTTTTTTAATAGCCAAACTCCCTGCTAATGATTTTATCTCTTTATAATGTCTGAATTTGCCAACTGGCAAAGATCTACGTCATTTCTAAAATAAACCCATGTTATTAATAAAACAGAATTTACCATTTAAAATTTCGAACTAATTTTTTTTTTCGAACTCTATGTCAAGAGTTTTCAATCATCGAAAGCAAAGAAAAAAGCATACTCTTGACCAGAAAACAAGTATGATCTTCCTGGCCTACAGGCATTCCCACTGTAGTAATAATGAATGTAACTGACACTCCAACAGAAGTGACTGTTTACTGCACAAGCTGGAACCGCTAAGGCCAAACTCCAAAATCTGACAGGCAATTAAAATTAGACTTTTTTAGACTTCTAGTCTTCATATGAACAGCCCCAAAAGTCCAATGATGGTTCACACACCTTCCAAAGTGCTGAAGCCAATCAAATAAACAAACATCCAGAAATCTTGTGAGTACACTGAGGATTATAAGAATGATTAAAGAACATTGCCCTATTCCTTTTATTATTGCCAAAGATTACCCTGAACTGTGCAAAGTGCATCACACTGGAAAGCTTAATCTGTAAGAGCCCCATCCTGCAAAAACATAGAAACAATTCAACTTTAGACTGGAGCAGCTCCTAGGATGATTCAGGTGCTGAAGTTAAGCAAAACAGAGAAATCTTTGCAGGATCAGGGTCACTGGCTTAAATTTGAGTTTATGCGAATAGTTGATACAAAACCCTCCTCACTGTTTAAGTTCCATGTAAATCTTCAGGACAGGGTTCCCTGAGATAAGTAGTACAAAGGCCTCCAGCTGGCCTTCTGCATAGAGGTGAATTTTAAATAAGGCATTTAACAGACAGAAAGGGACTAAACAGACATAGACAAGACAAATAGAAGATGCTGCCTTCATTCTGTTTAGGCATATGTATTCTACTGTTCTAAAAATGTTTTATTTAAAATGTGAAATGTAAACACATTCTCATGTTTATACTATTACAAGGCAGTATAAAAGAGACCAAAAAATTTGCAGCTAAATCTAAGAGAAATGTGGATCATTTCATGGCTGTGAAAAGATTAGTCCAGACAACATGCCAGATTCAAATCTCAGTTACACTGATACGAATGCAGAGTAATTCCATCAAGAGTAGTAGAGTTTCTTGTGTGTTTACATGAATAAACTGAGATAGATATGCAGCTCCAAGTGATTTAGAGAAGTGGTCACAGACTAGAAATCTCCAGATAAAACAATAAAAGGCCTTTGTTTTTTGTTTTATATCAATATTAACTAGACATTATATAGCACTTAAATCAGAATTCTTCWTTCAGTCGTAAGTGGGATGAAGATAAGTATTTTCTTTATGAATTACCTCCACTTAAAAAACATAAACAAACAAAACCCCCGAAGCTTCTGTACAAAAGGGAACGGGATCATTTAAACAACAGAATGGCATAAAAGAGGAGAAGGTGGTTTTCTGTACTTCTCACAGAAGGACTGATCTGAGCATTAAGTACATGGGAAACCAGTGCTCGCTGTCCTTTTACACTGCGGCCAAGTTGTCAATGAAATAACACAACTCTGAGCTGAAGGTCTTAATACCTTACAAATGCATTAATCTGTTGTGATCTTAGTTTTGCTTAATTACTTTATCGCAGTACAACCAAATGCTGCTCCCGCCATGTCATGCAGGTTTCCCTTCACATATTTTGGTTTCTTACATACAGAGTAGAAAGCATATGGAAGAAAAGGAAGAAAATAAGTCTAATTACACGTTGTGGGCGTGAATGAACTGGTTCTTGGAGCTCCTTGGGTAGTGGGAGGAGGTGGCATGGTTGGAGGCGTCAGCCTGGATTGTGTCTTCACATCCACAGGTGAGTCTGGCATTGTGGAATGCTTCTCAGTGCGATCTGCAACACACACCACAGGAACACACCGGTTTATTCCCCCAAGCACACCCCCTCTGACAAAAACTTAAAAGCTAATACAAGAAGCGAGCCATTTCAGCATCTGCCGCAAAAGATTACACCTGATTATCTACACCAGTGTGCTCTTCCCAAATTACATCATCTAAACCTTACTTAAGAAGGTGTAACACAGATGGTAAGACCTCATTTGCAGCGGTGCTGCATTATCTTTTGGTTTTATTTCTAGCATGTGCAGATGCTACCTCCCAAGCACTCCTGGAGCTGCAATAATGCCACCTCCCTTCAAGGCTCTCATGTCAGCCAGGAGGAAAAAACAGATGAAGAGACAGGAAGGTAATAAATTCCCTTACGACAGCTCTTGCAGAACTAAAACATGAAGCTCTTTAGTACAGGTGAGATACTGGGTGGGATATTGGCTGAAGCCAGCTCTCTCCATGTCTCTTTTTTGTAACACCTGCTGTCCTCTCCATCGCTTCTCTTTGTAATCATGGAGAGATACTTATGTTAAATACCGCGCGCCTCCTGGATCACTTTACCACCCTGCCCTCAGATATTCTTACATTCACCAGAAAAATGAACACAACATGCCAAAATGGTAAGTCAATTGTCACACATACATACCATTTTTTTAAAAAAGCATCTAAGTTTGCACCTTCACACATTAAGAACAACTTTAATGTTCAAAACCTCCAAGATAAGTAGAAACATACCTCCCCAAGAAAACAAAACAAACAAAAGGCAAAAACAGGCAGAAAACATAACAGTTCTCTTGCAACTAAAAATCTAAAGATGCAAGGTATTTGATATAGAAGCTATAGAAGTATCTTCTTTTTTCCAACATCTTTTTGGACACCTCTATGTTAAAATTTTAAAAAACCCACCCAACCCCTTATGTTTCATGTATCGAGAATGAGCAAAACGTGACAACATTTACCAACTGAAAGCAAAATTAAGGCTTCCTTACTCATGCCAGGAGTTCAGCAAGCCATCTTGAGTAAAGATGAGTAAGATCAAATTTAGCTTTTAATGGACATAAGTTAAATTCTTCTATCCCTTCTTTGGGGGGTTAGGGTTATTTATTTTATATACTGTCCTACACAAGTCTTCTGAACTCCAATAAACTATTTTGCAAAGCAAGCGTCGCTGCTAATGGGTAAGCATCTAAGTGTGGTTTTAATTCAAGACAATATCAAAGTCCGTCACGTTCTATAAATTCTGTCACTCCACTTTGCAACGTGCTTTCCTTGTTCTTACTAACAACATACAAACTTCAACAAAAAAAATCATATCTAAAATTTGCCCTGAGAGACAATAACAGAAATTAAATGCAATGCACACATTTAACAAAGGAAGGGTAGGTTTAAAAGAGCCTCAAAACACTTAGTTACCGGAACACTTAATTATCAGAAAGTAAAAAACAAAACAAAACAAAACAAAACAAAACCCACCACACCACCACCACAAACATGAACAACGCGTAACAGATACCAATCTTCAGCTGCCTGAAACTGAGGAAGTATGTCCCAGAGACGCAGTGTGTTAGGTAGTGCAATTATAGAAGCCATCTTCACTCTTTGTAGAAGTGCCTACAGACGATGTTTCAGTTCTCAGGGAAAGGGAGTCATTTCATATAGAATTTAGAGACAAGTTTGGGGAAGATGAGCAGTGGAACACCCCCAGAACAGGATGAGGGGAATACAGATACAATATTATAGGATCTGTAGTGTTGATCTAAGGATAGCAAACCTCAGCTGTGTAGGGAACAGTATCCAAAATGATTAGCTTAAATATTAAGGCTGCTACACAGACAGGTGAGGTTTGATTTGCAAATCAAGCAACAGTAAATTATTACATGCTGGAAAACAAAAGCAAGTTTTTAAACATGTTCTATACAAATTTCCTTTCCATATCGCTATACTAAAATAGTTAAATCTGTATCTTCAGAAAGCCATTCATTTAATATAAAGAACTACGAAAACTCGTCTTGAAATGTTAATTGCTTCCTTAATAGCCGAATTCATCTTGCACTCACCTCAACCAACCTCAGCAACAAGGGAATAAATAGCTTTCAGCTCATGTTGCAACAGAGGGAAAGAGGCACAGCAGTGAGCCCAAGCCCTCCTAAATAAAGGCAAATATTTCTGCCATGCCAAGAAAGGAGAGAGAAAGGGAGGCTTGCCAGAGCTGGTGGGGAGATAACAGTGGGAACTGCTAGTCCATCTGGTTTTCATTCTGCTAACACTCACATTGAACTGTTAAGGAAGGCAGTCCAGGTACACAGATTTGAAGCATGTGGGAGCGCAGACACAGGCACAGAGGAGATGGAGGTGGGTGGAAGAAGGAGTGAGAGAAATCGAACTCCTCTAACAGTCTGCTGCTCGCAGCGAGCAGGCACAGCCTGTATCCTCCAATTCAGCTGTTGATAACTAAAAGCGATCCCAAGCCTATAACCAACTGCACGGCTCCTGCTCCCCTCCTTTGCTGCATTTCAAAGTTCATGTTTCATCAGAAACGCGCTCAGATTGGAGGGGGGAGGCTTTCCCAAAAAGCTGGCAATGTTTTGTTACTTAAATTGAACACGGTAGTGGGAAATAGTGTGTTGGTTTTGCCCTCCAATTTCAGATTGTCATTCTACCGTGATCCAACTGGTTTTTACTCCCTCGAACAGTGTCTGCCACCCAGTTTGCAGATAGCTGAAATTATCCACAGACCCCTCCACTTCTCTTATAAATCTAATGACATTAGGCTTGATTTTCCTAATTACCTTTCTTTGGACCTCTTAGGGGTAAAAAAAAACCCTCTGCAGGCCACTTACCTTTGCTTAACCTCTCTCTCCCCCTTGCAAAGCCCTAAACCCCATTCTGCTACTGTACGATTGCAGGCAGACAGATTTATCTCTGGTTGTCCGTAAGTTCCCCAGCCCTGCCTTCTGTAAGGAGATATAAGGCTCCTTTCAAGCACACCTCAAAATACTTCTAACCAGGGTGCGAGATTATCTTGTCAGAGCAGAGACTATCCGGGGCGGGGGGAAGGGGCTGTTGAAGGGCTGCAAAATGCAAAGCTCTGCCACGTGCTCGGAAGACGCCACCACCACCACACCGCCCAGGAGAACAGCCTTTACATCCCACTTTTCCACCTTCTTTAATAGCAAAACTCCTGCAGGAGCCATTCTGCTCTTACCGCTACTATTTACCTGTTCCTTGCCGCTACAGCTGGTTCCCTAACCCCCGAGGCAGCTGCAGGGCTGGGAGCACCCGCCTGCAGCAGCCCTGCGCTCGCACCGTCCCACCACCCGCAACCCCAGAGAGCCTCGGCAGCTCTGTTCTTAAGAGGCAGATCTCTCAGGGGATGGAGAGGTGATGGAGCACAAAGCAGAGCCACCGCTGATAAAAGCGTTACCAGTTCTTGTGATCTGAACTCCTAAAGCTTGTAGTGCCTGATACTTAGCCTAGAACTCCAGCTTCTACAATTATTTATTTTTTAATAAAAAAAAAAAAAAAAAAAAAACAAACAAACAAACAAAAACCAACCAACCAACCAACCAACAACAACAAACCCAACAACCAACACATTTTACTCTAATTACTGAAAAATAGCCTGATATGAAAGCTAAAGGCAAAATGGTATTTAATCACATTAACGAGACAAGTTTCCCCTAAACCATGTTATTCTATGAGGGCTTTTATGTATAGACATTTTTCCTACAAACTCTGTGGATATTCTGCTATCTGTACATTCAGAGGTGGTGAGGGTTTGGGAGAGGAAGAAAGAATCAAGAGGAAAAAACTCTATTTTTCACAGGTAAAAACCTGCCTGTCTAAGATTTCATGTACATTTGTTACGGTTTTATAATACATTGAACTTTGCCTGAAATTTGGAACTTTAAGAAAAACGACGTCTTAAAATTGCTTAATTTCTTGAATTCAAAAACATTTTTATGCTTTTGTGTCAAACCAAACTTCCCATTTGCAAACCTAGTTCTGACATTTCAAACAATAATCCTGAATTAGCAGGGACACACCAGAAAGTTTCATACAGGCAGTATCCCACAGCATCACACATTACAGAGCGCAAGCTGTGTATACAGAGAGAGTAACTTCTTTCAGGTGCGAAGATTTCTTCCACCGAATCCCTCTGAACAGTGACAGATTTGCAGCTCCTTAGCCCAGTTCAGATCAAATGGGGCTGAAACCAGAGGTCCTCCAAACCGGAGGGAAAAGGAGACATCTGCAATTCATTCTGCAGTGCTCGCTGCAATCAATTCAGGATGGAGATAGATGGTGAAATAATGGTCTACTCCTAATCCATACACACAACCCTCTGGTGCAGTGAGAGACTTAGAATAAATTCAGAAAATATGTTTCAAGTATGCAGAGATCTATTGCATTTGCTTTGGATTATATTTTTTATTTAAAAAAAACCCCAAACATTTTGAAATATACATTCTTGAATCTCTTTTACAGCACAGAGTGAAGAACTGTGATTTTACCACAGAAGTATTTTGCGCCATTTTAAATTAAAGAATGTTGTAAAACCAACTTTAAATCATGATATTTCTTCTGTGGATTTCTTGGTTCATGAAACTATACTGTTCTTGTCATTCATTCGGTTTTTATGGTAGGAGTTATTTTTATCACTATATTTAGCTGTTAGGTGAACGCTGATATTTACCGTAAGCACAGACAGCTTCTGAAGACAAATAAGGAACAGACAAAGTAAAACATGCAGGAGCAGGGGCAAAGAGAGATGTGCATGTATTCAAACTGATTTACTTTACTTCCTGTACCCTAAAAGATTTAGTCCATTTTTAAATCAAGGCGGTCTTTCATATATGGCAACATTTCAGCTCACGTGGCACCCTTCCAAGTCTAACGCATCAAGGAAAGCTGATGTATGGAACAAAATATGGAATATATAAATACTTTACTGATACCATTTCAATAGCCAATTCAATGTCAAGCATTTCTAGGAGTGGTGTGTTTTCAATTTCCTTTTTTAAATGAAAAAAAGTATGGTATAATACACTGTGGCATTTATTTTACTTTTAGTTAGTGCAAACAGTTCCAGATGTATATTCAGGCATGAAAGATTCTTAAAAGACACTCTATATTGATTGTACAGTACTTACTACTTYTGTGCCAACATGTTAAAAATAAAAATAAAAACTGCCAAATTAAAAGAGCCCATTGTCTCGTTTCCTTTAAACTCACAGAAAGAACAAACCCCACATGGGATTAGAACCCACCTCCACCACCCGAATTATATGAATTGAGACCTAAATCTGTGGGATTTATTGCTGGTGATGGTTACCTAGGTGGCATTGGGCTAATTTCGATTATTTTGAACGGGATAGCATGGAATTTGCAAGCAGGTAACTCCAGGTTGTGAGTCACAATAGTGACGCACTGGGAGACAGAAACCCACAAGTCCACCTAAGAGGACAAATTACATAGATCTTTCATCCATAATGCTATCACGCTACGGTCAGTAAAAAACCTTCCCTCCTTCAGATTTGGCCAAGCCACGCAGCACCATTACAAGGCAGCATTTGTGGAGACCCACAACTCCCGACTCTCAGATCTACCACTACACAGAGAACAATATTACGAGGTATCTGCCTTGGTTGAAGAGGACTCCTTTGAGAATGCACAGTACATGCCTGATACACATGGTAAATCCTACCCACCCTGTGCACCGCACACCTGGGGAAACCTGGAAGTCCTCTGATGCAGCCATAAAACACAACATTCGGACAACACYGCTGCAGAACCTCTCCCAGCCAAGCATGCCTGGGACTTGTTTGAGACCTGTCCAGTCTTCATTCCATTCGTCTCTTGGCCTTTCTGACTTTTTCTTAATGAATAAACAAGGACATAAACACAATGGATGTTTTTGTGCTATAAACAACTGATCTCAAACAGGCATAATATAGACATAGGTTTCTGTCAGCACCAGATGCAGTCATTTCATTGGCCTAGAAAGAAAACATCAGCCAGTTTCCAGTTCCCCAGTGAAGAACTTTTACTCCCTAGGAGATTTGCAGAAGGGCAGTATCAGAAAGCACCTCAGACACTAAGACTCCATCTTTTGTCACAAAACATTACCCCTGCAAGCTTTATCCACTAGGAATGAGAATGCGTGTGGGGCRAGTGACAGACATGCACAGCAAAGTTTTCAAGACGACATAATGTTTCACCACCCCCTTCAGCAAGCCGGGTATGAAGCTCACATGCTGAAGATGACCCTTTTGCAAGAGCAATACCACAACTTTGCTGCAGTCTTATCTTGGTCCTCCTCTGCTCAGATAGTTGAACATTTCATATCACCAGCTATTCTTCAGAATAAATGAATGCACACTCAGTTTACACATTTCTTCTCATTTAATACACAGGAGCTAGAAGAAATTCTGCATCCTGGGAGTTCACTGAAGTTATCTCAGGCCAAGTTATCAGAGCTTTCTTCAGATGTGCTAAAAAAAGCCTTGAGAGTAATGCAATCTCCACTCTGTCTCCCAAAAGCTGAAAGGGGTTTTTGTGCTACTGTCTCCCAGTTTTGGTAGGAAGAGCTTGCGGATGATGTAAAGTAGATGAATGCTTTAGACGGACAATGCTTTACATCATGTTCTTCATCCATAATGGTACCTTGACTGGTCCTACTGTCATGACAACAAACCAAAAACGCAGAAGTATCTCTTTCGTTTCTGTTCTCTAGGGTGAGAGATTCTGACTGGCAAAAAAAAAAGTGTCCCACACTCATGGCTTAGCAGCTGAAGGCCAGATAGTTACCTAAAGTATAAAGTAAGCAATACATGAGTTCAGTCTCAGAGTTGAGACAAAAATGTTATGGCTTGGCTTTGCTTGGACATATTATTTTCTCCTGAAAGAAATAAACTCATCTTACCATATAATTTCATTTCAAAAGAGGAAACAAAATTAGAAAAATAATCTTTTTCCTCTCATTTAACAATCTGACATGTTTTGACAGTTTCAAAACTATCATAAATTCACTTTCAGTTATTTAATAATTAAAAACTGACTCCTGTCAGAATTGCACCGTTTTTTTTAAACGCCTCTTTTCTCCCTCCCCCTTCCTGGCTTTGCGAATTTTACCATGTAAAATCACTTGAACATACAAAGGAACGCAGGGAAGAAGAATACATTCTAAATCTATATCTACTACACCATAACCGTTTATGAGATACTTTAGCAAGAACAGACAAGCAAAATTAAGGGCCAAATTGTGGCAGTTGCCCTAAGTTTCCATAAGCCCCCAGAAAACAAAATCTACAAGTTCCCTTGTCATGGCTGAATACATACCAGTTGGCCTGTAACAAAGGTGAAGACAACGCAGATTTATTCTAAATATCCCACCAAGCATCATGAAAATGCCTCTATGTATGCATAACTAATGCAGTTAATAAGCAAATAGTCTCACAATCATTATCAAAATGCTACTTTCCTGTTTACATTGTTTCCTGGATCTTTTCTACTTCATTTTGTTGACAAGCTACCAAATGAAGAACTGTGTGTTTTGAGTGGTTGTCTTTCCCGTCACAAGAACTATTACCGCTATTCCAAAACCAGGTCACTGAACATGAGTGAAGTGAAGAAGAGGTGCCCACTGCCTTCAGCATGAAGAACTGAAGAACAATCAGAGCAACCGCTGGCCAAACCCTCTCCCTGGCCTCCCCTACAAGCTACGGAGGTGACAACCCCTCCACATTAGCAATCGCTCCCTTCACTTCTCCTATACTTACAGAGTAAGCCACCAGGGTGTTTTCGGATGCAGCTTCCCAAAGGCTCCTCAACCAGTAATTCACCTCATTTTTCTACCGTCTTCTCTGGAAGACCTACCCTTGTCAGAATTGCATGTTATTTGACAAACTACAGATGAAGTTAGAATGCTATCTAAGAAACTCAAATGCCATCAGCATCAAACTGGTATTGTTTGTATGTTCTCACGTACTCAACCACACATAGCACACCTCCTTCCCACCAGAAGTAAGAACATTTTCTCTCCCAATGCTAATTAAAATTTCCAAACTTGCTCTCCAGAAGCATATTTATGTTTTTAATCCAAAGTTTGTATGGTCCTAAATTAACAGTAAATAGTTTGTTACACACAGCTAAAAGTCTGAAGCAAAATAAATATGAACTCCTTTATTTTTAATGCGCTTACACAAAGTGTAAAACATAGTTATACCCATTTTAGAAAAGTCCTAAGAGACTACTGGTACCAGTATTCCCTTAGATTTAACTAGAACTGAAGTCTCCAATACAGACTAGATAAAATAATCTAAAATAACTTATTTAGATTCAGGGCAACTTTAGGTATTGAATTACTCTGCCAGCAAAAAAAGTTATTATGGCTGTACTTGTAAAAGGCATATATATTTATATGCCTTTATATTTATAAAACATGCCAGAAGTCCTTTAGGCTCAAAAAGAATCAAACATGGGTGTAGGATGTGATATTTTCCATGGTTATACATCTGAAAAGATGACATAGGGACTACCGAGAAGGTAATGGATATACATCTGGCTTTGCTTGTTTTTAAACTGTGGAATTTGTCATGGACAAGTCAAGTCCCTCTAAGGTGTGGTGTTGGCCAGTCTGGGGCAGACTGCTCCTCCTCACCTTGCGGATCAAGCTCCCAAATCCCCGCCCTGTCAGATTGCCCCATTTTACCCATCCAAGAACCCAATCCCTCCCAGAGATATTTCAAACGATGAAGAGTTTGTTCGGTTAGGCCAGATGCGCAGGCCTGGGGAGCAAGGTCTTACCCGTAAGACAGAAAGCAGAGGCAGCCAAACTCCCTCTCCAGCAAGTACCAGTCCAGTCCGAGGAAGGCTGCTAATTTCTGCCATCTAATGCAGATAGTTAAATTGGCAGACTAGACTCACCACATAATCAGTGAAAAGAAGAGTTAGAGCCTCTAATTTATTAATTCCTAAGGCTGCTCAGTCAGATGGTATAAATATTCCCGTATAGATCTAGGTCCTTCGCCTCGTGAGAACCAGAGGTGTTCAGACTGCTCTAGCAGCGTGGCTGGTGTACACGAGAATCGGTGATCCTCAGTCGCCAGGCACACTAACTCCTTAGTTTCTGTTCAGCCAGCCAAGACGGGTATTAATCCACCAACGAAAAATATGTAACGAAACATATTTCCTCCAGAAACCCCCCCTCAGGTGCTGCCACTGTTACTTACTGCCACTACCAGCGACAGAAAAGTGAACCTGTAGGCTTTTCCCCTATCTCGGTATTATACACTGACAATCTTCAAGTAGTGCAATTTATTACCCTAATCAGTACTTCAGCATTTGTGGAAATACACACTTTGGAAGACTATCATTTCACGTTATCAGATGATGCCATTAAAGACATCTTGTGTTTACATGACTGACTGTCTAGACAGAGTGTGAGAAAATACTCATTATTAGTTAAAAGTCAGCTCCTCCTCGATGCTGCATGTCACACCAACTGTCTCTTATTTTGGGCACTGGATCGCACCTGAAAGCAGCAGTGGGGAGGTGGGAAGGGGGAAAGAGAGTCTCAGAAACTTCACACGAAGTTAAGACTCTCCATCTCAAATACTTTCTCAGATGAGGTAATATCACTTATTGACAAATAAGCTCACAAGCAAAACAAATGTTACCGTTAGCAAAAACAAAAGCATATTTCAAATCAATTGTCTGGCCTAGTATATCACATGCATACTTAAATGTTAATATGAAATAATATAAGCATGTAAAGGAAGAGGGAAAGGAAGAAACTTGTGTATGTCATGTAAAACCAGACTAAGAAATGTAAAACCAGATTAAACCCCCTTCTGAAGCCAGGGAATTCACACAAATTCACGCTGGCACAGAAATCAGGTTAGCTCACCCAGGAAGAGAGGTGCTGGGTTAGCCTTGCAGACCCCAGCCCCAGAAACACTCAGGAATATGTGCTTAACTACAGATACTGAAAACAGCTGTAGGTAAAGTAATGACACAGGGCATACAATTACACGCAACGCTTCTAGACCTTAAAGCATCACAGCAGTCTTAGTCTTGCACAATAAAACTTAAAACTTCCTTCTTTTAAATTATCTTCCCTTTGTTTTGAATTCTAAATATCAGACTGCAACAACAACAAAAATAATCATACAGCTGAAGCCTGAATTGAAAAAAAATCAGCAATTATTACAGAATCCACTGAAAATATAAGGAAAATATTAAAACAATTTCAGGTATCACAGCATTGCCATGCTTGACAGTTGTATAAAACATGCTTCATTTCATGCCCAGCAGATTCAAATGAAATGTATTCTTTTTTTTTCCCAACAAATACATAAAAAAAGGTTTTTATATTTATAGAACCTCATTTTCATCAAGCCAGCTAAACCCACTACTCCAACACAGAAATTTAATATTGACCTTTGTGGATCAGTGCAGCTTCCATGGCTTACTTCTATATATGTGCATAGATGGGTGCATGTGCAGGTACATGAACGCGCACTTATACACATATTTAATTGAGTTTTACTTACTTGATTTTGTATATAAAAATACTTACTGTGATTTATTGGGGTTTTTTACATTCTGCTTTAGAAAACCGTAAGAAAGAAATAGTCTTCAATTACACTGAAAGGAGTGTTAAATGGAGGGGAAACTGCAGGGCGAGAAGTCAGACACCAGAGAGAAACCACTTGATGCTACAAGTGCAAGAGAAATATTGACAAAGTAAAGAAGCCCGATGCATTTGAACTCTGAATGTTCAACGTGGATGCACTTAACCCTTCGTAATATGGTAAGTTTTCTCGTACACGCTACCCTTATGAAAAGCAGATTTAACTCTTTCCGTGCTATGGAAACACCCTGCATTTGGCTTTGGGTCTACTTGGATATGTACACTTTGCTTCATTGAGAAGCGGATTAACCAGAAGAGAAGCCATTTTTATGAGAAAGGGAAGAAGATTCAACAGGAGGAAAGAAACGCTGCGGCAGGGCAGAGGGTGGCTGAGAGGGCAGCGGGGCAGCCTCTTCCCAGGGKCTGGCAACAGCCCCAGGATGCACCTTCAGCATCCGCTGGCAGCACTGAAGCGTCGGATAAAAGGGTACGCAGCCAGAAACACGGGCCAGCTGGGAGCACGCCTTAGAGAAGTCGCTGGAAATTTTTACAGGTGACTGCTGACCACGAGAGGGAGCCGATATTGTGCAGCCGCAAGGGAAAACCTGCCTTTCCATGCGGAAAATTCAATATACATGGCAAGGTACTCAGAAAGTCAAAGGGAGACACTTTAAGAAAAGTTCTTTCCAGTATCAAAAGTTAACTTCAGCCATGCAATATAGGAAGGAAAGCTTATGTGTATGCATACATCAGTATGTACTATTCCGTTTCCACAGTACCAAACATAATATTAATTATTTCTCTCTAAATTTTGGCTATAAACATCTCTTCATCAGAGGAATAACTGGGCAGTACTAGCTGCAACAGAAGATCAGCTTCAGTGCCTCCTATTGTCACTTATCTACCCCAGCCAAACAAATCAGATGTTCCCCCCCCCCGCCCTTAACTTACACCCACAGCCCACACACCCCCCCACCTCATCCTGTTTTGGAGATGGCTTTCTATATGAAACACTCCAAAAGTGAAATTGCAGTAGGCAGGACATCAGACAGCGGCATGCCTACAATCACACACTATACCCAGCCATAGGAACCCAGATCGTGCTCACACAGCAATAGCCATGTGATGATACGTGAATTTGAAAATAGCCCACCAAAATTTAATGCCATTTCTTTTTTGCACCAAAACACGGAGAACCAAACAAAAACTGGTATTTTCTTCACATCTATAATCAGTCAGACAGATCAAATGGCAAGCAGGGCAGAAATAAAGGAAAAAAATACTAGGGCAGCTCACGTAGATCTTTATAAACATCCTTCTGGCACCACATATGTATTAAGAAAGCTAAATGCCAATGGCAGAGACAATTCAAAAGCATAGAGAGATAGTGACTGCACTGGGATCTCCTGTGAGGACATGTTTCTTTACGGTCTTCACTTGAAATAGAAGATGTAAAACACACCAGTAGTTGTCTGGTAGGCTTTGAACTGCTTGGGATATGAAGAAATAACTGCTGAACTGCAACAACTATCCAAGGCAAATTCTGGAATTATGAAAGGAAATTTTAAAAAACGGGAAAACAGGAGTACCTGGATGAAATGCTAAACACTTAACAAGAATAATAGTCCCCAAATGAGTTCCTATCCATTATCTTTTTCATAATTATTGCAACAGAGCAAGTAGCTTCAGTAACTGTGCATACAAATGACCTATTAGAAACTTAACAGGTCATTTCCAAAGGTGATTATGAGCCCTGACTTATAGAGCTACTCAGTTTTGCACATAATTCTGTTCAATGCCAACAATCTGCACAAAATTAAGGTAAAATGTGTTTCCACAAGACTAAGTGGAAATAAACTTTCAGAAACTAAAATCRTCGCTTCAAAAGATATGAGGTGGTGAACACTGATGAATCAAATGCAGTCATTTTCATAACTGAAATGTTAAAAAAATTTGCTTTTGCCTGTGCTCTGGTGTCAGGAGAATGGAAAGAAGAGGAGGCAGTAATTATATGTTAGAGCTCTTACAATGCCTCATGCTATAATTAAATGATGATGAGTGTAACAGCGAAAAGTCTAAGGTTAGACAGAAGGGATAAAAAGCATAGTAGGTTATCAGAGTGGACATCTGCTATAGATCACAGTATGAACAGCAGAAACGTGCGAGTAAAGATACCTCAACCAACTCTTTAAAAGAGTCCTTGCAACAAGAGGATGCTCTTCATCACAACAGTCCTTATTGGCCCTGTTTCTTAATGGGTAGCTGTTTGTGCTTTCGCTATAAGTGAACAAGCAATAGGTTTTGTATTAGAAAACATTAGAAACTGATTCAGAACCACTATTTAAGGAGAGCAACAAAGGACATTAGCGTAGACGTGCAGCTTTCTCAGTTGCTGAGGTTGTTAAGTTAAGAAACAGTAGGAGACACAGAAACAGATCCTGGCACTCCCACTGTGAATGGCTTGGGCATGTTGTAAAGAAGTTAACTGAGCAAAACCAGAATAGGTTCCCTTAAAATGTGCAGGGGAAAAAGGTAAGAGCAAGCATACCAAGCTACATTAACCAGAGGAAACAAAAGAAATACCAGCTTTCATTCATATCAAAAAAAAAGATAAATGAGAAAACAGGACTATAAAAATCTTTGATCTTAATTCAAACGAACAAAGATTGTGACAACTTATATATAGCTACAATATTGGCATAGCTTGGGTTTAAATCCATCTCAATGGCTGAGAAAGAAATGGGTGAAGGGGGGACCAAATTTGCACAGAAAAAGAATTACTCTGGAAACATGTATGTGATTTTTTTACAGGAAGGAGTGAAAGAGAAAATGGGATTCTGATACTGACTGTTCTTCCCTCGCTTTCTCTTCTAGCACAAAAAGAGAAAAGAGGTAAAACCGAGGTACTATTACACTGTTCAGTCAGACCTGGGATCTCAGGAGTCTCTCGACATACCTTCCTTTCCTCCAGCAACCCCATACCCCAACAAGAATGGGGACGAGAAACTGTATGACCTCCTTGGTTCTGCAGGGAGCCAGCAGCCTTCTCATTTATTACTCCCCCACTTCTTCTGTTTCTTTTTCTTACTGTTTAAAACAATCTATCTTTCTCTTTTTTTTACCATCTCAAATGTAGACTTTTAAACACATGCTCTGCATCATGTTATGTCACACTGGAATAGCTCCTCGAAATGCTGAACTTCACTTGTGATTATTTATCTAAAAGCTTTGTTTTCTTTTAAACTGTGTGTATTTTGCTGGACTGTATTTACTGATAGTTAAACTCCCAAGCCTTCAACCTGACATCTCAAAGAAGCTGATGCAAAAGAGTCCAAGTAGAGTTTATTGTCGGTCTGTAATGAGAGCAAAATAATAAATCTCCATACTGAAAGCCAGCTGCTTCATTCTTAACTCTGATCCCCCCCTCTTCTTTTGCATTCTAGCTAGCATACAGCTGTAATAAATGTGGCTCTTCTCACAAGCCGTGCAGATGTTAACAGTTCTGTAGGACATCAAGAAACATTTCAAGAATCTTGTAAGTGCTGACTAAACTTGCCTGAATTACCCACACTACCTCCTCCACATTCCTATTCAGTAACATTAGCCTTCCTGAATGTATTAAGAAAAAAAGTAATTAGCATTTAAGCCAACACATTAATATCTAGGTCTAAATGCATTATCAATAAACAAGGAATGTTCTTAAGCCATCAGACAACAGATATTCAGATAGTGAACCAAAAGAAGTCAATTTATTCTTTGTCACGATGACTAATGCATTTTTCATTTCTTATCTGTGCAAGAGTGTCTAAATGACTCTCTGAAAATATATATTTATAAAAGCCGTGGCTGGATATATTAGAAAGAAACGATCACAACTACAGCAAGATCTTTTCTTTCCTAGTAATCAAGTGGATTAATACTAAATTAGAGTGAAGAAGWTCAAAGTGCTACCTAGTACATTTTTATTAAAATTGTATTAGCATGACAGTCCTATGCATTAAAGATTAAGCTAAAGCCTCAAACCGCAGTCGGTTCTGGGCAGGAGCAAGAGTCCAGCTGTGCAGGTAGAGGACTAGATACCAAATGCACTCATTTAGCGGGTCTGTACTAGAGATACTGTTTTAATACTCCTCCCTCTTCAAGCAGCAAGCTTAGTCTCCTTTTTCAGGGTAGGACTTTCAAAACATGTGAAGCAGTTTAGAAGCACAGTCACCAACAAAGGCAAATGTGACTAGTACTCATGTATTACTCCAGACACTTGAAAATCCCACATCAAATACCCTACCCTGTGTGTAAACTTCACACTTCCAAAACCTACTGGAAGGAGGGCTGCAGAGCAATTCACAGCACTGAGCCATAAAAGGATCACAATCTTTGACAAGTTCAGAAACAAAATGTGCGGTCGAGAGTTTCTATGGCACAGTTTCGAGATTGTCTCCAGTCAAGTGTCAATCTCTGCAGAGTTTCAAAGAGGACAGGGTAGGGAGAAATAAAGAACATATCGGCACATTTCCTGCAAGAGATCGATAAAAAGACCTCACTCCTACAAAGGCTTAGACACCTGCTCAACTTCAGATACTTATCCTATTATGGTAGCACACTTGAAGTTAAAATGAAGTCTTTGAAGATGCAGGGCCCAAATAATTTACCATGAAATGCGGAATTCAGGGTATTGTTTGTTCTTTAATTTAGCAATACAGGAAATCTGAATATAAAGCAGAATTGCAATGTGCTATTTTTTAAATGCTTCATGACACTGCTTTTAGAGCTATTTCATCAAAATGTCATAAAAAGAACATTTAAGCATTTTGAGATAAGCAAAAAAGACAATAGACTACAACCTTAAAAAGAAGTTAATGTAATATTAACAGGAGCTATGTAATTAGCTAGTCCAAAATCTCAACCTGCCTCTAAGCTTCCCTGAAAAAAATAAATTGGGAGGAGAGAGGAGGAAAAAAAGAAAAAAAAAAAAAAGGGGGGGGGGGGGGGGAAAAAAAAAAAAAAAAAAAAAAAAAAAAAAAAAAGGAGAAAGAAAACCCACATGAGCCAGAGTCCCTCACTGCTGTTATTCCTCCACGAGCGGAAACGCTCAGTTCAGTTATGGCTTAGGAGGCATAAACATCATTGAAATTCAAAGGCAGCTCCGAGAAAGAGGACGCCTCAATTGGTATGCAAGCGGTGTTTTCTCGCCCTGAATACATTATGAACTTGCAGCATGCTAATATGCCATGCTATCATAAGCACCAGATGGAACAGTAGGCAGTATATGTCCCATCAAACCTCAGGAAGATGTATTAATGTTCCTGCTCTTTTTTTTTTCTCTTCCCTTCCCTTCCCCCTTCCCTACTACAACCCTTCAGCTGTGTCCCTAGACTGGCACATTTCTTAGCATCAGTCACCTGCTCCTGAAGCACAGTTCTCCAGGGTTGCCTCATCTTCACCAGGTGGTGCCAACCATCTTTTCAATCTTTTTTATCGCAGAAGGTAAAGGCCACAAGACGTGTCAGGCTGTGCTTACTGAAGGGTACCGAGTACAAAAGATAACATCATGAGATAAATGATAGATGAAGAAAGACTTGGGGTTTAAAGCTAGCGCAATTGTTTTAAATTATGTATATAGTAGCGCGGCACAAATTTACCCCTCAGTACTACTGGCAAATGAAGAATTGGGGGGCAGCGGCGAAGGGTAAGATTTTCTGTGTAACCAAATAAAACAGAGGAAACTGGATTACAGATCTTGGAACTGAGTTCCTTTTTTCACCACACTGGAAACCTTTTCAGAGAAGGTGTACACAATTCAACAGCCATTTATAGGGTAGGGGGCAGGGTTTAATTTTAAATCAGAGTATGAAAATGGCACACAGGCAAATTAGTTTACAGGATTTTGACTTCTTTTTTTTTTAATTAGAGATACGACATTCTTTGACTTTTACGACTAAAGAATTGTTTGAACCTGTATGTATGATTCTAAAGAAGCGTAGTATTTTAATACTGCCTTGCATCATTAATGAATTCAGTCCCAAGCAGGTTTTATACGACTAAAGAGAAATGTAATCTAGTATTCTGTATGAAAGTATGTGCATACACATACAAAACTAAAACAGATTTTCTGGTATCACCTAAGTTTTTCCTATCTGTTCACAGAAATATGCCTCCTATTGAAATATATAGTTTGCAAGAAAATTATTTTCTTTTTTTTCCCTCCTCCTGGGCCCTTCAAAAGATAAAATGAGGTCCTCAAGACTGAAAATGAAGAGCCTGTGCATTCAAACCACAAATAAGAAAGGCTTGAGATGGCTGAGGAAAAGCAAATAAGCTTTTCTCATTTGAAGTTTTAATGTTCAAGTGTTTTTAAACACGTTTGTTTTTCAGAAAGAAATCACATCAGTAAACATTTTGCTAATTTCTGGTATTTTAGAAACCACCTGCTGATTTACAAACAGCTCTCAC
Organism: Oceanodroma leucorhoa; assembly: GCA_030449065.1. NCBI lineage: Eukaryota > Metazoa > Chordata > Aves > Procellariiformes > Oceanodroma > Oceanodroma leucorhoa. The sequence continues at coordinate 15,448,231 of JASVER010000004.1, read as the reverse complement.
TACGCATGTAAATCCATTATTTTCCTAACAACATTAGCCTTCTCATAAATAGTCTAATTCTACAAGATKTTGAGTAGTCACAACTCACACGAACTTTTCTGGGAATTAACATTGCTCAAAACCACACAAGAGCTAGTTACGCRAGTTATCTGCTGCATGCGTAAGAAGGCTTTTCCCAAGTATTAAAGGTCTGGTTGACAGGCATTTCCCCCCACGCATCCAATCCTAACTAAAATAAAAAATTATTACCTTTTTCTTTCAAACAAAGTACTTTATGACTGTTATTCACAAATAACAGGCATTATTCTAGCATCTATTAAGTCTAGATAGACTCTAATGCAAGGATGTCTTAGGGACTGAGTCAGAAATCAGACCAATTTTTTTCCTTTTTCTCTTCCTACTGAATATTGGGGGGCTTGTTTTGTTTCTTAATATATAGCCTTTAAGGATAATTTGCTAGATTATGATTTGCATTGTGCAAATAAGTCTATTTAAGTCCATTATCCTGCATTATAAAGTAATTTCTGACACCTAAACAGCACTCAATTTAATTACAACATACGGAAACAGTACCGCTGACTCCCAAAGGAACCTGTTTGGATCAGAAGATGATGATATATGCTAGCTGCTGATCATCTTTCACCATCAGATCTGCAACCAACTGTTTTAAAGAACAATATCAGAACATCTGTATCATCACATTATTTTGTGGCAAAAAGCCCTCCAACCCCTAGCAATTGCATGCAACAATGTATGCATATCCCAGACTTGTAAGAAGACATATTTAAAAACCAGTAGTTTAATTGTAATGACCAAAGGAGGGGGAAAAAAAAAAAAAAAAACGGCTTTGATTTTGATTTAGCAAGCATCAATTTCTGCAGCAGAATCCCCACTGGGTAATTCATCAAGGCATCTATTCTATATCTAGTGTGGCAAGACAGCAAAGACACTTACAGCCTCCAAAAAGAAAAACACTTGTGACAAAACTATTAAGCGTTCCTGGTGATTAAGTAATAGACACTCATTGTTTCAAGACTGTCTTGAACCAATGCCCCAGACAAAACCATGCAATCGTATTTGCTGGTGTCAGGATGAAATCAAAGCATCATGATTTTCTGTATTCCTTCAAGAAAAAGCAAGTTATTCAGCAGCATCCACAAAGCTCTTTCTGAAAGAATACAGAAGTTAACTAAGGAAAGAGTGTATCATTTCTCTTATAGCTGTACAGAGGGATGCTGGTCAATACCTGAAATGTAGGTAATATTTTTATCTTTGGAGCTTTTACAGACTCTCAAGGGTGGTTTGAAGCAAAAGCTTTAAGGCAGCATAAACTAAAAGAATGCTGTTTCTGCCGGTCTCTGTAGATTAAATACCATTGCTTTCCTTCCTCAAAATGAAAGGAATTGGAAATTATTACTCTAGCAAATGACGTGTCAGAGGAAGGAGCCTGGCTGGTCAGCTGTCCTAAGAAGCAACCATGCAAGTCCAACCTTTATTCCACAAGACGTGGTTCTGCCTATGCAGAGGAGTCTGAAGAGGGCAAAGACAGACTGCAACACGGGCTCTCCCTCAGACGGCAGAGAACTGGCTATACACGCTCCGAAGTCTCTGCTTTCATATCAAGCTCTCAATGAAAGTTTCATGCACAGATTCATCTCCTGTGCAACAGCCTTGCTTATTAAATATAGAAAACCCAAATACAGATTTGCTTTTACAACCACAGAGAATAATGTAGAGAGAGATGTAAGGAAATTAACACAACAAAAAGAGCATTCTTCAAAAAAATTTAACAAGAGAGACAACAAATAGTATTCCCCGAGAGGCCACCGTCTCGCTTCTCCTCCATTTGCAAAGAGAAAATAAAGTGCTCACATTGATTATTAGGAATTCAGAAAAGTAAAATGTACACTCATTACAGCACAGATCCCCTTTAAAAATTGCAAAGGACCCTGCCTTTGTTTCTGAAGATACAATGCAGTCTAAGGCTATCTTAGTGTAAAATAATCAAATATTGACCCTAATAAATTAATTTCAATTACTTCCGAGACCTAATATGAATGAGATGGACAGGAGCTTTCTCTCTTTCAGAAGCCTACAGTGAGGAGATCCTGCAGTGCTGTGAAGGACGAACTCAATCAATGGGGACCACCTGAATTCCAGAAACTGAGTTTTATCACTGCCCTCCCTCTGCCAGCAGTGAAATGAAAACTAAAAACACCAAGTCCAAAGACACAGTAAACTCTGTTGCAAACCAGCTTCCAAGAAGAAAACCAGTGACTTTCAAAGCTTTTCAATGACCGTGCTATCTGACCTCACTGGACATCTAATTATACCCTTTCTTTTACAGACATAACCAAGGCTGCTTTAATGAGCATCTTTCAGCTTTCTTTACCATGTTAGTAACTCTCAAAGTCCCTACTTTGAGAGGTTCACTCAGTATTTCTTGGTGTGTACTTTCAAAACCGGTACAAACCCTGATTCCTTCTCAAAAAGAACAAGGTTATCGCATCCCTGTTTTCTTAAGATCATTTTTGTACATTGTAGTGTTTATAAAGTAAAAAATAATCTACCTTGTACATTTCCAAGCAAAGAAAGTAGCCAAAAGAAACAGTAACACTGTCCACAGAAAATGACCTCTTCTAAACATCAGTTAGCAAACTTTCTCCTAACTAGAATACAAATAAGTGCATGCAAAGCTAGCAGATATAATTACGCAATCAACAATTATGTGGTGAAATGGACTGGAAAAATAAAATTAAAACAATAAATGTTAATTTGTATTTGCTAACCACGAATGATGTGGCTGGTGCTCTGCAAGGCGCAAAATCCTTAAAAAAAAATTCTCTTAAAAATTCAAGGAATGATACGGGGAAGTCACATATAGGAAAGTCAAAGGAAATAGCATTCCTTTGGATTATAAAATAGCTCCAATGAAAATTCAAGGCTCTGTACACATGCYTGCTACCCTGGCTTAAAAGGGCCACCAGAATATATTTGGAATGCACAGTTTAGAAGCAAGAATCAAATTATGGCTGTGTTTTTGTATGATCCGAGTGCACACATTTTCCAAACTGTAATCTTGCGGCAGGAAGACTATTTGAGTCATGTGTGTTTGCGTGACTCACAGAACACATAGTAAGGAGAGATCTGAAAGAAGGAAAGGGAAAGGCCCTGTATCACTAAACCGGGAGATTACTCCTTTAGCAGGACGTAGTGGTTTCAAAACAGGGGCAGAGTAAGACAGTGAACCCAGCATCGCTAGAAGAATCAGAGAAAAGGGGGACTACAAGAATCTGGACCCGAGATGCACAGGAGGGCTCCCAACGCTTGGAGAAGTAGATTATAAGCACATGAAGAAAATTCCAATAAAGCATTAGAACTGAAAGGGTACAAATTTAAATTTTAGAGATACTTCTGAATGACTTCTAGAAGACAGAATTTTGCATTAATCCCCAGAAGAGAAAAGATGTATCAATAAGCTGGAAAGGGCAATGGACTTTGAAAGGTAAACCATATTCCTGCTTCTTGAATCATTATTTCAAACCTCGCTGGTAAACAGTTAAGAATATGCAAATCCCACTTCCTCAAATCTCAATTTATTACAGCAAACCCTTTTTTTTTTAACCAAGAACGATATTGGCCTGACCCTACACCAGATCTGCACGAACTTGCAGTACGCTTGAAGGGTTACCAAAATACATTTTTCTTCCTTAGTCCTCAGCCTCTCCTCCAAGAGGTGATCACTACTGATTCCTTTCACTCTTCTACTTCCACACTTCTTTGGGTCAATATGTAAAATGCGGCAGAGCTTGTTACAGTCTCCTTCTAAAGGAATGTCCGTAATGAATGCGAACCATATGAGCAGTACTCTTAATAATTGTGTCCACTGCTGACGGTATTTCCTTTCGAACTTCAGAAAGATTTCCTGACACCTTTGACTTACATTTTGTACTCGTTTAAAAGCACGGTTACATTGCAAGCACTGTTCCAGAACATACATCCACATTAATACTGAAATAGCTAGCTGGATAATTTAAATTAATTCAGATGTGTGGGTCCTACCAGGTAGTTATTCCTCATTAAAATTTCACAAGATTGCCAGATCCCAAGAGCAAGAAAATGAAGTTGTTTTACTTTTAAGAAGTAGAAATAAATGCGCAGCTCATTATGCAACATCATGGAAAAGCTCAAGTAAGGCTATAGCTTCATGCCATAAGAATCTGGGCAGGAGGTTTTTAGAAGTTGGATAGGTTCAGTGTCTCTTTTGACACTACAGCCCTAAACCAGCTGTAAGAATATTACTACCAGGTGCTGCAGTACAGGGACAAAACCAAGAGGTCAGTGAATCTCCAGCTGAAGCGACACTTCTCAAATCCCAAGGTCTCCTGAAACTTGTTGTCTCAAGTTCTTCTGCAATTAATGCTCACAATGAGGCTATTTCTCCATACTCTGCCTATAACTGGCAGTAAAGAAGAAATTACTAGTAAGGAAAAAATAAAAATAAAAAACCCAACAGCACAGAGAAATAAATTCAGCTTTGGTATGTGGAAGCACAGCTCGATGAGCTACCATGGGAAGGAGGTGCAGCCCTTTCAGCCGTCACTGAGTCTGGCAATCCTGCTCTACTACCAGCACTTAAAGGCAAAGTTCATTCTGCAAGTTACAGATCAAGTAATGGTTTCAGATCAGATTCAATGAATTACTAACTTTAGGTGCCCAGAAGCTCAATGCTGATGAAATTTCCCCCTGAAACACAACACAAAAGCCAGTGCCATGGACTGCTCTGCTCTCCCCTACAGTGCACAGGGCTGAATGAAGCACCTCAGACTGGGTATCCAAAACAGCTAACGGATCCAGCAGAACAAAGAATCATCATGCAGGCTGAAGTGACCTCAGGAGATCAGATAGTCCAGGCTCTTCTGCCTCAAAGCATGTGCAGTAAGATCAAATTGCCAGGGGTTTGTCCAATGTGGTGTCTTCAGTAATGGAAATACCACTACCTCTCTGTACAACCTGTGTCTGACCATCCTTATGGTGAAGAATTTTTTTCCTGGTATCTACTTGGGATTTACCATGGTCCATTACTTGTGCCTGTTGTCTCTCATCCTATCACTATGCACCTCTGAGAAGAGTTTGGCTCCATCCATCCTCTCTACACCCTCCCATTAGGTAGCTGTAGACATCTCATGACAGAAAAGATGATAGAAAGTTAGTTATATTTAACTAGCAACTGCCTACAGCTCACCAACGGGGAAATACTGGAGATAGGATGCTTTACTCCTGCTTTTCGAGAGCCTCAGTAACTTGGAGACATGGGATCCAGAACATTACTCCCTCCTCCAGAGAAGATGTCCATATCCTCACCTTCAGAAGATTGGTGAGTAGAACTGGTTTGTGTAAGACACAGCTAGGCGAGACGGAAGAGGTAAGCTTTGATTTTATTCAAGTCTTTTGAGTGGAAGCCTCACTCTGGAAGTGAAAGACATGAATTCTAATCCTCCTGCATGCTCAAGCTCAGGTCTGTAACGTATTCCCTCAGCAGGGGGGGAGAGCTACTGCCCAGCAGCCGCTTATTCCAGATGGGAGTAATCTCCATCGCTCTTGTCCTGTCTAAGGACCGAGCAGGAAACATTTCAGGAGGGACCAAGGCCTGAGATCAATGGCAGGAAGGAAGAAGCGGCTCCTGCACTGGTCCTGCTCTTCGTCTGGTGACTCTCGCGTACAAGAGGCAGAAAGAACAGATGTACATCGCAAAATGCAACGTGGTGCAGAGATTGCTGAGCTCCTGGAGAGTCGGGCCAGTGAATACAGATAGCGTGGTACAGCATGGCAAGGGCTTCACTAGCTTCACAGAGGAACTGCGTGAACGTGGAGTTAGCATAGCAGGATACTGAATGAAATGAGCCTTGCCAAGCGGGCCAATATGGCTCAACTGTGTCTGAGTACGAGTAAAAATCCAAGCGCTGCTGTGCCCTATGGATTTCCCAGTTTAATCTCTACTCGCCTCAGTATCGCTGGCTCTGTGCTCCGTTTTACATCACACACATTTCTGGGAACAAAAAGTAAGCCTGCACTTGTGAAGAGACCAACATTTCTAAATTAGCATTAGGCATCCTCTGAGATCACCTACCAGATCCAACTGTGCAAACGACTCAAATACAGAAATGCCTCAATCCCAAAAAGACATAGGGGTGAACTCAGCACTGGCCTACTTAACCCTGTTGATCCTGAGACAGATCTTAGCATGCACAGATGCAGCTCGACATGTTTGGGAAACTTTACAGCTGTAACAGTGATGCATCTGGAATGAGGAGAGAGTTGAGGGCAATTCAAAGGCATGCAATTCTGGATTTGGAAACCAGCTACTGCTTCAAGTGCAGAAGTCATCTTGTGCCCTTAGCTTTTATCTGTGACCTGGTAGCGAGAGATCAGGCTTCAACTCATTTTTTGTAGAGTTATCCTTGACGTACATACTTGGATGAAAAAAGGATGCAGCAAACAAACCAGAAAACTGGTACAGGTATAGGTACAGGTCCTGAAAAGGACCACATACCATGTCTTCTTCTGCTCTTACATGTATCAACTTCTCTATTTAGACTTTTCAAATCGGCATATTGCACCATTTTAGAATTTGTTTTACCCAAAATCGGTATTCAAGTCTTTTTTTAAGTTGCATATACACAGATCACATTGATTTGCAAGCTACGATGATCATGCCTTAACTGGCAATTATTTATTAGTGTGGAGTCCAAAATCTTCAAATCAAGATGTGATCACTGCTAAACACCCTGTGCACACCAAGGAAGTAGTGGTCCTGAGAAACTGTTCATTTGTTCCTCTCCAGCTAAGGGTCTGAGTTGAAAGGCCCTAAATCTTCACAGGGAAAGTGTGTTTGGGACCCTGCTTAAAATATATATATTTTAACAGCTATTTCTGCATCATGATCTGCATCCCATGATGTGTTAGTTACTTTCCATGCATATGTAGCAAGATGCCGTTCACAGCCCCGTGGGTTGAAAACAAGAGCAATAATGTCATGCAGACTTTGGAATTTATTACTACCATAAAAGAAGAAGAAACTTTAATACTTTGAAAAGCAAGTCATTACACGTCGCCTCCCAAACCCTACAATAAGTATCTGAAGAACACAGTGACCCACGGTCCTCTTAGGGAAAGAGCTTTTCACTCCTATGCGAATCCTGAAGAAGATCAAGTCATTATGTAGGATGATTGGAATAATGATGCAAGGTTAACACTCAGATTTAAGTACTTCCAGACACATTTTCCCCGTTTGGCAGGAAACTTGTTTTGTAAGACACAGAGTTGTCCTAATATAACAGCATAGCAACTGCAACTTAGAACAGAACAAGTCAGTTAATGGACTGTTAGGAGACTTTTCCTGTATAACAGTATTTAGACGCAAGTATTTAAAAAGCAGGTGGATAGTCCAAATGTTCAGTTACTAGGACACTAACAGTTATGTCCATGGCAATTTTGTTTCTGTTCTTTAAACAAATCATCACTTGCAAGCACTAATGTTAAAACCAGAACGCCAGTCTAGTACACAGTGGCTATAAATGCCAAATCAATTTTCAGCAGATAATAAAGTCCATGTTTTACAATCAGCAATGCACTGTTTTACTACCCAAAATGTAAGCTAATAATATATAGCTCTGCTAAATGGAAAATGCAGATATGCTGTTAAGAAACGGGCTGGCTGTGAGATGATGGATCATTTCTGCTGGGACCTTCTTAAAGCTATGTGCAAATGTTTTGAAAATATCACATGATGTGGCCATGTGTTAAAAATTACAGCCAGTTAAGTTCTCTGCTAAGAAAAATATGTGGGCAATTTATGAAATGCACTCCAGGATGGAGATATCTTAAGTAAAACCAGATTTTGAAAACAAACCCTTTTTTTTTTTTTTTTTTTTTTTGAAACATGAACTTAAAAAAAAAAAAGTTGCAGCCACATCTGGAGAGCAGAAGTAAAGAAAGGGTGGTCTGACCTAATACCAGGCCATCTTCTGAAAGAGCAGCATTATTTCTGGGCTACAATGACTGTGATCACTGATTGTCCTTTTAAGGAAACCATGCTGAATACTGCCATGGGCAATAATAAAGCATTTTGTAGGCCAACATCTGTTCTTTGAAAGTACTATAAAATGACTGATAGATTTGCAATGTTTCATAAATAAAGTCCGGAATAAACAGTTAAAAAAAAAAAAAAAAANAAAAAAAACACAAAACAAAACAAAAAACACAAAAAAAAACCACAAAACAAAAAAAAAGCACACAAAGCCACCACATTCACAGTAATCAAACTGGTGTACAGTATTAGATTTGAACACTGTTCCCTCAGCATCAATTATTTAGAGATAAGCACTTCCTAGAGTTCACTACATAGAATGACAAAACGGTTAACTTGGTTACTGCAAGCTGCATGTTAACGGGATTATCTTTCCAGAGACTTTTCTCAGAGTTGCAGTAGTGCCTTAACAGAGATCTGAATTGCTTTTACAACGTTTCATTAGCAAGCCTCACTGCTGTGGCTTTGCCCTGACAGCGAAGCGAGGAGGTGAGCAGCCAGTCGCAATTATAACAGTACGAGCAGTTCGTCTTTGAAAGGCAAATTTATTTTGTGTAAAAGTGTTATCGCTACACATAAACCAGAACCCGCTTTTATTACTTCCTGTTCTTTCCCCAAAAGAAGAAGGACTTCAGATGTCAGAATCACTAAAGGGATGCTTCTGAAATCAAGACTTCACACATATACAAAAGGCACTGACATAATATCAGATTACATAAAAATACACATCCTTTTAATCTCCTGTACATAATGTGCTTACTTTTAAAATACAAAATCTGCCCCAGATGGCTAATAATGCCCATTTGAAAAAACCCAACACCACAATATTAAAGGGCTAAAATATGCTGTGAACAGATTGAGAGGCAGTTCATCCTAGAGGAGAGTAAAAAAGTGCAGATGGGTGTCAAAAATAGCCAAGTGTCAGATCTGTTCAAGTATCTCCATTCTGGCACATGCTCCCAGTCACAGCTGTTAGTGTATTCTCTGTATCCAAGTGCAAGGTTTTCTAACACTCCGAGCTGACATTAAAACACACTTCTTGCTTGCTACTGCTCTAAGAGAATGCTGGAAATTAAAGATTTATTTAATGGTAAAGCTTAACAAGTATCGATAAGGGTATACATACTCAAGTGTAGCGCATGCCATTTTGATTAAAGATGCATGAAATTTTAACCAGCAGGTAGATTAAGTAATTTAAATGACAAAGGCTTAATAGGTTTTCAAAAACCTCCACTCTAGGCATTCCAACAGTGTTTGCCAATAGCCCCAAATAATGCACACAAGGATCGAAACTGATAAGATTGTGTCATTTTAGCACATTTAAGTATCTTAATAAAACACAGAAACAGTAAACCGCACGAGGAGTTTCATACAAATATAAGGGAAATGTCAGTGGATTCAAATTATGCAGAATGCACAGTTTTCCAAATTAATGAATTACCATGATATTTCTAATGAAGACCACATTCCCAGGAATGTAATGCATGCAAATCAAATTTGATGTTTAAAGGGTTAAACTGACCTTTCATAGTCCTCAGTTGTTATCTATGCAAATTAATTTGCCCATATTTCAACCATATAAATCCTCTTAGCCTTGTGCTTTGAGCAAACAGAGACCACTTTCTTGTTACGACCAGAGGATCAGCAAACATACCAGCAGTAGGGTATGACCGTGTACAAAAATCCTAAAAGGAAAACATTCTTCCAACAACTGGCAATACCTACATGCAACTGTGGTTGCAGCAAACTGGCAGATACTGTTTCAAAACACCATCTGCGAGGTGTACAGACTCTCTGTGATCAAGCGTAGCCTCTTCTGCCTGTCCTACCCAAATAATCCACAAGAACCAGCCAGCTGTAGGATCTCTAGCCCTGTCTTTTTTTAGAGAGACACAGGCTGCTATAATGAGGCACATGGCTTTCTTCAATCCTTACCAAAGGGAAGAAAAAACCAAACAAAACACACCAAATTCAATCCACTCGGTCGTGGTCAAGCATCTCACAAAACCCCTCAGACAAATCACCCCGCATAAAGGCACCGTTTTCACTGGCAATAACACTTATCAATTAGACAAGCGATCGTAAGATCCAAGGATAATATTTTCCTGAGGAAACCGACCTATTAAAATTTCCAGCTCCACAGCAATTCCTCTAATTCAGCAGATTTTTTAAATTGTTTTATTTTGAATCAACGTATTTCAGTGATCTGCCTGGTGACAGTTAAGGACTATGATTTAGGACAACACTGGAATAATTTGTTTTATAAATCTCCTTCACTTCTCTAACATAAACAGCTTTTCACAGAGAGAATTTCACTGAGGGGTGAATGCTGTGAATGATCTCTACCGATCAAATGTTTGCAGATTCAAGGTACATCTGACAGTCATGAAAGCCAGCTCGAAGCTGTATTTCTCTTCACTAAAAACGATCCCCTGTGCAGAGACCCGCACCCACAAAGCCGGTGACTTTCTGCTATTTCTATCCCTTTTCATTGAAACATCCAGTCCTGCTGTAAGTATCATCTCTGGCAGTTCCCTCGCACAAATTCCCCTCCCCCAAACATATACACAACAGAATTAGCATCCACAATCGCTCCCTACCCGTATCAGCTTGCAAATCACCCTCTATATTAAAAGAGAAAAAAAAAAAGGGGGGGGAAAAGAAAAAAAAAAGAAAATACTATCAAAAAACAATTAGCGTTTCCTCATTTAAAACCGAAAGAGCTGCAATAATTTCAACTCACCAGGCATCCTTGGATAAAATATACCACACTGTAAATGGCTCTCTCCTAAAAGCAAGCTTATTTAGGGCTCAGTGCCTCCTGTTCTGGAATGAACAGAGAGAAGCGAGGAGGGCCATCAGAACTGGCTGTGGCAGCGTAGCTGGAGGCAGGATGCTGGGCGCGTGCGTTTGCCAGGCAAAGACAGATGGAGAGCTGACACTCTGTATTGCACTTGGAGCAGAAATGTGAATGATGACAGGAGCACATGTGGCCTTGAACCCAGCCCTGTCTCTTCAGGCAGAACAATGACAGGGATGTGTGTGCAAATTATCACAACCCCGGCTCCCCTCAGCTGACTCCTTTTACTCTACCTTTCACACCAAGTTCCAGATGACCAAAGAATAGAAAGTAAAATGCAGAGTGATAAGCCAAACACTGAATTATTCATTTTTTTCCTTTAAAAGTTAACCCTTTCTTCTGCTGACAGGAATTAAAGAAAAAAAGCATCGCTTCGAATCAGCTCTCCTCCAGAAGTGGAAACAAATTCATTCTTTAACAGCCATAATTTTGCACTCCATAGGGCTACGTTTGTTTATTTAGCTGGAAATTCAAAATGTGCATGAGGATATACGAGAGTCCCCCCCTCCTCTTCCTCCCCTCCCCACACTTTTGTCATTATTATGCTGTTTTACTATAGTGAACGGAGTATCAAAATCACTCCCTTTCTCAGATTCTCAGTAGTATGTGTAAAATAGAACACACTTAGAAAGCAGACCACTTTTATTTTACTATAGTGCTTTTAACCCCCCGGGATTCCTGCATTGATATGCTCCAAACATTTGCAGCTTACTCTCCTTTACCTTGCGTGGTGATCCATGGGGGATGAAAACAAAATCTTCCCTGTAAAGCTTTTTCGAAAGCTAAGCAATCATGTCCTCCCAATTTCTGATTTTGCACACCCCTTAAATGTTTATCCTTCACAAGAATAACGTATGCCTGGCTAGGTTCAATGCACTCTTCCCTATTAAGCTTTAATGGACACCATGATACATAAAACTACAAGTCTTTGTTATAGTGCTTTATCTAAAGCTGGCTATTTTCTTCTCAGCAGTCCCTCTTTAGTCCTTTGTAAAACATCCTTGCCTCTTAGGAGAAACATACGCCTGACTCACATGCCTTCTGTAGCATGTATAGCCTTGCACAAAATTCCAGGCACAGGAAAAACATCTTCTTTTTAAAACTCTCCTCCCATCTAGCACTTGCAAAAGCTTCTCCCTTTAGTAACGAGTATTTCTCTAGCAATTAGCACGTAGATCCTGGTTTTGACTTTGCCCTTGCGGTACACCTTTAAACCCATATAGAAAGGCAGTGATAGTCAGATCTTCAGGAGCTGCATTCTTGTCAGTACAAGACTCATCCTTTTATACTTATTTATGCATCCCCCTGATTTTTGTTATGCCATCTTCTGCCTCTGCTACACGAAACAACTCTGCTTTCAGGCCTTTCTCTTCCTTCCTCTAGCTGCCACAGAGCCTGATAAAGATCTAGTTAGGAAAAGGACACACATGCGAAATTAAGCAAAAAATAACAACCCTTCCAATATCCGGACTGAACTCATGAATATTTCTCACTTAAAGCAACTGAGTCACTTAATTTACTGATATTTCCACAGTAACTTTTTAACGCTATCTAAGTGCCACCCTTAAGCTTCACTTAAATAGAAAAGAGACTCCAAACACAGGACTGGCAAATTCAAGACAATCAAAGAAGCGAAAGGAGCAGCTCCCCTCGCCCCAGGAAACACCCCGGCACTAACAATGTAACGCGTCTGCTACTTGAGGCAGGTCTTTTCTTCATGTTCATCAGATACCTACTGTAATGAAGTTCTCTATAATGGATTTTTGAGTGTTGGAGAGCCCAACAGAAACACTGAAACATAAAAACGTTTTCATGACAGACCGCTTTCATGAAGGGGGGGGGGGAAGCAGAGGGGGGAAAGGGAGAGAGCAATAAGCAAAGTCTGTGCCACAGAGGCCTTTAAAGAATTTACCATTCTTTTTGTTTTATTATTTGATGCACTATTTAAAACCAGTCAGTTAGTATTATATTTGCTGTGTTTTCTTTTTTAACGCTGTACTCTGCATGAAAGGAAAAACATTTTCACAGTTGGAAATGCAACCTTTCATCAACATAGATGCAGCCTGAATCAGCTTCAGAGTAGAAAGTAACGTGTCAAAGGTATGACGCATTTTAATAAAAGCGAACAATATTCACTCTTAAAGTAGGTCTTAATATCAGTACATTGTAAATCCACAGACCATGGCTCACGAAATTGAACTTCCATATGCTATGTGATTATGCATCTTTTTTCTGTGTGTAAAAAGCCTTTTTAAGCTGTTATCTGACTACAGTAATTGCCATTTAAATTGATCCACGTCAACAAAACCTGGATCCCTGGAGATTCTCACCTAGAAGTCTGCTCATGGAAGGGGCTAACAGAATGCCTGTGCATCTGAGACTACTTCAGCATTTTCTCAAGCAGCCAGCTGCACGAATAGTTTTTCCCTCTCATTATTTAATACACTGAAGCAGGCTGCAACCCATTTGGCAGTCCTCCCTGAATAAATATCTGTGGATATTTATCCACTTTCCCCACCGCACCCCCATTTTTAATGCAGTCACTTAAAGCTTGCCCTAACAGTTTTTGCACCAGGTCTGAAATTTTAGGAAGCCAAGCAAAGGTGGACAGCCCATTCTGTAAAACGGTTTTATTCTCTGCTAAGAAAGGAAAGGCAGTGGTTTTAACATATGAACAATTCTGCTGTATTGAAAGAGTCAGTATTATGTGTAACACCAAAATGAAAGGGATACAAAGAGAGTGAAAAATCCAGAAGATAAAATCTTCAGCCAGCTTCTTTATGGTGCACGTTAGGCTACACCTTCCTGGGTGGGAATGAATCAGCTCCTTCTTTGACAATCATTTTCAAAACACTTTACAAAATAATTTTAAATAATCCCCTACAGCTCTTGATTTTGAAAATAGGTAAAGAAGGCAAAACAACCTCCATATTCATAAATTTGAAGGTGGAAAAATATTTTTATGCAGTGGATGGTATAAGGTCGCTAAGACATGGACCTGATGGAAAAGACAAATTCCAAATGATCACCATTTAAAAGTACAGAGATTGCCTTTTGTGCAAACCTAGCTTAATAACAGGGACTGGAAGTCCACTGAAACACATCTGTAGTTAATGAAAGCTCTCTATTAACAGTGAAGGAAGAATTTAACTCAAAGCTTTTCTGTAGGACTTCTCAACTTCCCGCTCTACTTATAGCAGACTGTTGTGATACATTGTGACTTCACACAGTGGGTATTAAGTGAGTTAATTCAAAGGAGCTGAAACCTCATTGATCCTAATTGAAAGCAATACACCCAACCAAATAGTTTTCTACCCCATCTGCTCTGGCCTGCCACCAGCTATTCAATACAAGAGAATTAATAGTTTCAGATATTCTAACCGACCCAATAAAAGCACTCATTTAAGCAGGACTGCATTAACAAAGTGAAAAACCAAGGGCAAAATGGGTTCAAATGGAGCATTTTACTCCTAGTTGGCTTTAACAAAGCTGAATAATGCTTATTCTGACTTTTTATGTGCAAGACTTGATAAACTGAATGAGAAGGCACTCAATGATCAGTCAACGAGCATTGATGAATGGTCATTAGGACCCCCCCAATCTCAGGGAAGGCCATTCCACAAAGTGGCACACCAGCTTGAAAGGGCGGACTCACTAATGTCCAGATTTCCCCGCTTGCTTGTTCCACTTTCACTTTCAGACCACTGGCCACCAAATGAGGCTGACATATTGGAAAATAATCTTTTATGGGCGAGTGGTAAATAAAAATGGAGGCATTAGCTGGGCTTTCAAATTCAAATCTGCTAGTTTTGTCAGCCCCCAAACGTTTTGATTTTCCACCCAGCTGGAGGCTATTAGTGTTTTCTTAAGGCATCCCACTGACAGGGCAAACCCACCTAATGTGTGAGCTGTAGAGCTGATGGGGGGGACAGGGGACGACCACTTCTGGATGCTTTCTGAACTTTATTCAGTGGATCGTCCAACCAAAGTACAATAAAGGCAACACCTTCAGGAGAAGCTCACTAATTTCTTGCTGCCCAGTATCTCTTATCGTCTGGTGCAACAGTAGTCCACCTAGGACTGCATGGGTACCCTCAGGACGACTTTTTCCATGACACTGTACCTAGTCTCCCTTGTTTTTACTGCACTACCACAAAAGAGCTCAAGCTATTCAAGAAAGGCACTTCTTTATAAACTTCTAATCCTTTGCTTGGAAACAGAATTAAAATATTCCAATAAGATATGTGCTTATCTGTTAGCAGTAGCTCTTAATACATGCAACACAAAACATTTGCCAGATAACACTAAACATTTCCCTAAGCATTTCCTTATTGGCAAGGCTTTCTGGACTTCTGAAAAAAAGACAAATGGGACCCTTAAAACACACATAGTTCCATGAAACACAGACTAATTGAGACTACCTACACAAATACTCAATAGTTGAAAGCTAGAGTCACCCAGCTGGGAAGAAATATTCTTCGTTGTCCAAGAGAAACTGTTCATCATGTTACCTCTAGTACTGGATTAAATTCATTGGAGGTAAGAAAGCATTCATCTCTTTTTTCAGTTAAGAAGACATAAAAGTCATACAATGGCATAATCAGAAATTAGTCCTCTAAAGAGGCTTTCAAATCATCTGTCAAGAAAAGGCAACCTTGGCAGTTGGTCAGACTTGGCAACCTAGATTGCCTATTGCTTTTTTGATCAAAAAAGAACCAAAAAAATTCATTCTTGTTGAATGTTGCCAGAAATCCCAGTGGCATTTCAGGTGTATTTCAGTTTTTAAAACAATGAAAATATACATAAATACCTATCATAGGAGAAGAATAGTTCCACCAAAAATTGACTCAGAATGGGAGGGCCAACATAGGCTTCAGGTCTTAAAGAATGAATGCTCTTATAGAGCAAAATGTGCATTTTAGTTACAACACTCACGTGGACAAACTCACACATATGTACCTGGTTTGGTGTCTATTTCTTTCACTTGATCTGGGATAAACCAGGTTTCGCCTTGTGTTTTTTTATTAAATACAGTATTTTCTATAACGTGGGTAAACTAGAATTGACTGTTAATTTCTATCATCATTCAGATTCAAAGGAAATTACCACACCATCTGAGCACAGACATCACTGAAGCACTTTAGAAAATTTGATATTGATTTGATATTATTTCTGAAAGGACACAAGAAAATACCAAAGATGCTGTTTCACTGACAGGAGAAATAACACATTCAGTGTGACCCGGAGAAGCCTGGACAAGAAGATCTGGTCCTGCTGAACTAAGGTCATATTTTAAGATCCAAAAAGGAGGAGGGGGAAGAAAAGAAAAAAAAAAGGTTTCAAGCTATCAGTTGCTTTTTGACTTGAAGCTCAGAGTGTTTGCTCGTTTAACATGGGTAGGGAAACTCCTCCTGCTGTAGTATATTAACCCGAGTTTTGACCTCTAATCGATGTCTTTTCAATGCATAGGATTTTCATAATAAAGATAATGTGAGAGCGTATTTGTGTGAAAGCGTATCTACCACTAGCCATAAATTCCAGCCTTGCATTTTTCTTTGTAACATGTCAATATTTGTGACACTAACTAAACATATTTTATTCATTTGACAAGGACTGTTACATTATATTGAAAACTTTTGTTTCAATGTCACCACCTCCCCGTTTTGACTGATGGCGAGTTAGTTTTGTTAAAACGCAAGGGGTGATAGCGTATGCTCCAGTGAACTTTCCCTCCTCTCAGCACCAGAGACAAAAACCTGCAGCTCTGCTCTGTGCTGGCAGCCATCTGGCCAGCTTTCTCTCAATGCCTGCCCCACACCACACTGCAGGCAAAATTTCAGGGCTCTAGAGCTCTGTGGAGCTATTCATGACATACCAATTTCACATTTTCTGCTTGTACGCTTGCAACAATAAATGCTAATGAGGACTATGAATGACATTTTTAAAGACAATAAAAAGGTCTCCAAATCCCTTGCATATGGAGACACTATTTTCTAAACTTCACCTTCTGTTAGGGAGCCATTACACTCTAAAGGAAAAAAATAACCTAAGGAGAACAATGAGATGATCAAAGCATAATCGAGTCCTTACGAATTCCAAAGAAAACAATGTTTGCAAAGCTAGCTTAATGACAGACAGATTTTATGCCGATGTACAGCGGTAACACTTCAGCGCAGGAACTCTCTTTTTCAATAGCACTGCTACTTCTCATCAGGGGGCTCACGAATTGGGGGCGGAAGCCATGGCAAATCCTCGCTTTCACTGATCACGTATAACCCCACAAGCCATAGATTTGGACTTTTTAATTACTAATCTCTAGATGAGTCCAAGAGTAAACTGTTATCATTAATTGATTTGGAATGCCATGCTTTCAAAGAGATTACTGTAACGACCAAGTGTGGCCAAGAGAAATACCTAATTTTAATGTTTTCTTTCCCCAAATCTGCCTTTTACAATGCTATTGCTACTCGAAAAAAAAAAAAGTTGCCTTCACTCTTTTTTATACTTAATTACTCTGTTTTATACTTAATTAAGGACAGCTTCCCCTTATTAGCAAGGTTTAAAAACACTTTCGGGAAAATCCACCAGGTGGAGCAAATACACAGCAATACAAAACATTTATTTATGCTTGTACTGCCATTTTCAACAGGGGAAAATGTTTTATATGGAAATATTCTTACCTCTTGACCTCCCTTCTTCACCCTTTTGTCATATATTGATCAGTATGTACTTATTTACTACATTTATAATGGTACAAAAGCTTCATTCAAAGGGGCCTTGATACAAAGCTATTGTTGCTGATGAGATTCGATACAAATTTGCAAACCACAATCGTCATCAGATGTATAAGGGAAACTAAAGAATAGTATTAGTCAACGTGTATATATATATTCAACAATGTAAGGATAATGTTGTGCTTATAAAACAAACTGACAAGCATTCAGAAAATAAAGCTTAGTCTTACATCAGACAGCAAAATCTTTACAATGGCCTCCACCGTAACGGGCTGGAAACCAGGCCATTCTGCATGCCTTGTTATGTGTTTATATGCATGGTAGTCCCAGTAACATCACAGCAGTGCCATTGTACAGTATATTGGTGTTTACTATTAATGCCTTTATTTTAGTATGACATCCGTCAACTACTGAGTCACTTCAAGAATTCAGTGAATGAGGACTGTAAATAAATATTTGAGCATATCTAGGACAGCTAAGCATTATCTCCCCGTTTAAGTTATTTGCTTTCCAGAGCCAGGTGAGAAAGCCACTTCCTCATCAAATATTTTAGCTTTCCCTGATGCATGAGAAGGTCTMATGGCATAAAGGCAGGGGGGCACCTTTTTACATGACGAGAACTAAGTCCTAACAGGAAAGTGGTTATGGATGAGTCTTCTCACAGTTATAATAGGACATCCCACTGGCAGACCCTGTAATTGCTAAAATGGCAAAGCAATATTACCAAGTGAACTGCTCTAATACAGTTCAGTGTCTGAAAACACAGCAGAACCAGTACATAGAGGCATTCAACCCCTGATGATGGAAAAGCATTATCGTTTGTGAGTGACAAAGGGAAGGTAATGACTTGAGTCAAAGAAATCTTTTTCTTTCCATTGTTTCCTTAGTTACATCTTCCATCACGTTTTTCTCTTACTCTTCCGTTCAATGCGCTCTGCATTCTCTTTGCCATCATGCCTTACCCTATGTTCTTGATTCTGCGGCCACCTCCTCACCCTGCTACACACCTCCCTTCCGCAATCCGCTACATGACTGTCATGGTTTAACCCCAGCCAGCAACTAAGCACCACCCAGCCGCTCGCTCACTCCCCTGCGGTGGGATGGGGGAGAGAACCAGAAGAGTAAAAGTGAGAAAATTCGTGGGTTGAGATAGACAGTTTAATAGGTAAAGCAAAAGCCACGCACACAAGCAAAGCAAAACAAGGAATTCATTCACTACTTCCCATCGGCAGGCAGGTGTTCAGCCATCCCCAGGAAAGCAGGGCTCCATCACACGTAACAGTTACTTGGGAAGACAAACGGCATCACTCCCAACATCCCCCCTTCCTCCTTCTTCTCCCAGCTCTATATGCTGAGCATGACGTCATATGGTGTGGGATATCCCTTTGGTCAGTTGGGGTCAGCTGTCCCGGCTGTGTCCCCTCCCAACTCCTTGTGCACCCCCAGCCTACTCGCTGGTGGGGTGGGGTGAGAAGCAGAAAAGGCCCTGACTCTGTGTAAGCACTGCTCAGCAATAACAAAAACATCCCTGTGTTACCAACACTGTTTGCAGCACAAATCCAAAACACAGCCCCATACTAGCTACTGTGAAGAAAACTAACTCAATCCCAGCCAAAACCAGCACAATGACTTGTCTCTGCTCCTGCTGCCTCGGACATTCATCCTCTCCTACCTCTGCTAGCCCTGAAAGCTAGAAGAAGTTGCAGAATTTGAAGCTGTGAATACTACCATAAAATACTACCCGCAACTAACATATAAACGAAAGCTCAGCAACCAGCACTCTAACATTGAGGGACAAACATTGTGCTAGTTAGGTTTCCGCTACAAAACTGAGCCAGAATGGGATCCACTTAATGTGCAATCGGAGGAGCACACCATACTCCCTGGAAGCACAATGTGTTGACATAAGCTTTGTGCTTTTAGTCCGACCCAGACAAATCCCATCATAGCTAAGGAAAATTAACATACAAAATCTTTGTTTCTTTAGGAACACGGAGGAGCCTTGAGGAACACAGGCCTTTAAATATCATTTCATTTTATCTAATTGTGTTGTACTCCACATGGTGCTTCGTTGTAGCCATTCAGAAGATAAGCAGGAGAAGAATGCAGAGGTGATTATGAAGTGGAATTTCATACCACGAGCAAATTACACTACTTCACACTAGGGGAACATCTGTAAAGAGAAGCAGTAAGTGTTTGAGCACAACGCAAGGTGCCAGTTTTAATAAAGCACAAACCAGGTTGGGAACCGTTACCCATGAGAACTTTCCTTGAGCAAGATTGTCACAGCAGAGACTTGCAGAGATGCCCAAGATAAATATTTTTTCGAACAGGATGCTGATTTAAAACCATTATCTCTGAGGGATTTTTGAGGTGGCAACCATGGATTAAAGGCTATAATTTTCTACCATTTTCAAAGAGGAGCTAGACACCCGATGAGTGGGAGGAAAGACAGTGTGGTTATTGCCGTCACCACATGCCCATGGAGAACTTTCTTTTACTACGTTGCTGGTTGAGGTAGGCTATGGTTGGCTAGAGGTCGTGGACAGTTCATTAGATTATGAACTCTGCAAAAACCATAAAGGTATGTAAAACACTGGAAGGAGGAACGCGACTTATGTGACTTGTAAAGGTTTAACTAACTAATAGCACTTTTATACAGACACATAATTTTCTTGATATGTACAAACCCTATAGGAACATGACACTGACCACAATGCATAAACCATCTTTTTTTATCCTGTAGATACAAGCAATGCTTATTTAAACTATGGCTTCTTCACAGTATGACAGGATAAAGAGATTTAAAACTACATGTCTAAGTAATTCACTTTTACTTAAAGGCACCTTTACACCACAGTAGCCTAAGGAGTTAATACTGAAGAAGGGGGGCCTGATTCTAAAGGTGATGAATTATGTACATATTTAAGAGTTTATTAGATCACAATTATCGATCTGATACACTGTAACACCATCCCCCACAAATCCTTCTTAGATGGAGGATTAGTGGCACAATAGATCATAATGACTCTTTTGGTCCCACTGCACTATCGTTGACTCCCAGCTGCATATGCCCACTGAAGGCTACTTTCTCTTAATGAAAGGTCCCCAAAACTCTTACCTGATAATGTTTGCATGAAAGAAGAAAAGTATGCCCTTAAATCTGTATTACGAAACCCTAATGAAATATTATCAGGGAAGATATAAGTTACGGCTCAAACGATTTCGATCTCACCTACAAAGTACCCAAAATCATTAGCATGTGAAAATGTCCTCCAAGACTACAGGCATAACTCTATAGACTGCACCAAAAGCCTTCAGCGTAAAAGAAAATGAAACCGTAGTTAACTTTCAGCTCTCCCTTCTCCATTCCTACAACCACAAATATCTTTCTTGGACCAGCTTCTGCCCACAACAATAAGAGGCAATAGTCACATGCTACACTCATTTTTGCTGCAAAGCCACATTATGTTCCCTCCCTCTACGACTTATACCTTGTGATCTTAAGTTCTGCCAATACAACTATGAACAGCACTGTGCTATAAACTAGAGTATTAAAATTATCCAAATAAGAGTCACATTCTTCATTTGTCATTCAAACAAGAAGTCATACTTAATTCTTCACAAACTAAAAAAAAAAAAATATATTCAAGACCTTCACCTTGGAAATGAACATTTCAGTATCCTTCAGTGATGATCTTGAGGTTTACATCCCGATGAACACTTTCCATCTATGGGCCAAAACCTGACCAGTGCACAGAGCCCTGCCTTGTGCACCCACACCTTCAGCTTGTTGACTGACCTCAACAAACAGCAGCTACAAGGAGCAAGGACTATAACTGACCCTATCCCAGTATTTTAAAATTGAGCACCAAGCTGAACATCTAAGAAAATCACATGAATAATTAGAATAAAAGCATTGATAGCTGCCACCACTGTTTTAATGGGCCATGCCAGAACAAACACTGGCTTGGTTTTATTCCATGGGATGAATAAAAATAATGTTGCCAAGCATGCTGAAAAATGAAAAACTTAAAATGCTAAGTATGATGATTATGTTAATGATTACTACAAAAAAATTAACATTTTCATAAGTTTATTTGCTCCATAGCACAAACTCCACCTGAAAGAATTTGCTCCTCAGATTTTACCTCTGAAAATAAAAGAGGTCGAGCAAGGGGAGAAAGAACAATAAAGTAAAAGGACAAAGCCACCAATTCAGACGCGAAAGGGTTAACATGTTTTGTTTCAGTCAGTATTACACCAATGCCAGAATTACAAGGGAAAGACTAAAAAGAGCCAATTTTTTTATTATTATTATTCTTTAAAAGAAAAAAATCAGGCCTATCTGTCACAGGGTTGTCCGGGCTGGAAGAACCGGCAGGAACCTCAAATTCCTGACCAAACCCTCTTCCACACAATGCCTCCTGAATGGAAGGAACCCAGGCCCGGCAGAGATAGCCCGCTGTCAGGAACCAGCCCTGACGTTTGCGGACAGACGGGGCTGGCCTCGCAGGATGTCAGAGCAGCAAACTGCTGTTCGAGATACTGGGTTTTCACACACTCCCAGCCTGGATGTTTTGCTCTTCAGGTAATTAAACAAGGAAACGGGGCTGATGTGTACGAGTCTGACCCCTGCGCCGCGGCTCCGCGGTTCTGCATATCAACTTCCGCACCAACCGCCTGGAGCATCAACAGAGTCCTCTACTCCCGCTCTCCGCCTCTCCCGCTCCCCACACCAAGCTCTGAAACAAATCCTCCTGGAAATATCTGCGGCCGTCTAGTCTTCCCCCCCSCCCCCCCTTCTATTTAAGAAGGACTAAATTACTTGCTCTGTTCCACACGCCTTGCTGCTTTCTCGTAAAAAGAAGGAAAAAGGGAAAGAAACGGGTACTTTCGGGTAGCTGTTCTTCAGCCAGCCATTCAAAATATTAAATATCTGGGGGAGGTGAGGAACAGACAGAAAGATGAGGCAAGGGATTCCCAAATTAATGCTTACTTTAAGGTCATCACTCAAAATGAAAAAGATCCTGAGAAGTATTTCCCATTCGTCCAACCAACTGCCAGGCATTCACTTATTTAGAGATAAAATTATTCTGATTTAAGCATTATTGAAGAGTCTTTGTCTTACAAGAGGACACAAATCATAGAACCAGGCATTAGAAAAAATCGACCAGTGTTTTCTCTCTCCTCTTCCCCAAATTTAAGAAAAGGGGAAAGGCAGGTGTTACCACCTATACTCAGTGAAAACCCTACACAGGCTGCTCTATGACTGACCTAGTTTCTACGCTCTTTAAAGGCTATTTAAACAAAAATGATTTTTAAAAAAGGTAACACATTCCTACTTCTTTCTGAAAAATCCACAGCATAGAATATTGGCTGAAAAGAGAAGAGCCCAGAAGAAAGAGGAGTACAAAAGCATGCCTGCTTGTCTGTGTTCAACACAAAGAACATTAAATGAAAACAACTGGCATGCCGCCAAATTCCTATACAGGCAAAGAGATTCAAATAAATTGATTTCACGCATCACACTGACCTGGGATCAGTGAGCAGTGGTACAATACACTCGCTGCTCCATGTGGGGCAAAGCCCATTAACGTTATCAGAGCCACAGTACATTACCAAGAAGCGGGGGGGGAGGAGGGGAGAGGGGAGAAGAGAGAGGGAACCCAAACTCTGCAAACTCAGGGGAAAAAAATCACTTTGAAAAAGGAACTTCAGCTTCAGCTGGAGTGCTTGGTTTCAGTTTACTAATAAATGCATCATATTGTCAGATCTTGTCCTCTGCTCAGCCTGAAGGTTTCAAAGATCGTATTTTCAAATTAAAATAAATACAAATGTCACACACACACTCCCCTTACATTCTACTTTTAACACAGTTGTTCTCAAACTCAGTTATTCTCTGTAAATTTCCTCCCTTCCCCATCCGCCAGCGTTTTATATAGATTATGGGTTATTTTCTTTGTACTTCAAAAGCTGGATTCCTGCCCAGGATACTCTTACTGGCTCAGAAAGTAAACTGGAGAAATCGGCCACCGCTCTCAACTGGTCCAAATCAACCTGACCTACAGAGAAAAACGCCTTATTTGGAAGGCAGCAATAAAGAGGGCCCCCGTTCCCTTTGCAGTCACCCAGGCACGCTCCCTCACCACAAGGCGTTCTCTCCAAACCAGCGTATTTCGAATTTCACTTTCTTACGACGTGTGAAGTAACCCGTGTGTGCCATGGAGTCTCTTCCTGTCATCCCGGCTTTGTTTTTCATTAAGATCTCTCACACTCCAATCAAGAGCAAYGCCAGCAAGCCACAGGTGTGCACCACATGAACAGATGAAAATCTGATTGTGAGCTGTGTAATGACAATTCACTGTCTATAATACACTCGTCCCTTTTTGCATCTGTTATATGTTAGAAGGGGGGTTTATTATTTCAATTGTACTCTTTAAGATACATAGGTAAGCAAACAATTGTTATAAAGATAAAAAAGGAACCCAAGAAAATAAGACTTTGCAATAGCAAAACAAAGATGAGGATGCTTGAAAGGGATCACATAAGCATAAGTAGTCTAATGCTACAAGAGGCCACTGCTTCAAGGAGGCGATAAGACTCAAATACGTTTTATTTTGCCTTTTATTCCATTTTGGTTTCAAATAGCAAGTCAAATCTTCCTGGGCACAGCACAGTTCATATTAAGTTAAGCTGTAAGAGTGTTGGCCTCATCTCTAACCACTCATCCAAATTTCAGTGCGGAGCTTCTTGGCCATTTAAGACTAAAATTTTTGAGCGTGTGACAAACACATACATCCAGATGTGGGGACCTTACCCAGTCACCTCATTCCAAGTAACTGTCAAAATGGGAATGCCCAAAGATCTAACAATTGCTAACCACCACTGATCACTCTCTTTTATAAAGAGCTACAAAGCAGTTTTGGATTATCTTCATCGCCAAGGTGAAAACTATACAATATCGTTAACTCTGTAAGTTGTTGTGTTACAGAGAGGATGTGTTTGTTTTGGTGTAAGGCTACACCGATAGGACTGCATAGGAAAGGGAATCATTTAGTAAACAGACACTTCACAATGGTAGAGATGCGCCTGCACCCAGGTGATACAGGCAGTCTGACCTGGCCAACAGTTAACAAGACAGATAACATATGCTGTTCCCTCCCATTTATGAATATTTCAGTAGTACAACCAGATCATTTGGACTTCAGAAGTGAATTTTAGTCATATTCATTCCCTCTTTCTATAAAAATGAATAGTATTAGAAAACATGCCTTTCTTTTGTAGGAAATTTCCATTATCTTGCATGTGCTCTGACAGCAATAAACCACAATAAGCTTTCCATTAGTATGCCAGCACTGCATGCTTCAGGCATGAAATCTTTACTTTTACATTTATTTATTTTTAAAATCCTTTATGAAGACCCATATGGCAAAAAAACCCCAACCAACAACCACCTGTACAGAGTACACTTGCATTTTGAAAAATAGACTGTAGATAGAAAAAACGAGAATTAGTCAGAAGCTACACACTGTTAAATTAACAAAATAAAAATGCAGGAAGAAACCCTGCTAAGACTATTCATTCTGCCTGTGTACAGGAAGGTCCCGGAGAAGCATTTACTTGTTTTAAACTGAGCTAGGAACTCGAATTAGAATGTAAATTCATTTTTAATAGGATTTAATTTTTAAAAAGTATGTTCACACTGACGCACAAAACCGCAGCCCCAGCCCCTTGCCACAAGGCGATGTGCAGAGCCTCCTGCTGGCTCTCCCAGCTGCGCTCCATCTCCTCCCCACACCCCACAGAGCAGCGTGGGCCGTGGAGAAGACGGCATCTCGCGTGGGGAGACGAGTGGTATGATCAAGGCTTGGCTGCCTTCAAAACTGAACAGAGCATAGCCTGGAGTACTCAGACACTGTTCATTTTATTTTGGTATCATACTCTATCAAAGTTATGGCATAGGCAAAATGGTCCAACACTGAGAAAGTAAGTATCAGAGTGTTGGAAAGCACTTAAAATCAGTTTTGTAGTTTCTTGCCATCTAGACACACAATTTTAGGAGAAAAAATGTAGTTACAGTAAAGACAGGAATGACTGTCATAGGTTATGTATCAGTTTAGTTCTGCCATAGCAGATTTACTTTTCCAGTATGGTAAAAATCTTTGCACACAAGAAACAGAAATATCCATTCTCAATATCATCTCAATCAAATTTATCACAGATTCCCAATGCAATGAGTTTACCAGAGGCTTCCTCTAAATTACGAACACAACCATTTTGCCAATGTGATTACAACTGTCCCTTAACCTGGTTGCAAATACTGTTCCAATTTACAGTTCAGGAAACTGAACTTCATTATCTTCACAGCCCACCCAAGTAATATTTACATGTGAGATAAAGAGCACCCATGTCATCACAAACACAAAAAACACAGTTAAAAAATTTCACATACATATATTATTAAGCTAAGGAAGATTCTAGAAAAGTCATCACTGAGGTATTTTATTGTTATTGCTGTACTCTTTCTCAGTGATATTAAAATGAAGACACCACCTTCATTGATTTAGGCAGACTCTTTGGAGGCTAAAGGTAAAGATTTCTTTTTTAATTACAGTTTACAAGGCAAGGTACAGTCATTAAAAATAACTTCTAAAAGGTATGCACATTACAAAATCAAATATTTTTCTGTTCCTTACCTTGACAAAATTCAAAGTTCCCTTTTTTCCGGCAGTCACCTATCACTAAACTCAGTGCTCTCCAAGTGTTTCTTTTGACAGATATCATTCTCCACCAATCGCTCTGCTAATTTCCTCTTTCCTTTTCTGACTGGGACAGATATTATGTTCACCAGCCCAGAGATCAATCTTTTCTACTGACAACAAATGAGAAAAAAAAAATAAAATAAAAAAGGAAGAAGAAGAAGAAGCACATATCACAGCCAGTTTGAAGCACCACACCCCTTCATTTGCATGATAATAGCAGTCTTTTAAATAAAAAGGGAAGACAGAAACGCTATCATTCTAAATCAATTACCCACATATTCTTAGTAAATATAAGGCAGTACTTTAAAACTGTATTAATTATTTGACAAAGGCTGTTTCATAAGTTGCTAATTTAAAATAGTTGACATATAGAGGGCAACAAAGTAAGGGCAGCCTGTATTCTACCATGAAAACACCTACTAACTAATTCTGTAAAAATGCTTGGGTTTAAATACGTTCATATAATATAAACTATTACATACTTTACCTGGTTCAACAGAAGCGCGCTAGAGAATAATTTATTAAACAAGCATGGTCACTAAAAATAGAGACCTTGCAATTACACATTGCTATACTAATTTGGATTTGTAAATCGTAACAGCAAACACATTTAAACAAAGGGAGATCAAAAAGCTATTGATATATTTACAAATCATCCTCCCACTTTTGAAAAGGCAATTTCCCTCCCACTCCAACACCTACCAAAACTGTTTATTTGGGTTACACAAATACTCTGTCATTCGTATGAGTCTGTATTACAGCGTTGTCAGTTTTTCCAATACATTAATATGCTTTTCAGGGGGTTGTAATTATGTCAAGGCAGAAAGATTTTCAGAGCCAGGCACACACAGTTACGTACATGCTTCAATCTGCATCCACTATTCAGGTATTTCGGGACATAAAGTTAAGCATGCATAAGGATCTGGTCGCAGCTGCATGCACCTAACCGAGAACCCAGCCCCAACCCTCTCCTGGACCAAATCTTACTGCAAAAAAATGTATCGCCCAAGGGCATTTGCAAAAGATCACATTTGTCTTTGTGCCAGAAATTGCAATCTTTCCCACAAACAAGCACCCTCCTCAAATCAAAACAAACCTTCCCAAGTTAAGGTTACAGAACAAAGGAGTTCACGACTCAAAGTCCTTTCTTTCCCATGTTCGTAGTCAGACGTTCCCCTGCAGACCTGACACAAGCCAAAATTCTATTGATCTCAGTGAAAACGAGAGGCGTGCAAGGACTGCAGGACTCTACCCAGGATTTGGCAACTGTGAAGCTTTCAATGCGACACAACCGCGTTTGGCATTTGGAAAATAATCTCCAAAATGTGGTTAGGACTCCCCAACTTGGGTGCTATAACTACTTTTCTAAAATTATTTTTATGTGGTATGAAATTCTCGAGTTGTCACCATGTTCTTAGATAAGCAATAAATTTACCTTTCAGTTGTGCCTTATCACAAATTGTGTATTTTTCAATTGTCCAGACTTTTGCATAACACTTTACATTTCCATAAATGCATACAACATTCCCTAAATTGTTGTTACCGTTTGATCTGATTTTTATGGCCATAAACTCATGCCCCTACCAAAACTGAAAAATCCTTCACTGACCAAGTGGCCCTATTAATTTCACTGAGATCATTTAAACATTAAGTTCTCTACCGAGTGACGATAGCACAATCTGGTTGAAATATGGACTTACAGTGGAACATTAAATTAACATCATATTTTGGATTCAGAGTTACACACAGGAGCCATCTGTAAAGATGTATTCATGTTTTGATAACCTTTACTAATTTGGCCACTAGAAATAATTATGATCAAATATCTTAAATTATGTAACATATAACAATTCAACATTTGCGTCTGCTGAATAGCATAGTCCCTTTTCATGGCTGGTGAAGGATTTTTAAACCTCCTACTGTAAAAAAAGAAGTTCTTACTCAAAAAAAAAAAGTACCCATCTGTCGTCCACTTTACAATGAAGACATCACTTTAACTTACTACACTCCCTTTGTTTCAGCCCCACGTTCATTTTCTCTATATGCCACATTTTCCAAAGTGATGGATGCATTCTGCTATACTCATTCTACGCTAATCTTCTTTTTTAAATTTATTTTTACCTCCTGAATTGTAAACTGTTGCTGTTGTTCAAATGTACATGCAAAATTGTCTAAAGTCTGAACTTCACTGAAAGTAGAACGCCTCAAACAATTTGTAGTCTTACAAGAGTGTTATAAAAAAGGATCAACATGTTGTATTACCATGGAAATTCTGAAAAACATACTTTCCCAAACAAATATTACTTTTTCTCAATGGTATGAAGTAATGAAAACCACATGTGTAAATCTGCGATCCGTGCAGTAGTTCAAGCTGCAGCTAATAGAAAATACAGAGAGTGAACTCTGCCATATAAAGGATTCTTGTTACAGAAATATAATGTGAAAACCAGATGCAGACAGAAAACCTTAATCACAGATGGGAATGTAATCACTGGCATACAGAATACTTTTTTGATCAATCTCAACCATATGAGAAATGTATTTATTTTCTAAGGAATGCAATAACTCGAGAGAGTCTTCTATTTGAATTCAGTTAACCTCATATTCACAGTGCTTTTATCTTATATGTGGAGAGAGGGGGGATATAACCTGAGCCAAGATTTTTAGAAGAGCCATTGGCCCTGGCAAATCATTCTTGTATCAGTTTATCTTTCAAGGAATTAATAGGATGTAAAGACTACAAATATCAGGATCAGCCTCAAAAGAAATCAACCATTATTGCACTTCTTAGTTACTGCCAGAAATCCCTTCATCACCTAAGCACTACTCTGGTTAAACTTTTCCCTTAATATGTGGTTCTTCAGAAATACAATGCTAAGAGCACACTGTTGCACTGAAGTTCTGCAAAGGAGAACTGGAGTCCTACACCAAAAAATCTCCCTACTCCTTTATAAAAGCTGAAGAGTCATTGGTTCAAAACTAAGTTTACTTTGGGCTTCCTTCTAACTGCTGGAAGTCCTAGTAAATGCCCTCCACCCACACAGCTCGTGGGTGTCAGCGAGAAAGAAAGGACCGCAGCACACTGCAGCTATCCAGTTATATCAAGTGTCTAAAAGGCGGATTGCCTTCTACCAACTACCCAGACCAAGGTAGGGCCAAGATAACTCCTGCCAGTTTTCATTGCTGGTGACACTTCTGCTCAACTTTTAAGAGATGGAAATACTACAGGAGTAGTAAACTCCTCACATAAAATATGGAAATTGCCATTAAAACCTGAAAATCAGGTTCAGGCCATCAATATGCTACCAGCAGGACCTACCTACGCTGTTACAAAGGCTCAGCATCTTCAAGCAACCACACTCCTACAGTTCATCAGCCAATTCATGTAAGAGTTAGGCAAAATTTATTTGCCTAGATAAAATTTACACCTGGTGATTGAACTGGACCGTTACGTCAAACTGCAATATAAAAAAAGCTTATGCTAGGAAATAAAACTTAAGAAAGAAAAGGCATTCAGAGATGACACATCTCCAGGCTCTTGGGCACCGGCAATGGTAGTTTACCTCCTGGCAGTCCCTGACCCCTGCTGCACCCTCCTCCTGAAGGCACCCACTCTACCCAAGAATATCGCAGCTCTTTACATGGCACTGGCTGACTGTCACAGTTCACAACTGAGGTTTTTAAGGTAACCCAAAGTTGGCATTAATTTATTTTAATAGTACTAAATAACATAAGCCGCAATGATTTGGTAGTTGTTACACCAGAGGGGAGAGGGAGTGACAAAAGCCTTTGATGGGCACAGGGTAGGCAGATTCTTCCTCTCTCCTAGAGCCTTTAAGTTCCGTTACCATCATCCCATTTTAGGTACCTGCAGTAAGAGGAGACAGTCTCTTCAGTAGCCTACGACAGAACTCCCAGCAATGGCTCATCACAGGTGTTCATCGGACTAATTCTGCTACAGTTGCTGCAAATGTGCTTCCTTAATTGAATCCCTGTATGCTAAGTAAAATTTGAAGTCAACTACTTGCTTTTTACCTCCTGTGTTAACAACTAGCAAACCATCTGATGAAAATACTTTGATTCCACCACTGCAACAGAAGTTTTTTAAACCATCTTGTCTCTTCTGCCATTTAACTTTAAATTTCTGAGACTGCGACATCGATAGATAGTGCAGAAGTCAACATTTAACACTAAAGTAATATGGGCTGGATATGCTTGTCTTATTTCTAAACAAACATGCCTATATTAATAATAAACTTTAGCCAGATATCTATTTTAATTTGCATGTTTTTCATACAGCATCATCATCATGTGTGTAGAGTGCTAAAAATGGAGTGAAAACTTCCAGCTGTAAAACAGTTCCACGTGACAAAACAGAGAGAGATCCTGAAAACTCCTGCTTCGTGTCATGTGTGAGTGTGTGTGCCTGTGTCTTTTTTTTTTCCTCTCATCTAATTTCATCTGCGAGACTGTCCCTAGAGGACAAGAGAAGAGAGAACCAATTATATCCAGAGGTTGGTTTCTCCAAAATGAAGGCATCTGTTCCATGCCAACGACTTCCACATGGAAGAAAAACAGAACTTTGAAGGCATCTGTGTTCATGGTTGACAGTCGCAGATCTTAGGGTCTACTGTAATTGCCCAGCTGCAAAGATGATTTGGTTGCTGCTGTTGTCAGCTGATCTCCTTGCACTGAAAAGAAGGGAGCTTAAATAGCAAATAGCTGGATGAAAATCAGATATTCTTACAGAATACTGACACCTTTTCCCTTCTGAAGGAGGTATTTTTCCTGGTACAACGGGTTTGATGGAAGTAAATTGCAAAGTGGTTTTTAAACGAACATTTTACAAAATATTCCGCTTTAAAATGCTATTCTTCAAATAACGTACAAGTCCAAGCACAATGTGCTCATTATTTGTTAGTATTTCAGGCTGATATTTTGTAAGAGTGATTCAGAAACCAGTATGATTCACCAGCCACATAATCCTGCAGCCCACCTTATTTAGGCAAGTAGTCTCAGTAAAACCAAGAGTACACCTGAGCAGAAGCTCAGAGTTTTCACCCAAAATGCATATGGCAGATAAATAACTATATGATATTTTTGACTTAATTCACATCACTTCCAACGTGAGTGGATACTTTCCAAAAGACACTTAAAAGAAACATTACCAGTAGTTCAAAACCTGGCTTACAGCATTGGGTGCAACACTTGCAGCGAGATACTCAGCAATGCTGTGCACCTTCACTGTTAAAAAAATCAAGCAAACAGTTAACAAGAAGCTCATCCAAAGTAGCAAGACCCTAACTGATTTTCCAAAGCTCAGCACTGAGTGCCATTTAGGGATCCAAGACTACTGATGGTGCAGTTGCAACAAAGACAATTAAAACCTGACTGGCCGAGGCAGAAAATGCATTTACATTCCCTATCCTCCACTCACCAGATAAAAGTGGATCATAGTTTCCAGAAATGTTTCATGCACCTCGTGGGTTTTTGTAGTTTTCTTACCTAGGTCTTTTATCACTAGCTTGAAAGAAAGAAGATGCCATATGCTAGGGAAATACCTTTTAATTTACTTTTTTTAAATAGAATTCTTTGTTATTCTGCTGGATTCCAGCTGCAACCCCAAACACACTCTGGCACTCAGTCCTTCCAGCCAGGTAGCCACACAGCTTGGGAAGGACTGTAAGGACTCTTATGCCGTCTCCCTTGCCTGGCACATACCTCAAATTATTATGAACGCGTGAAGCAGTAAACCTGGAGGGGTTCACCAGGCCTGACACTTCCTGACCACTTCTAAATTGCCTCCAGGAAGGACAAGAGTTGGGAGCGAGGACAATTAACACAGCCACCTGCTTCCTGTGACCTCCTGGGGAGCAGACACGGCCACTGACGACCTGCAGTGTCACTGAGGTCCTGCCCATCCTTCTCTTCCCAGAGAAGCTACGGGATAATAAAAACAATAGTGGCCAATAATAGCTCTGTAAGAGGAGAAATTTAGGCATGGACTTTAAAAATTAAGAAAATTAACATCAAAACGTCCCATGAATTTCATGGGAAAAGGATGGGACCAATAAATCTCAGAACCTGGAAGAGAAATTATACATTGATTCATTCTTTAAAACTACTGTAGCTGTTATTTACTGTAGCTGTACACTTCTCTGGAAATATTTGGAGTAGGCAGCTGGCTTAAACACAGATCTTGGGATACAGAAGTTGAGAATCCTGGTCCCACAGACTCAACAGGAACCTCTGAGAATATTATTACAGAAGGAATAGACTTTTTTTCTCTCCTTTATAAGGAATTGTTCATCAGGTAAGTCT
The DNA here is from genome assembly GCA_030449065.1 of Oceanodroma leucorhoa. Lineage (NCBI taxonomy): Eukaryota > Metazoa > Chordata > Aves > Procellariiformes > Oceanodroma > Oceanodroma leucorhoa. Next base: position 15,415,462 of record JASVER010000004.1, on the reverse strand, counting down.
ATAATTTACAATTCAAAGAGAATTACTTACTTTACATTAAGACCTGAGCTAGTCCACTTAACCTTACATAAGATGTCATTAGGGCCATACCTGAATCTAAGTCTCAGAACCATTCCAGCAAAGTATTGTTAAGATCACAGACGTGAGATGAGAGCACAGAAAGCCTGAAGGTCCAGATCCTCAGACTGGTGTTTAGACAAAGAAACACCACCTTCAATAGAACCGGGCATGTGAATACATGGAAGATCTGAGCTTCAGTAATTTAATTCAATGTTTACAAGCTCTGCTGACCCATGGAGTTGCATTAATCTATCATGGCGCACATGAAATGCAAGTTACATTCAGAAACTAGCTAGGCTGTTCAGTTCAGCATGATGGTTTCCTTGCTCATCTGCAGCATGCTTTAATACAGGCTACAGCATGCTTTTCCAGCATTAAGTGGTTTGCCAACAAGCTTTAAAAATAATAAATAGTACAGTCATGAAACAGCTTTTGCTTAATGGTTCCTAGAACTCGGTGACTTCACTCACTAAAACCCTTTCTATAACATTACCTTTAAATACTTCTAGCAATGCCACCATTAAAATAAAATAAAAAATCATCCTGGCACTACCATCCATTGATAGCACACCCGCAGGTGCCATTATCCCTAAATTTGCTGGCAGCTTTCTCTGGCACCACTACGCTTTAATGGCTCTGGCAACAAACCCCACCTGGATGTCACTGAAAGCACTCCTTTGGAGCACTCTTCCCAAATATCCTTTGCAGCAGTATCGTTCTGTCTCCTTTGTTGCATCCTAATCGTCTCATTTTCTGGCAATAGACTCACCCTCTCTCGCTGTCAAAGCCTGAGCTGGTCTAGGGCAGTTCTCTTCTTGAACTTGTCTACTGCATATGTGATTCAATGTTGGGATGAATTTTCCAGGAGGATTTCAGGACAGTATCTTTGCTGCTGAGGTTGGGTGTTCACTGGCATCCCAGCTTTAAAATTCATTGTATTCCGTCCTAGTAACACAATGTGACCAAAACAATGGGGAAGCAAAGCACAGGTACAAAACCCTATATAATCTGATGTTTCGTAACAGAGATTGTTAAACCTTGGGACAACCAGAAGGCAGACAGAGATTTACTCAACGTGCCACCCAGCCTGTCATGACAGCGTGAAGAACGAGCATCCTGATACTGCCCTTACAGAAGCAGACGAAACGAAAAACAGAAAATGTATTTTGGAAAATAAATAATTATGGAAAAAAGTGGAGAAGTTTTGGGGGTTGGATTGGGGTTTTTTGCCCAAGCTATTTAAAATGACACCTGGGCCACAACTGAAAGAGGCACCTGTAGGGTCATCATCAGACATCAAAAAATGTAGTCAGTAGGTCTCCAAATAAAAGGAATCACAAAAGTAAATGGTTAGCGGTAATGCATAGTAGTAGTAATGCATAACTACTTATGTAAATTGTATATTAAGATCCAACAAGGCAGACATACATAAGCCTCCTAGAGCTACAAAAGTAACTAGAGTCTTGTACAATTTGCAATGGTCATGCAACCATCTCCCCAGATGCTTGTCAAAATTCCTGGTTTCTACTCACTGCATCAACCTGGCTTTTCATAAATAATATCTATTTTATGATACACCATCGCCTGCCAGTGTGTGCAGACTAATTCCACTCCACTAGGTGGAGTCTTCTGTCTTTCCAGACAGCAACCTAATTTCCAAAAGAATCGATTATCCTCCATGAACTTTGGATATTTACTTTATTATAAGCACCACAGTCTACATATCTTGATGGACAGATAAGTGGCAATTAATCAAATGCCTTCTTGAAATGACTGAAGAAATTATGAACTATCCCATGAAGATTCCATATCAGCACGTTGCAATATGGGATCATTTACGAATACTGTTGCTATACAGTTCTGTGTACACAACTGTGCTTTTCTGATGACTAAATTCAATAAATAATACTGAGTAAAAAAAGGTATCACTTAGATAAGTCACCATATCACACATGCCCAAAAACTACATACAAAAAAACCCAGGTTGCTGAACTAGTTTTAAATTCCTTGTGTGTATTCAGAAATATTTTTAATATCTAGGATGCCCTTCCTTTCCAGGCATCCCGAAATGTGTTACAGAGAATGAAAGGGAGCATGAAAGGATTTCTTTCCATACTCACATTTCCATTCACAACCACTGGAGTTAAATATGGCAACTATTCAATAGGAACAGCAAAACTGCATGCAGCATTTTTGGCAAAGAATAAGAAAAACAGAGCACTCCCATGAATGTTTTCAGAAAATTTAGATAAGAAAATCTGGATACCCTACATCCAGCTATAATCTTTATTTTGGGGTTGGACTCCACCCTAACCCCTGTGAAAAGCACCAAAAAAATCCCATGACCAAAGCAAAAAGCCCCTCGGTTTTAAAAACTCTTCAGGCAGACAGCATCTCCACTAACATGCTATGACAGAGCATTTGCTCGGTAATATTGGCGAGCAGAAATCTCCACGTAGGCACCGAGCACTAACGCGAGGCTCCTCAAGGCTCTCGCATCCCCGGGTCAGCCGAGGTAGGGCCTCCTCAGCGCAGCTTCTGCTGTCGGCAGATATCACAAGCTATTTAAGGCTACAGACATTTTGCCCCCATCGGCCGTGTTTTTTATAATATTTACTTCCCGTACATATGTCTATAACTATGTATACGTCCCACAGAAGGTGAGGTTTAACAGGGTTAGCTTTGTTGGGGAAAAGAAGGTTTGGAGGAGAGGAAACAACTTTCATGTTTAGAAGATTTGAATCTAGTGACTGTCATGGGATGTAAACACTCTTCTGGGGAGGGAGGCTTTTTGTTATGTTTCAGGAGTGCACAGAGTTTTGGATAAAATCTGTATAAATAATCATCCCTCTGTCATTCAACACAAATTTATGCACATGTGTGCACACAGTTATGTTTGGGAATACAAACTATAAAGTAGACATGCCACAGACTTCTAGACAACCTACCACAAGCACGGATCTTGCACAAAATCCATTCTATATTTAAAATTCAGTTTATTGAATTTTAATTATTTCTGACCTGCAGATCACTTTGACGAAAATCCCCCAACGTCAAAAGCTTACAAATCCAATTGCAAAACCAAACAGAAGCATCAGTACGGTCCTCTCCCATGCAGACACTTGCCAAAAAAATGAGTTCCTGACTACTAGAATAGAATCCAACAGCTAAAACCTATTCTAATATTAAAACCAGGTAATTCTCTATGTTGAAATAAACAAGTAAAAGCTCTCATTTTATTCCGCACGTTTACTCATGTTGTGTATGCAGGGTTCTATAGATGAATCAGTGAATTATCACTTCTTCATTTAGATCCTTATTTACAAAATTAACAAACACATACCCTTTTCATTAGATGATTTTTTTTTTCATTAAAAAGCAATAATGTTATTTTCTCTGGAGATGCCTCTGATAGAAAAATTATGCTCTACCAGTGCTGTGCTTTCCAGGTTCATAAAACTCACTTGGGTTAGCAGCTCCACAGCAGCAAATATTTTTGTATATATGCATTCGAGCCTGATTTAATAATTTCATTTAACCATGGAAGTAGTTACTCCAAAAGCCCCGTTAACTGAAGTGTCCTTGATAAGCCCAAACTTAAGATTTGCATGTATAGCAGGAATGAAACAAGTGCAAGAATGTTCTGTCATAGTCTGAACATCCTTTACTTTGCACAAGATCCTCAGCAGTAGGCAAAGCTGTATTGTTGCAATGGGGAAGCAGTCACTCATCATTTTAAGATACAATCACTGTTTATTAATAAAATTATTTTAAATGAATGAGTTAAGTCCTTTTACCAATATAGTGACATTCAGCTATCCAGTGCCATTTTTACAGTCCAAATAGATATGGTCCTAATTTCATAATGCCATTTTATCTGCTGAAGATAAAAGTGCCGATAAACAAAAATGCACATTAGGCAGGAGATTTTTCAGAATAGATTTTTTTTTAAATAACCCACTTGCATTAACAAAAGATTGCAATGGCTTCCAAATTATAGGGTGTTATTTTTAGGGGAAGTAGTTCAATATTCATATTGGAGCAGATGTAGCAGTTTAACAAAACAGCTCTTCAAATCCTGCACAAATTGAAAACAGGAAAACTGATTGCATTTTCTCTTATCACTTTCCTTTTCTGAATTGACACTTTTGGCCTTCTGAAAATTTACACATGGCTTTCATCTCAACAGCACCTGCTGATCAAACAGAAACCTAACATTTTCATGAAAATGGTATAAAGGACTAGTTTTCTTTTTACCATCTTAAAGGGCATCAGCAGTCCACTTGATGGCAACAATTGCTGAGTAGATGGCACACTCAGAATACATTTTATATTTTCATTACACTTACTTTTAAAAATGAGTTAAATCACTAGTGGCTCTTTCATATTAGTTCTTTGTCTGCTTTAAATTAATTTCAATCTCTATCTCTGCCTAACCCTGATGGGTTTCATTCCACAGTCAGCTAGATTTTAAAGAACATCTGAAAGCCTGTGAAATAATAAGACACGTTGTATGTCCTGTAGCCACTGGGTCTTCTTTATATATGCATTTATACGCAATCATATAAATTAATATATACAGTTATGCATACACATGGCCATATTGCACAGACATTTCTTTTTACAGTGCTTATTCTAAGGAAAAAATGTGTATATACATCATTTTGCTACAGTCTCACTGCATTAAATTCCCTGAGCATTGTCGACAGAGCATGTTGAGGGGGGAGAAACCCAAAGTGCATTTATTTATTTTAAAGTTGTTCTCTGTTTCCTTTGCAACCTTCAGACTGGGAGAAGGTCTAGCAGGTGCTCTGGAACTTGAGCATCAAGAAGGGGTTGAGATGCTGCCATTGGCCAACATGGCAAGCATGCAAACAGCACAACCCGAAGTTCTTTGGCTCTTGCAGAAGTTTAAGGTATCAAGTCATGTATATAAAATATGAAACATAAGTACCTTGTTAACCTGTCTGCTTCTGAGCCTGTAAACTCTGAAGCGCAGCAGCAGGTAACAAGGACCATCTTCCCTTGTACATAATTCTAGGTGTAATTAAAGATACTCCTGAAACCTGCTATGTGTCAGCTTCTTAACTGATTGAGCCCTAACCCCTCTGAAGTACTCTGCTGCCATCCATTACCATTCTGCTTCAGTGATAAGGTAACCTGAAGGCAGAGATGACATACAGTAATATATGTGCCACTCCAGACAGTTGGTTCGTGAATTTCAGTGTTTCATCATGCTCACTGAGGCAATCGCAAACCTGAAATGTCAATATGTTCAGTCAATGGAAGTAAAATAATGGGGCTCTATTGTCTTACCCTATCGATCCACTGCTGTCAACAAGAATACATGCCCCCCTGGCTTTAAACAAATTTTAATTAGGCTTTTAGTTACCGGATCATATCTATATATCTATCTGCGCAAACACTTGACAAAATGAAACGGCAATATAAATATTTCAAACTTTTAAATATATTTTACAGGTAATTGTTTAATGTTGCTTTACGAAATGATCGCTGAGAAAGCTGTTTGTTAAGGCAGCGTGCGTGCACACACTTAGCATGCAAGTCATCTTAATCTGGAGAGAACTGAAAAAATCACCATCAAAAGTCCAAAACAACAACAAAAAAAGTCCACCAAAAAAAAAGGCCACTTTTCCTTAAAACCCGCTGTTATCCTCTGCGGGGATTTTGGAAGACAGGAGACTCCGTTGAAACCACCCCAACACTGGCAGGGTGGGTGCCCGCACGCCCGGGCATGACAGCCCGCTCCTGTCAGCACCCCTCAGGGGAGAGCCAGGCTGGCGGGAAGGCAAACCGACCGCCAGCGCCGGGGGGCGGCTCACGCCGGAAGGACGCCGCGGTTCACCTTGGCCCCAGCCGCCACCCCCTTCCCGCCCGGGGCCGGGGGCTCCCCGCCGCGCCGACCCTTTCCCCCCCGGCCTCGTCCCGTGAAACACCCAGACAAGCCGCTCTCCTCCTCCCTCGACTGCGTGTAGAGCGGGGTCCCTCAGTAACCTATTGTTCTAGGGCCACCCCCTCCCTCCCCTCGGGCCGCGGCTAGCCCGGCGGGCGGCACTCCCCCGCCCCGCTCCCCTCAGCGCGGCCCGGGGGCGGGGGAGGCAGCGCCCAGGCCGCGGCCGCCCCACGCACAACAAAAGGCAGATCCCTTCTCCCTGCCGGCTAATCTCTGCCTGTAAATCCCCCGCCCGCTACGGGGGGGTGGGGAATAAGAGGTTACATCTTCACTGCTCCCCGCTCCTATCGACTTGTGCAGCGCCGAGGGAGCCGGCCAGGGAGCCGGGCGGCGGGGGGCGGCGAAGAGTGTCCCCCCCGCCCGCCTCTCCCCGAACCGCGAGTGGAAATTACCTTCCGGCGGAGGGAGGGAGGGAGGCGCCGCCGCGGCCCGGGCTTTGTGCGCCTTAAACGCACCTCGCAGCTTATCTGCGGCGCAAGGACGGCACATCGCGCCTCCGTGGCCCTGCCGGCGCGGGGGGAGCGGGACGGCGGCGTGCATCGGGGCGATTACGGTATCAGCGCGGCCCAGATGGAGGCCGGAGGATGTACGGTGGGTGTGAGGGAGCCGGGCTGGGGCCGGGGCGGCACGGCGCGGGGTCCCCGGGGAGGCCGCGCCCGGCAGGAGGGGTGGCGCCACCTGCGCGCTGCCCGCCGGGTGAGAAGGCGGCGGCTCGCCGGGTGGCCCGGTCTGTGCTTGTGCCTGCCCTCAGGCAAGCATCCCACCCGGCTCAGCCCCTGGAAACCTCTCCGGGATAAGGACCCTGCCAGAGGCCCAGGGGAGCGCAGCGCTGGCTCCCCCGCCTGAGGTCGCCTCCATTTCCACCAAGGCGACGTCCCCGTGACTGCCTTTGCCTTCAGCTCAGCTCCCGCTTCACAGACCGTACCGACGTCCTGCACGGAGCACGAGGGCTCCTGGCCCAGCACGGGATGTATCCGCTCCCGGTGTGGCCAAGTACCTGACCCGAGCCACTCGGCCTGGCCGGCGGCGGAAGAGCCTGACCACAACGCTGCCGCTACGCGCAGCGGCATCGTTCACCAGAGGATGAACGATAAGCCTGAGTAGGTCCCTACACTTGACAGTTCAGGTTTTGAGAAAACAGAGGGTTTATTTTGATCAAAGAGGACTGGGTTATGGTGAGGTACGGGGAGGGTAGGCGGCAAAGCAGCCCGGCCTGCCTACCACGAGCGCAGCCAGCCAGCAGAGTGGCTGCACCAGCACCAGGTTGCCAAGCAAACTCCGTGCGCTCGGGTTGTAAAGTTTTCAAAATGTTTCTCCCTAGGAATCAACACTTATTTGTAGAGGAAACGTGTTTCCCTTGCACATCTGCAGAGGAGCACTGTGAAGGCTGTGATGAGGACAATGACGGCATGCTGGAGTGAGACAGGCATTGTTCAGTGCAGAACTCCTTCCAAAATCACTTGGCCAAGATAGCAACTTTTTTCCACAAGAAAAGAAATAAAGGGAACTTGACACATAATATAAAGTGAAAACCAGAACCTAGATGGGGGAAGGGCACATGTGTGAAAATCGTGTCACCGCAATGAATGTCAGATAAAAAGGGGTCTGTCACAAATCCTCCACTAATCCAATAATGTGAAAACCTCTTGGTATCACTGAGACATAGCACAAGGTAATTTTTATTTTTCATAAACCACTCTATATGTTTAGCCTTAGAAAGACAGCAATTTGGCAAATTTTCCTATCACAAAAACAGGACTTTAATTTTTCATTAAAGGCAAACTGATTTTCACATGTCAAATTTACTATGCATTCCTCAGCCAGTATTTTTACCCTGAAGAAGGGCCACTTCTCCCTCAACTTCCTTCAGTTGTCAGTTGTGTGACAACCATATTTAGAGGTAATCAGACAGGTCATATTACAAAAGTTAGTCAACTCATTTGAAACCTTAGCCCCTAAACTTAATGGTATGTTCTATGCATTTCTAAAGAAAAATGACTTTAATTAATTCAACCTGCAAGGTACTACAGAGCTTTCTCTCTGCATATGTTCTTTCAAAATATTATGTAGAAATGAGAGATGGCTCTTTTTAGGGATTTTTGTTATGGATTTTTTCCTTGGAATATATATCATGCCATGAACTAATTTAGGATCCATCAGATTCTCATCTTGCAGAGCCACAAATGTGTGTTTTACATCTATGTTGGCCATTCGGACAGGCACTTTTACTAGTCGAATCACAATTCTCTAAAAAACTAATCCAGGATCCCTTTTAATGTAAATAGTTTGCTGCAAAAACACATTTAAAAATAAAGCAATGTCTGTTAATAAAATAAATACAATCAGAGTACAAATGTGTAACAGAAGTGGCGTTCCATAAGCACAGCTGTCTCAAAGTCCAAGCTGCAGGCTAGAAATCTTAATTTCAGCTGACTCTCTCTTAATAATGGGTTACCTTCCTATAAAGCGTAAAGTCCATCTGCCCCAGGCAGATAAGTTTTGAAGCATTAAAATAGATAAAAATCTAACATTTTCTTTCTTGCATTGAATATGTGAATTCTAGTGTGCTATAATGTGAGAATTCCAACATATGACCATTATGGCATAATATCTCATAGCTCAGCTTGTCATTACTTCACTTGTAATTCTTATGTTAATTATGTTCATAATTACTATAAACAGATGTGGTAGAAATTCATGTGACCTTTTACTGCAGAATGCATTTCTCACTCTTTCCACTTTATTTTAGTAATGTAGTGTTAAACCAGAGGAAAGTATTTCTGACACACTCTGCATGTATGTGTGTACACATTTAACATGAAACGATTTCTACCTCATATTTCAGCTAAAGGACCACCTATATGCCAGTACATTGACACAAAAGTGATGGTAACTGAGAAGTCTACCCTGAAACATGCCCCTAAAAGACAGTGAACCTTTTCGACTAAACCTAGCTAAAGCTACCACTGAAGCCTAGGACTTAAATGGAGCACTGCATTTTTATTCAGCACCTTTGTTAATGCAGCAGTATCCTGCTTTACAACTACAAGTACATGACAGCCATACAGCAATTTATTTTACTCACAGCCCAACCATCACCGTCTGTACACAAAACACATTTACAATAAAATCACTATGGATTTCATTAAGAGAAAGCCTACTCGAATTTCATTTCTTTGGACCTAATCTATAATTAGTGTGGACAGACAGGTGCAAACCCTTCTCCTCTACAGATGGCTACTGGAAATGGTGCAAAATAGCTCCTTCTGTTTAAACAACACACAGATAACCTGCTCTGCTCTTATCACTTACGATTACCTCCATTATACTGAACTAATGTTTACTTCAATAAAATGTCCACTGTTCTCTAAACATTATTTAGAAACTTTCATATCGATGGCAGAAAAAAAAATGAAGATGGAAGTCAATGTCTTTCAGATGAAAATATTTTTTTGGGAAAAAAAAGCCTTTTAAAGGGCAGGATATTTTGACTTTGGTTTTACATCTGCTGATCATTTTCCTTTATCCACAAAACCACACAGTATACTACTTCCTGATGTATTTATGCTACCATATATTAAACTAATCAAGTTTATAGTAAATAAGAACAGGATAACTGTGATTTTGAAGCAGTTTTTTAAAAAGGAACATCTATGTGGCAAGCCAAGACTCTTTACGTTAAAAGTTCAGTTTTTAAACCAACTCTTTTAGATCTTTCACGTGAAAGAAGGCAAAGAAAATATAATCTGGAAACCAATGTTTTAAGAATTTACACTCACTACTTATGCTAAATTCAGTGTCAGTTTAAACTTTTATAAATATTACAGGTTGCTATTAAAGGCTGTATGAAAAAGAGCAGGCTGCTACTAACTACATGGATCAGTTTTTTTAACATATTCAGATTTAAAAGCATTTTCTTACTACATTTCTTTACCAAGCCATGAGAAATAGCCCCTGCACAACACCAAATTCACGTTTTATTTCAGCTGATAAGGCTTCTTGATCTCTGCATGACAACTTAAGTTTCTACAGAACAAAGAACAAGATCTTCTCCCTCCCCCATCTAAAAAATCTGAAGCTCTTGCAATAGCAACGTACTAATATCCTTATTCAATTAGCTAAAGATTTAACAGTAATGGACTGTGGCAAGTGGATTTGAAAGATGAAAATGACAATTGCGAGCCCTGTCTCCCATCACCCCCAATGCAAATACTGCAGATGCCTATTTCACCCGAAGTGTCTGGCGACGAGGAGTTTGCAGTCTGCACAGTACCTCAGTGAAGTGAGCTTCGCATTCAACGCCTGTCGTCTGAAGTTCATTTCAGAGAAGTGAGAAACAGGATTTGACAGGGAAGAATGTCCTGAACTGACTAGCCACTGACCAGCACTCCAGGTGGAGCTATTTTGCTCCCCTTTATTCTGTAAACAATACTTCCAGTATAAAACTCCATGTGCGCGCAGGCATACATAGTGTTAAGCGTATACAGATGAGAGACACCGTGTGATTCTTTACTGGTCCATTATTTAGGCACGAAACGAGTTAACGTTAAGGTGGTCAAAAATGGTAGAAGGCAATGTTTTACTTAAAAAGATTTTGGAAACTATTTAAAAGCTCAAAGCCTTTGAAGAAAAACAACTTGAGCAGCAGTTGCCAGGAAGCAGTGACCTAACACTGCTGTCTGCATTCCATTACAAACAGAATGGTTCTTGTCTCCTACAGCATGCTCACGGCTCGGGGACCCAGCCGCTCACCCTCCTGCAAACGCAGGGCCCAAGAAGAAGTCCTGCCATCATCTATCTCCTGTACGCCTTGCGCCTGGCTTCAGCTTGCCAGAGACATCAATGGATTTAAGGGTGGGTTGGGGTTTTGGTGGGCTTTGGGGTTTTCTTGCGCTGATGCGTGGTTGAGCTTCCCATGACAGCAAAGAAAAATGACGCATGAATTGAAAGTAGTAGCAATTATATTGAAGGTTCAGATATGATAAACCTGACCTTAGAAAAGTTATCAATTATCAAATAAAGTGTAACTTCCTAATTAAAAACCTTTACAGCAAGTCTGCAGTGCATCTCACACCTAACAAAGCCTTTGCCAACTTTGTGTTTTCGTAGACTGTACAGTTATGAATAAGCCATATTCAGATCTTTTTCCTAGTATTTTTTCTATTGATGGGGAGCCAGAGAAACACCTAGTGTTCACCTAAAACCAGAACGTATAAACAATAGACTAACTTTTTTAACATTGAGGCGAGCTGAAGGAAATTCCCTGATCATATTGGATTTCCTAAGGAAATCAGCCCAGAATAAACTGAATGAGGTTTTCAGACTTCCCATGGAAAGGTCAAGCATCAGCTTTAACAACCATTAGAAACCAGTTTCAATCCTCTCGGCTATCGAGATTCACTAAACAGTTAACAGAAAAGCAGAACAGAAAACCTGGACAATAGAATTCAAATCTAAAAATGTCTTTCATGTCTTGCTTCAAACTACAGTTAACAAAGTTGCTTATTTAAACTTTCCATTGCATCTGTCAGGATGCAGAAATGGAGAAGGAAATGTAAGGCTACAAGGGTATAATTAAATAAATTATATTCACCCTTAGCCCTAACATATTGTGTTTACAAATACAGTAATTATGTTTCTAGCTACACGTCAAAAGAAAATATTTTTTAAGTCCCTCAAAAAGCATGCAAGCATTATTGTAAGTAGGAAATAAGTCAAAACAGATTAGTAGACCAAAAATAGGGAGGGGGGGGGGAAAAAAATCCTGCTTTGGTCAGCAACTCGGACCACCATCAGGGGATAAATCAATTTGCAGCAGCTGTGGACAGCCATTTAAGTCTGGGGCCTGAACAGATTAATTAGGGAAAGCGATGTTAAAAGTTAAAGGGGTCAGCGTTACATTAAGCACAGGAGTATCTGCTAGAGCGAACGCTTGGCTGTACATACCAAGACTCAGAAGACATCCTTTCTAGTTAGTCAGGGCTATGCCTATAGCCAAACGTTGGGCACTTGCTGTGTTCCCACGGACAGCACGGCAGCTCCCGCGGACTGCCTGTAAGAGGTATATACCTAGCTTTGCCCAGCCCCCGCTATGCCATGCCTGTCACCGCCGTCCTGCTTCGCCTGCGAAGGCAAGCGCGCAGCTGTGCGCGGCGCACCGGCCGAGTGCACCTTGGAGACGCACCGCCGGCGCGAAAGCAGGCGCTCCCAGCCCCGCTGCGGCTGGCAACGGAAAACTTGAGCGCTCTTCAGGGAAGATTTGCTGTCGCGGGCTCAGCGGATCGCAGTCGGTATCTGAGCGATCTGCGGGCAGGAGCCGCCGGCTCCAGGGCGGCACTACCAGCAGGCTGCAACAGACAGGTCCTTGCCGTGATTTAGCGGAAGGCAGAGGTAGGAGGGGGCGACTGGCGGAGCCTGCTGCGGATCTGGACATCGCGGGCTGCTCTATCAGAGAAACCCGAGCGGCTTCGAGGCCGCTGTCCCCACCGCGGCGGTGGGGGACGGGCAGCTCCCGGCCGCGGCCGCGCAGGGCTGTCCCGCCGCGCCGGGCTGCAACGTGCGGGGCAGGCGGGGAGGCTGCCTCCGCGCCTCTTACCTTCGCCCTCCCTCCTTTAAACTTCTCGGTGAACTGAAGGAAGTAACAGTTTAGCTCCCGCTTGGAGCAAGAGCGATTTGAGAGCTGCGTCCGATTAGTTACTTTCAGTTTCTCTCTAACGTTTAGGAGAGCAGAGTACAGTAACAACACAGATATTTCTCCATAAATTAACGTATACTGTAGTCGTGGGTGCCCCTGCTAGGGTGGCAAGTCCTTCCCTACTCTAAACCCAATTTTAGCCCAATCTCGCAACTTTGGCACTAACAAAAGGACTCGAACTCGCCAAAAGTCAAAGGCTCGTCTGAATGGCCGGGAGTGTGGTTTTCATCCTTCCAGTCTCCCTTATCGATGGTGTGTTACGAATTTATGGAATCAAACCATTCAGCTCAGCTAGACGAGATGACACAATTACATTGTATTGCAGTTTTGGAAATGCAATCCCTAACGTTGCCCTATCGTTTTAGGAAACCAGATACTTGCAAGATCGCGGTGCGGCTAGACAGTGTGCACCGCCTGAAATATTTCTTACAAAATAGCCTGAAGTGGTGTTGCCAGTGCTACATAATCCGATGATTGTAATGAAACAAACAAAAAAAACCCACCAGAAATATTTCAGACGCTCCGACTCGCATTGGCTAGCTGCGATCTGGAGAGAGGGGAGGCAGGGGGAAAAAAAAGGCAAGTCCTAAATCGAGACAGAAACCCTACGCTATGGAAGAATATGTGCTTGGGAAGGTTATTTTCTAAAAAAAAAAAAACTGGGTGGTTTGGTTTCTGGGCTCTTGAGAAATATCCGGGGTGCCAGTTTGTGATCCGGGGACAGCGGGTGTAAGAGCTGCATGCAGCGCTAGCCTTGCCCGGGCGCAGCGGCAGCCCCGCTCCGCCGGGGTTAGTTGCAGCCAGGGGAGCCCCTCCGAGCCAGGAGAGCCCCACGGGAAAGAAGAAAGGGAAGGAAAAACGGGGCTTGGGCTCCCCCCGCCCCAGCGCGCCCTGCCCTGCCCGCGCCCCGTACTCACACTGCAAGGGACCGGAGATTCCCACCATTCGCCACGGGCTGCGAGCTGCAAATAAAAGTTCCCGTCCTGCTCGGGGGAGAGCCGGCAGCCCAGGCTGCTGGAGGGGCGAGGGGGTGGGAGAGGGGAGAGCAGCGCAGCGCGGCTTCCCTTCCCAGTCCAGATGATCCACGTCCACAAAAGTCAAAACGAGCTGAGGAGAAACTCCAGCTGCTCTTCCCCCCTCCTCTCTCTCGCTCTTTTTTTTTTTTTTTTTTAAAGGAGGATCAGCTCGAGAGAGACGACTGGTTCCCCGGGAAAGGACAAGAACCAAAAATAAAGCAAAGTCTCCAAGTCGAGATAGTTAATGCCCAGGTCCTTCTCCTTGCTGCTGCCGCCGCAGACAAACGTGATGTGGAGCGCAGGGAGCGGCCGCTGTCAGTGGCGGGGTCTCTGCGTGTCCCCGGGCAGCCGACGCATCGCTCTGCCCCCGGCGAAGCCGAGCCGAGCCGAGCCGCGCCGCGCCGAGCCGAGCCGCCCGCCCGAGGCTGCGCCGCTCTCCGCGCCGCTCCGCCCGGCTCCCCCGCTAGCAGGCACCTCGCGAGGCAGGCAGCAGCATACTGCCGGCAGCCGGCCCRGCCCCGCTACCCAGGTGCAGGGGGGGAGGGCTTAAAGCAGTGGGAGGTGATAGAGGTAGGAGACATCTGTGTCGTGAGGAGGTTAGTGGGGGTCAAGTATATGTTAACAATAGGCGAGCGCGGTCCCTCTCGGGCAGCCTGCCTRCTCTTTCTTTCTTTCGCTCGCTTTTACTGGGTGGACATCTAACTTGCTCCCTAATGATGCCTCGCCGGCTTTAAGAGTCCAGACTGCCCTGCAGTAACCCAAGACAAACACTTTCTCTAGCCATCTGGAGAGCTCCTGGCTGCTCTGCCTGTGTCTCATCACTGTGTGAAGAGACAGCAGTGCTAGAAATCAAGCCACTCTCAGATCTACTCTCTAATCCCCTTCTGTTAGCTGATTTCCAGTCAGACTGTTTGCTTTTGCATTAGATAATAGCCTTAGAGAAAACAATTATCATTTTCTTTTTCCCTTTGTTTTTCCCTCTTTCTAAAGTACAGTATTGACGAAGGCCTTCCTCTCTTTTATTTTTTTTTTAAGAAATTTATAGTCTTTCATGGCTTGCAGAATCCAGATGCAATTTCACACTTTCCTGGAAGGATATTCTGGATTCTTCGGAAAGCAGTGACACGATCGCAACTGCAGTGAAAATTAATTACTATCATCTACAATTAATAGAAGCATGCCACCATTTGACTTCGTGTTTCATTACATAATCATTTCGGTAGGCATCCATGTATTTTCCAATTCATCAGTTATTCCCTTCTATGTTTTGCAGAGAATATTATTGTCAGTCATACAACCTACAGCAAATCGGTACTTCTGCTGTCGTGTTGACACTATATAAAGAAGGCGTCTCCACAAAAAAAAAAAAAAACCAACACATCAACTTCATATATTGAGTAACAAAGAGTGGGTTTTTTTCAGGTTGCAGATAATGGATTGGAACTGTCAGAACTGCTTGGACATTTAGCTTCGTTTTTTCAAATGTCAGATATTAAGTAGAAGAGTGAGCACAGAATAGAACTTCTAATCAAACTGCATTCTTTATTCCTGTACGTACACGTGCGCACGCGCATGCACACACACACACTATAGGCCTGATCTTGCAAATTTACAAATGCCTAATTTTAAGCACATAAATAGACCTAYTGAATGCAAAGTAACCTTGCGTTGTTTATCATAAGCACATACACATTTCCAGCATGGGGCGAAAGCATTTATATATATATTTATAAGCATATTTATAGCAATATTTATCTGCCTCTGAGGCTGGCTTTGAAAATTTGGTTGATTTTGAAAATACGTTTAAAATATGTTTTATGATCTGGATAAATCTACCTTTTCCACAGATATTTAGGGACATGGAGCTTTAATGAACAGGGTGGCATATACTAATAGCGGGTCAAATTTACCTTGAAGTAAATTCAGCTCAACAGAGCATAAATCAGGACATGTTTTGGTCTACTGTGATTTCAATTTTCAAAAATGCTGAGAAGCCACAAGTCTGGCATTGATTTCTAATTTAAAAGCTATCTGTTTTACAGAGGTCTACTTCAAGGCCAAAATTATGGGAAAATCTTTTAAAAAGTATTTTCAAATATTTTAAAATAATCTAAAAGGCTTCCTTTGTCTATGGCAGATCTAGAAACTTTAGCTGAGCCTGAAAATCTTTGTGGCGTGATACTTTCGTCCCAATTGTTGTATATGTAAGCTGAAGAATAAATAAGAGATTTGCCAATGGTCCCAGAGCATGTTTTGCTGAAGTGTCAGGGACTGAACACCGAGTCCTAATTCTCAGTTTACAGCTCTAAAAAAGCCCACAGCGCTTCCTCTTTGGCGTGTACCTTCACTCTAAAAGATCAATCGACTTTCTAGGTATTATCTTCCAAAAGAGGGAACGAATATCAGCTTAGATTTAGAAACTCTGGAAACACTAGTCTGAACTATTAGCAATTAAATATGCCCCTACAAATTGATTAAGTTTACAGACCTCTGTCTTCTCTTTCCATAATGAGAAAAATACAGAAATCACCTATTAAACCACCAGCCCTGGCTCGTATTGCACAGCATTTCCCACTGCTCCCAGTAAGGATAAAGCCTACCCAGATAATGAAGCGTAGTAGAGAGCGGTAAATACTGACTACTTCATGGCAACTATACTTTTCTCAGACAAGCTGGGAGAATAAATTGACACGATTCCTAAATAATGAAAGATTGTAACCATCAAGTATTACCATTATACTGCAAAGCTGATGAGTGAAGCCTGGCTTATTGCAAACTTCTCTTATCTATACCTTTTTCTTTTCTCTGCTTATTTCCTGGAGAAAGTAGATATGTTTTAGTGAAAAAAGAAAAATAAACACGTTCTTTGAAAGATGAATTCATGTTTTAGGAAGAAAAAAAAAWTGCAGCCTCACAGTAGACCTCACAAATACTTGGTAACTTTACACCCTGCAGATTTTTTCTGCAGACTGTAGATGCCATGTCTGATTTGACATATGAAGGATTTACACTGTGTATCACTCTGTGACATTGTGTGAGAGAAAGGCTGGTAAAAGTATAGTTGCACATGGAAGTCAGAAATATCCTGCTAGGCTGTCCAAATCTGACTATATTTTGATTGTACAGAGACCGATCAAATGTTCAGAGCTGAAACATGGCTTACTCTTTACTGTGAATAATTATATTATGGGCAGTCATCTGCACTGAAATTCTTGGAACAGAACTTATATATCAACTCACCTCATTGCTGTTTAAAAATAGAGACAAGTATGTCCGTCCTAATTGTCCTGCCTTGCAGCTCGGAGTGTTACACATTGTCACATGTCCCCATCCAGAGCTCAGACAATCTCCTCAAACACTTTTCCACTCAAACTGTGCAGACTTTAAGCCCATGCTTGTTTTTTCAGCCACGTCTCTCGATTAAAGTGTCTTCCACTTCCGAAAGGCTCGGTTTCACCCTCCGCGAAGCATGCGAGAATCTCGCTGTTTGCTTCCATTGGTGCTGGATTGGGCCTTGGCATGTGGATCGGGGCTGTATGTGGTTGCTACAGCACTCATCTGACAAGCACTCATTTGGATGGAGCGGYGCAGTAAATGTCGATATAAAACTAAATAGTCAGATAGAATGCTAAGCTGGATCCTTGATAGCTTTAACTTATGAACTTTTCCCTTCACCATGTTTTTCCAATTTTCCCTCTAATTTACAAGTATATTTTACATGTAAGTGTGGGCCACACTTCATTTCAGTCTGTTCACGCACCTTTTGTAGGTCGTGGGTCCAGAGGACGGCAGTGGGACGGAGGCTGCTGCGGGATTCACATCGATGTTGCATCTACTTTCTTCAGGAAATCCTTCCCAGTTTAGCTGGCATACGGGCTAAATCCTGCCTTGACCCCTGCACAGAAAAGCAGCAAAGATGTAAAAAGTCCCGTGGTGCAGAAATGCTGGCCCCTGCTCGGGGGCTCGGCGAGAGGGCTGGGGCAGGTGACTGGTGAGTTGCTGGATGCGCTTTGCAGCTTCACATATGGGGGAAACGTGTGCCAGGACTAGTGCTTGATAACGGGAGCAGAAAATGTGCAGTAGCAGGATAGATCCCCACCCTTTAGTATGCAAAGCATGTCCACTAGGTGATGTACATGCTGCAAGAGCTGACATATTACCTGCTTCTCTCTCTGTTCATACTGTTGTCTACCCTTTGCTTTTGGTAGTGAGGAAAACATATTAAGTTCCTTCCAAATTAAAAAAGAGAGGCTACCTACTTTCGGGAGTTTATAAGTTCCACTGATGTACATTTTGATGTCTTCTCCTTGTCTAACGTGATAGATTTTAGCCCTGCTTCATGTATATTTGCTTGGGATATTCCTTAATTAAATTATATGCTAAAGACATTTTTTACGTTCTTGTTTGCCTTTTGGCATTGCCAGGACTCCTAAAACCCCTTTAATGTTGCAGCATTCTGAAGCACTTCGCAGAAGAATATATGCACAGTGACAGAAAAAGGGGAGCTGGGTTATTTTGGAAAAGATCACATGAACAAAATCTATATATTGGCAGTCATTTGCAGGAATGCCAGTTTTGTCACTCATTTTCAGTGAAATATGGCTTCTTATTAAAAAAACAAACCTTTTCAAGAGAAAAGATTATACTGGTTATATAAAGCAATACCAAGCAAAAAGAAGGAGAAAAAATGTTTTGAAAAGTTTCTTCTTCACAGAAGCAAAAAGCTTTGCAAAGATTTGCAAAATGCAAATCAGTATGTATTGAATATTTATTAAATGAATATTTACTATTAAATGTATTTTTGAATAGAAAATATTTCTTTTTGTTGCTGATTTTTTTTTTTGTCGGTGCTGAAACCAAGAGAATAGATTGCGCTGAAATAACACAGACTTAGTGCTTCTTCTCTAACAAACCTGAAAACACCAAAATGGAAATAATAAATTTGGTTTCCATCAATGTCAAAGAGCAGGAAACATTTTGCTGTTGAGGTTCCTGGAAGCAGTAAGTGCTGTATTAACTGCCACGCAACACACACCCACTCTCACACAGGATACCTCGCCTAACAAGGGGAAACCGTTGCCCTAACACACATGCAGACAGTTCCTTAACTTCCCACCTGCTGGGCAGCCACCTGCAATAAACGACAGTGGTCTATTATCAGACACTAATAAAATAAGCAGCCACAAAGCTCTTTACCTAAACACCACTAGAAGTCCCTCAAAAGCTGAGCTGCAGGCCGGGAAAGGGGAACCCTTGCCTCCAAGGGGAAGGGGGGACCTCTTTTAGAACAACCTCTGAAGGCCAGCACGTTCCCTTTTTAAATATACCTACTATTTAACTAGAGACAGCGACCATCTGTAATGTATGTAGTGGTGCACAGCTACTGTAAACTAATGAATCCAAGGTGCGTGACCTGTTCCAGGTTTCCTTTTGTATATACATAGTCCCTCGGTGCTACGTCTCCTAAAAAGTACAGTGACATTTTGTATATGGAAGGCTAACAACATAACTCTCTTATCTTTTTCACTGACATCTTGACAGTACATTATTCCACTTACACGCAAGCTTAAATTGGGAATATAACTGTGTTCCCTGCTGGCTGCAACTAACCAATATACCGACCCTGCTCCCATATCGAAAGTCTGGCTTATTCAGATTTCATAAAGAGAGGTGAAGTCCTCTTTTGGTATATCAGATCTCCATGTCTCCATCTGTAAATAAAAACAAATTGGTCTAGCTGGGAACTCTATTAATATCATGACCTCAGTATGATGTAACTGAAACCACATTTTCCACACCCCTCCCAACCACTGTTTATATTTGCATCAAACTAAGTTAAACAAAGGTAGGTTTTAAAGCCTCTGTCTGGAAAAAAAAAGTCTATTGTTGAAGGCAGTTTTCATTGTAGTGATTGCTTCAAAATGCATGTGTCTCTATAACCTGGAAAACTCCCTTATAGAGATCCGTAAATACTCTAGAAGCCACTTAGAGATTTTTGTATTCTAGTTTCCTTTACATTGTATTTACAATTGTGTATATACTTACATGTTTTGACTGTACCTATGCAAGTCAAAATCAAGTTTAGACTTTGCCTTGCTCGGGTATAGTCCTTCCATGACTATTTCGGAATTCACAAGAAAACAATTTAAAAATCCAGTTTCAACTAGGGCGTAGTGCACAGCTTAAGCTGAAAAGCACATATTAACGTAAAGTAGGTATTTTAAAACAAACAAACAAACAAACAAACAAGTATCATAGCAAACAAAAATGATATTTCAAAGTTTCAGACTGCTGTGGAAAAAACTCAGCTACATAATTGAGTCTGATACTACTTCATTTGTTGGACTCTATTTAAAGCCTGGTTTATTTTTAGAAAGAAATTGGTGAAATCTAGTTTGCTCAGGAATAGTTATTTGCAGACCAGTAGTGACTTAAAATGTTGTCTCATATGCACATCATTACAGGGAAAATGCTTTGATACATCAGTCACTTATTATTTCTCCTCTCAGTCAAATAGGAAAAATAGAAGTAATGAAAAAATTATGTCTTATACATGACACAAGTATTTTTTCCCCTGTCCCTGGCAAAAGCTTTCTTTCTAAAAACTTTTAAAGAGGGAAGTTAAGAGGACATAGGAAGTAAATAAACCATAATACAGAAATATTCAGAAAGAGCAAAGCACAGTGTGAGAGATACTGTTTATAAAACAACAAGGAAATAAACATAACACTTTTAACACTGCACAGTGCAATGTAAAAAAAATAACATTTTAAAGGGAAAGTAACAATGAGGATGCCTGTAAAAACCCACATGTTATATGGTTAAAAAAAATAAAGAATTAAATTCAGCCACCTTTAGTTGAACTGAGTAGCAACCAATTCTGGTATGTTCTCCATCAGTTCGTCGGAACTTTTCTTGAAATTAGGTGCTGCAGCATGTGTCAAAATCTCATCTGAAGTGCCATAATAATTTATTGCCCGTCTGCAGAAACAACGTGATTCTGTCCCACTGAAATAACTGACGTGTTTGGCCACTGATTTCCTAGGAAAGGAGCTGAACTAGAACACTCACAGACCTTATTACTAAAAATACTCTCCTTTTCAAATAATGTATTTTTAGCTCAAACTTCTTTCCTTCTTACACAATTACTTGCCTTTTACCATGGGCAAAAAAAGTAAACATAATGTATTTGATAGTTATGTCCTATATAACAGAAACCAAGTCAGTCAAATTTAAAAGGTATTTTAAAAAATTTCAAAAGTAGAAACTAGCTTTAGTCTGCAAGACATAAACATGCTAAAATATATAAAGGATTAATTTCTCTGTTTTGACTTGTGTTTTTTTACTGCCAGCAGTGACACAACTTATAAACTATGTCTCTAAATCATCCAAGAGACCCGAGAAGATGTGGATTCTGAGCCGCTCTTATCACCTATAGGATGTGGTGCTGCGAAAGGTCCAGCTTACAGCAGCCCCTGCCACTTTGCAACTAGTTTAAAGAACTGGAAAATAAGCTTTTTGGAAGGTCCCATGTCAGAAATGGACCGTTTCTGATTAAATATCTGCATTTCCAATATCACTGTGGTATCTGAGTTTGGGGAAGGGTATTGATATCTGTRTTTTACAGACCCGCATAAATGGGGGCTGGCTCTTGGTCTCATAACCGTGAGACCTCCCCTGGGTTAGCAGCTGAAGGAAGAACTTACAGTTGGTTCTGCTCTTCAGCTCTCACATGGCAAATCTGCAAGGAAAATCAAAAAAAGGTTCAGATTTTAAATTAGAGTTGATGAATCATTTGTATTTGTCTATTTGGTGATATAGCATGAGCTTCTACTTTGTCCTTTTAAATTTTTCTTATTTTCATAGACTCACAGACTCATAGACTCATAGACTCATAGAATCATAGAATGGTCTGGGTTGGAAGGGACCTTAAAGATCATCCAGTCCAACTCCCCTGCCATGGGCAGGGACACCTTCCACTAGACCAGGTTGCTCAAAGGCCCATCCAGCCTGGCCTTGAACACTTCCAGGGATGGGGCATCCACAACTTCTCTGGGCAAACTGTTCCTGTTTTTTTAAAATGAGAATTTTTTTATACTGACTAGATTACTGTGAGAAGGTGAATACCTTTGTGGTTATTTACAGAAGTATTTCCCTCTTCTCACAGTGAGTAATTATTCAAACTTTATTTAATAAAACCCAAGCAATATATCTGATGTTACTTTTCCTATTTCTCTTCTTAACAATTTTTGCCTGGAAGCTTCCCAGTCTTGCTTGTTTATCTTCTCATATAGTTTTGAGGAAACAATATACATCTTCCCATGTCCTCCCTTCGCCTTTCTTGATCTATAAACAATCTTCTGGTGAAATTTGCTACACGGCAGCAAATTGCAGATCCTGATGAATCGTAGGCTTCAGTGATTTCTAGATGAAGTCAGTCTCTCTGTTTGCTGGGACTTCTGTGAAATTGATTCCTTCAGATTTCCAATTTAAAAGCTGGAGATTTCTGTTTATTAAATTTAGCATTCTTCAACAAAATTATCTCCTTATTGGGATCACTGTCACTCACTCAGCATTTCAGAGGTCAGTAACAGCCAATGAAAAAAGCTGAGAGAGTTGAATATACTTTCTCATTTAGCTAYATCAGAAAAGGTTTCCTAATTTAAGTTTGCATAAGCTTTGGCATCCACTCCAATAATTAAAGAAGAAAGTTTGAGGATTCCTAGAGTTAGCATCTCTTCATCTGAAGGCCTTTAAGCAGAGCCATTTAAGATAGAGGATTTTCATCAGGCTGGATGTGGTGTGTTGGGGGTTATTCCACATCACAAAAGCTATTGAATTAAGCCCCATAGGCACTGTGTATCTCACAGAGTATCTAGCTCAAATATATATATATATATAAAAAGTTTTTCTGTGTTCTACTTAGTTGTGGAATGAGTGGGAAGCAGCATAGCCACACACCTTAAAAAAAAAMCAAAAAACAAAAAAAACCAAAACAAAAAAAGAGAAACCCCAACCAACCAGACATTTTTCTCCTTCAAATAGTGCTTTTGCTATTCTTTCCCAAAGTCTCCCAAGTAATGATGTTGTATGTATGAGAGTTCACTGAATTCTTTCTTTCTGGATATCATGAGATTCATGATTTTACCCCATGGTTTTGGAGCTACTTACTTAGAACTATTACACCAATATTCTGGGCCACTGCCCTGCATTGGGTAAATATCAGGGTCCCTAATGGATCTTTTGTAATAACTTTACTTCTGATAGGCAAATTACAATTCTTAGAAAAAAGATATAGGAAACTTGAACAGTTGTTAATTGTAGGCAACTGGTCTCAGACTTCAGAGAGATCTCTGACTACAGAAGCCATGGATGGTCACTGAGAAATGCCGGAGGTAGCAGGGTTAGATCCCTGCAAATACATGTAGCAATTGTGCATAAGCTATATATGATGAGTTTAACCCATCTGGTTTCTGCAGTGATGCCAGTGTGTCAAAAGGACACCCACTTACACTTTGGCCTTGATGACCACTTCTACTGACAAGAGTGATCTCTGTAAGTTTCCAGATGAACTTAATGTGAGCATACTTTGTAGTAGGGGAATATGTCTGTATTTCAAATGCATGAATGATCTCTACGACCTAAGCAGTACCTTATTAATAACATGGGTATCATGGGGCTGTCATTAGACATTATCAAGACCAAGAACATACTATATCATTCTGTTGTGTGCCCAGGTGGTTGCCCAATATTCTCTCTCTCTATTGGATTGTGCTTGGTTTTGGCATCTGAAAGCTATCTGGAAAAATAAGCTACAGGTTTCCAATCATGTCCATGTAATTGGAGTAGCACCATACCAAGACCATAGCTGCTGGCATCTGCTGAAACAGCTGTAGAATTAGAAACATCATAAAATGCCAGAACTGGGGATGTAGTCAATAGAGTCTTTAAACTCTCAAAAGCACACTCCTGTTCTTTATCCTACTTCTTTTCAGTGTGTTCTAAACAGTTTATAAAAAAGATTGGCCTTTTTAACAAGAGGTTAAGTATGAACTTGCTTCAGATTTTATCATGCTGATGAACCATACTAGTTCTGATACATTTTTATATGGTGGTATTTCAAATATAAGCTTGATATTTTTTTTCTGCCTCCATTTTACTTCATGTCCGTCACATATCCTGACTGCCATACCTGTATTTTCCTGTCTAATTTTAGTCCAACAGCTTCAAACACCTTCAGAACTTGTGTTAACCCTAATGTTGCAATGTTTCTCCAATTCCCAATAACCTAAATTATAATTATATGCTCCCTTTAGGGCTTACAGGAACTCCTTTGGAATCATTCTGAGCTATCTGCAATGCCAAACTGATGATCAAAGCAGTATTTCTGAATAATGTCATCATTTCAGCATTGTCATGATGAAGTAGACCTTGCCTGAGTCTCTACCTGCATCTTGCAAGGATATTGGTGTAACGGTTGATTGTGAATTATATCTTCCTGCTGACAAGAACAGACGAAGAAAAGACCTCTTAAATGGTTTAGTGGGCATGGGTACTGGGTTGATGGTTGGACTCGATGATCTTAGAGGTCTTTTCCAACCTTAATGATTCTATGATTCTATGATTCTATGATTCTATGAAATCTACTTGTGTAGTATTTTCACCACAACTGATTCCAAAGAAGCAAGCCAAGTATCAGTTCAGTTCCGAGTTCTAATCTGTAGCTCTCTACCATCCTACAAAGATTTCTTTTAAACTGTGGAAAATAGAACTTTAGGCAATACTTGGCATGAGAGAAACATATACCACTTCAATTGGGTTAAACTACTTTTTCCTGAATTTGGCAGATTTCACCAAATCAACCTTACATCCTCTGTGCACTGTGCAAAACCTATTTGAAAGATTTACCTGTAGTGACATTATTAGGGAAAAAAAATCACCAGAATAGGATCTTTGCCTTAATAACCAAAACAGATGTTGATTCAGTGTGTGACATGTCTCCATCCAACTGAGCTTTTGACCGCTACCCTGGGGTTCTTCAGTATAGCCCTAGACTTTTAGACTTATTTAAAAAAAAAAAAAAATCAAACACAAAAAAGCAAAGAGAGAGGATTTATTTTCCCTTGTTCTTAATGGAGACATCAGGAATTCCTTTCAGATGGCTTCCACATTTCTGCTGGGCTACACTGTAAATGATTTCAAATTGCTCATGTCCCAGACCTGTCTCACCTTTCTGCTGCTTAAACCTAAAGAGTCCGACTGAAACTCCCAGGACCAGCCTGATCCCTCGTCACCAAAGCAAAGTGGAAATTACAGGCACCTTCCTCAGGCAATCCAGGACAAGGAAACCAAAACTAGGCTTGGCAGTATCGGCTTCTTTACATTTCAGCTGCTTACCTGTCCTCGATTTCTTCCTACTGGTGGCTGCGGTTCCTATTCCACAGTAAAGGTAAAGGACAGCTGAAAATAAGGATGTGCCTGTGAGCATGCATTCCTTCTGCCGGGCTGGGGGTCAGAGCTGTTTCCTTCCTTCATCTGTGTGGAGACATGGTCACCCTAGGGTCTGGTTTGTATGCATGTTGCATCTGCCCCATTTCCTTGACAAGGGGTGCTCAAGCTTGCTTGCTTTTCTTTCTTTTTTTCTTTTTTTCTTTTTTTCTTTTTCCTTCTTTCTTTTTCCTTCTTCCTTCCTTCCTTCCTTCCTTCCTTCCTTCCTTCCTTCCTTCCTTCCTTCCTTCCTTCCTTCCTTCCTTCCTTCCTTCCTTCCTTCTTTCCCTCTTTCTTCCTCTCTCTCTTTCTCACATAAATTTTCATTTTTCGTAAGTTCTTATTGCTCTGCCAGTTATCCCACATTTTTTAAAATTTACCTTGGCTTTTAACTGTAAGATTTCTGTGAGGTGTATTTGTCAGTTCTTTACAATCCTACATATCAGACGCTCTCTGATGTGTTCATTCTTGTTGATATCAAAGCCACAGAGCTCTCTGTATTCATTTTGAGTCTATCTAAAGGCTTAAATCACATCAGAATGTGCTTATCAAACATGTTAAGGGCAACGTCTTAGCATCACCTGCCTTTAGAAAGATAAATGATTTATAAATATTTTCCGCTTCACATCACACTGGATAAATTGATGTGCTAACGTGTACATCACCACTCTTTCTGCTAGAGTGTACTTCACCACTCCTCGTGCTAAGTTTTCGGTATCACTAATTTCACACATGCCATTTAATTATATTGATGGCTGGAAATCCGGACAGCATTACATTTTATTAAATAATCAATTTCTGATATGGTGTCAGAAAACAGTACACAAAGAGAGAAAAGAGCTACTCTATTTCACAGGTGTAACTTTTAGAGGCCGATGGCAATGCTGGGGACAATGTTCAGTGTGTCATGGTGGTCTTTCTTAAAAAAATAGCATCCTGTGGTTTACAGCTCTTCCTATAATCATACTGATACTTCTGGCCTTGTGAATTAGGAAATAAAATTTGCTTCGTTATATTTGCAAGCGTTTCTCCGTACTACCAAGTACTTACATTTCCCATGAGAACCAGAGTAACAGAGAATACAGGACTTGGGGCAAAAAAAAAAGTATGATCCCTTCCTTCATCTCTCCTGCCAGTCATTGAAGTCATAGTGGTATTCTGATCAGAAATATGAAATCTGCCCCATTTTATATGTCAACACTTTGGTTAGAGCCTGTACCAGTGTCAAGGTCAAAGGAAGCTCAGCACAAACCTATCTTGCAAAAACCTTGCTCTCCTGAATCAGCCAGGAATACTCAGGAGTGGCCCTGCAGCTCTGCCCCAGCTCTCACAGAAACGCCCTTCCAAAATGCACTCCAGTGCGAATCCACTCAGTGCAGGTGAGGGTTTTCAGCTCTGCCGTCCACAGTCAGGTGGGATGGAGCTCACTGCCGTTGCCACCACTGCTGGTCAGGAAATCYTGCTCCATTATAGGATTTCCATCTTTATAGGGGCACAAAAAGACCACCACCATCTCCGCTCTGCTCTGGTGATACTGTTGGTTTTGTCAGGTCTCTACCAATCTTGACAAGGCCAAAACGGTATTCTCACTTCATCCAGCAGTAATCCTGCTTCCCTGCTGAGACCCAGGCTTCAGCATCCAAGCAAAGCCAACTTGCCAGTAGTCAGATTTACCCTACCCATAGCGCGCACTGTGCAGCAGTGCCTGCAGTCTTGCGGAAATAGCATGCTGATAACAATACARGATCAGTTGTGCATGTTGAAATATGACTTAATTACAAAAAAAAGGCTTCAGAGAAAGTAACACTTAGTAAATATACGTATAAAAATACAAGGAAAGGCAACTGGAGTGGRTCTCCTGGTTCTTCCCAGTAGAGGGAGTAGGGAGTTCCCTCCATTGTTTCCTCTACTCATGGTGTGTAAATATGGGACTTAAAATTACAACGAGAGAGAAGAAAAGCTCTGTCACCTCTTTTATTTCTGCATGGATTAGCTTCCTACACAGGGTGGGTAGTTCTTCCAGACTAACTGAATGTCTTTCTCAGGAAACTGGTTTCACTATTTGGATGTTATTATGCAACACTATAGTATTGGTATCTGTAGCAAAAATACCACAGATCATTTCAAAGGGTACTCACACTATCGAATATACTATTTCGAGTCGCATGCTTTTTTCAACCTCTCAGCAGAATTGGCAAGCATAGTTTCTTTAAAAAGGAATCAAGAATAGATCTGTTTTTGTGGCAACTGTGGTTCTTGGTAAGGAAGAAAATGAGGGGAAATGATTCACAGGCTTTCTGATAAATACAAAGTGTTTATAATGGTATCRTGTTTATAATGGTATCATATCATAAAGTGCATGATCACAGCATTTAACACGACACATATTTTCTCAGATTCTCTAATGATGATCATAGTGCTCTGCTCTTACATAGTGCTTTTCACCAATGTACTTCACATACAGAAAGATCCAGTTAGTAGGTGAGGAAATGGAGGCACAGCGTGAACAAGAGCCACAACTCACAACACCCAAAAAATCACCGACACAGGATCACCCTAGGACCGGTGTGGTGCTTTCAGCCCCAGGCAGCACAGCCGGCCTCCCACCCCATCCCCACCCATCAAATGCAGCCTAATGATAGCTCCCAAGGGGGAACCACAGGGGAGGAAACACGTTCTTCTCTTGGTRATGGACTTTAATAGTCACAAGCCACCAGCTTTTCTTCCCAATGAAAGAAAATCTCAGCAAAGTTACATACCTTCYGTAACTCCCAGTAAATCAAAACCTCCTCTGTGACATGCATGTGAATTCGTCATTGAGAGGAAAGGGCATCAACACAGAGCCGTGAACCCAGAGGGATCGCTTTCCTTCAGACTGACTCTGTCCTAATGGAAAATGATCAAAATTCGGAAACCTCTCCAAACCCCTTCATAAGCCTGGAAACCGCAGCATCACAGAAACACAAATAGTCTCACGCACTAGGCAGAAATGGTTTCTTTCCAGGGTATTAATCAGTCAGCCTTAAAGAATTTTAAAATAAGCCTATTATTAATTTGTGCTGTGGTAAATTTTAGAGTAACGCTAATTGCTTAATACTGAAAGCCAGGAAAGGTACAGTGGATCACATTGCTAGGTTTTGTGATTTTTTTTTCCCAAGAAAAAAATACTATGGCATCTTCTATTTTTATTAACTTCCCTGGCACAAAGGTCCATCGTAGAGTTCTCCCTGGTACAAATAGTACAAATGCATTTTGAATGCGGTCTGATACAAATATTGGAGCTTGTTACCGTCAGAGGCCCCAACTCTTTTACCTGATAGAGGGAAACAGCAGTCTTCCCAAGCTGTACCAGGGCTCTTTAATACACATGCAACATGGCAGCACAGCGCCCTACTACTTTTTGACTTCTCCCCAGGTATTTTGCTCTCAGCAACCCTACAAAAGCACAGAATGATAGTCCAGGCCTGACATGCATAACCTAAGTCCCTTTCTACTTTCCCAGATTAGCTTCCCCTGTTGCATTTGATCAGATGTAAGTTGGCCTTGGAGTATTGATTGTCTCCCTCTAATTTCTCCTGGTTAATTATTTTTTGCATACTATGCAGTCAATATAGTACAAAAMCAAACACACCAAAAAATTGCTAACAACACATCCCATACAAGTCGTAGCTGCTGCTCTGGTTAGGGCCTGGCAGTTTCAAAAGGAAGGTTGGGAGCACGTCTTACCGATAAGGGACTTCTCCATTTTGGCTGCTTCAGCACGTGCCTACTCTATTTGTGGTAGGTGCTTTTCACTTCTGACATTCTCCAAGTGAGGTCCAGGCCAATCTAACTTTGGCAGTCAGTGCATAACCTGTCACCTATTTTGGTGGCACCAAATTTTGTATCACTTTTAATTTGGGCTTCTCTGGCTTTTTCCTCTTGACTGCCTCTGGTTTCTTGATAATGCATCTCTTTCCTTGATGCGTTTTCTTCCCTGCAGTTTCATTTCATGGCACTGTTTTGAAACAGATGCTCTGGCTACTTGCACAGTCAGTCCTGCCAGCTTCATGATTCTTCCTTGCTGTTTTTGACTGTAACCCTCAATTTACTAAGGCCTAATTGTAAGAGATAATGGGAAAAAAGACCAAGTAGGCAAAACATAAAATGTAATGTAGGACTTTCAGCATACATTTTCTGCAGCATATTTGATTTTTCAGTAATAAGAATTTCTGGTTCCATGCTTTTTATTTTGGATATAATGAAAACATATTCTTTCTGTAACTTAGTTGAAATCAAATGAGCTATCTAGTAAGACAGAACCTCTGGGAAGAGAATTGGAAAATAGTCTTTTGTTCCTCATCTGCCCCTTACTAAAGTGGCTTACTTAGTTCAGTAATATCAGCATGGTTGTTTAAAGCTAGGTRCATAAATCTGGGTATCTAGACCTATAAATCTAGGTCATAGATATCTAATTTTAGGCATCCAGATTTGACATTTTCAATCTTAATATTAATTTTTAATTCACATGAAAGTTTCCCATAAACACAACAGAAAAGCAAGTAGTTATCTATGGCAATTTTATACTTAAAAAGTCCTTGGATTTCAGCATTCATGAATCAGTTTTGTTTATTATAAGATGCCAGTACATTTGAATGTAAAATGAGACATGGTTTCCTAGAAGTGTAGTGGATTAGCAAGCTTTTAGCAAAAACTGTCCGCTTCATATTTCTCTTTCTGTGAATTTCCTCTGTCTTCTAAGCAGAAGAAATTAGCTCTCTAGACAACATTTCAGTCAGTGATTTCCAGGAAAACAGACTGCTATGCCAGAGAACATCTTTGCTCAACAGTTTGCACTGGCCATTGGAATTTATGGTTCCTAATGTTAAAGACTGCTAATTGCATAGAAGACCATTTATTGGTCATAAGGCCATTCAGCGGTCATAAGGCCATTATGTACAGGCCACTGAGCGTGCTTCTGTCTATTTAATATAGAGAAAGTGTACTTAACCTTGATGATTAGAGATAACATTATCGAAAGATTCAAATCAAGAGATAAAGATAAAACCATGTATTAATTACCCTGGAGTTACCTTTCGTGACAATATTTGTGCCAATACAGCAAATGCAGAAAAATTAAAGTGAAACAGACTTTTTTAGTGGGAATGCCAAAGTTTAAGGCAAAGTTTTAATTTTTCTATTGGTTTTAAGCTGTTGAGGTCCAACTAGTGATCTGAATACTATCATCAGGAATGTTTGTTAAGAGAAAATGGTTGATGTGGTGAAATAAAACCACAGTTAGCACTCAAGTTCACATATTATTCAAAAATTCCTACACAAGTATGAATTTTTAAGATTATGCTTTCTGATAGGAAAATTCCTGTGAAATAAAAAAACACATAATAGTGAAAAGTCATTTGTAACCCTCAGTATGTCAAACTCCAGTAGGTTTCATTAAGGTGGATCAATTTTTCAGCAAGTCTGAAGACATTTAAGACTGTAAGAGTTTGATACTCTAGGGTTATGTATGCTCTAATAATTCAAGTAAGGTGGATAATTCAAGTAAGTTAAGATAGGTTGGATGGTTTTGACCTCAAACTAAGAACTTTTTTTTCACTGAGTTTTGGATTTCATTCAAAGCTGAAACTAACTCATGGCAAAACTCCAGGGTCCTTCTTTGTGTTTTCTTGACCTTGGGCCCATTGTGTTACTATGTCATGAGACGGAGCAGTCTGAATGAGTTAACCTCTCCAGACTCCTAGAGCATTTGTTGATGATAGACAAGTTGCAAGGAAGAGCATTGCCAGCCATCCATGCTAAAGTGAAATCAGAGGAGCCCTTTTTATGGTGACCAATCTCTTGGGCAGGCTATACTGGATTTAGGAATGCTGTATCATGGCACAAAAAGTGACTCCAACAAATGGAAGAAGCCAGGCTGGAGAGGACAAATCTGTATACACGAAAAACAAACGAAAAGTTTACACAAAGACTTGGTGAGTGTAACTAACCGCGGTGTTTTGCTTAACTTTACTGTAAAACACATATTCCTGTGAGAGGGAATAGACCCAACAGTCTCTTGGTGGGTGTGGACTGCAGAATGAACAGCTGCACCTGAGCTTCCCCCAAACACCATGCCCTCACATCTCCGATGGATTGGTCAATGGTGAGTCTACAAGCCAGGCAGAAAAACTGCAAGCAAGCCGGGATGGTGATGAATGCCTAACTATGAACAGGTTACAGTTTGTCCTGTTATTCATGCCATTGCGAATCATTGCCATTTTAAATGGACTATATTTTACTTTGAAATCTTAAACAATAGAAAATGTCAGGTTCAGTTATGTGTTCTCAGATTTGAGGTGTAAATGGCCTTTTATACCCACAGACACACTCTTTTGATAGAGGCTGTAAAACACACGTACAGCATGAAATATGAATATAGGAAAATACATAAATGTCACACAATTGTACTCTGCACTTTTGCTGAAATTTCAGTTTTTCTCAGAACACCCACAGTCAAACATTTAAAGTTTTCTTTGGAGTCTCACAAAGGGTTAAGGCAGCTTGTTTGGCATTAGATATTTGTATAATGAGCTTTTACTGAAGTAATTAAAATTTGTTTATAATTAATACAGATGAATTGGTTTCTGCACAATAATAGTTAGGAGATTAACAAAGGCCACATTTTGGCAACAGGACTACATTCTTTTCCAAGTGCTGTGGGACTTTATCCAATGAATGTCTGTCCAATCCGGCTGATTCTTCAGAGATGCCATATGGCACTGCTATGCATTACAATTTTTTTTCTAAAAGGCAGCCATATGACATAACTGATCTTCAAAACGTTGTCAGAAGGCATTACCTAGGTAGGCTGCGAGCTGCTTTCCAAAAACTTAGCAAGCACAGGGGCTATTAATTATGAGCAAAAGAAATGTGCACACACACGCTGGAAAGCTGGCATCCTTTCCTCTCTAGTCACAGCTGAGCATCTCTTAAACTGCTCAAGCTAGGAAAGTGAAGAGGGTTTTATCTTTTTTTAACTTTACACATCTTCCTCTAAAACATTAATGCAGCAATTTCACAATCAAGTTATCTCAAAAGTGTCAGCACATCTGACCCCCAGTGCCCATGAATGTCTTATTTTACCAGCAGCATGTGCTCTTATACTAACTCTACTGCTTTCACTAGCACATTTTCTTAGATCAAGAAATTGTTGCCTTTCCACGCCCTCACATATGTCCTCTGAAATCAAGATGATCCAAACCATCCTTCAAGCCAGCTGTATTATTTGTTTTATATATATATTCACCTGTTCCTTGTTATATCATTTGCCTTCATGGAAAAGGGACTAACTGTCCCCAATAGCTTGTATGAATGTTGTTATGAACAACACCTGAAGATCTTGATTTTGCTCCTTCTTGCAACACATGAGCTGTGGTATCACCATGGGTGGTTCATGTTCTTTTCTATTCTCTTTATTAGCCCAATAGGCATAACCATGTTCATTCTCCTCTGTAAAAGGTCCCGAGCACTTCAGCTCACACTGCTAAGGATCTAGCAGAGTGACTCCTAAAACCTACCCTGGGACCTTTGCAGTCAGAAAATTTCTACAAAACTGGGAACATGCTATGGGTTTGTCTGCAGTGTGACTTTGTTGTGGCACTGATTTTCAAATAGTGCTTCCAATCTGCTTTCCCGTGTAGTCAAGCTCTTTGCCTGAAGAGGAAATAATTTTTCATGCATTTACTGAGGGGTTGGAATAGCGTATAGGGCTCTCTTACCCATGTGTGCAGTCCCCCTCTTCCTCATCATTAAGGCATTTGGGCATGTCTGCACTTAAATTTGCTGTGTGCTTTTTTGGTATTTCTTAAAAATGTGAAATGATCTGTAACAACTACTGACTGATCTGTGTGGACACACTGTATTGCTGTTGTCCACACTGCCATATGACTTCTGCTTGGGATGGTGATATTTTAGTAGAAATACTCTGAATTCCAATTATAGATCCCACAGTATATTCTTCAGCTGATGTGCTGTAGTTCATCTTATTTTCCACTGTAGGAATCCAATAGCAGATAGCAAAATTTGGAATCAAATTAAATTTTTATTGTTGTTGTTCTCTCATACMGTTCTTCAGGTATCGTCTAG
This sequence comes from Oceanodroma leucorhoa, assembly GCA_030449065.1. Classification (NCBI taxonomy): domain Eukaryota; kingdom Metazoa; phylum Chordata; class Aves; order Procellariiformes; genus Oceanodroma; species Oceanodroma leucorhoa. The sequence goes on along the minus strand of JASVER010000004.1, from coordinate 15,382,107 downwards.
CCATGTGGACTAGAATGCTATTCTTCTTGTGATTAGCAAAAATAGACTTCTGTAAGGATATCAAAAAGTCATAAAAGGGATTGCAGGGCTCAGGCATGATCTCAAAAAGTGGAAGCTAATGTCAAAAATCCTCAAAAAAACCACAGAATTTGTTTTGAGGTGGCTTTATACTTTGCACATCGGTCAATGGCAAAGGATTGCTGTGATTGGCATTGCACATCTGGTGACAGAAGCACTGAGTGCTGAAGTGTGCTCTTCTAACAGGTACCTGGCTGTCTCACGTGAAAACTATCTGCATTGCTACATCTATCTGAGAGCTTGATATTTCTCACAGCTCAGTATGTAGGTAAGGAGTTTAACGCTGGTAGAACAGCTTGCGACACTGGTGTAAAGGATTTAGCAAGATGATGCTGGACCAAAGACAGGGTACGATACAGAAGGCTTTTAATAATGTTTCATGAATTGGTTTCCTAAAATGTTCAGTGGCAATGCATGAGATATCTATGCTCTCCTTTTGGTCCTCACACTACGCTTGAGAATTCATAAATAGAATTTCTTCTTCATGGTGTTTGAAAGCCAGCCTAATGACTGCTTGGAGAGCTCAACCGCATTGATGGGCACTGCTCTGAAGTTCATCACTTTTATTTTACTGGACATTTTCTGCAATGAGAAATGGAAATTTTGTTCCCCATGCTATCCACTCAGCCTTTGTGGAAGATGCAGCTTCCCTAGAAAAATTTTCCTGGTCACCTCAATGGGACAACAAAACTATTTTGCTCACCCTGAATATCTGTAGAAGAATGCAACGTACATTTAGGGGACAGGTGGGAAAAGACTGACTTCTAACCTTGAATTTGCTAGCCTGAGAGTAGATGCCTGCTCAAGCCAGTTGCTACTTAGAAACCTGGAGTCAGGCATTTACCAGGCTTCAGGTTGGAAGCTGGTGACATCTGTGAGCAGTATGTGTTTTAATGTTTTTCTCATGATTGCAGCACATTACAATAATGTGTAATTGCTGTGATGCATGCACCTATTAATGCTTCTTATGCAGGTTTTAGTGTGATGTAACATATGTGAGCATTCGAAGAGTGCATGTTTGGACTTTAATGTTGTGCTTGCTAAGGTGCAGTGAAAGCTGTGGGGTTAATAAAAAGGTTCGTGAATAAGAGCAGAGTAGGTGGGCATTTTTATTGACCAATAAATATTTAATAAATAATGAATACACACATTTCTAACTTTGTCAGCAATTTAAAAAGTATCAAATAGACACAATAATTTAGAAAGTTATAAAGTATAAAAAGAACAGAAGTGTTTTACTGCTAAAGTTGCAAACATGCATATGTTCTCTGTATCGTGGCTGCTGGTAAAACGGTATATCTTCTGATAGTGTTAGAATTAAGGAGAAATTGCAATGTCCAGAGTTTTCTTTATTGTTTTGTGACACAGCTTCCTCACAAAGGGATTTCTTTAGGGGTGATGCAGTGAATGGTGTGTCCAAGAATGCGTATGCTTCAGAGATAAAAGCCTGAAGGAGACATGCAGATGACAGCAGAGTCAGAGAAGAGAGAGCCCACAGCCGCTGTGTTCTCGAGTGTGTGGTCATCCATCCCAGCCGCTTTGCCTGGGAGAACAGACTGGTTTTCCGTGTTGTCTTGTTTGCTCCTTGTCCTGCTTCGTGAGCCCTGGTTAAGTGTTTTTCTGAATCAGGATACATCATGGGTTTTAAACAGGGATTTGTTATAACACAAAAAAATATTGACTGTAACAGCTGTTTCATAAGTGTTAAAAGTTTACCATGAAAGCATGAATTAAGGCAGATTTATGAATATGTTATTTTTAACATCTCTTTGGGATAAAAACATATTTAGAATATATGCAGTAAAACTCCTTATGAAAAGTAGTTACTTGACATRTAGAAGACACACTCTCCAAAGTTTAAGAAGTTGTTATTTTTCATAATACAAAAAGCAATTAGAACACATTATGAACTAATGTCAAACTATATCCTTGAGCTGAAGAGACGCTGATTTATAGAAATTCTAAATACTTCTTGGACTGATAAACTTTTTCCATTTATACAATTGAAAGACATTTAAAACAACCAAGCCAAATCATTCTTAACTTCAAAAAAAAGCTTTTTCTTTTTTTTTTTTTCTAGTGCCAAGTTTCATCTTGGAGGGAACTTTTACAGCTGATTTAAAACACCGTAAAAGAGGATTTATAATGGAAATCTCTACCCTCACTATATATATATATAACAGCATTAGCGGGTGCCAGCCTCTAACAAAAGTCCATCCTCTGCCATGATGTACTGAAAGCAATGTGAATAGAATGCCATTATTTGAAGTGAGAGGAAATGAAATTCAATTCATCCACCTTAATAGAATAGTCTTATACTTAAGAGATAATGTCAGTAGAATAGAACATTGTCACAGGAAAATTAACTGCTGTTGCTACTCGAACACTAGGGCAAAGCTGAGGTACTTAAAATAGATTTGGGGCTAAGCTGTTGGTTACTTTTGAAATGGGAAATCCTGATCCTGTGGCAATGTTCTGCTATACAGACGCCATATTTATCCTGAAATGCGGCAGAACCACAGGATCAGGGATGCTTCCTCTGGGGGCAATGGTAGCTTACGAGGTCCCCATCTCCCCCTCCCATTCCAGCTGTTTGCTCCCTCTCCACCTGTGGTGTGCTCTCCTTTCCTGGCAGTCAGTTGGTGGAGGTCAGTGCGTTGGTCTGGGTTAAAAAGTGCCTCCAKCCCAAATGATTTTTTTTTAGAGAATTATGTTCCAGTTGCCAATTTCCAGGTCTGGTTCCTAACCCAGCTTCACAAAATATTGTGTTGACACAACTGCCGAGGCAGCTCACTGTGGGACCGGGAAACGAGACAAGCAGGGACACAAAAGCCTTCAGTCATTAGCATTGCCTCCAAAGTCAGCAGTGGTGAAGTGACAGCCCCCCTGACAGAGCAGACAGGATCACCTCACCTGGCAGTGGCTGTTGTGGCAGTGATGCTTTCTTCAGTTGCTGACCTCCTGTTTCTGTCTGCACATACGAGTATTTTGAAAGGCAGTGCTGGAAGAAGTCCAAGGTGTGTTCCCTCTGCTCCTCTTTGTACGAGAGTCGAGCGCTGAAGCCAGGTGCAAAACTTTTCAGCCAGGTGTTGAATTCTGTCTTGGGACATTTAATCAAAGTCTGAATAGCACTGGGATTTGGGGATGTATGAGCGATGTCGGTGTGATTTCAATTCTGCCACTGGTTGCCACCGTGCTGTCCCTGCGGAGGGTGGAGAAAGATGCTGCGGGCACTGATCCGCGACAGGAAGAGGGCAGAGGTTTTCCATTCCTGCCTTCCCTGCATTAACCCCGCTGTTCTGTTCCTCGCAACAGTGTTTTAAGCTTTATGGATACTGGCCAAAGGGGAGAACAAAGCCTTTTCACCTTGGTACTTCATCTATGTAAGGTACTATTTATAAGCCATCAGGTTGTTTCAAATGGTGTGTTCTCTCATTATTCAAACCCCTTTTGCACTACGACGTTCATTAACGCAGGTCTGATTCTTTCCCGGTGCACAGAATGGTGAGTAATTCCCCTGAAATGAATGAGTCTCAACGTGCGTAAGGGTGGCAAAATGCAGCCGATGATGATTAACCTGAATGAAGCCAATTTGATATCCCAGATTCCATTTAGTTTAAGGCCAGAAAGGGCCATCATGATTATCTAATCTAGCTTCTTGCATTACACAGGCTACAGAATTTCACTAAATGATTGCTGCATATAGTTCAATAACTTGTAGTTGAGCCAGACTACATTATTTCTCTTAAGATATGCAGACCAGGCTCCACGTGGTGGAGACTTAACACATGCCTGAGAAATTTCTTCCAATATTCAATTAAACTCAAGTAAAATTAAACTCAAGGAAAATTATAATTTCTAACATGACATTTAGATATTCCTGAGATTCTTACCTTCGACATTCTGAGCTCTGACAAAAATCTCTTCTTTCTGTAATAATAAAAAGTTTGAATACAGATGACAGATATGATAGGGGAACCCTTATCAGTCTATACTAAATCAAAGTTAGTTGAATATAAAATGCTCCAACATATTTTCTCATGCCATGTTGTTAAAAACTAATTGAAAGCTTGTTTATATTTAGTTACCAATGAACAAAGAGCTTTATGTCTTTATAACTGCAGCAATTTACAAGCATCTGCAAATAGCCTGTTGTTGTTTTATTTTCCATGATTCCTGGCACTCCTCTCGAATATTCCCTTCTTCAGACAGTAGAAGCAACAAAGTCTCGTTTAAATGGGCCACAACATGAAGCAGTGTATTGGAGCTTGTGTTTCTGCAGAATGTTTCTAGGTGCACTTGCAAGAGCAAAACCCCAAACTCCAAATCGGTTTTGTTAAGGAGGGAGCGTGCCAGGGCACAGAGCACAAGGTCTTGCTACCCATCAAAAGTGAAGGGCTGCAGGTTTGGAGAGCTGCGCTGCTGCCTTCCAGTTTCTCCCTCCAGAGGTCTTTTCCTAGAAAGCCTCTTGAAGAGGGTTTGCAAAAGCCTTCTCTCATTCCCTCCAGGGAAGTTATTCTGAAGCTACTAGACCTGGAGCAGCCAGGCTGGGCTACAATGACATCTTGCTTATAGAATGTTGCTCTAGTAAGTAAAACAATAACAAACAGACAAAATGGCCCTGATTTTCTTTTCCCCAGATATTATTTTACATGAGCCCATTTCCACTACAGTGATCAAAAACTAGCATCAGTACAAGAAGAATTAAGCCTAAAATGCTAAGCAGTTAAGGTTAAAATGCAAATAAAACATATGCCAGACAACTAACCAAGCAACAACAGTGTTGAAGATGAAAGATTGAAATTTACATTTCCTGGCTTCCCCCCTGCAATAATTCTTAACACAGTAGCAACATATTAAATGAGTGTTGAGTCACATAATTTTGGATAATAATACTTAGCAATTTTAAGTTGTCCAGGCAATAAAACATACAACATCTTTGTTAGTCTACAGCCCATTCAAGGACAACAGGTGCAAAGATAATTTCCCTTTCCTTCTGTATGAGGAACAAGTGAGTGGACTAGGACTCTTTTGGCTGGGGAGAAAAAAAAAATTGCTGAAGAGAAATTTTATGCACATCTCCAAAATTATGAGGGGTATGTTGTGAGGGAAAGTAATAGGGACGTCACATGAAACAGCCGGTTCAAAGCAGACAAATGAACGTGGTCTTTCATACAATTTGTGCCTCAGTTGTTGAATTCCTGATCACAGAATGAATGTGAAAACTTCACATGCATCCATGCCTGATGCATTAAAAAGTGATTAAAAAGTGGACAAATTCATGGTAGAAAACCACATAAGGCTATTCAATTAAAGTACTATACCTGCATCTCAAAATGCCCTTGAGATTCAGATTTTTGGAGGCCGGGAACATATTCTGAGAAGATATCACTACATTTGCCATGTTTGGTTTTTTTTCCCCTCTTCAAGCAACTCTCAGGGACTGACTACTGGGTAAGATGGACTTTTGTTATGAACTGATAAAGCTATTGTTATCTTCTTTATTCAGACCTGAATTCTCCCATTTGGTCCTCAATGCAGTACATCTAAGGGTAAATCAAAGTTATAAAGAACATAAAACTAGTAGAATTTAAATGCTCTGTCTGGTTAGATTGCACAGAGCTCACTATTACAGGCGATGCATTTTTTGGATGTGCGGTTCAATCTCAGTCTAGCCTTTCAGAACCACTATCAAAGTGAGAATTGCCATAAATATATCACCATATGTAAAACAATTGGCCCTCTATCAGTTGTCAAAAGACATGAAATTACGGATAGATCATATCTTCCTTTATCTGAGAAACCTCCTAGATATGTGATTCAGAGACAGGCAATTACTGGTCTAACAGGACAAGAACAGTTACAAAGTTAATTACCTGTGATTATCTTACAAAAAGTGATGATTATAGAGCTGAATGACAAAAGAAGAGTGTTCACAAAGACAAAAACACACGGTACCATAAACTGATAAAAACAGGGCCACCCATTGTTAAATTAGAAATAGCCCACTTTACTTCGTTTCTATCACAATAACACCTTCCCCATTCTCCTAAACCTCCCTGCTTGTTCTCAAAGGAAACACTAACCTCATGAAAGAGCTACCATTCTTCCCTTCCTTAAAGCTCTTTTCTGTCTTTAAAGTTTCACCGTGAATTTTAAGGGCTGTTAAAGTAACAGCCAACACAGGGTACAGCGAGGAAAGGGGCAGCCAGTACCGTGCGATCTCCTCCCCCAGCTTGTTTGCACATTTACGTTAATCTTCTTGACCTTATCATACCTACTTGACCCATTCTTTAGCCTGCTGAATGATGAAAATAATCAATTCGGTGAAATCTAGCTGCTGAATGGCAAGTCTGAATCCCCTTCGCAGTCTTGGCCCTGCAACACGCGTGGTGCCAGTGGTGGGAATAGGAATGCAGCAAAGTTTCTGAAGAATTTGCTTCCCCAAAAAACCCCATGATCAAAGAACAACACTCATGGGAGCAGGTTCCCTGATAAAATCTGTCTATGAGAAATTTTACTTGTCTTATGCAAGAGCCCACCCTTCCTTAGACAAAATCCCTTTGAAGTCTCACAAACATTTTGCCTTCTATGGGATTTTTGCTTCAGTCCAGGAATCAGTTCTCTTCTTTCCTCAACGTTTAGCATTTTGGTAATCACAGGTTCATGCGTAGGAGGTGTTAGCTGGTTGCCTAATGGGAAACATTATTCATAAACATCTAGGTGAGTCAGAATGCGCACACACTGTGTTAGCACTCCTTTGGGTTTCCTTAACACTTGTGTGAACAAAGGTTTTATTGTACAAATATTAATAGGATTCCAAATTCATGTCTGTAACTTGATGGTCTTCAAAGTATCCTTGGGACTTTTCAGAAAGATGCCCACGATGTTGTAATTTGGAAGAGCAGTGGAGGCTGTGTTCTTCACATCCAAGTACAAAGACTTTCACGAATGCATTTAAATGCGATCAACATGTAAAAGTGACTCTCTTGTACCTGAGATCTGAAAATATTCCAGGCAGAGTTTGGGCACAGGGAATTAAATAAGGCAATATAATTAGGCTATACCATTCAAGACAGGATTGCATAAGCATAAGTGCGCTGGCTACAGACAAATTTGAATGCCTGTGATGGGAAAAAAAATTAAAATACAACTCAAGCTCTAAAATAAGTGGCAGAGCTTTAACATTTGCTATCAGTGTGAGTAACTGCTCATCATGAAGGTAAATGAAGGATCCTCCCCCTTCTGGCCCAGTTTCCAGAGTATAGACAGCTCTCTGTTGAAGATGGTGGCTTTACCCCACAGTGAAGAGAGTGACTCTGCAAAGCTCCCAACCCTTGGGTGTAAACATCCCACAAACCCAGCACTCAAATCTTTATAATTGCTCCAATCTACCTGCTGTCCCCTCTCTGCCACGCTGCTGTCCCTGAGACATTTCATTTTGGTGGATGATGATCCAAACCAATTCTTCGGAAAGCTAGTCCACTGAGGACTGCTAAACGTGAAGTGCAGCTTCTGGCCCAGCACCTCCCGAAAGGCAGCACTTTGGAGACGGGGAGCACCCGATGCGTAGGGAAGGAAGCAGCACCTGGCATTCTGCTGCTCGGCTCTTGCCCTGAGCACCACGGCTGGCCCCTGCCCAGCGTACCACCTTCCTGGCTGGAAACCGAAGGGATGCAACGGGGGAGCTTCGTAAGCAGCCGGGGAAATGAATGGCTTGAGCCAACGCTGACGCCAGCCCTGCCGCACTGTCCTCCTGCTGATTTCAGTGGGTGTTGGATGCGCATCCTTGAAGGGCAAATTTACCTCCAGCTTAATAAGCATGATAAGTCATAGATTTGCTAGGAGCAGGAGCAGGAGCCCTCCCGCATCTGTTAGCACATTATTAGCACAGCTTGTTATGGGGCCTCACGTGACGCAGCCCTGGTCGCAGGACGCAATTATGGATGAATTCCTGCTCTGCCTCCCCCCCTGACTCAGCAGCACAGCTGGAGCCAGCCACAGTCACATTGCAGGAGGTGAAAGGTACTCTGAATTATAGATTGCCTTTGACCTTTTTTGGTTTAAATTAAGGATAACATCCAGGAAAGTGCCTCCAGCCAGGACACTGCTTAAACATATGCTTTACTTCCACCAGGGGCTGGTGCTCATCAATGGAGATGAAACACTTGCTTACAGTACAGTGTGTGCGGAGAYGCTACCCCAATAATGATTAAATGCCTCTCCGAAGAGGAGCGTAAATGATGGTTTCCTATAAAAATGGTAACCAGCATAGCTCTTGAAATCCAGAAACACCCTAAAACCTATGAAAATAGTCACTTAAAATTCAGAGCAGATGTTCAATTTCAGCCACAGCACATAGATACGTTAAAGGGCAATACTATGAAAATTACACATCTTTTAAAAGATAAAAGAAACAAAGACTGTTGATGAAAAAAATCAAAAGTACATATGAGTATGCCATCACACAGGGATATCTATCAGAACAGACAAACTCCCTTACAAACCCACTAAGAAGGAATTAAGGTCAACTTAGTGTCTTTTCATCAGTGTGTTTTCTATGATAACTTTGTAAGTGCTCTTAATATATAACAAATAATCTCAGGGCAAAGATCTGTTTGAAGGAGATATGATTGATGACCTATCATCCCTAATTCACTGTTTATACTCGTAGTGAGCCTATTGGGAAAATACCTCATTCATCAGGGTATTAGTGAATTCAACCAACGTATGGCACCTTCATTTTAACAAACTAAAGGAGAAAAGCTAAATGGGGGAAAATTGACAACCATCTCTGATTCTATGATAATGCAATTAGGCTGCTCCTCTCCAGAGCTTTTGCTAATTCACAAAACAGCTTCAGTCGGCAGGTCATAAATATATGATCATTTTTCACACTTTGAAAAGTAATGATGCCTTGACATGAATCAATAAATCTTGGTGAAGTCATTTATACTTTTGTGTTATGCATACAAATCAGTTTTAAAACAACTATATATTAATTTTGACTTTTATATAGTCTTTGTTTACAAAAAACTGATTTTGCAGAGGCTTCTGTGTTCCTTGTGTACCCAAAACCCATACTGAAATCACTGCCTATTTTCAGGACCCAGCAATCCTAGACCAGACCTTATGGCTCTTAATATCTTTTCTGTCTGATGAAGACATAAAAGGAAGGGAGGGTGAGAGGGGAATGAGGCAAAATAGCATTCTCTCTTTTCCCTTCTCGCTTGGCTTTGGGCTTCCTCCTGAAAATATGTTGGGGGTTTCCAGTAAATATTGACATTCCCGTTGTTAATTTATGCAAGTTACCACTCTGTACCTTTAATTCTCTCCAGGGAAGGACAAGTGTTAGGCTTGCCATTATGCACTGCAGTGTTGCGATGAGGAAGAAAAGGAGAGAAACAGTACAAGAAGAAAGGTTATCAGAGCATCAAAGCTTGCCCTTCGGTCTTAGGAGAGATGCGAGAAGAACCACACCTGATGGCTGCACAACAACTGGACCTTGCCACGTGTCTCATTAGTAGAAATTTTAAATCCTGATGATCTTTTTTAATGCAAAGTCTGTCTTCTCACAGGATTCTGACACGTTATGTGTATAAAGTAAATACAACAAAACCCTGAATATGCGTGTATGCCAATCTGAACAATACATGTCACTATTCTGTGACATACAAGTGTTATCTCCATCTGTCTCCTAAGTTTTGAGGTTAATAACTGAATAAAACCCAAATATGTTCCTTATGTCATGAGTATGACAGAATTTCACCTGAGGCAGACCTATGCAAAGATAACCAATAAAATTGAAATGCTAGCCACCGATTCAGTGATAAAACTGCTTTGTACAAGTTAGAAAAACATAAATCACATAGTACAATCTCTCTATACATCCAGGAGCATACCAATTCACAAATAAGTACTACAGTACACAAAGGGATGATCATGAATGATCCACAGTAAATGTAAAGATGTGCAGGCTGATAAATACATCAGGTAGCTGCTGATGTTTGCCTTGTTATTAAAATATCTCCATGTTGCCAATTTGCAGCAGTTATCCTGTATGGAATAGAAGGTTTTACTTTTTGTACCTGAAATGCTTGACAATTTTGCAGCATGCAGAGAGAAATGACACTAAATCACAAGTGTACCTGCTGTGCTGTCATTTTCATTAGGATCTCTCCTTTGTTTAGTTTATTCACTGCTGCTTGTTCTTTAAGAAAGTGGTTTTCTAATAGGGATGGACAAAACCCCACATGTATCAAGGGGCTGAGGAGAAAAATATGTTTTTAAGTTGAGAACAAAAACAAAATGGCATTTGGATTGTTCACAACTCCAGTTAAGTCATTTTGAACTGCTGATTAAAATAAATATTGTACTGAAAATTGTTTTTGTAGTCTCTGTGTATTCTGCCCTGTCTCCATTATTTGACCTCTATTACGATAAGTAGCCAGTTTGCGATACACTGTGCAACTAAGCCAAATGCATACAGTACATGGCTGAAAATTTATCAATGTATTAAAGTGCAAGCTCCCATGTTTATTTAATTTATATTTCACAGACTTAAGTAATAAATTAATAACATTTTAAACAAAGACAGGATGTATTTTTTTTAATAGACATTAAATACCGCATTATAAGATGGTACTTCAGCAGTAATTTTAAGCAGTGTTAGTTTTCAATCACATATTCTGTAATATGTATTTTAATAAAATACTGAGGACTGGGTCTCAAGCTGATGGCAATTAATCTGGCTTTGCTGAAGTTAGGGGGAATTCATCACGTGCTTTAAGCGTATATGTGATTTTCTGAATCAGTGCAAGGGGAGAATCTAGCCCATCGTATCTCCCCCTGATGTTTGATGCTCAGCGCCATGATTTTTGAATTTCAAGGAAGCAAGAAAAAGTGCCTCAATAATTGTGTCACTGGCCTGCTCACCAGAATCATCTGTAACAGACACCCCCACCCCCGCATCTATAACTGCATCGTCTTCTGTCAACTTAAACTGGTTTCCAGCCCTGCTGAAGGTGTGGTATGCATTTTGTGAAGGTTCTTACAAGGAAAATATTTGGATTAATGATATAATTTAGTGGCAATTTAGTGACAGTAGGTCTCAGTAGAGTGACAATGGGATTGAAAAAGTAAACCGGTGGGATATACTTGATTGTGGCTGTTGGGCGGGCAGCAGGGAAGCTGCAGGGGTCACACTGATTGGCATTGTCACTTTCCCCATTCATCAAGCAAGGCCAGACTTCCCGAATCATTTACCAGATGGGGCAGCTCGTCAGTTTAAACACCTGATATGAAGCCATCCGTCATCTGATAACATGATCGTTGGGCTGCAGCTGGCTCGGTGCTCTGCAGCCTGAGTGCACATGTGATGGACTGGAGCCAGGGAAGCAGGCTTAGCAGTGCTGCACTCCCCTGATAGGATTTGCAGCCCTCCACTGGACCATGGAACAGGTGGAGACGGAGAGAGAATGAAAAAATTACCATGTGTTGCAGGGATTAGAGAGCACACACTTACCACTCCACTTGAATACCAATCAAAGGACAACCTTGAGCCAGACGAATTTAAGGCCATCCGTGATGTAATATGGAGAATATAGGTTTTTCTTTTTTTTTTTTTTCCTTTTCAAAGGACATCTTAAAACACGTTACCTCTTACCAAAAAAAAAAATAAATGTGTATTTCTAGGAACTGACCAGAGATCCTATTAGTTTTGCTCAGCAAGACAAAAGCCTGCCAGGAYGGAGAGGAAGCACTATGAATTCAAAATATGATGATGCTTACTGAAAGCCAGTCCCACACCCAGATTCCCCCCAGTTATTGAAATGTTCAGATCTCCCTGATTTCAAAGGAGCTAGGTGCCTGAATGGCTCTGAAGATCTGTCTTTTAGTGGCTCCTCTGGAGCCACACTTCAAGTCCTTTCTCAGTTAGCAGATACGTGGCTTTGATCTCAGATATGCTCCTCCTGGGAAAACCACTTTGGGGGAGATCCTGTGCTGCAGTGTTAACAGGTACATTAAATGGCTTTAATGCACATAGGTACCTTCCAGAAAGTGAGCTGGTTTTCTGCCCCGACATAATATTCACCAGCCTCCCTGGGGCATTCAAAACGACAGGGTTTCTTTGCAGAAGTGTGCACCAGTTGACCCCAATTTGGTGCACACAACCTGGGTGCACACCCCCTCCTCAGAGCACACGCCTCTGCACTCCTTCTCCTCGCAACCTGCTCCATGCTGGATGTGGAGGACCAGAAACAGCATTTTGGTGGACAACTTCTTGGTGGAGGGACTGGCACCCTCCCGCAGCAAGCTGTGGGCTGAACTGGGCTCTTCCTCTGCAAGGCAGCTCTCTCTCCCCATACTTTGAATTACAACAATAGGAAAACTTTGTCCTTCCCCTGAAGACTAGTGTCTTTAGGACCACCAAGTGCCCCTTGGTCTTCAGGACCCAACGCTGCTTCAGCCAAACCCTGCAGGAATAAAGACTCATGAACCTGCTCACAGCGTCAGTGCTGCGGTTGGTTATTCTAGGATGGGGACAAGAGGGAACTAGCCACCCTGTAGGATACATATGGTCAAGGACACATGCAACATGTGTATTGTATCGGTGTGTATATGCCTTTTCCTTTAAAGACAATCGCTTGTACAAAATTCTTCCCTTGACTGTGCTTTTTCCTTCCTGAAAATTGTTGCCTGTGGAAGATCTGCTTTTGGGTGGAGATTTATTCCTTTCACTTCTGATCAGATATTAAGAGATGCCCTTGAGGCAGTTTTTGGTTTGAATTGTTCCTTTCTTTTTATAATTTTATTTTAGGCCTTGCTACAGTTCTGTGAAATGTACTAAATACAAGTTTAAGTTCATTTTTTTCCAAACAGAGGCAAAGGAGACATCGCCACTTCACTTGTTAAAAGGTTTCATGTCCCCTTGGGAATTACGTTGCAGTTACAGTGTGAAACGATTGACTTCTTTTGTGGGAAGGAGACACTATTTTGTCAAAAACTCATTACCCAGCTGTAGACACTTAGAAGCATCAGAGATACTGTAATTTATATTTGCGATTAATGGAATAAAATGTAAGTTATTTGTGGAAAAGCAAGTTAAAAGATTGTAATTTGTTCATTATATACCTTTTTTGACTTTCTTTTCTATATATACTTATATTCTCTATACTCATACTCTGTTAGACAAATTCTGCTTCCTTTTCTATTTCCGTTAATGCCTTTTTTAAGACTGATAGCAGGGGACTATTCTGGGGGATAAGGAGAGCTTAAAAGACATGCAAAAACTGTATATAGAGATATAGCATTAGAAAGGTGAAAACTCATAAAATGAACACAGGAAATACGCCAATTKTGAGAACTAGTCGGACATTTGCAGACATACAGAAAGATTCCTCATTCCAGCAGAAACAGCGGAAAAGTTCAGCAGAAACCTGAGAATGAATTACTGATACAAAAAAAATGCCCCCATGGCTCATTAGCACAAATGATTCATGATATTTTAGCGATGAAACAAAAGGTTTTATGCTGGCAATGTACCTTTAAATCTGTTTCTTTTGCCAGCTGCTCTTATCTATCTATAGAATAATAATTAGCAACTTCAAACAATAACTAGGCTATTTTGTGAGAGGAAGCATGACTTTATTCCCAGCATAAAAATGGGGAAGCTGAGGCAGATGAAGTGAGTTGAAATCCCTGTGAGGATTAAAACAGGCGATGCTCAGAACCCAGGTTTGGTTTTAATCTGTAAGAAAGTTTTAGGGTTTTTTTCCTTCTTTTTAATATAGCAGCTAAATAATACCCACAGGTGAATTACTTACAGATGACTTGTAAAGAAAACTTAACCTGCTGATAATAGGAATAACACGGGTTGTTATAGATGTCATGGTGTGTGGAAGTACAGAGCAGGAAAATAAGATAGAAATGACAAAACGTGGTAGATGGTGACAGAGGGTTATTTTCCATCTAAATTTGTACCTGCATTTAAGAGAGCAACATCTTAGTTTTTCATTTAATGTATGGGTACGTTTAGGTGCCTTAACTGCCGTGTTACATTTATATAGAAGCAAATAGCTGAATTAATTTAATTTCAGTTTTCATTGTTTTAATTTGTAGATTATAAGAAATAAAGAAATCTCCCAAACACCACCAGATATTGAAATGGAAACCCAAATTTGAGAAGCAGGCAAAACAGGGAAAACATGCAACCTTTTAACTAGCTGCCCCTAAACACAAGACATCCCAGGTTTTCAAATCAGTTTCTCACATCTTTTGGGTTTTCAACCACCTCCCACTGAAATTAATGAGAGCTTTTTGCCCTGGATCCTGAAGGTGAACCGAGTCCTTCCTATACAGCACCCCAGAGAAATATAATAATAAAACCAATAATAAGTCTAGTTGTCATGGATGTACAGAAAAATTTGTAGAAGATGTCCAGAACACTTAAAATTACATATTTACATGTCTTCTCTGCATCTTTAACACAGAAGTAAAATTTATGTCTTGCTGATAACCTTGGTGCCAAAATGTCACATGTTCTCTTTTTATTCTCCTTTCTTTTGCAGTTGCAAAAAAAGCGTTACAATCCTCATATGTAAATTCTATAAGCTTTACTGTTCTCCTCAGGTGTGCATGCCAAGTTTTCATTATGAAGGCTCCCTGCTGTGAAAAAAAGGTACATTTTCACTTTCATGTGTCTATTCCTTTGTGGTAGAAAGGCTCGAAACATTAATGAGTAAACTAAACTAAAACTGTACAGACATTCCTGCAGGAAATTGGGTAAGTTTCTGATTCTGAGGGGAAGAAATTCAACTAGGTCAATAAAATCGTGTGATTTTGACACTGTGAAGTCAGTTGTCACTAAGGAGTTACCCATGCTATTTTTATTCATGTTAATGGCATTTTTATGCCCCGGTGTTTTGTTTTGAAGATTTTATCCCACTGAACCAGAAGAACTAAAAAAAGAAAAAAAAAAAAAAAAGGGCATGGAAAAGAAAAATAATTTCTTCACAAGTTCATATCATATCATATACCCTTGAAGACTGATATCTGTAATTACTTTTTCCTTTCTCAAACCATTTTACTAAGTCATCATATCATACTATCTTATGTTATCAGATGCAGCGTTAGGGGCAAGTATGATATCTTTATTAAACCCTCATTATTTATGGCTATAAAACACTGCACAATAGGTTAAATGGGTGTACTAGTGACAACGTAACTTTGAGTCCAGTGTATTTATCAATACTTCTAGATATGTAGATTAAAAGTAATGCCTGTTTGCTCAACAAATATCAATGCTTTTTCATGAAAAGCAAAAGAGAGAAATAACTTATCCTCTCCCACAGGTAAGGTGCTGATGTGGCAGAGCTGGTTGGAAATCTTACAGTAAAACAGATTTGATTGATAATGGGCTAGTGGTCAATTTAAAAA
This sequence comes from Oceanodroma leucorhoa, assembly GCA_030449065.1. Lineage (NCBI taxonomy): Eukaryota > Metazoa > Chordata > Aves > Procellariiformes > Oceanodroma > Oceanodroma leucorhoa. The sequence continues at coordinate 15,366,591 of JASVER010000004.1, read as the reverse complement.
CAAAGTCAACCAACTCATCCTAGAAAATGTCTTTTTTATTGAGGAAATTCCTTTGACATGAACAGCCAGTGGAAAAGAGAAATCTTTTAGCTCTTGTGAAAACATAAACCTTTATTTTTCAATTTAGGTAGGAAAACAACTGTTTTCCAGCTAGCTCTTTGGTTTTCTCAAGGAGGAAACAGAGATCCAGACAGATTCAAGCAGGAGTTTGCTGTAGACAGTTCAGTCTCACCAAGCATATCACAGCAGAGCATCATGAATTTATTCCAAAACATACCCCCAGGGACCCAGATTCTTCACTCAGAATGACAACGAGCTCTTGCTTAAAAGAAAAAAAAAAGAAACGGAAAAAAAAAGAGGTGGCTGCATCTAAAAGGTGACTCAGATTCTTAAATGCTAATGAAAACAGGTTTTATTAATGTTTCTTAGAAAAGGGGAAACTCAATAGAATATTCAATATTCAGGACATATTAAGAAGTCAGTCATAACTCCGTGTTATTCTGGCTGGTTTTGTTAGCTAGACCTGTAATGGAAGTAGGGGAATGATCTTGTTTTTACGGAGAACGGTGGTTATTGAGCTCAATGGACTGATAAGCAGCTGGGAGATGCCAGGGTGCCCTGACACCCCGCACCCTGTTCAGCCTGTACCCAAGCTGGTGGCTCACAGGCAGCCTTTGGGCACAGCCTCAGCCTAAGGCCAACCGTTGCTTGTACCCAACGTACCTGAAGGACAGTGGCAGAACCTGTTTCACCTTCTCAGCCTGCTCCCAGTCAGATGGCGACACAAAATGCTGTTGACCTCCCCCTTCATTTCCCTTAAATAGGTAACTATGTTTGATGGGGGGGGGAAACTGGACCAAACTTTCCTGCCAGTCTTTCTAACTGCATGCAAGTCTCCTAATTTCTGTATGTCTTATGCGGCAACCTGTTTCTGAGTGGAGGCACCTGGTCACAGGCACACAAGGATCTCTCCGATAACACTGTTTTCTGTGGTGTGATAGAATCACATCTGCTAAATGCTATAATAGTACAATTTATGATCTCAAAGTGCTTGACAAACATTTTTGAATTACTCTCCATACCACTGTAAGACAGCTAAGTTTAATTTTCCACATTTCACAGATGGAGGAAGTGAAATGCAAGGGTGTTAAGTGACTTGACCAGAAACCAAATAAGTCCAGGAGCTGGAAATACAGGCCCTCATGCAGGAAAGCACTGGAGCAGATGCTTAACTTCGAGTACTGAAACATTCAATTCAAGAGAAACACTTTAACAGAAGGGCAAAATACTGCATGGAAAATTCTCCAGTCAGCCCATTCTTCAGCTACTACAAAAAAGGAATATTAGCCTTAACTAGCCATCTAACAGCTTGCAAATAGCCCCTGATATACCATACAAAAATGTTGCATTCTCTACTATTCACTTTCCCCAAATAGTATTGATGCAAGCTCCGGAGCACTGCTGGATCTGGTGTAGTGCGAAAAAGGGAGCAGACATTCATTTTTTAAAGGTTTAGATCAGTGCTTGGTAAGGGAAGAGTCCATCCTTAGACAGGCATACTGCAAGGAGAACGAAAGATCCTGCAGAATAGAAAAAAATCAGGGGATGTGGTTAGGTGTCCTGTTAGTGATGGATCACCCAGTTCCTGCGCTGCCTGCTTGCGTGGGCTTCTTTGCTGGCAGACAGCAGTTTTATCAGCACTGGAGATTCAGTTGGGATAAGCATTCTGACTTTATCAAAATCTGGATGGTAAATCTCCTCAGGAGAGGTGTTCATCAGATCTGTGGTAAATTGTAGTTTGGGCTGGTCACAAATACCTGAGATTAGCTTCTTGGAATTCTCTGCCTTTGGCAAGAAATGCTAAAGAATATGAGCATTTAGTAAGTGTAGCTCAGACTTCTCAGCATTTAAGGAAGGATTCAGTTCAATCCCTGTTCGATCATCCTTTTTGATCCTTGCTGTAGCTCCAAATTTTTCCTCAATAAAAATGTCAGTGCCACATTTATAAATCAAAATTTGTGAATGTGAGCAGCCTTGACTTTGAATCCTTGCACCTAGGATTCACTTCTGAGCATGTGAATAGTGAAGCACATTCCTCTGTAAGTTCCTAAGGCTTGAGTCATCCCTTCCAGCAGATGACCTATTTTGACCACATACCGTGCACTGCTCTAGAGCAGTATTGTGCCAAAGCCCACCCCCACAATATGTCATCTCTTGTGGGCTCCAGTTTTGTTTTTCAGGGGAGAACCCACCATGGGGCATTTATGTGGGGCAGCCCACCATCCCCAGCCAGCACTGCCGGCGTGTCAGATGATGTCCGTTGAGGATGGCAGGATGGTGTGAGAACCGTGGCCAGTTCGCACCACTTCAGCTTCCCTTTAATTCCTTTCTCTTCCATGGCCTTTTGGGTCTCAATCCACAGGGACAGGGGTCTGCATAGACAAGATCCAAATCTGGCTCATGTGGTGTGCCTGGAAGGAAGCATTCCTTTGTGATATTTGGACCTGCACGTCAATCTTGGCACTATTCAGAGCCATATCAAGGAAGCAGGCTGAAACAATGTGCGTGGGGGGGGAAAGAAATATTTATTCTGTGTACAATGAACAGACTTGGCCACTTCCTTTTTATACTACTTACTAAATACTCTATATTGTACCTTATTCTTTTTTTTTTATATATTTTAAAGTTGGGTACACTGAGATGGCCTCCTGAGTCCACATATCAACACAAATTACTGGGGCCAGTGAAGCATTAAGATCCAGGATACCCTCTTATTACCTGTGTTTTGGTGTCTGTCATTACAAGAGCAGGTTCTATAGTATGGGATGCTGTGCCCCAGGAGTTTAGAAGTTGTACTGTGAGAATACCGTAGAAGGCAGAATGAATATGACAGTGGTTAAGACCACAAGGGGCATAAAGTGCCTAACTTGGTCAATCTAAACCAATAATAAATATTTTAAAACACATAAAGAAATATTTCCTGTTTTCCAAAATGTAACATGGAAAACGATTCTGACTACACACTATTTCAATACATTGTCTGCATTTATTATAAGGGTTTTAAAAAAAAAACCACCCTGAATAAAGAGGATGTGGTAATCATACCAAAAATATTGCTCCTTTGTTACCTCTCCCGAGGCTTTCAAATTAATAGGCTGCTTCCATCAAGAGAGTATTTTCTTTTTAGAAATGTAGTTTTTAAGTAACACATGTGCTACTTCCTGTGATCTTGATGTATGTTGGAAAGCAATGACAAGTACTAGATACTTACTTTTAGATGATAAAGTAATTTTAGGAGCAAAGTGCTATTAATATAGTGCAGCATGTATTCTAACAATATATCTGTTGATGTATGTGACTAATTTGTAATAGCAGAACACAATATTTGATGAAGTTGAGATCCTTCCTGGGAAGGAATTCAGGCAATATGAGCTAAAAAGCACTTTTCTTGCACTTACTTTAGAAAAGGAGAATGGTAAAGTGTTAAACCTCTTCAATCTATTTATGTAAAAACCGTATTCTTCTATAATAAAGAGCCATCTCATCCTAGTTCTGCTCCTGTGAGATACGAGTTTTAGCAGAGGAACACGCAGAAGAACATACTTTATTCACACAGACTACTTAGCTATATTCTCCTCTCTTACTGCCAGCTGAAAAGTGAGTCTAACTTGCTGATGAATACAATTAGAAGCAAATGATCCATTACATTAACTTTAATGAGCTGCAGCAGGTCACTTGGTTATGGATGGCACCATGCAAAAGTTACAGTTCAGGGCAGTACTAAATTTCTGACAGTCATCCACAAAGCTTTTATGCAGTAGACACAACAAAGACACACTTACCAAGTCGTGGTCACAGAAGTGACTAGACTTCATAGCCCACTGCTATCTGCCGTAGCTTTAGTTCTACAGTTTAATAATTCATAATTAGCTCTTATATAACTGACAGCCACATAATAAAGGGCATTAACTCAGTGGTCTTGTACTATCGGGGTGTGAGAGCAGGCTTTCCACATCTAGCATATTTTCTCAGATAAGGTTCAAAGAACTCATTCCAAATTTACATTTATTTCTCAAGCACTGAAAAAAAAAAGAGTGAATGATATAGTAATAAAGCCCAGGGTAGTCAAATATAACACACGATCTCATCTGTACTCTCAAAAGGAGGTCAGCTCACAGAAGGCATATTAATTTCAGAATATTAATATTGATAAACTCTAAAAGGTAAAAATAGCTGAATGAATGACTTAAAATACTGGTATTAGATAGTGATGTCATTGCTTATACTATTTTCTGTGACTAAAGTCTTAAAGCTCCAGAATTGTGCTATTGGAAGAAGCCAACTCCATATTCATCTCTAGATAGACACTTTAATCCAGATATTCTGGATATTCACTTTATTATAGAGTTTACAATTGCCATAATCAGAAAACTTTTCATGGGCCCAGCCTGAGCTCTGTCAGAAGTTATTATCTAAACGCGCTGCAGTCCCTGAGCTGAGCCAGCCGAACATGGGAGCCTCCTGCCAGGGGTTCAGGACCACGTAGCCACCTGGTCTGGGATCACAGCTGGATCACAGCTGGAGCTGATCCGAGCTAGCCTGGGTGAGTGCTCACTTCGGGGAGGGCAAACTCAGGCAGTTCATGCTGCTGACCACCCCCAGCAGAGGGGAGGAAGCAGGCAACCGGCATCTGTCAGGCTCACACAGCTGCTTCTGACCACCGGTTGAGCTGCAACCTTACACTAGATCGGGGTTTTCTCATTCAGGTGCCTAGGTTGTACTAAATGCACTAATCTCTAGAATGATGGCAGATATTTATAAATTTGGGGGAACAGTCATTCATGCATTGTCCTTTTTCCCTCGGTTATCTACAAGTCGTCTTTACTTTGAAAAGGTTACATTTAATAGATTATGAGAACTATTTTTAGACCGTGATGAACTGCTTAATTTGACTGCTTGTTACTCTTATTTTTGATTTGTATTTGATCACCTAGGTCATGCACCTTGAGTGGACAACAAACACTTCAAAAAGGGGAATAATGGTAGAGAAGCACAAATAACCAATGGTGAATAAGGAACACCCTTGTTCACACACAAATGCCCTTGTTTGCACATGAATATGGGKTTTTCTATGAAAAAGACCCATTCTCCAAACATCCATGTGAAGAGAAACCCATTCAGCACGAATGTTTGTGAACACTGAATAACAAGTGGATGAACAAGCCTGAATCAAACAGCCGTTCGGACTTTGAACCAATGTTCGCAAACACTGGTTTGCATTATTCACCCAGTCCTGTGAACAGCCATCTGTTCAATAACTGATAATGGAGATGGAAGTTGGGTTGTTGGGTAGATATGGCTCATCAGGGAGACAATGGCTATCTATTTGCAGGATTTCTACTTAGTCTGTTGCAGGCGTAGCCTCTGTTCCTGTTGACCTGTGATATCGGGTTTTTCTTCTCTCTCTCCTGCCAAGATGAGATTTTGCTTAGTACATAATTTGAAATAAACTTGTGTATGCAAATATACACAGACACGAACATACCTACACGCACATATATATATTTACTGTTGATGGTTTTTACTTAGTATTTAAAATATATGTTAAAGTTAGGCACATGAGTATCTTTGTGACTGAAGTGCTCAGCACATGTTTAAGACCTAGGTAAGACAAAGACAAATACCTTTGCAGTTTAAAAATCTGGCTTAGGTGTCTTTAGATTTAAAACCGAATGGATTAACATTTTGCAGAGCTATACCCATCTGTATATAGTAGAAAATAATCCTTACTTTTCTTAGGATTTTATAACTGTAATAACAAAATCAGTGTTTTTCAGATATCAGGACAGACTTTGAAACAAAAGGTTTTGCACCCTGTTTCTCAACCAACTCCTCCTCACTAATATGAACTCTTCCTATCCAAGAGATGACAACTTTGCTCAACCTTTTAAAAATTGTTTTTATGTGAGAATAATTAAATACAGACAACTTGTCTGGATCGGCTGATGCAGTATATTTATTCCAGGTATTTCAATGAGTAATGAGCCTGTTTAAATCTATAGGGAGGTTGTAATTGCTTTTGTTCTTCCTATGACAGGTTGGTAGCTATATTTCTATGCAACTGATTTAGTACAATTTATCTTAAAGTCTGAAATCTTTCCAAGTGCTTCTACTGCTTTTCTAACCCCTAAATGAAATATTTCTTTCGGGTTAGAAAGCATCAAAATAATGTCTGCATAAAGTGCCAATCTATATTTTTGATTTCTGACCTCAGCTTCCTGCAGTCTTAACAATATCCTTTATCATTCTTGGGAACAGTTGGTTCTGTTGTCAGGGCAAGTACCAAAGGTAGAGAAAGTCTAGCATCTTCACCCATCAAATATATTTTCAATCAGTGTGGGGTATTCATCAACTATGTTTTAGCACTTGTTTAGAATGTAAAATATTTTTTTTTTATTTTTGCTTTGTCACCCCCGCAGCTTTCTTAACCTAAAAATGCCTAAGTGCACTTCTCACAACAATTGAAATAATTATAAAAACAAGGATACCATAAATGAAGATGATAGCTGCACCTGGTTCCCAAACTGTAGCTCTCTAGTTCTTTGATTCTTCACTTTGTCAACATAGCTATAGGCTTGCTCTAACCCACGTATGATTCAATATTTCCTCATTTCAAAGAACTGGAGAATCAGATCTCTGTGCACAAACTTTGTTCCAACGTTGCAATGTTATCTGCAAAACAGTTGCTCCAATTCTCATCTGTGAATTACCACTTGAGCATGTATACATTATCACAGCTCAAATAGAAAAAGGAGAAACAATTGATTAAGAATGTAAATTAAAAAAAATCACGTTTAATTTCTATTTAATTTTAAAACCCCACATATATCATACAATTAAAATGCATATGCACATTTTCAGTTTTGTAGTGACGATTTTAATAATTGAAAGACTTAAGATTAGAGTTGTAGTGTGTTTTTTTTTTTTTAATGCTGTTGACTAAAACATATACAAAGAACTAAGAAGCAGCGCGTTAGAGTGTGATCAGTCTAAATTGTAATAGTTTTGCAGTGGAGCTGAGTAAGTAAGTAGGTCATGATTACCCTGCCTTTTAGAATTTACCTTGTAGAAAAGGATGAGATAGGAGTAACTGCAGCCCTAAAGCAGTTAATCAGCTGATGGGAAGAGGAAATAGCTTGATTTAGAAAAGCAAACAGTATGCAAAGGTAATGGCTGGAGCCATTGTCCAGTTGATGGGTGATGAAGCAAGACTGAAGCAGCACTGATCACGAGGAGATTCCAGTTTCAGCAGACTATTTTGAGGAACAGTTCTTATCGATGTTTTAAGAAACATTTAACATTTTTGATGAGAAGCAGACTTTTTGGTGCTCAGCTGTTGAAAAGTGGTGGCTTTTCCAATAAAACCTGGTAACTGTCAAAGAAACAAACCTATCCCATGAAAAACATGCTTTTTATGCAATCATTTTTTTAAACAATATTTTTAGTATTTCTCTCCCCAGCTTCCTAAGGCCCCAAGCTTTTCGTGAAGAACGCGGTGTGGCTGCCATCCATTGCCGTGAGGATGGCCTTCAATGCTGCAGAAGCCACCTCGGTGCATGCCTTGCTGTCCTAAGCAATGAGGGATCGGCGATACCAGCAGATGCTGCGTGTTGGGAGTATCATCTACCTACCTCCGTCGTCCTTCAGAGGAGGAGAGGGCTACAAACAAAAGTCTGGATGTGTGTGGTTTGAATTCTTGATAAACTGCTGCATTTTCAGGGAAAGTAGGAAGCTCCCTTCCTGAAGAAAAACGTGGATCATTTCCTTTAGTAACGAGCCTGGACCTTTCCTGTGTTTTTATCAACCACRGGGGTTTCAAATCTGTGCATCAAGTAGTGGTTTCGTTACTCCTACTTGTGTAGGAATATATATATGCAGTCATAAGGTCAAGCAATTGTGAACAAGCAGGCGTTATCCGAAGTTTATAAAGAAAAGCTTTGAACAGCCAAACTTTCGATTCCTTTATATACAGAAGGGGAAGCACCGTATTTCTCTTTGCGTGCCTTGCTCCCAGAACTGCCCCCGCCCCAGAGGCACTCCTCTGGCTGGCAGAGAAGGGCCTGACCCAGCTGCTGCTGGAAGCGGGACTGCCCGCCTTGGGCACGCAGGGTGCCCGGCCGGGAACGCAGGGTGCCGGGCTGGGCACGCAGGCTGCCCGGCCGGGAACGCAGGGTGCCGGGCTGGGCACGCAGGCTGCGGCGCGGCGGGGAGCGTCCTCGGCCGGGGGAACCTGCCAGCCCCAGGGCCGAGGCGCCCGTGTCCCGCCGAGAATTTGCAATGCTCTCTCTGCAATAAACCCGGGCTTAGAGGCAGCGTTAATTAATTATTTCACCAACTTTTCGGCGACTGCCTGTTTTTGTGTTTTTGCTGAGGGCCGCAGCTCCTTTCTGGGACACGTTTCTGGCCTTTCCCGGACGCGGCGCTGGGCTGATGACATTGCCTYTGATTACGGCCTTGGCTGCTCTCCAGCTCGTACCTCGGGGCACACTGTACGGCTGTCTGAACCCCGAAGAGCTCCGTTCACGACGCGGCTCGGGAACGGAAGCGTGCGGCCTGGGGGCTGGCGGCGAAGCCCCGGGGCCAGCTGCCCTGGGCGGCGCCTCCCGGCCGCCCCCCGCCGCCCCCCCGCCCCCTCCCGGCCGCCCCCCCCCGCCCCCCGGCCGCCCCCCGCCGCACCTCCCGCCGCTCCTGCCCCGTCTTGGGGGCCGCGGGCCTGGGGGCAGGGAAAGCACGGCTGTGCTTTCGGGGGCTGGAGGCTCCCTGCTTGGCACCGGCCAACGCAGGACGTTTTGTATAGCACTTGCCAGRAGTGAGCTGTGGGTTTTGCTTTACCAAGGTGAGAAACCAGCGCTCCCCACCACCGAGTCCCCTTTGATGCAAGTAGTTYCTATCACTTTAGTGCGTATTATCCTTGCTTTTTACTTCAAGAAAGCTGGTCTAACTGAAGCCCTAACCCTAGGCTAAGTAAAGGCAAACTTTACAGCCATTTGGTTCTAGCAGCCATCGTCTTAACCACTTTTACTTAACATAAGTTTTACCAGGACTACAAGAAGTTGTTAGTATATCCCATAATTTGAGCTATTGTAAGAATTATCATAATACTTGCCAACTCGTCCCAGTAAAACTCCCTATTCAGATAAAATGTGGTGAATAGTTAAATACATCCCATTACCATGTGTTAGGAACAGAAATTGCTTCAGTTGTTACAGTTTCTTGAGTAAAGATTGTGTTCATCAACAAGTGTTTGCTATCTATGTCTTTTATTTAGGCTTGAGAAGAAACAGCTTTCAAGAGTGACTCACTGGCACCCACAATGCAAAATAAAGAATCACTTTAGTTTTCCTTTTACTTGCATATTGGTCAAGCTCAAATACATTAGAACCACTAGCAGTTGTTCATTGACATTAATGGATAGTGAAAGAGGCCTTAAAGACTCATATCCATAGACTAGTTGAAGAAAAACAAAGCTGATTTGTCTGTGAAGTCACGGTATTTGAGAGCAAGGGTATAATCTGAGCAAGTTTTGCTGGAGTAGGATTTATCTATTTCTACAATAAAAATCTTTTATTCTTTAGTGTGTTTGTTACTAAAGAATGACTGGAAACACATGCAAAAGGAGAGTGTCAAAACAGGTGGTTTATGACTGATCTTTAAAATATAAAATATTTTTTGCCTTTTCATAACAAATACAGAAGTAACAATAAAGCTTTATTTTCTTATTTCTGTGATTAGAATTTAATCTCTTTTTTGTCTTAGCTCCTAAGGTTCAAAATCCAAATGAGTTTATTTATCAGAAATTTGTTTAATACAAGGAACACCTTTGCTAGAAAAGCAAAGCACATTTAGTCAAATCGGGACCCTGAGATCTTGCCATAAAACTCCCATCTTTAGTAAACAAAAAATGCATTCATACATGCATGTGTACTACACGCATGCATGCATATGTATGTATATATAGGTATATATACAGAGACAAATATATCTTGTATATGTAGGTATACAATCTATAAAATATGCACATACAGAACTAATTAATTTCAAAGAACATAAGCAATTATAACAGCTGTTGAAATGATTTCCCTGTTTTCCTCAACACAGAACACTTCCTCTGTTAGTCTGAAGTTCTTCGATACCATTCAGTAAAGTTTCCATGATGTGCAACTGCTGTGTCATCTACGCTACCTTTATTGCAAACATAAGGCAGAAGATCTTTTGGGGAAAACTGCACTAAAAACATGCTCATTTTATATTTACATGTGGCTTGTCAGTCTAATAAGTATAGTCAAAATCACAGGGGATGATCTAGAGCTGCTGCCAACTCCCAGTAGGAGAGGGCTACGTGTACATCTCTTAGGTGCAGAGGGAAAGGTTTTGTCTATGAAATCTCAGAAGCCCACACTCTCAAGAGGAAAATGCTGTCCYGAAAGACATATGTATTTATACCTGTCAGATCTTCCTAGCTGGTTCTCCCCAACTCTTCTTCCTCTCTTTCTCACACCTCCAGGGGATGAGCATTTCTCCTGACTTCTCTGCTGTGTTATTTTATCTTCTCCTCTAAAAATGCAGGGTTTTTTCTACTCCCTTGCTTCCTTTCCCCAGCTGGTTACAGGACACCCATGAATGTTGTTAATACATTGTGAGTGGGCTTATTTCTTTGAATCCTCTGTGAAAGCTGAGGGAAAAGCTCCTACTACTCCCACCTTTGGGCCATCTTTTTTTTTGCTTGGGGAAGTCTTAAGTCTTGCCCCTTAAGAATAGAAGTAAACAGGCCCTATTTTGCTTAGCTTGTCTCCTCCCAATTCCTTTTCACTGGTGCAGAAGGAGTGTTTTTGTTTGACTGGCCAAGGAAAAGGCTGCTAATACARCTGGAGGCAGGGTGGTGGGGTAGCTTAAGTTCAGGATCAAACTTCTGCCCTTCTACAATGAAAAAATATACTCAGGTTGTGTGCATTATTAACTGTACATGCTCAGATCCTAAATCACTCTTAAGCTATCCATAAGTAAATGACAGTTTTATGTCAATGTTAATATCAATTAAAATATAGCTTTTACTTATTCTCTCTTTATGATCTTTTGAAGAGAAACTGAATATGCTTTTACTTTGGCTTTGACAAAGTTACTTAAAATAAAATGCAGAGAGCAGTAGGATAGCACAGTGAAATAAATACATCCTTCAGGAAGCTTGTCCTCTCCTATGGTTACAGTTTATTTTGTTCTGGCCTCCTGATAATGTATTTGGCTGGAGTGAGGAACACGATCGGTTCAAAGTTAGTCTGGTAAAATCAATTTTGCCCACTTAGACAAATGTGTTATATGAAACAGTGAGATAAATAAAGACAGTGTAATAAAATCCAGAATTGACAGACTCTGTAATGAAAGCCCTTAATAGATCCTGAACACGTGTGTCAGGCCGTGCACCCRTGCTCTCACAGCACAACCCAGCGTAGTTGTGATTGGGAGAACCGGGGACCGCTCAGCTGGTGGTTGTAGGGTTTAGCTCAGCAGGAGGCACTGAATGATGAGCACCAGGGAAAAGCAAGAAACTCTTTGGTGCAGATACTTGGATTGAAGAGCCTAGCACTGTAAAAACACAACCATCCTTCTGCAAATTCAGCTGCTGCTTGTAGATCTTGACCTCTGCAATTTCTCAGYCAATGTGCTGATTTCCATGAGATCATTTAAAGAAAAAAGATATTGAAGAAGAATTATTTTCTTTTCATTTTGACCTTTTTTTAAAAGTCATAAGGTAATTTTGATTGGTTTTATCAATATTTTTGTCTTGCATCCCATTCTTATCACAACAAGGTCAGTAATGGCTTAATGGATTGAGTTTGCCTGCTTTCTGAAATCTGGGACTATATGAGGTGGGGGTAGGGGACCAAAGAGCATTAAAGGAAACTTCAGCTCCACAAAAGACTTAAGGAGAAAAACTGAACCCAAAACAGTAATAATGTAGCCTAAAATCCAATACCTGGCAGAGCATTTAGGAGATCTGAAGCACTGTATGGTTGTCTAAGGAATCAATGGTTCATTTGTAGTTGCACTTGCAGCTGATATTTCGTTTAGGATTTAATTATATATCCCCTTGTGCTTATAAATACTGTTAGTGCCTTATTAAAGCAGATTCTGAACTTTTTCCCTTGGCACCCTCCCCTCCAAATAATTTCCTGTCGCTGGCATAAACTGCCATCCAGTAATACCAATGCAGTCTCAAACAATTAGTCATATTTCAAAGCTKCTTTGTGAATTGGACTGTGTACGATGATACCCATCTAACACGTAGATGAAACCTGAAGCCCGATGACCAGGTGCATCGCTTAGCAAAGTCACAGGGGGAAATTGCTTCACAGGAGCTGTTGCAGAGCCAAAGGATTACAGTGGCTGCAGGGTTGCTCCTCATGAGGTCTGATGCCCAGCTCTTTGCTCCTACCAATTAATGTTCACTCTTTAATATAGCACAGGCAACAGCTTAACTGGTCTCAGAGGTTTACAACCACATGAAATTAATGCATTTTCAGAGACCCGAGTGCCACAGTTATAGAATTAAATCATATGCTGAATAACTGACTGACCAAACAAAGTGTAGTTATTGAAGCTATTACCTGTGGGTGCCCCCCTTCCCCAAAACATAAACCATTGTAGGAGCTATACCTGACCTTGCCTAAGGCTGTGGAAATGTAGAACTGCATAACAAATGTGCTTCCTTCTGCTGTCAGACCAGGGCCATTCCTACCTTGTGTCTGTCTGACTTTTGGAGCTGATGTGGGGATGCTGCCTAGTTCCTCCACATAACACACACAGAGCTGGAAAGCCGCAGCTTTACACCCAGACACTGGCCAAGTTCGAGGCTGAGTGCTGCTTTGCAACCCTGCCTGCACGGTGAGAAAAGATCCTGGCAGGTGGGCATGGGTGCCCGCTGTCAGGCATGTACAGGACATGGAGTTTCTGCCTGCACTTCCTTTGCTTTCGACTCTGTATCTGGTAATACAGTGTTCTGGCAGAGGAGTTTTAGCTTTACTCAGCAGAAGATCCAGCACCACAACCTTTTATGCCACTCGTTACTTATTTACATTAAAATTTCTTCTTTGCTCACATTAAGATTCAACCTCTTGGTTCTTATTTAAGTGTTTGTGGGTTTTTTTGTATGTGCCCGATGAAATACAGCACTATATTTGTCTTGCAGTGCTGCTGATACAGTACCGCGGCAGGGCAGAGACTTAAGCCAAATTTCTTCTCCATCTAAAGTCTACTATCCTCCAGACGAAAACGAACACCACAGAGTACAGTACAGATTTGATAAATATATTCAATCACATAACTGATTCTGCTCATCTCCGTTTGAACAGTGTGTAATGACTTCAGGATCTGGAAGTACTGGAAGAATAAATAACTCCAAATAGCACAATCTATGAAATATAGGACACACTTGGGATAGAATATCACTATTGAGGTGGTGCAACGCTGCCACTGCTGTCATTCTAAATTGATAGGGAATGTCTATCTGCAATAGTAAGCATGATATACCACTACTTGTCCAAGACAGTTCACAAGTATTTTGGGGATTTGGTATGCCTCCATTTCTGGGAGACCATAATATGCTGGTTGAAAGAAGCTTGATTTTTCGGAACATGCTGAAAGTCCAGCCTCAAATACTTGAAGTTGCCCAACTTCCGAAGATCAARCTATTCAAAACCCAAGTTCTGCCAGGTTAGTGTTTTGTAACATTTTTACCTTTTCAGTGTGCATTTTTTTCACCAGTTTGTCACTATTTGGGGCTCTAATTAGGAAAAGGGTGCAGTGCTGACAGACTCAGAAGCACTTTCTCTTTTATTACCTGTTTCTTCCTATTTATCTCTTTTCTCATAACTGCTTTACATAATAAAAGAGGTTTGGTTGGTTGGTGGTTTGTTGKTTTTTTTTCCCCAGAAGGCAAAACAGATATTTTCAAAGAATGCTGCTAGCACAAAGACCTTAAAATAGTCTTGGCCATTGYTAAGATACCCCAGGCAAACACTAAAAAAAGCAGGCAAAAATAATATGAAGAAAGGTTGGAGATGGCACAAGTTCTGCCAAAGCAAACAGTCAGCAAAGGAAAAACAAACACCCTCCCCCTGCTTCCTCAGAATGCACATGTAAATTCAATCGCATTTACAAATAGATTTGCTTTGGTTATGCTTACACCTTTACATGTGTGCTTTACATGAATGACTGTCAACATTTACTTATGTAAATACCGAAGACCCATGATTTTGATCTTTGTATATGCAAATATTTACACTGGAAGTCTTGTAGTAGGATATCACACCTCTGGAACCACCAGCTGACAGTGTTCCCCTCCCGCTACGTGTCACAGCCTTGGCACAGAGAAGACAAAACAGGCCAAAGAAATAATACTTCACCACGGGCTTTGAGAGCAGGTCATGGCAAGCACTTCAACCCATCTTGYGTCTGTGAGGCTGGAGTTGGAAAACTGCACAGCAGGAAATTCGATGATACCCTGGGAAGAGTTTATCCGGGATGGAGAGCTCAGAGCTTCCCTGAATTCTTTGCTGGAATAAAATGCATGAGACAGATAAATACTATATTGKGAATCCTCCATTCAGCTGTGCAAACTGCCAAGGGAGAATCACATTTGAATTCCTCACATTGCCCAGGTTTTTGTTGAAAGTGATTTTTGGGAAAGGTATGTCTAGCTCAAAAAAGGAAATTACATCATCATTCATGGTAAGTGTTCTATAAGCCCTCATGCATTTGTCAGACAATCAAAAAAAAAAAAAAATTGCAGGGAACTTACCTAGGTCAGTGTACCTCAGGTTTAGTGTATGGACTTTTACCCAGTTATAGGGAACCATTTGCAGTTCCTTGAGACAATAGAAAAAAATCCACAAAAAATGTAATAAATCGTTCTCTGCTGCAATCAAGTAAAGGTAATTTTAGTCTTCTCACACAGAAGTTCAAGGCAAATGCAGTGCATCAAAGACTACTTCAGAGTCATTTGCTCAACTCCTGAACCTGGCTTCATGTGTAAAATATTCTGTCCCACAGATTCATTTGCCTTTTTTATCGTCTATTTTCATGTCTTCTGTTTGCARCTACGGAGCTAATGTAATATCCCAAACAACTTCATATAGGCCAAAAGACTAGGAAGCAAAAAAGGGTGGCGAGATCCACAGAGGATCTTGCAGAAGACAAGAAGTTCTTTGTTTCAGCAGTTCTTCTCTGCTGAAATTTGTTTTCATGCCCCATATATACTCTTCTGAAAGGTCGTTTCGTATTCATGTTCACTTACTGGTCTCCTCATCCAGGCAGTCAGCCTCATCCTCCGCAGGTTGGAAGCCTTTCCCTTTTAGCCTAAAACTTGGGTCCGACATCTTATGCTGACATTTTCCTAAAGGCATAATAAACCTCCACTATCTTCTTATAAATTTTATGTTTAAAATAATAATAATAATAAAATGTTTATATTTAGAATATTTATCCCAGATTGCATTATCACTTTAGCCCTGCAATAATATCCTTTCAGGTTACGGATACATTTTCAGGTACAGTACTGCTATTTCAGCCATCGTTTCCAGGATATTTTAAGGCAGGTTCTGAAGAACATCACAGAAACTGCTAACCTGCAATGATATCTCAGGCATTAGCAGTTTTTTTCCAGGCTTCTAAACAGATGGTAGCCAATCCAAATTCAGCAGTGCTAGCAAGCAACACTCAATAAAACTGTAATTGATGCATATGGTACCTGCTAAGCTGTTTAAAAACCTGCTCTGTGGCATTAAAGGGAAATGGTTTAAATGTCCTGATAGAACTGGACCTGAAATTTGGATTACATCTATCAGAGATGAAGTCTCCACCTCATGTCTTTACCCCTCACTAACCCCTCTGGTTTTGTGTTGCAGCAGCAGAGTGTTTCTGACCCTTGCTTTCTAGGAACCTACCAGAGAAGCTGTACATAATGCSACCGTAAAGATGTGTATGAGGTCTATCAGGCTGTAGCAGGAAGCCAGGCAGAAGTAGCTGAGATGATTTCTTGYGACTGCAAAGTGAACTGGAGACAAGGGAGCATAACGTGTCTTTTTGATTCTGACGAGGTTGCTTGCTCGGTGTTCCACAGAAAACAGCCCATTCAGCAGTTTGCTCTCACTGTAACACAGCATAGTGCCACAGGTTGACTTGTTTGTCTCTTGCATAAGCAAGAGGAAAGGAAAAACACAAGCACTCAGCTCTGTGTGACCTTCTGAGTCCTATTAGCCCACAGAACAACCAKGGGGAAGGAGTGCTTTACCACATTATGAACCACAGTGAGATTTTAATGGAGAATGGTGAGGTCCAAGCTCACTTGTTAATTTACACAATGGGAAGTGACACTGAAAATATTCCTAATKTATCTCTGTTAAAGAAATAGGGCTAATTGCAGTCGTCTTTTAATAGGTGAGCTATTCTAGCAATTTGACTTCTACTCTGCAAATAACCAGCCATCAGGTGTCAGGGAACTGACAGATGTGTGCCACCCACCAGAAGATACTATTTTTCAAATTCATCATAACAAGAGCTCGTTCTTCTTTCCTGAAGAAAATGAATGAGAATCTGCAGTGCTTAAGGTGAGCAAAAACCTATAGGAAAGTTATGTTTAAAGGTATGTTTGCCCTGCACAGACCAGTGTTGTACAGGGAAGCTGGAGTTAACTCCAGGTGAGACCCAGCAGGGTAAACTAGGCCAGACTCAGCACTTTGTGCTGCTTTCTGAAGAGGGCTTGCTTATAAGATAGCTCTAGCTCATTGTGCTGCACCTGTAAGTCAAGGAGGCATGGTCATAGCACGAGAGGTACATGAATGGGCACTGAGAGTTGCTGAAGCTGCTTTACTAAAACTCCTTAGAGGAAAAACCCATACATAGTGACAATCCAATCTTTAAAGTACTCAAGTTTCAGAAAATAGGGTGAGTGGACTGAGAAAAAATGAGAACTGGAGTGGGAGGATTCCTGTTTATAGTCCTGCTTGAGGARAAAGTGAGACAATAGCGGCAGCATGAAGGGTGAGGGCTTCTGCACAACCATGTTTGCCCACTGTTGGATGTGGTATGACRACAGTGTTACAGGGCGAGGATCTGAAGGAAGACACTGAGCAGATATTTACAGTGACCCTCTTTTTGGTGTGAGGGCAATATGGGAAAATGGATGATGATGCTTGTTTACATATTGGAGAAGTGACAGGAGTAAAAGTGAGCTGAATGTGAGTGGGAGCTGGCATCCTCACAGTCACACCATGAGAAATTACGGGCAGAGATAGGCTGTGGTGATTTTGTGGTGAAAATAAGATGACATTAGATTCCTAGAAGTGATGATGAAATCCAAATGATGGATTGGGAAAATGATATGTGCAACTGACTACCATTGGGACTATGTTTCATTTATCAGGGCAAAGCAAAAAAACAACAGAACAAAAGGAAAGGTGATGCAAAATGTTGAGAGACCAAAAGGATTTAATTTTCCTTGACAGATTAGAGAAGCCATGGCTTGGGGAATATCGTTCAGATAGTGTGTGTGAAATATATACCTAGCCCTATCTGTAAGGTCCAGAAAGCGATGCAAGCTGAACTGGACACCTGAGTTACTGGCAGGACGGTGCTAATTTTCAAGGCAATGGAACAAACATGCAGAAGGAGGGTTTGGTATGAGTATGGAAATCTCTGTTTTAGCCAACCTGAGCTGGAAGTGACAACCAGAGACTTGTGAGAAAGTTTCCAAGAAACAGGCCAAGGTTTTGATTTGGGATAGGCCTAAAGTAGAAAGGAGTTTCCATCTATCTGTCTGGGCCTGGAGTGGAGAGGAAGATTTGTGAGTGATCTGCATAAAGCAGGAGTTCAGCCTGAGTGTTATCAATGAAGTTACTCAAGTCCTACAGGGTAAAGAGGAGGGAAAACTCTACCGCTTTCAGAAAAAAACCCAAACATCTCCACTGATATAGAGCCTCCACTGACTGCACATGAGGACAACCAAGAAAAGGAGTTATGGACATTGAGTGAAACCATGGTCTCAAGCTTTCAGGGGGACGGGAAGAACTGGGACGTGGAGGCATGGGGTGGAGCTGGTGGGAGCTGCTGCCAACGGTCCTGCACCAGGCACACAGCAAGCTCGGACGCTGAACAGAAGAGAGTCTGGGTGGGCAACTGAAGAAGCATATACGGCTAGGGATGGGCTCTTAATTTTGTTTTTGTTTTAAGATGGGAAAGGYTAAAGTGAGTTTGCCTTGTGAGAGAAAAGAGCCAGCTGGGACTGAGAGGTAAAGGAAAAAGGTAATTCAGGAGCCAATTTATCCTAACATGTCCTCAAAAGATTCGTTTGTGCTGCTTAAAGCAAACTCTTGTAGCTTTGGGTTAAAGTCCAGGAGTGTACTTTTTATCTAGAGGATCTCTTGATGACAACTCCAGTGCTGGAAATGCATGATGTTTTAAGGGCACAGCCGTTTCAGCAAGTGCTGGAAATTAAAATCTGCCTGAGACGCTGCTCTGTTTACACTGACGCATGGTAGCCTGTAGCAGATTATTCCAGATGGCCTCCAGAGACAGCAATCAGGTATGGGCAAAGAAAGATAAAATGTTCGGCAGGCATACAGAGGATTCGTAACCTTTCACAGGGTCTTACTAGTTCCAGCTTTTTGACAGACCACACTCCACTAGCACCCAGTCCTGCCAAGTGTCATAATTGTATTGTAAATCTCAAGAAAATTTATGCTTTTCTCAAAATGCTCGAGTCCATCCTATTACATTAGAATATCAGCTTTCATTTAAAAAAAAATTCTAGTCCTCATACTTACAAAAAAGCTTGAAAAACATCCCCTGAAGACTCCCAAAAACAGAATTAAGAGAGAATCATACAGGTACTACTTTCTAATATCTTGTGATTTAACTTGATTTTTGCACAGTGTGTTGGCAACTCTGCTCACTTATAACAAAAACTGAGCTAAGAGACCTTCAGGGGCTGGCTTACTTTTTAAGTAAAGTTTAAAATCTGTTGTGGAGTACACACTAAGGCAGTGGCTCCCAAAATGTTGTTCACCCATCGGATTATGGTGAAGTGCCTACCATTTGCTGCACGACTTTACACTGTAATTTTCACGTTGCCGTCAGCATATTCAACTGAAAGGTGGAAGATAAACTTGCCAAATGATGTAAGAAAATGTGGTGGCCGTTAGGAAACTCTGAGGATCCAAAAGGCTTACGAATCACTGTTGCAAAGGTGTAATTTTATGCAGASTTAACAAGGTTGTGTGTTTTTAAGCTCCTCCCTTCCCGTTAGACTATCACACAGGAGAGCAGTCTGAGCAACGCGTGAGCCGCTGTGCTCGTATGGGCACCTTTCTCCCCGGAGACAGACAGCAGAGCCATTTCCATACGCAGCCCGTTGCAGTGCTGGCGGTGCACTGGGAACCCACCCGAGCTGCCTTTGAGCTGAACAGCCCGGGTAGCGTTAGCGTCTGGGCACAGCAGGAGGGAGCACAATGTAGGTTAACCACCCAATTATTTGCCCTGCTTCCCTGGTGGGGTGTCTCCTGCTGCTGCTGCTGCAGCTCTGCTGTGATCAGTACCTAAACTAATGAGATCAGCCCTGGTCCTGAGATCTCATAGCACGGTCCTGCCCTAACGTTTCTGAACTGTAGCACTTGTCTTGCACCCCAGTTCCAGTGGGTGGATTCAGTCGTCCATGGCTAAAGAGCTTTTCTCTCTGGTTTTGGACGCAGAAAGAAAAGGCTGGAGCCCTGGTTGTCCCCGCACAAAGCTCGTTTGCAATGACACTGCAGCGCGGCTCTGTTAGCACAAGGTAAAGCACAACCACACTGGGGCTGAGGGTCCTCCAAGCAGGTGGGACTTGAAGCAAGGCTTGGGTGAGTGCTCACATGTGGCCAAAGCCAATCTCATTCTTCAGAAGAAAAATACATGGAAGTATCTTGTGATGCAAGAAAATAGTCCAAGTGGAGGAACCAAAATCAAGACATGGCTGTTACTGGACCAGTCAGCTCAGTTATTTCTGCTGCTCAGGTCACCTGTACCATTAGAAAGAGGCCAGTGAAAGGATTCTGCCTACCACATTTGTGTTTGTGCTTTCCAGTCCCTGTGTAGGAGTAAAGACCTACAAAGGCCTTGGGAGGCCCCAGAAGCACTCTGGCCCAGGGGARGAGCACTTATGAGCTGTGTAGGGAACAGGACAAGCAGAGGGACAGGCATTGCTAAGCTGACCTACATGAAGGCCAGGTAGCTTTGCTAACTGTAGAGGCTTGACTTACTGACTGTACATGGCTTTAAAGAGAGTGAGTCTGAAGGACATCAGACTTAAATGTAGTGATGGGCATTTTCAATAGCAGTCTTTGCCTTTGAAAATATAGATTTACTGAAAGTTGATAGGTATATTCCTGTTTTCACAAAGCTTCCCACAGAGTGAAGAAAAAATTGTAAAGAAAACGGGCTATGTGATCTCTTAATGTGGGGGTTTTATTGGCTGTTTACTAACGTGACTTCCCTGGGTTTTTGCAAGCTCAGTCTGTTGAGGTTCGTAGAGAGCACAGAGTTCATAAGTCTCATAGCTTCCAGGTAAATCAGTATTCTAATATATTGAATTTAATATGTTTAATATACTGAATTTTCATTTGAGAGGAAACTAGCTTTTCATCTTATTTCAGGATGACAATTTTTTCCAAATCCCAAGACTTTTCATGAAAGTGAAATGAAGACTGTTTTGTCTTAATAGATCACCTACATCTACGAATGCTGAACTGTGGCTCCAGCAGCACCTGCTTTCACAGCYGAGGTACCAGAAGAACCAGAAAAAGCTATTTATCTTCATTGGTACATAACTAAGACCAAGGAAGACMCCCTGGACCTTTTCCAGCAACGAAGTGCAGGGTGGACTTCCTACAGCCAGCAGATGAACAGCACGAAGCAGAGGTGGCTGGAGAAATCCTGACACGTATGCACGTGTACCCTACTTAGTGTCCAAGCCTCCGAAGAATCCTTGCAGGGAGAAAGCRAGGAGGAAATCTTTGTGTTTTATCATGCACATTTATCTTGTACCAACAAATAAGAAGTAACAACGTATGTCTGGCAAAGGAGTTCACGTTAATAGCACCCTTCTGCGGAGGTGTTGGCTGGGAGGAAAAAAAATTGTTATTTTAGCTATAGAATCACTGCTACCTGATGGACAGTTAGCATGAGGAATTGAAAAAAAAATTTTTAAAAGCACCTAATAAGGAAGACTATTTCAAGAGAAATGAAACAAAAAGAAGGAGTGCAGCTTGCTACCTTCTAGGATGAGCACTTATTTAAAACATTAATTTCTGCTCAGTCTAAAGCAGAGAACCCACAAATGCGCTTCCCAGACACAGTATTGATTTCTGACCTACAAATTACTCTCCTTCAAGGAGGGCTGATGCGGAGCACAGACAGTGGGGGAAGAGGGCTGGAGTAGACTGGGTACTTCTCAGCTGCAATCTGCATAATGTTTAGTATTCAGTGAGTTAAAGCACGCAATGAAAGGGAACTGTCAGCGCAATCTAGAAGATATAAAGAAATGAAGGGGTGAAAAAAAGCCGTATGCTAATAATCCACTCAGTAATTAAGTGAAGATCGCTGCCAAGCGCCACTGCCACTTTCAAAGGGTAATTTGTACAGGAAATCATAGAGTCATTGTCAAATCATTTCAGGATAAAAGGAAAGTCATCAACTAAGATAAGATAAATGCTGGGTGTCTGGCAGCATGTGCCCTAGGAAATGCCTTTGCTTTTTTATATTAAAAAAAAAAATTGCAAAAGTGGGGCTAGGAAAACTTGACATGTTGAAATGCACATTTACTATTAATAATAGGGGTGATATATGCATAGATGCATTATTAAATAGGTAACTGGAACAAAAAAAAATCGTCAAGTGAGCCAGCTAAAGAGGACTTAACTTTCAACAATCTTATGTGACTTTTAAGTTGAACCTTCAGTAAATTAGGGCATACTTCATTCCACCCCCAAAAGAGTCTTTTGTAATTAATATACTTTAATATTCATTTCTTCTAAGTATGGGATAATCTGTGGGAGAGCCAGTTTCCCACAAGAAAAGAATTATTCACAGGAAAAGATTTGCAGCTTTACAACTGCTAGCCTCCCACAGATCCTTTTCAGTGTCTAAATTTTGCCATGTCACAGCTTTCGGGCCCTCCCCAGCACCGAACCCGCAGTCGGCAYGGGGGTGTTGGGGTGCTATCGCTGCGAGAACGAGCTTTTGGGCTGCAGACACCGCTTCTCTGCAAACAGGCATTAGGTACCATTTGCTTAGATTAGGGTTTTAAAGTTTCCCTGTGTGCTCTGGGTGGCACTGAGTTTTCAAATATATGTTTTCAATCATTAGCGTGTCCCGGTTAAGGTTGTGCTCTCGCTGGGACTGCACTCGGCTGCGCCTGGATGTGGCCGCTGGACTGCTCAGTGTTTGATGTTCAGAATGGGCGTTAGTGGGACGGGGCCACGTATTGAGGGCTGGGCTCAGGAGGTCAGTGATTCACTCCCACGGGAGACAGAGATTTCCCTGAGAACAGGATTTCACCCTGTACGTCAGATGGGGAAGAACGTGAAGTCTGTCTGGGGTGRTGGTATAGGATGAAAATAAGAAATTTAAGCATTTTAGTTTGTCATGCCGTGTATTGAATTTGTTTACCTCAAATTAATGAAATGCACGGAGCATATCTCGTGGGTAATCATATTTATTCCAYGATATATTTAATGATACATGGACTTACCCAAGCTTTTATACCATTGTATAAGTGATTTTGACTATATTGGTTTTTTTGCCACATCTTGAAATGACATAATAAAATTAGACTGATTTCTAATTCAAATAATTAACTTTTATGTAATTATATTTGAATTTTAGTAAGTGCATATTCTGGCCCGCACTTGACCTATCGCAGGTGTACAATTACATAGCTGAATTTATGAATCACAAGAAGGTATTTGTTTTCAAGAAACAGTGTTTATCAGATGTGGAAAAAATCATATTTCATATATTTTTCCAGATATACTAACTAATCTTGTAAAATGTGAGCAGGAGGCTCTTCAGATGTACACTCAATTTTATTTCATGCCAATTATTTTGCAGCTAATTCAGCAATCCAAACACAGAACCCAGATCTGAGAAACAACACAGACTCCTTGGTATTTAGCACAGAAGTCTTAACACTCAAACAGCATGAGGGCTTGTTACGTTTTGGAGAGAGTTCTGATTTCTTTAAAACAGTGATAACGTTTCAGCCATCCAGATTTTTTCATCCATGACAGATATAGTATAGATCAAACAGTTCGCATCATAAATAATTCAAGTCTAATTTAATAAAAGTTAATGATCTACAATAGAAATGGCTTTAATTTTACTTTTAACTGTTTCACAACACTGCCTGTGAATGAAAAAAACAGGCTGGAAATGGACTCAGTGATAACATTCAAGCTCCTGTGAATTTTTTAACATGCTACCTTTCACAAAGAATAAATTTCAGAGTGTTTACAAAGTGATGTTTTAAAACTTCTGCCAAAGAGGCTGGTAAGAGAAAAGTGATCACAAGGAGAACGGAAAAAAATGCAATGTCCTTCAGATGTACATTTCCTTTATTTTCTTTTCCTCCTCCTAGGTTGTGACATTATTACCCTGTTTTTATTYCTTTACATTTTATCTTGTCTTATGTGAAATTAGACTTTTGAACATTTTTATGTTTAGAACATATCTTTTTATTTGAAGGTGAAAGTGTTTCTGAGTTCGTTTTTGATTAGTATCTCACTTACATTGCATTTCAAAGTAAGCCTCAATAAAAGGACCTCCAGAATATTCATTTACTGTTATGTGATTAAGGTGAGCTAGAATTGGCTTTAGAATATATTATTTCACGCAGTGAAACATAAAAATAAAATACCTCTTTACCTTTCTGTTTCAGGGCTATGCATATTTTGATCTGAATAGAGATAGAAGAGGGTCATATCTGTACGCAGCACAGAACAGCTAATCTCTAGGTATTAAAGAGAAAGAAGAAGGCCCGCTGGTGATCCTCTTGCTAACCAAAAGTGATCTAAAATATACAGCGGTACAATTAGACCGATACCTTGCAATATTCAACATGATGGCTATTTGTCAAGCCTTTTTTTTTTTTTAGGATTAGTTCATGTGAAGGATTAATTTGGGCAAAATTTCTTCCTGTATATCTAGTCATGAGGGATCTCAAAAAAAGAGTAGGGGGAGGTTAGATGTGTTAGGGGGTTGTGTTTTCCCATACCGACAGGTGCCCAGCTACCACTACCTGGAGCAGAAGCTGCTCTCATGGGTAAGGACCAGGCGTGCAAAAATGCAAACATGGTGTAAGTAGCATTTCAGTGGCAAAAGAGCCCCAGAATTAGGCTAAACAGACTCACAGGCCCTCGTATTTAAAAGTAGCTCCAGGCCCAACTGGAAATTTGGCTCCAATTGGATTGTACCAAGAGGGAAAATTTAGCTGAAAGTTTACGAGGTGAAATGTTGTATTTCCTGCAATAACAACGATGACTAATTTGTGATTGTATGGCGTATCCTAACAGCTGTGATATATGTTGCTTTGAATTCATTTAGTTGTAACAATATTTGTTAATTTTTTCCTTCAGATGCCTGTTGTTGATATTTTCTAAATAAAGCCAAGGAAAAGAAAACGCCAGCATTTTGAAACATAAAGCAATCTGTAAAATTAAAAAAGCTTTCGTTCCCACCCCCCCCTCAAATGCATACCATATGCCAACGCTACTCCTTAACTACAACCGACTGTTGTTACTGTAGTAATCAGTCTATGTCAGAGCAATTACTTAAAATCATCCGTCCCGGTTGTTTTGCAGAGGCTGCGTCACACTGAGCAGAACAATGCGGCTGACAACCCGGGTGGCGCGCGTGGCCTGACCCTTCCGCGCACGCCGCCTGATTGACGGGCACCCGCGGCAAGGAGGACGGGTGCAGCCCGCCGCGGCCTCGCCGGGCTGGGGTTGGGTGCCCCTGCCTTTGCCGTGGGGTGGAAGGTTCTGCCTTTGCCGTGGGGTGGAAGAAGGTTGGGGTGGGCGTGTGGCAGCCTGCGCGCCAGAAGCCGCACTGGTGTTGACTTCACCGGAGAGATGAGAACTAGGAGGCAGGCTCGGACCCCCCAGATGCAGCTGATGCTGGGTGACAGGGAGGAAAAGGAAACCCCAATAATCCTCATCAAGATGCAGGTGTGCCAAAAATCATCAGATGCTGCGGAACCTGGTAACGTCGAATACCCCCTTCCAAATCCTGTCCTTTAGTGGACATCTCTACTTGAAAACAATATTTGCTCTTGTTCCTGCCCTTAAGAACATGCTTACGCAGTAGGAAAAAAGTGGCCCCCAAACCTCTAGCATTTTCTCTAACAGTCCTGACATCTTTTATTTTTCACTACCCACAGAGAGATTTTGAAACACTTACTCGCATTTCATTTTATTAACAAATAAGCTCTGTTAGAGGGGAAAGCCATACAGAATCAATCGGTGAATGAAAGGAGATGTACGCATTGATTTGTACATCAATTATATACTGCGCCGATTACTGCTGAGGGAAATACTGTTTCGCAATAAGAGTTGTTATACATTTATTGTTACTTTCTTACTTTTTATTATTATTGCAAATTATCTTTTAGAGTAGAAGGAAACACATGATGTGTTATGGAGCCACAAAAGCAGCTCACAAACATTTGCAGAGGAAAGAGCACAGAGCCTATACAGAAGACAGTCATTCTGAAACTTCAAGTCTTTGAAGCTTTTCTGTGAACAAGAAAAAATCGAAAGTAGGAATAAAGCATTCAGAAACTATAACCTTATTGCTGAGTTCTCAGGAAGGGTTTTCTGCTCTGTTAATTACTTCTTTTACAATACCTGGTGAGACGGCACCATGACTGGAGTGCTTAGGATACTGCAGTTGAAATAATAAATAATCATCTGACATTTCTTAAAAGGCTTGCTTCTTTCTGAGTGGTGTTGTCTTTTATCAGCCTGCCTCATGCCTTTATCACGTTTGTTCTCATTCAGATCAGTGAAAGCTTTCATTTCCTCAACAGTCCCCAAAGCCAGGATTTGTAGCCTGTATTCAGATTCATTTAAAATCAATGAAGTACAAAATAATTAGAGAAACAAAAAAGGTGTCGCAGGTTCTTTTGTTTTCTTAGAYCTTTTGACCTTAAAATGATGACTGTTTGTATTGGAGAAGCGTTTTAAAATAGATAGATAGTTAGTGCATGTGTTATTTTGCACACATCCTAGCTGTACACCAMACAGACCTGTACTTGCAGAATTCTGAACACTAATACAAAGAAATGCATTTTTTTTTTCTCAGCAGCAGAAGCATCAATAAAAAAAGCCAATTAGAAGAGATGAATTTTTATTACATGCTGATGATTAAATCTACATTAATCATAAACATCCACAGGCCACCAACAGGGCTTGTTTAATCATTTTCAACCATTTGTGTCTCTTTCCAGCTACCATTCTGTTAGATTTTTCTACATTACTTCCATATTTGGTATCGGGATGTTAGAAAGTGCAAGTATACTCCTGGGTAATCAGGATTTCAGGCAATATGACTCAAAAACACATTCACAAAAGAACTCTCCTGAAAGGTTTCTAAACCCATGATTTGATGGGCTGTGCCGTTAAGTGGCATTGTTTATGGGGCTATTGTGTCATATATGGCACTCACTGTATGTGCGGAGGTTATTTCAAGTATTAAATAACTGTTGAATTGGGTAGAGAGATAACTATATAATTGAGATAGATATAAAAGATATAATAGAGAATAAAAGGTCAAGAAAGCCCCAGGTACAATGACCTGGACAATAAGGAGGACAAGAAATGACTCCAATATCAACAGGAGAATTTTTAATGAAATTTGTTTTGAGCACCAACCTAGAAAAAAAAAGGATATAGCATGTTGTCTCATTGCTAGAAGCAAGTAAATAGCGCTACAGAAGAGTTCAGACCTAATTGGGAGTTGGAATAATTATAGATGATGATAAGCCAGCCACCAGAGAAATGCAATATTCAAGATGTGTGGTAACAAACACATTGATTAACATAAGTCAGGACAGGAAAGAAGACAGCTTAGAAATACAGTATATAATTTATGACCATGGCAAAAAATGAATATCAACAGCAGATATGAAGAGAAAGAAATAAAATAATCAGAATTCCTCTCTCCCATGCTTTATTTTTTTCTGATTTCACAATGATTTTGCAAAGAAAGAGCATTTAGTGAACAATTTTTCATTTAAGTATGAATTACATTGAAACTGAATGCAGCCTCCCCCCTTACCCTTTCTGAACACTCACAGAAATTTCACTGCAGTTTTTGGTGGGATACTGAGAAGTTTTTCTGCATGCAGTCATATTGCAAGTTGACTGGTGTTGTTCTTATTTTTTTCTTTTTATAAGCAGAATTTTCTTATATGAAAAAAGGGGAGGGGGGAGGAGGTAAGCAGAAGCCATTTTAGTTTTCCCTTAGATAAATTAAGCCAGCAAAGATGCTCTTGGGAGATTTCTGATAGGAAAAAAATAACACTTTCTGGGCTCTTATTCTTAAGCTATTTTTCATTTGCAACAGCTTGACAAAAGGCATATCTATGTTTTACAATTTCACAGAATTTTGTATTTCTTCCTTTCGTTGGAAGGGTTTGGAGACTGCAGAGCCAGTGAGGATACCGCGATGGTCTAGTCTGACCTGGGGCTGTACCGTGTCCCACAACAGGACCCTGCCCAGGATGCTGCATGTGGCCGTGGGGATGACTGGAGAACAACCAGTGGCAGAGGCAGCAGCTACCCCATCCCATCACCTGGAGCTTCATTCCTACTGTGTTGCTCTAAAGAACGAAAAGGAGATGGGAAGGCGCTACAGCTCCTTAGTCAAAAATCGCAATGTCTCTGGACAGGCAATGTAATTCTTTGAATACTGTAGGATTTTACAGGAGAGCATGTCTGTGTAATAGGATGCTTTGTTTCTCTGGGAACACGGGTCAGACTTCAACACAAGGAATCAGACATACAGTGGCTACTGGCTTTTGAGTGAGCTGGTGTGATGATCGCACCACCAGGCAATCTCTCCTTATGTCTCCCAGAAGCAAAACAACCTTACAGTGTGCAGATTTGTAGTGGCAGAGGAGGTGCTCTCTGTTCTAATTTTAAAATGCCACCCTCATCAGCATGTACTCCATCAGCAGAATATGCCTTGGCTGAAGTCAGTCAGTGGGAAACTATGGAATTATACTGCTTAAGCTAGCAGTTCAGCGAATTTCTGTGCCCCAGACTGGTCATCTCTGAATTTCCCAAGTACCTCTGTGCACGTACATCATCAAAATATTAACTGAAAACACTATTAAAGGCAACATGGCTCATTGACCACATACCATGGCATTGCTGTCAAACAGTTATTTGTAGACCACACTTTGAGAACCACTCACTGAAACTGTCTAAAATGAAGTGTGGAAAACACTGTAAGAAACAAAGCCAAGGAAATAATATATTGTCAAGGAAATGGAATCTAGCCTGATCTTTTTCTGTCTCACAATTGCAAAGATATATGATAGCTCTATCAATTGTAATGCCAGTCTAAGTCAGAATATATGGTCAAGCACAAAGAAATAATTAGGGAACCGTCACAGCAGGCAAAAAGAAGGTATAAGGAATAGTAAATGAAGCTAAGCTGAGACAGATATAAAATGTCGAGAGCCATGAGAAAAGTGAAAGATGAAAGATACCAGCCAGCCTAACAACATGAATATGATGTAAAGCAGAACAGCTTTTAGTTAAGGTAGATCTCAGTTTCTTAACATTCTGTGAGGAAAGATTTGCAAAAGAATGGAGCAATGTGTGAAAATAAGAAACAGAAGGAGCAGAAGGAAGACAATATGGTAACACATGGTTACAGTTCCAAGACTTGAGAATATATTTCTTGTACTATATCCCTTTATGTTAAAATGCATTCTGTTTATTCTGGCTCAATGGCTCAGCTGGTACCATAGTGTAACACCCCACCACATGGTAGACCTAAGCTCAGGAGCAAGCTTGGGCCAACAGAGCTTGGGACTGGCACAGGGGTGATGCTGTTAGCTTCAGCATTGGTTAATGCTGCCCAGGGAAGGGATAGAGCTGTGTGTTTCTCTGAGAACAGCAAGAAGGAAGGAAAACAATAAGCAAAAGGGGAGAAAATGCATCTCAGAGGAATAAATAGACAAAAATGTAGATCTCAGGTCAGTCTTGCTTTCTCAGGGAAGTGAGAACATCCTTTGCTCATGGTTTTCTACAGGACTGATAGAAGACGCTGGCTTCTGTACTGTAAATATTACTCTTCAAAATAAATTTTATTTGCTGCGCAAATATTTAATGCATTAGTATAGCTATAGGAAGTGAACTGAGACAAACAGCAAAAATTTAGAGCTAGAATGATAGCTAGTTATAAGAGAGCAAATGCTGTAAATAGCGGTCTTACAGATCCCCTTGTAACCTACACACAATTAAGTATCAGGACTGCATGCACTCTCTGATGGAGCTTCCCTGCCTTCTGAGTTTTAACATAAGTTGGAAGAAAGCATAAAAGGTAAACCCACTGATTTCAGACATCCTGAAGCTGCTTTGCAGAAAGCTCACTTAAAGCATTTATTACTTTATGGAGTCAAAAAGTGGGATTTATCTAACCTCAGTGATCTATTGATGCATCAGTTACTTACTTATTTGAGATACTGACTCCAGAATGAGGCCTCTCTCTCCTTCTAGGCAGAAAAGTCAATTAAATTACAACAGATGCTCGATTTCCTGATGATTAATCTCAGGTGAGATGAAGCCTACCCCAGAAAACCAGAATGGAGCAGTTCTTCTCAGGTGAGATGAAGCCTACCCCAGGAAAACAGAATGGAGCAGTTCTTAACTCCATGTATTTGATGCCACCTGCTTCCATGTCTCTCAAGTGTACCAAATTGTAAAATCATATAATCATTAAGGTTGGAGAAGACCTCTAAGATCATCAAGTCCAACCGTTGACCCAACACCACTATGCCCACTAAACCATGTCCCGAAGTGCCACACCTACATGTTTTTTGAATGCCTCCAGGGATGGTGACTCCACCACTTCCCTGGGCAGCCTGTTCCAATGCTTGACAACCCTTTCAGTGAAGAAATTTTTCCTTATGTCCAATCTAAACCTACCCTGGCGCAGCTTGAGGCCATTTCCTCTTGTCCTATTGCTAGTTACTTGGGAGAARAGACCAACACCTGCCTCTCTACAGCCTCCTTTCAGGTAGTTGTAGAGAGTGATAAGGTCTCCCCTCAGCCTTCTTTTCTCCAGGCTAAACAACCCCAGTTCCCTCAGCTGCTCCTCATAAGACCTGTTCTCCAGACCCTTCACCAGCTTCATTGCCCTTCTCTGGACACGCTCCAGCWCCTCAATGTCCTTCTTGTAGTGAGGGGCCCAAAACTGAACACAGTATTTGAGGTGCGGCCTCACCAGTGCCGAGTACAGGGGCACGATCACATACTCCTGCTGGCCACATTATTTCTGACACAGACCAGGATGCTGTTGGCCTTCTTAGCCACCTGGGCACACTGCCGGCTCATGTTCAGCCAGCTGTCAACCAGCACCCCCAGGTCCTTTTCCGCTGGGCAGCTTTCCAGCCACTCTTCCCCAAGCCTGTAGCATTGCCTGGGGTTGTTGTGATCCAAGTGCAGGACCCGGCACTTGGTCTTGTTGAACCTCATGCAATTGGCCTCGGCCCATCGATCCAGCCTGTCCAGATCCCTCTGCAGAGCCTTCCTACCCTSWGGCAGATAAACACTCCCACCCAACTTGGTGTCATCTGCAAACTTACTGAGGGTGCACTAGATTCCCTCGTCCAGATCATTGATGAAGATATTAAACAAAACTGGCCCCAAAGCTGAGCCCTGGGGAACACCGCTTGTGACCGGCCACCAACTGGATTTAACTCCCTTCACCACAACTCTCTGGGCTCRGCCGTCCAGCCAGTTTTTTACCCAGTGAAGAGTACACCCGTCTAAGCCATGAGCTGCCAGCTTCTCCAGAATGCTGTGGGAGACAGTGTCAAAGGCTTTACTAAAGTCCAGGTAGACCACATCCACAGCCTTCCCCTCATCCACTAGGTGGGTCTCCTGGTCATAGAAGGAGATCAGGTTGGTGAAGCAGGCCCTGCCCTTCATGAACCCATGCTGGCTGGGCCCGATCCCCTGGTTGTCCTGCACCTGCCTTGTAAGCGCCCCCAAGATGAACCGCTCCATGATCTTCCCTGGCACTGAGGTCAGGCTGACAGGCCTGTAGTTCCCCAGATCCTCCTTCCGGCCCTTCTTGTAGATGGGYGTCACATTGGCAAGCCTCCAGTCATCCGGGACCTCCCCTGTTAACCAGGACCTGTGATAAATGATGGAGAGTGGCTTGGCAAGCTCCTCCGCCAGCTCCCTCAGTACTCTTGGGTGGATCCCATCTGGCCCCATAGACTTGTGAGTGTCCAGGTGGCGTAGCAGGTCGTTAACCACTTCCTCTTGGATTGTGGGGGGCGTATTCTGCTCTCTGTCCCTGTCTTCCAGCTCAGGGGGCTGAACACCCTGAGGATAACTGGTCTGACTACTAAAGACTGAGGCAAAGAAGGCATTAAGTACCTCAGCCTTTTCCTCATCCTTGGTGGCAATGCTTCCCCCCGCATCCAATAAAGGATGGAGATTCTCCTTGGCTCTCCTTTTGTCGTTAATATATTTGTAAAAACATTTTTTGTTGTCTCTTATGACAGTGGCCAGATTGAGTTTGAGCTGGGCTTTTGCCATTCTAATTTTCTCTCTGCATGACCTAACGAGATCCCTGTACACTTCTTGAGTTGCCTGCCTCTTCTTCCAACAGTGGTAGACTCTCCTTTTTTCCCTGAGTCCCAGCAAAATCTCCATGTTCAGCCAGGCCGGTCGTCTTCCTCGCCAGCTCTTCTTATGGCACGTGGGGACAAATATTGTAGTCAGAAATCAAACTGATTTATTCTGGCTCTCTCAATAGCAATGACACATTGATAATGAAGAACAAGTGGTTTCCCTCAGTAAAATTCATTCCTTGGTCTGCACTGTGGTAGTGCAACCTGATGAATATTTTGCAACAAATCTTGCATGGACAGTATGGCTCTGAATTGTAAGCTGCTCTTTTAAAATCAGCTCAGTACCTTGCACATTAGCCAATAGCTTTTGATTTGTTCTAGGCGTGTTTTAGACACAGCGTTCATACATATAAATATACATTATCCCAAAAATACTTCTTATCACAGCTGTGAGATCACAGGACTTTTTTTGTCAACTAATTCTCCTGAAGAAATAATCATGCAAAACATTGTCTTTTGGAAGCAAACTGTAACTATTTCAGAAATTGCTCCTTCCTCCCTCCCCAAACTTGAAAAAGCCAAGTGGATATCTGTGAGTTATTCCTGAAGACGGTCTCTATAAAACATATTTAAGTACGTCCTTAAACATAAGAAAAGTACGTCCAAGGTCATAAGAAAAAAAAATTGAGAACAAAGTTATAATTAAGAAATATTTAAATTCTCCACACAATTATGTTTGATCTGATCAGGGAAATAGGTACTTTCAGCCTGACAAAGATGGGTACATTTGCTTTGCCAGATCTGGGACAATGCATCTTTAAGATACTGTGCCATTTCTTTTAAGCACTACTTCAAAAATGTGGGAGGAGGGAGCATCTAAAGCAAAATTGCAAATGCAACTTTTGATTGTTATGATTTATTTTTAATTATCCTTTTCTCCTTTTGTCTTAATTGGACAGAGCCAGTCTAAACTTGTTCAGTGCAATTAAGAGCAGTTACATGCATAGAAAATTGAGACCTATTTTAAATCTCATTTGGACTGACTCATAGTTCAGCTTGCTACAGGAAAATTAGAGCAAGAAAATATATTTAAAAAGCTAATGAGCTTTAGTAAAAATATCCTCAACAAAATGATGTGCTGGGAAATTTTATGCATTCGCTTCAAATCATATCAGACAGTGGATTGGGGGAAAAGCATTTTGCTCTTACTAGGCTTTCATAGGGGACATCTAGGAGCATGTTATCGAATCCTCTTAAAAATCTGTTCTGAAGTTTGAGCTATTTATTTCCAAGGCAACTAAACAAATATTTTCCAAATAACTCATACATGCGGCTCAGACGGGGGCTAATTCTGTACTTGGTAATTTCCTAACTCTCGCAAACACAATTGGCACCCAGTGTACACAGCAATGCACTTTCCAATAGTTAAGGTAACAAAAACGCCGTAAGGTGAAGGCTGTGCTAAAGCACCTGCATAAAGCCCATTAGTGTTAATAGGGGCTTGGGAGAACATATCCAATACCTCTATAAAAGGCCTCATGCAGCTTGGAATAAATGTGCAAAACAATAATAAATTAGTGAACCAGTATGAGAATAATCGTTTGAAATGAACCCAGATCCAAATATTGGAAATTTCTGGGGTTTCATGTTACACATGGGACTCATGTCTTCGATCCTTTGGCTAAAGTGCTTGGGACGGGGGAAAAGTGCCTGAGAAATCCTGTCTCCTCTCCTGGCTGCCTGAATGCAGCTGGTGGCTCGGAACACGGAGGAGGTTGCAAGAATGAGGAGCAGTCATGGAGAGATTGTGCCTGCTTGGCCTAAAATACATCTTCTGTATCAGGTGCTGCATAGGCCAACGTAAAACCAAACAAAACCGCTCAGAGCCGTGTCTGTGCTTGACAGCTGAACCATATATTTTGCGAGAAAGTCCCATGGTGCAAGTCCTTGCTCACAATTCCTACAGATTCTTTCCAGGGACTTAAAAAACTTGAACAGAGTTATTTTATTTTTTAGCCATTATTATTTATTGCTGAGCATCCTTGTCTCCTGTAGTCTTCAGCAAGAAGTAGCATAGGAACAGATAGCAAATCAAGCTTTACCATTTGCCCATTAAAAAAAAAGTTTCCAAACCCCAAGACCCTTAAACAATTTGAAGCTGCTTGGTAAAAGTGTCTGTTTGTTTTAAACACTTTCTCTTTTCTGAACTCTCCTATGCCTTATGGCCTTTTTTTGCCAAAGTCCYGTGCCGAGCTCCAGCTGATAGAGCGACCTTGTTCATAAAGTGTGAATTTCCATCAAGTCAGATGAAATGCGAACTTGAACAATGGAGAGTTGGCTCCTCTCCAGTCCTAAATATAGCTGTGTGAGAGCTCTCTGAAACCTGCCAAGCAGTCGGCCTCACTCTTAAAGAAAAGAAAGGCCTGAAATACTTAGGRTCCCTCAGTTTGCCCATTCATTTCTTGTCTTCCCACAGTTTTGAAGGTCCCTGTGACCAGTTACAACCTGTCTATGCGCAGTTTAGAGCCAGTTTTTCATGCTGCGGTGCTCTGTACATCTCCAGGGCATCTTCCCTTCTGAAAGAGGGGCTTCATTGTGCCCTGAGAGTTGCACTGGCTCTGGAATGAAATTTCAAGGGGGTGGCAAAATAGTGAGTAGGAAGAGCCGCTAGAGCTTGGCGATGTTGAAGTCCCCTGGGACAACGCGATGGCTGGTGATCTAGCAAAACTATCTTTTCAAGCATAGCCTCCAGTGAGGAGTGGCAGGGTTCTGGGTGGGGAGGCCCAAAACAGATGGGGTGTCAGCAGCGTCCAGGGAGTTGTCTGGCTGCGGTGACAGGGACGAGCTCCTCACCTGAGCCTGGCGCACCAGGCATGYGCTGGAGGGAAACCTATGGCTGGATCTCTGAGAAAGACCATTGAGGTTACAGGAGCCTCCGGATGGTCACCAACGGTCTTGATGGCCAAAGGATAGTTAGGCAGTCCCATTTCTATGGGGGGGACCAGGGAGAGACTGTACCTTGGAAATGGCACAGATGATAGCCCCAAATACAGAGCAGGGCTGTGGCTTGCCCCAGTTAAGCGAAGTCTGAGTGTGCAGAGTCAAGAGATGGTGAGAGGCCCACGCTGGAGCTCTGCCAGGGGACATGGCAGTCAAACATTAACACTTTTTGACCCTCCAGCCAGATATCTTTCTTCAGCTTTCAGCTTCTCTGGCTTCTCCCCAAGAGTGGTAGAGATTTAATAAAGAATCCCCTAGTGCTATTTTTGTTCTTCCTTTTACCCTGCTCAATGCCTTTTAACACTGTTTTTGTTTGGTCTGTCCTCTGCCCTCCCATTGGAGGGTCTACCGTAAAGACAGCACGGTGCAAACATGACCTTCCTGCTGACAGAGGCTCCACTCTACCAACAAGCTTGGGGTTTAAATTTCGGGCAAAGATTTCAATACAGCTCTTCTCCTAATTCACGAGAGAATTAAAGAACATGCAGAAACGGACARAAATTGGCTCCTGCGGACAGATTAATAATAAAAGAAAAGACGTTGTGACTATTGTACGTTTTCAGAGCCCTTATAAGAAAAAAAATAGCTCATGAATAGCTTTCAAAGTGACAAAAGTTTTTCAGACAGCAGGGCACGTGTTTCTTGGGACCGATGATGGATGATAATAGGATGAGAAAATGAGAGCAGTAAGAGGTGAGGCGCTGCAGCTCTTGGAGCTGTGGAGCCGGGGGGCGAGGGGAGGGCGCAGGGAGCATCCCCCCAGCAGCCTGCCGCTGCGATCCTGCTGCCACCCCAGGACAAGGTTTCTACGCAATCCGATGCATATTTATGTCTTGTGTCTAAGGGTGCCAAGAAAGATAAGGAAGGAAAGGAAAATGGAGAGAATGAAGAGAAAATGAGATACAGCTCCGGTTCTTCGCTGGCTCCGGGACTTATCAGTGTCTATGAGGAAGAATTCATTGTTATGTACTATTAGAAGAGGGGAAGCACATTTTGGCGTATGTGCTGTAAAGAGAACATTTCTGATGTGGGGCTCAGATTCCCAATGTGAAAAAAAGACATTTTGCTTTTAAACTAAGTATCTTTCTTCTCAGTTCATTTTAATTCTTCATTTAAATTCTAACCTTAATTCTTGTGGTTAGACAGGTTGCTCTGAACCTGGGAGACATACACAAAAAGGCTCCAGCTTGAAGTCAACAAATAGACAATAACACAATGTTGACATTGCCAGGGATTTTGCTTGTGGCTGATGTTGGATGCAATCTCTGGATCTTAATGCTTAATGTGTTAATTATACTATTATCTTAGCAAGTTTCTAAAATTTTAGGAACAGAAGAATTTAGGACTGGATAAATGAATAGACAATTCTGCCGAACTTGCATAAACTGAACAACTGCATCTTAAAATTTATTTGAATTTTTTCTGATCCTATTTCCCATGGAAAGCTGTTCTAGAACCTCATTGGTTCTATGGTTAGAATTTTTCCTATTTCCAGTCTAAATTTATCCTTGGCTAGATTATATCAAACTGTTTTTGGCCTAACACTGTTCTTTCTTTAAATAGTTCTTATCCCTGCTTGACGTTTATTCCATAGTAAATAACACTCACATCTCCTTTCAGTCTGTGTTTTGATAGGCTGACAAACAAAACATTTTAATTTCTCTTCTTTGAGATAGGCTCTTCTTTCTCCCCACTATCCCCACCGCTGTTTTCTGAAAGAGTTCCAGCCAGGGCACATCAATCTTGCACATGGATGGCCAGTACGGACATGCTGTATTCCAGATGAGGTCTTGCTGGTGCCTTGCACAAGGGCATGAATACTTTCCTGTCTCCAGTGGATATACTACACCTGACACATGTAGGATCTCACTTGCCTTTTTCCCTAACTGCAGCATCTTGCTGGCTCAGACAGGCAGTTCCTCTTCTTCCTCCCTTTTTGTTTCAACTGATGAACTCCAGATTGTAGCAGGAAAGCTAATTAGTCTGGGATTGCATAACCTTATACTGAAATTAAAAATGAACCCTTTCATTTGTTTATTTTTAACTTCTTGCTTCTTTAGGAAATTACATGATTTCCTTCTTCACACAGATACCCCTGGTACAGTGCTGCCTACTACGACAGGCTGTCTACAAAGTTTTCTCGAGATGTTATTGACCCAAATATTGCTACATTTTGGAGAAACCAGTTCTAGGCACAGTCCAGTCCAGTTGAGTTTTCTGTCAAGACTTCACATTGTCTCAGCGGCTGCAGTGCRCTGATCACTGGTTAGCAGTCGGAGCAAGATCTCATTACATTTTCTCATCAATTTGTTCAACCAGATAGTCTTTTCTGTATAGAGTGTAAGCTGGTATAGGCAGAAATCATACTTTTTAATATGAGATTTTACTGTGCTTCACAAAGTAGTGCTCTGATCCATTGGTGGGACTTCTGGGAACCACAAAAAATGCCTTGCAGAGGAACCCAAATGAGAATCTTAAACTAAAATTTTTGAAGAGAATTAAAAAATCCCAATACAGGGCTGAATTTTGAACATTAATCAGTATTAAATTAAGTCCTTAGATATCTTTAGCTAATTTGAACTTAACATACTAAATTTAAACAGTATTTATGAAGCAGTGATCTGATCTGGGACAGTATCCAACAATGAGCATCT
Source organism: Oceanodroma leucorhoa (assembly GCA_030449065.1). Lineage (NCBI taxonomy): Eukaryota > Metazoa > Chordata > Aves > Procellariiformes > Oceanodroma > Oceanodroma leucorhoa. The sequence continues at coordinate 15,328,983 of JASVER010000004.1, read as the reverse complement.
CCTGGTTTTAAGAAAGTACTTGACTTACTGTGAGATGCTTTCTGCAAAGGACATGCTTTCCCTGAACTGAGATGTGAATTGCATCTGGAACCGGTTGAAAATGGGAGTGCTGGTTTCACCAAAAATCCAAAATGCCAGTGCCTTTGTTCTGAAGAGTGGGATTCATTTTTAAAAACCGCTACTTACACATTTTTAAAAGCACTGAAGAATGTTATAAAAATGGATTTAGTGTCTCCATTTCTTAAAGAAATGAAGGTCTGTTTAATTCTTCATGCTTTTTTAATAAGTTCTTAAATTTTCAGTATTTTAAGTGGATTTTCTGTGGCCCTTTGGATCGTGAAGGTGATTTTACGTGTGCTCTACAAGACAGTTATTGTGTCAATTCTGAGATATCCTGAGCACCCAAGCATCCCACTGGCAGCCTGCTCTAATGAACCTGAAGTACAGACTTTCTCCCCTATAAATACAAAGCCAGTCTCAAATTACGATTTCTGAATGCAAAAAATACCAGCAGCAGAGAACTCTACTCTCCGTTTACAAGGGACTTCCTATAATAGTTCTGATAAAGGAGGGTTTTTTTTCCCTTCAGGTTAGGTATATTCCCAGTACATACTTTAATGAAAGATGGAAGACATTTGCTTCAGGATCAAAGGTCTTTATTCTTCCTCCAAAAATTACTCCCCTCCAAACCCAAAGATATAATTATGTTGTACCTGGGGCTTCTGCCTCTGCCAAGCTGTGTAGACAATAGCAAAAGGTATTTCAACCTTACTTACTCAGCAACCAGAGGAGACGAATATTTAACTGAGAGACAAGAAAGCTATTTTATTGCATAACTTAGGGGTAGAAAGACAAAGAATTTACTGTACACTCACCCAGCTGTAGCTATAGAGGCTGACACAGAGTACACAATTGCACTGAAAACACTGCGGCAACACTTTTAAATGATGGTTAATGGTTTTGGAGAATGTCACAAACACAAGAAGTGGAGCACAGGGTATAAATGAGCCTATACATAGTTACTCGGCTGCTCTAGGAGCATGTGAATTTGGTACCACGCAGGACAAAATGCTAAGGGATCAGCTAGCGGAGAGAAATCTTCTGTTCTGTGTATTCGGGAACAATTGCTGTTTAAAAGAAAAACTAACAGTGGCCCCATATAGATGACTGGAARTTGCTCACAGCCCACGGTCAAAGCTGGGAAAGGTTATAGGACAGGAAGATTTACCTCAGCATTTTGCACAGATACTTTTGCTCTTTGCTAGCTCCAGTCCACCAAAGAACTACACTATTCACTGTTTTTGTTTTCAGCCAGGATGACAGGAACATATTTGCAGTTTACAGCAGGTGCCCAGCCAAGTCAACAAAGTGCAAACTATGCAGTAAAAAATAATATATAAAAAAGGTCACTTTGCCAGGGTATGCCGCTCCAGCAAGTTTCAGTGCCTTACAGGGTGAATGTCTGAATCCAGTGACCGGAGTGGTATTTTGCTCATCACACCGTCAGTAAAAGTGTTGTGTTGTCTCCTGTTTAATGCATGCAGAGACTTTTCAGATGCTTGCCAGCTCTTGTCCTGACAATCATTACTACATCTGTTTCTTTGAAAAAGAAAAAAAGTCAGCCTATTCATTCATAACCTCCAGGTGGACACCTTTGTGCTTGTGACAAAAGTCATTCTTCCTGGCAGGCTTTTCTGAATCAGACCCTTAATGTCATGTCACTTTGCTGAAGGGTCTCACGACACATGTCCACCTGGCCCTCTGGCAGCGATAGAGGCCTGACTCCATGCCCCCTCCAATGACTATGACTTCCATATCTTCCTACTGAGGACGAAGTAGGCAGAATTAAATATCCTGTAATTAACTGCAGATGATACTGCACAAGACAGATATCAGTGGTTAAACAGCAGCAATTAAAATTTGGGTGCACGTTGACAATTATTTAAGCAAAAATGTAAAGGCTACTTTCAGGTGCTGAGTGCATTAATAGACCTTAATTGCCTATTGCCTTTGCATCCTTATATGGGACCTCACCCCACACCCTCTGCTGTGGGCTCTGGGTCTCTCCTTGTGCATGCATTCAGGTACAGGGATCAAGGAGCTCATCCAGTTAAAGACTAACTAGGGGGGAAAAAGATTATTTTTCAGCTAAATGAGTCCCCATCCTTTGCATGCTGAAGCCAGCAAAAGGGAAGAGGCACAACTGTGCAGTCCTGGGAAGGATGAGACCAGCCATTTCCTTTGCTGGTACACATGAGAGCCTACCATTTACCTCCGTATCTCATGAAAACCTGGAAGGAGTGACAGCTTCTAGGCACAATGAGAGAACCATAAAGCCTTTCAGTATTTGTGCTAAGGGGTTCAGCCATTGGTAGCTAGCCACACAAACATCAGCAGAAGTGCAAAAAATCCATTCTGTGACTTATTGTGTAGGCTTTTTCATACACATCCTATTGCTGTAGGAAAAAAGGCTGATAGTAATTTTGCTTATCTCATTATGACAGTGCTGGTTATCATACGATGAAACTAGGAGAGTGCCTATAGAAGTATTTTCTTTCATGTGGTATCAGAACAGTATTATCAGTGTTTGTTACTTCTGCATGGTGTGTGGACATTAAGTCCTAGGAAAAACATAGCAATGTGGACAAGAGCGAGGTTCTCAGAAACCACCACACTGGGACATTATAGGACTCCGAGCTTGGAGCTAAAGATTACCTCATTACAACATAAGGATTTATGGAGGAGGGGGAAAGATTTTCCTTTATAGGGGATATATTCATCCCAGTGGCAGAAGAAAGAGGACAGCACTAGATAGAAGGCATTTGGTATCGTGTCAGACATTGCTGTTACTTGCTATTTTCACATGGATTTCCTAAGAAATGGCACTTACGGAGTCATGCTGTGTGCATGTCCACCTTTCTGACTGCTGGCTCCGCTGACTCAATTTCAGACAAATTTGATAAATGGCTAGAGGTCTCAAGTACAGTAAGAACTGACAAGTTTCATTAAAACTTTTATATACGTATATAAATCAAATATAAAGTTATATAAGTAGCCAGGTTGAACAAAAAAGGCATATCAGTGCCTCTGCTAAAGGAAAAGTTGCAGGGTGAACTCACCTGTACTCAATATCAAAGAATTTACATGGGGKTATTATAAAACCCAGGAGAAGCTTAAACTGGTCTTTGTGTCCTAGTAAATATCAGATCCTACCTTGCACACAAGCACCAGAAAACAGCTTCATTAATTTTGCATCTCCTGGGATTACTTGTTTCTGTCAGACCAGAGTTCTTTAAGGCATTGTCCATCCACTGAGAAACTGGATGGGGGAGTGTTTCCCTGGTAGGTAATTTCTAAATTATTCTTCTGCAGATTCCCATGGGTGAAATAAGTAACGTGTTGCTCAAACAGGGAGATTGAATGATAAACAGCTAAGACACTGCTGTGCACTTCAACCTCTCTTAAATAACCCCAGTAAGGATGAATACCTAAGAAGAGAGTGGTCTTACTAGCCATATGTAAAAAGCCAGGTAGAGCAAAACTACAAAAAGAGAAGATGCTGATTAACTGGAAGGCAGATAAGGAAGATGGAGAATTTCCTCTTTAAGTAGAAATGGTTGTACAGCATGGCAAATGAGGGTGAGGTGCAGGTGGGAAAACCAGACTGCTTGAGAAGCAATGCAATATGCAAGACAATGAACAGAGTCCTAGGGCTTATAGAGAAAGCCAGTCAGATTCACATTTGCTGGCCTTTCTGTGCACAGAACAGAATATATATATGTACAGCCATGACTGCATAGGGTCTGTGTTGATAGAGACAGACAGTATTACTTTCCCGGCCACATGCCCTCCCCAGCGCTCATGGCCCGCATTTCAGTCTGCACTTCTTTCCTGCAGGTGCCTTGGGCCATCTCATACCGGCATAACCTACCACTGCAAAACGCCTTCTCCGGAGTCTATCTATTCGAGTCTATCTGAAGTTCATCTTTTTACTAAGCTTTACAGTGTGCCCTGAAGGTCAACTTACTCAGACTTCCTTGGAATGGAAATAAGGAAGGGATTTCAGACCGGTGGACTTTTAGTAAGAAGGTGCTCACTGCAGCACCTGGATGTTTAGATTGCTGCTTGAATAGATCAGGTGGTCTCAGCAGCTGATGGAAAATAGGAGAATAGAGACAGTTCTCTCACAACAAGCAGCTGATAGTTAAGCCAGTTTGAGACATATTTTAGTTTTTAATTAATTTTTTTTTCTTTCTCCAGAATTTAAACTGCACTTGTGCCTTCTGGAAGGAAGGAGAGAAAAATTAATAGAGACATTAATTTTTTTTTTTATTAATTAACCATCTGGGACTGAACTCTGAAAAATTCTGGTATAAAAATACATTTTTTTAGCTCTTAAAACAAGCATGGTTTCCTTTGATAATGGGGGACCAGAGTCCATTTAAAGCTAGAGGAGTTTTTACCACTGCATGGGCTCTTGAATCTGGGTCTCAATATCACATTTTCCAAGGTACCCAGGTATGAGGCAGGTGGTAAGTAGGCAAACTGTCACCTTTCTCCATGTTTAGACATCTGACCACTTTCGATAATGTGGTGCTTGGTGAACTTCAGCTGTCAAAAGGTGAGTTTTCAAGTCTAGGCTACATCTACATTCCCCATGCAGTCCCAGGGCTTCTACCAGACCACTTTGTCGTCGCACTGATCTCCTGATTCTTGTGTTTCAGTTCCATGGTCACCTGAAGCTAACATAAATGCAGATGACTGCTAGCACGGGTGGTCCCACCACTTCAACCAGCTCTTGGGCACCTATCTTAAAATGGGATAAATTGCTCCTGGAAGGAGCCCCTACCTCTCTGTCCTTTTAACTACAGCAAAAACATAGATAACTGTCTTACAGACTTGATTTTAAACACTTAAAGGTAGCTCACATGCATCCATCTTCATTAAATCAGGTAAAGCCCTAAAACCCACAAAGCAACGCTGGGAAATTAGGGCCCACTGCAGAACATGTGTTTGTATGGGCGCATGTGCGGTGCTAAGTGCTCCCGCATAGGCACCTCGGAAGAGACCTGGTTAAAAAATGAAGGCTTCATTCCAGAGGGGTTGACTGGTGTCGTAGGTAGCCCCAAATAACTGTTTTCCTATCACTATTGTGGAATAATTCTCCCCTTAAAACTGGGAGTTAAATAGGAGTAACATTTGTTGAAAATGTTGAACTTGTTAAATAACATTTTCAGCCTTTTCTATGGGGTGCTTTAGGATGCTCATACTAGGAACTTAGAAACTGGGCAAGCAAATGTGCTTTTGACAATACCTTTTATTGTTCCTAATTAGTATTTTCCAAGGACCCTCCAACTGCACAAACTTCTGAAARGAGGCTGGTTTTCTCGTTATCATCAGACATTTCCCAGCTAATATTTCAACAGCTGAAATGTCAGTCCAAATGCACCCGTTCCAGGGTGAAAACRCCCTTTTCTGCGACTCAGCTCTGGGCTGTGTTACATTAAGTTTGACCCTGGAGAGGTAGCAACAACAAGCAGATTGTTGTCTTTGTCCTTTCAGTGCTGGTCCTCCTGTACTGGTGCCAGGTGGAGAGCAGGACTACTGCCTCATTCAAACTTAAAGGAGACAAGCTACATCTTGTCTTGATGAGTCAGGAAATGCAGATTAGGACATGATGGGGGATGTTGAAGTGGGGCACAAGGATCTGAAGATGAGGAGTGTATTTRAAGAAAATGAAACAGAGAGTGGGTTGGGGCAGCAAAGAGGGGCTAAGAAGAAATGCAGTGAGCTGGCAAGTGGAGAACATGGGGTAGGGTAGGAGAAGAAAACCGAGTCTAGTTGCAGAAAAAAGGAGGCATATGGGTATTGAGAGTTATTGGGGCTAAGGTTTTGGAGGGGAAAGAGCAGCTGAAACCAGACTAAAGAAGGATGCTAAGTAGAATGAAAATTCTATTGGGAACTGGCTAGGTGAGAGGAGTGTGGGAAGACTGGGAGAAGACATGGGAAAGGTCTGATGGGTAAAACCAGAGCTCACAGGGAGACACATTTGGTTCAAATGTCTGCAGAGGGAATCTGGGAAAACACAAGTGACGAAAGTGGAAGTGGAGAAAGAGGGGGAAAAGAGCAAAACAGAGCCAGGGACAAACTGTGTTGGGGTGGGCATAAAGGATCACTTGGGAGTGTCAGCAGACTCCTTTCAAAAGCCCCAAACAGAAGCAAGAGTCCTGAATCTCACTATTTGTCTGCCACCAGTATCAGTGAAACCCACTGGCCAAGGGTCGCTTCCCTGGCAGTACTGTTTCTGAGAGACCTATTGTGTCTGTAAGTTACTCCCTTGGTGCAGAGCTCAGTGAGATTCCCAGTCCTGGTGGTGTGCAGCAGGGCAGAGGAGACATGCTGCATGTAAGAAATGGGATTTCTAATTTTTAATGTGCTTTGCTACAAACCTCAGAAATTATACAACACACATGCAAACTGGTGAAAATTGCACTATATAGCACTTAAACATTAGGAAGTGTTGGACTTCAAGTCATTTTCCTGAAGACATCTGTTTTATTCACTAAACATCTTATTTTTGCTCCAGATGATTCAGGGAATCTATTAAAAATAATGACCTTTGCAGCTGACATCTCCCCAGCACATTGTCTATCCCGAGTACTGAATAAGGCAAGGGTCCAGTAGAAAAAAAATCAACATAAGAACATGTTATGTAGGACTGTATCATATTCAAGTGCAGGCATGCTTTAAATCAAGAATAGAAAATATGCTCTAAAGTGATGGAAGGCTCTCAATATCTTTCCCAAGAAAAACAGAGTGACTCAGTCCTGGAGATTGATTTTTCCTCCCTAAATATTTATAAAGGTCTGCAAATGACTTCTCCTTTGGCCTTTTCCACCTTGTAGGTTTATGTTGAACTTTAAAAAAAAAAACCAAACACAACAAAATAACAGAAAAGAGTAACTGGAAGGTTTTTCTGCCTTATTTGCACATCCCTATATAACAAAAATGTGAGAATTTCAAATTCTTCCTAATTTAGCATTCATGTGCCTTATTTCTTCAGCAGAAACAATGCACACATCACAGGATTCTGCATTTTTTTCTGACATTGGCTAGTAATTTACTCGTGAGAATCATCCCACTGTAGATACTGTGATTGTTCACATAAGCGTTGCTTAGCAAAAGGAGGGCAGAGTTGGACCCTCCTGGGGTCCAGCTCTATGTAGTTATAGAATCAGTGAAACATGTGATGAATATATGGGAGTGGGAATGGAGAAAGCAAAATGGGTTTGTGGCTTGAAAAAAAGAGCATGTTTGATTATCTTAGGTCTCCTGTGTACCTTCTCTCCATATCTGCAAAAGAGAGAATATTCTCTGGCAGCTATCATTTATTATTTATTTTTTATGTTTTAATTATTTGTGGAAATCCTTGGCTTCTGCTTGTTCAGCCAGTTCCTCTGACAGTAAAGTTTACACATTAAGATGTGGGAGGTAAAGCTCTGGTTCAGTGGAAGGAAGGAAGAAATATTGCTTTGACTGTTGGTGATGTAATATTGACCAACTGCAATTTTTATGCTTTAATCTGCTCCTATAYGTTTTTCAAATAAAAACCTACACAGATGATGACTGATTTCTTATCTGGCTATTTCCATTACTTTCTGAGCTGTTTTATTTGGGCCTTCATGCTACTGATACAACCTCTTTATGTTTAAATTTAAGGTTTGGGTTAGAGCCAAAGTATTTGACTTCTTATCCAAACTGCATTCATTCTTTTCTAAAACTTTGTATTTCCCATTCCTCCCATTCCCTTCTCATCTCTACATTTCTCTGTTTCTTCTTCCCTGCTCTCCTGCCAGACAGGTCTTTTTTTTCTAGGYTATCATCTGAGTTTTCTTGGATACTTCTACTTTTTCCACCTGGCAATTCTGTCTGGGTGGAGTTTGGAGGTTTTGGATGATTGTCAGGGATTTCTGGACATCTGGCAATCCATTTGGAACAGGATGGGAAACTTTATACATGTCTCTGCCCRCATGCAGATGATGCCTCCAGCACATGTAGAGGCGATTGCGCAGATCCCAGGAGCACTGGCCCGCAGAGTATGTTCTACACAGGTGGTCTTGAGATGGATGGTAATTCCAGCCTGTTTGAGAAGGGCAGAGTCACAGCGAGTCTGCTGGGCGGCGAATGGGCACCGGTGCCCCTGTGTCCCAGCCCGCGGGGCTGATTTCATGCACACGTGCAGTGCTGCCTGTCCCAAGCACGATGGGGTGTTGCACAGACAACCCGATTTCTTCCTTTCATTCAACTTCTGGGCTTCTCAGTCCTCTGTCCTTTATTCTGTTCTGCCACCCCTTTCTGCCTGGGGCAACAGAAATTTGGGGGTTCATGCCTCTTTCTGATACTCTTGGAACAGAACAAAATTAACATGTCAGGGGCAGGCAAGAGCTCAGGGACTTCTGTCACAGCTCGTCAAACCTGGGGAGAGGTGTGGTGTTGAGTGATATTTGGGCTAATTCTCTCCCTTGGTTCCTCTCAAAATTGGTTTGCTCATATGATAATCATTATTAGTAATAACTGCTAGGCCTTGGTGCCAGAGGATTTTAGGTGATGGTGAAACCAACTGAACATTAAATACCTACAAGAAACATAGGCTCTCAGCTTTAGTGCTTATGATCCCCCAGTCTCCAAGGGGTTTACAAGTGAGGTAAGCTTTATTATTCACAATTTGAAGGTTGGGGAAGAGGGGCAACAGATGAAATTCTTTCAGAGGTATCACCTAGCTGGACAAAGTCTCCATAATCCTGTCCAAAGTGCCATATATTCGATCACACTCTTACGGTTTCTTGTGCTTCCTCTGTTCAAAACTTCCTTCTGTGGGAGAGCCCTTTATCCTTGCATGTCAGAAATCTCTGCTGATAGATCCCTGGTGGTTTCTCTTCCACAGCTAACCCTAAAATCAGAGCTGCTTCATAAAAGTGAGGAACAACAGAGGGAAAAATAAAGCATTTCCTTAGGAATCCTGGGTACAACACACCAACCAGGATTCTGGGAAAGCAGCCTTTGTGTTTTGATATGATACTGTTGGTGCCTAAAAACTCAAACCAAATGACTTAAATTTCATGGACACTGCCAGGAAATGTTCTAGATACAATAATGGTACATGGAAAATCAATATTTATTATCATTTTAACTGAAAAATTAAAAAGAATTGCCATAAAATACAAGTGCTTTGCAACATTTTGCAGGTTCAGAGCATGCCCTCTAGGGTGCTATTAATATAGTTTGTCAAGTGAGTGATGCATTGTTTATGCAATTATAGAGATGTAGTCAAATCTTTTCTCTCTTCCTCTTTCCCTCCTCTCAAGTGGCGGCAGCAGGTAGCTGGAGCTGATGGATCATTTTTAGGCCTCTGCGGTGAAGAATATATATTTTCAGAAGTAATCTACTAATTGGTTATGCAGACCATCTCCCAGCTGTGTCCCAGTGCCTAAGTGCAGGGAAATCCAAGCTCTCAGGTCTGGAAAGGATAATGCAATAAAAACCTGTTATCATGTAGTAATTGAGGTCCAAGGTTTACAGCAGCGTCATAAACATGATGCATTCAAATGCAAAAGGCCAGAGTGACTCAGGCTTGGGCAGAAGTTTATTAGTACTCTATGGCCTGGTTCACTTGTTCGTTCAATGCATATTGAATTTGGAAAGGCTTAAACGCTGCTTTTAAATAACTTTTCACAGTTTATTTTCCTTTAGTGGACACATTTACTGCTGTGACTTGCTGGATTTCAACTGACACTTGTTTTTTTGCGGAGCATGGCAAATTTTTCCACGAACTTTCAACTTTCTTTTTCACTTGAAAGCCAAGAACTAAAACTGGAGCAGGCACAATGTAGGACCATTTGAACACATGGCACTTCAGCCAGGTTTTCTATATTTCCCCTTTAAACTCATAAAGGTCTCGATTCAGACATTTTGTTGATGACCTATTGACTGATAGAAGTGCTCCCAGGGTGTCTTGCAGTAATGGTGATCAGAAGCTAACCTTGTTTTTCCATTGTAAGTGTTGGGAACTGACTTCATTATAATTCATAGAAATGCATAAAAGGGCAACAAAAACTTTCCAAAGACTCAAACACCCAAGAATTTATGTTAATAACACAAGGAAAAATCCTGAAGAATTTCGGATTGACTCTGGTACTATCGTGGGTTAATTGGGCAAAATGCCATAACACCTGGGCACTTCAAAAAGCATACTGATAAAACTCACAATATAGCAATTTTTCTGTGATAAAACCAGGGATATTAGCTTGATGCCTTCTGGTGTTCCAAGATAAAACCAAGCAATTACACAGGAGAGATTTTTCAAACCTTTTTGAGCCAAACTACAAACAAGGCTCACTATTTTTCATGTACTGTAGTTAATTCTGCAGATTTGTAGCAAATAATAGATTTATGACAAACAAGTAAAAAAATGGATCTAATTAGTTCTGCTAGAGATGTTGCAGAGCAGAAATCTCTTTTTCTAACTCTTGCACAGAAAGAGTTTATAGTTTAATTTTTGAATAATTTAATTGGTCCAGAATCTGATTACAGTTATAAAGATTTGAATCAGTAATTGCCCATGGACTTTCAAGAGTTACTTTTGAGTTGCTATAGCATGGAGGAAGAGAATAAATCAGATCCATGTTTTAACTTTACCCAGTATTGTGTTCCGCTATGAAGGAAGGAAGGAAGTTGCTATATTTCTTTAAGTCTTTGTTCAGTGAATTGAATGCAGTAAAGATATATACCACTCCCCCCCGAAGACAGTATTTTGATGTGTACGAAAAGTGGTGCTTGTATCAACTGAAAGGTGTTTAAAGGATTATACAGGATCATCTATCTAGCTAAGGGATATACACGAACTGGTGTGAACAGGATGAGAGTTGCCAAAGGAGATATACCAAGTTCTGTAACAGTAGCAATATCTCCATCCCTTAAAATTATGCTTAATAATACCTTTAAATAGAGTCTCTCTGCTGTTCATACCACACACTTTACATTTTTTGTATTTATGCCCACCTGTAGTCTTTTAAGTCTCATATCTTGAAACCCACTTTATCCAGATGATGGTATGATTTGCAGCAAGAACAAGAAAGGATCAAGATTCATAAAGCATGAGAACTAGTGGAGAACTGCCTACAAATGGCGAATGTGCAGGGAGCTTCTTAGAAACTGAGCCTGCATCTGCACCTGAATGGGAAGCCAAGAGTGGGAGCTCTAAGACTCTGGCTACTTAGTCCCTTTAATAAACTAAAACAGAAATCTTACAGGACTTAAAGAGTAGCTTGCATTTCAGCCTTTAAAAACCTTGTTATTTTTCTGCTTTTCTTTATTCGTTGGGATCAAGCTATTTTCTTCAATCCTAAATCTTTTGAAATGATTTTTTACTCTTCTTATACTTTCTTTAAAAGGAAGATACCACTGGGAAAATTGTATGCTTTCTGCCGAAAGTCTCGTAGCGGATGATTAATATCTGCTACTTTGATAGGGAGCCTGAAACTTCAAAACCCAGGAGTTCAAGCATTTTGCTGCTTGCAGTTTGCTCTGCTCTGAAACCAGTGCTCAAGACCAGCTGAAAGACTACCCATCATCAGGATACGCTGTAGATTGCCTAGTGATTTAGTTCTGAGTAAAGGCAGGGGACACTAAAGCATGTAGGCACACGGGCAGAAAGCTTTAAAAGTAGCAAGACTACAACATTGCACATGGAAGATGAAGGGAAGGGGGTGTCCTCCCCTGATCCCCACTAACTTCTTTATTCTCCCTCCCTCTGTCTGGTATCTCATGGAGAATAATAGAGAGGAAAGACAACCTTCATTTCAAAGACACGACAAAATGAAGCACAGGATCTGGATTGGATGAGTTTTGTTTTTGTCCCAATTAATCTAAGCAGCATGTTCAGTTGGAGCCAGTGCAGCCTTTTGTTTAAAGTAAGGTCTGTCTGCTACATACATGGCAAAACTATCGTGGTTAGAGGCAGGAGGTGGAGAAAAGGAGTTAGTGAAATAAAAGGAAGAGAGGAAGCAGAATCTAAAGCACAAGGAGAGACTTTCTTCTCTGGGTGGTCAGTGTGACCGTTCTCATCATTAATGGTGTGATTTGCCTTCCTTGACAGTTGCGTGTTTATTTGACATAAAGCACTGGTTATTTTCCAGATATTTAATACAATCTTCAGCTCATATCCACACCATAATAATGCATCGTTCATATTTTGACCAATGCTTTGACTTACAGAGAATCATCCCCTATTTAATGGCCAAGAAAACTTGAAATTTGAGCTACAGTTATCTACATTAGGTAAAGATGGTATACAGATAAATATAGGCCACTGCTGTCTAAGATTGCTGGTACAATCTTTTGTCAGCTCCTGAACACTTAAACCCTACAATGATTCTACAAGTTAATAACACAGGGGCAAGGGGCAAGAGAGAAAGCAACGACGTGACAGTTGAGATCAACACAACCCAAATGTCTGATCGCCAATTTCAACYGGACAGTTGCCAGTTTTTTGCCGAGATTTTGGCAAGGTTTAGCAATCATGCTGCTTATGCAGAAGATCTATTGCTACTCAGCCTTTGTATGTGCCATTTGTTACTAGAAAACAGGCAGGTGTGAGGGAGGCTGGTTTCTCAAAAGTGTGTTTTCTATCTTCGCCTTGAACCAAAGTTTCTAGAACTATAGTTTCTAGAGCTTTCCCTTATATGTGGGAGAATTAAATAACAGTATTAACTGTGTGGTGCATGTTGATGTAGTATGACTTTGTTATAGGTAACATTTGTGTCATGACAGATTGTCTATTTAAGAATTACTATCGAAGGGGGGGAGAAAGGATATGAAAAGCATTTTTTATTTAAACAGCTCTTGAACCTATGAGCTACCCAGAATCCTCACCCTTACATTAACTTCAGTCTGAGTTAAATGTGTCAAGGTCCTTCATGAAAGGATGTAAAAGGAAAAATAATAATAATAATAATAAAGCAAACAATAAATAGCCTTTGAACTGCTAGTGATACCTTATTTATTTTCTTTTCCTTAGCAAGGCATGAAGAGCACAGTTTGCAGTTTTTCTGCAGCAGACTGGCCTCCGAGATCAGCCTGCTGTTTCGTAATACTGGACTCTATCCAGCACAATGAAAACAGGGAGTATATTTCTGTCTTTTTTTGTTTTGGTTTGTTTTTCCGTTTGGATGCAATTGCTAGTGTCTTTTATTAGACTTAATTCTATTATACGTTCACAGCTCTGGCTCTAGACCTAATTACCACTTCTGGAAAACTACCACACATACTGCACATCATGCTGTTCAGAACCCTGTGATTCCCTGTTCATTTAAAATTTCTAAATATTTCAGTTTCTGCCCAATCCAGACCACAATAAAATAGTGGTAACCCCTTCTTCTGCCCTTAACCTCATACACAAATAAGACCAACCCCTAAACTGCTCCTGTGAACAAGGAACTCCACTTGTTGGCCAGATCTACAGTTGTTCCCTGAAGTGCTACTGTGGCCTGTGCATCAAAGGTTTCACTACACGAACTATTCAATTTAGATGAGCTAAAGAGAGTAAAATGATTGTGCCATGCTGTAGCAAAAATTTTCAGACTGTGAAATTTGTCTAGAGAATAACAAACTGCTTTAGAAGAGTAAGAATTTTCCCAAACACCTCCCCAAGTCTAGCACTGATTTGGAAACAACCTTGGTTTAAACTCTGAAATTAAATGGTAAAATTTGACCAGGTAAGAAGTTATTTTGCCACAGCCACCATGAAAGAGCAGAGGTAGAAGGTGGAGTAGGACGAGAAACATCAATAAAGATGGGTGACTTTGGAGAAGGAGAAAGGAATAGTTCTGTTCACTAAAAATGTTGCTTCCGCAGTGCCAGAATTATTCACTAACTTGGCAAACAGTTTCTGTCGAAAAAGTTCAGTCATGTTGACATATTTTTTTTCACCACTTCCAAAGTGTTATTAGAGAGCGTGATTATGAGACAAGTCCATAAAAGCCTGAAGAGACTCTGATGTGCTTTGCAGAATGGCAGTTTGCATAGTACCCTCTTACCCCTGAGGAGATTCACCTCTGAAGGTCGTCTCTGGGGTGCAGGGTTACTCCCTTTCCTAGGTTCCCAAATTATATAATTACTGATATACTATGCAGTTGCTTCAACCATCTTATAATCCAGTCTTATAATTAGCCACTGGTGTATTTGAGGTGGCCATGTTCCTACTTCTTGCTTGAAGCAGAGAAGGCTTTAAGACCCTGCAGTTCAGTGGCTTCAGTAGCCATCTTAACCACTGGGTGAAAGATTACAAAGGGTGATTCATCCCAGGCAATTTTTAAATAGCTAAAGCTAGGGATGGTGTTCAGCCATTGACATTAGGTGCTTTTAGTTTAGGTACAGACATATGCACTGAGCTCCCATGAGGCATCCAGTCTCCCATCATAGCCAGTGGAGATCCCTCCAGTGCAGTCAGTAGAACCTGGAGCAGTAGTTCAGCTCAGCTGAGTTCCTGGCTGGTTGTCTGAACAGCTCTGTAGGACCTCTTGATGATGCTGACTAGATATCTGTGGATCCTAATGGGACCTTAGACCCCTAGGGATTGATAGGTGAGAGAAAATCTAACCTTATTCTCCAGTGAAGTCCACCTTTATTCTCCATTTTCACAGCTTGGAGTCTGTCATGGACATGCAAATGTCTTTTTCCAGTCCATTAATTAAAATATTAGCAGTGCAGCTTACAGCAATGCTTGCAGTCTGACATTTATTTCAAAACAAAGGAAATATCTATTTTGTACCTCTGTTGCTTAGCTCAGAATGAACCTGAAAGACCTATTCAAAGCATTTGTGCTTACAGCTTTTTTTTTACCGATGGTAGAAAAATTTCCCTTTGCCTCTGTCTGAGGTAGTGTATTTAAAACATCTCTCCTCACCTTTTTGATGTCAAGTTAAAGATTTCTGCGAGAATATACTTTTTTTGACCAGCTCTGGTGCACTGACGTGTATACATAGCCGCCTGCTGCTGATGTCAAATGTGGATGTTTATGCTGGAGTGGCTTAATCTACACAGTCATTAGGTAAAAAAACCCAACAACAACCAAACCAAAAAAACCCTAAACCCAAACTCAATAGATTTGCTTGTGCAACCTGTCTATATTTTTGCCAAAAACTCTTCAGGGTAGTGTAGACAAGTCCTTCATTTGTACCTTGGTGAAGTCTATCTAAGAAGTGATTCTCTATTGCCCTGCACTCACCTCAGAGTTCATTTTAAGGAACTCTATTCACCATTCCTGTGGCAGACACACATGAAAGAGCAGACACAGTCAATGATGCTTTCAGTCTATTCCACCCCAACATCAAACATCTTTGTCACAGTGACACTAGGATCATAGTCGAGTACTCATTAAAAAATAGAAAATCAACTCAACATTGTGTTACTCCAATACAGATTACAGAGCCTTTGGTTGTTAAGTTTCTTGTAAATGCTAATCAAACCCAGCTTTTTTAATTCTTCATCCTGGACGTTTTGTAGCCGTGTGCCTGTATATAGCTGCCGCGCTTTGGGCTGAAGTACGAGCAGCAATCTTTTTATGGGTCTGTTGTTAAAACTCTAACATTATGAGATTCATCAAACTAAGTAACACTGCTAATCCTGTAAGAGTCTCTTCTTACCCAATGAATGATTTATAACAAAAGAATAGTCTTCTTTATTAAAAGGTTCTCATGCTCTAGAGGCTCTCGTGCTCAAACAGATAAGAGCTGCCACTGTTGCTTTAGAAGAAATATGCTTTTCACTGGGACAAAATGAACTAGGGAAAGTGCATTAGTCATTGGCTTTCCATGATTTTCTTTCTTTTCTCTTCTCTGGAGATTATTTTGAACAAAACTATCTTAACAGTTTTACCAGTAAAGTTTTTGAATTTGAGAAATACATAATTGCTTTACTGTGCAACTCAGCCCAATAGTAATTTCTGTCATTGTATTAGTATTTATCATTCATTTGTTTTGGAAAATATTAAGGTTATGTTAAATTATAAAACATAGTGGGGCACAGTTTCAACACTATCTATCTGATGACCTGATCCTTTAACTTCCAGCCCAAATCTTATGCATCTCAGTACTTCCAAATATTTTCAGGAATGAAAACTCAGATACTTCTGACTGCAAATTGAATGGGTCATGAGTTGCAAAATACAAACTGTGAGCACATAGTCACATTTTTTATCTGGGGAAACATGATGGTGATAAATAATTGTATGCAGAAATGTTCAGTACATGAAACTCATGGGGAAAAAATCTGGAGAAACATTAATTTTAAGAAACTAATGTAGAGACAGCGTAGGACTTACTTCACATCTATTCATTTTAACATAATCTAATCTAAACCATAAATTTTCCTACAAAAATTCTGAATTTTTGAAAGGAAATTTTCCTCAGTTTGTTCTTATGAAAGGAGACCCCTGAACTGTGAAGAGAGTCTATCAGTTGCTATCAGTTGCTATCAGTTGCTAACAGTCTATCAGCTGCTGAGCCCACTGACTTCCTATGCTGCAACACAGCTAACTACAACCAGCTGCTAAATATGGTCTCAATCCAGCAAAGCACTTTGGCATGTGCTAAACTTTGTCAGGGTGAGTATTCGGATTAGAGTCACTGGGATTTTCCATACACCTGGAGTAAAGTTCATGCTTTAGTGTCGAAGTGGATTGATTGGGCCTTTCATATACGTTCCCTCTTACCCACACTAAGGTATGTCCCTTAACACACCAGTGGCAAACATGAGCAGTTAGTTCCTGCACAAAAACCAAATTAATGGAACAGAAGAAATTCTTAGAAATCTGTTAACAAATGATGGGGATGTCTGCGCAGTTTTCTAGGAAATAAAAAAAGATATTGGTGAAGTCATTTATTTAAGTATGCAATCATAACACGGTCTCATAAAATAGATTCTTTATGATGATGGATGGGTTAATCAGTAGTCTTCTAAGCTGCATAGTACATTTATACATGGATTTGTCCTGACTATTATTATGTATTGAAATCTATACAGTAAATAATAATTGGAATGCCGTACACTAGGTACAATTCAGAAGAGCTTCCCACATATGATCGCAAAGGTTGTCATGTTGCAGGAAGACCACTCTGACACTTATCAGATGCTTGCTCTGGGAAACATGTAGGTCTGTGCATCTCTAAATGGAGTCTGTATTATAGTGCTTAGGTAATATTCACCCTGCTATTCCTTCTTGTTAAGGATGGAAGTGTCATAGCATAACTGGGGGAAATTCCAGTTTTAACAACGCTTGGTCTTTTTTAGCTAATAACCATGAAAATTGTCAAGAGAGCACACTGCCTCCTTGCAGCCACCTTTCCCACCTTGTGCTCCAGCATTGATTACAGGACCGGGATGTGCGTGGGGGAGGAAGACAGTCCGTTCATCCTCAGCCTAACTCAGTCTCTCTCTGTTGAGACTGCTATGAGAGTGTTTTATTCATTTCTCATTATGTTCTATCATACCTGTCAAGTGGCTGTCACAGAAATCCATGAGACATTTTCTAGTGGAGTCCTCCCTCTCCAGGGATGCAGGCTTGAGGGCAGAAAGAAAAAGGCCTGGGAAGCAGAGGGCCTCGAAGGATTTAAAGCAGAATTAAGGAGTGAGTAGCTTGGAAGGGAGAAGACTTTCCTGGGAAGAGAACGGCAACTAGGAAAAATAGAGAGGCAATGCACAAATGGGCTTATGAAACAAAAGGATAATAAACATCCAGTACTGGGCCCTCGTGTTTTATTTATCTTTGATTCCTCTCCTGTTCATTCAATACTGCTCAAACTTTGAAATGAACAATTCCAGCCTTCATCTCATAGGTGTCATGATAATGACAGTTAAATACAACTTAAAGGTACATGAACGAGACAAGAAGTGCACATTGACAGATGTCACTTACATACAATTTATAAGAGGAATTTTTGTGGGAGATAACTCTTTTGGAAAAGCCTACCCAGCGCTCATCATTAATGCTTTGGGTGCCTTGCATCAGGATGCACGCAGCAGGTTTTATGTATTTTACTTCTCTTCTAGATGCTTTGATAAAAGTGGGAGTTCATACAGCACACAAATGTAATTCCAAAATGGGCATCTCTTGAGCTGCACATTTTCTCTGTGACTGACAGTACAATTGGGAGCCATTTGCTGCACAAAGGAAAAGTGTGAGGAGTTCTTTTTGTGGCTAAGCTCACAGCATCATTATTATGTGCAGTGGTGTTTATACGCAAGACCCAAAGTGCCAAAGTGCACAGAAACATACTTGAAGTGCTGCTCCTCAGAATCTGCAGCAATCATATTCTGTGAAAGTCAGAGATTAAGGGAGTCATCTGAACAATCAGCAGTGCATCTGTCTCACATATTATATACAGTTTGAAGTATCCCTCAATTTTTTTTCTGTAAAACTAACATCAGTGTTTACCTATAAACAGACACAGAAGTCATTGCTGACTATACTCTGCTTCGTATACAATGCTATTATATAAAGAGCTCAAGCAGCACGTCTGCCTGCCTAGATGTGTGTGTTCTCCTACTCCAGCTGCCAACAACCTAAATTATTCAGCAAGCCCTGATCATGCCAAGTTTTTAGTCAACAATGGAGATCCTGCCAAAGAGCTAATAATGTTTAAAAAAAAAAAAGCAATGTTTGTGACAATTAACAGAGCCTGCAGCCTGCAAAGAGAGTTGGACTCATTTGTAAAGGAAAATTTAAATGATATGCTTCATTATAAATGGTCCCATGCAACACATTGCTAATCAACCAGAGCAGCTTCTTTTTTTCTCCTCCCTTCCTATCAGATAAACCAAACAGCAGCATGAGCCAAAGTTCTTGGCCACTGCTTGCTATAGCTATAAATGTGGTGTGGTTATCTATCTGTATCATAATCGGCTCAGATCAAACTGAATAATTAGC
The DNA here is from genome assembly GCA_030449065.1 of Oceanodroma leucorhoa. Lineage (NCBI taxonomy): Eukaryota > Metazoa > Chordata > Aves > Procellariiformes > Oceanodroma > Oceanodroma leucorhoa. Next base: position 15,310,001 of record JASVER010000004.1, on the reverse strand, counting down.
ACTAAAGTGGATGAATAGAGCCCCAGCCTCTTATCTTGTCTATTAATAATAAGTATAACTTCACAGCCAAATCAAGAGGTATGTTATTGTACCCCTGAGAGCCTGTTTGGGTAAAACCCCATGCGACCTCACCACCATAAGCAGTGCAGATGGGACAGTGTGCGCCTGTAATGATGAGCTGCCAGCTGCCAGCCCCCCCCAACTCCACAGCTCAAAGTAGGAGTGAGAGAGAAGATAAACAAACCATGTACAAACATGAGAGCCATTTGTAGGGACTCCTTCCTCCCCCTGTCTTCCTTACTCACACCACGTCAATTGATAATAATTGCTTTTCATACGACAGAGCTCTGCAGACAAGCAGCTAAGAATAACTGGTGTTTTTCACCCAARCTCACTACGAAATTTAAGTCGTGTTTTATAGTGGTACTGTGATGACTACAAATTGCTGAAATCTTAGGAATAACATTCAGACATGCTCTTCTCATATTTAAACCCTGATACATACCTACTAATTATTGTGCAGTGTCCAATGCAATAATTGACATTATAATTTGTACTGCATTACAATATTACCCTCATTTTAGGATCTTTAAGAGTTTTAAGCCACATTTATCGAATTAGTGTAAATTCAATTTTGCTTATTTTAATAATTAGAGAAGTTAACTCAAAGGAAGGGTTTCAAGTTTTGCAAGAGAATTAAGTGCCTTTACTCCCTGTTTGGGAAATGCTTACCGCAACTCATCTGCAGTTTACTACTCACATTYACTTTGGTTTTATTGACAAAGATACCTGTAAAATGCATTGCTATAAACAGCCTGATTATTCAGCTCACATCAATCATAGAAGCAGAGTTTTATTTATCTGAGATAGCTGAATACTTTTTGAAATAGTCTCTCTGTACGGTTTGTATCTGAACTGGGATGAACCTAAACCAGGCAATTTCAGATTGTATTTGCTTTTGCATTTTCCAGAGGCTCAAGCCGTGCTTTCCCTTGTGATGTTTTCCTATGAGACTTGGGTTATGAAGAGATTTGGGTTGCCCCGTTACTAGAAGTGGCTGAGATAAGGAAGTGAAGAAGGAAATATTACATATCTTCCCCCTGTGGAAAAGCTGGTTGTGGACCTAGCAGTGCTGTCTGGTGAAGGAAGAAAGCTTTTTAGCTTTTGTTAGAAGCAGATGAAGGCTGCCTGTTGTTGGGATCTGGAACAGAGCAGGAGGAGGAGAGAGAGAAGTCTGGATTCACAAGAAAGCATTAGCATTAGTCTGCTACTGTGTATAATGGGATTAAATGTGACTTAGGGTTTTTTTTCCTGTTTTCTTTTTTTAGTTAGGTATTAAACACTTAGTAATGCAATTAATTTTTACTAATAATTTACTATTTAAGAAAATAAAATGAAATGCCAAACTCACTATAGGGGACACTGACACTTGCATTTAACCATGGCAAACAGACTGCACAGTTCCTTATAGATTCGGGCATTTACCTATGTGGCACCAAAGGAGCCAGCCACAGCAGCTTCAGAGGAGTAATTCCCAATGGGAACACTTCCAAGCTGCAGTAAGGCTACATTTGGGCAAACACCTGGATATATTTGGTGGCAAATAGCAGGAAGAGTTACTAAATACAAGTCCTTAACAAACTGTTCAGGTTTGGCTCTGTCCTGATTCAACCTCAAATAAGTCAATGAAAAACCTCCACCAGCTTCAGGGAATGTCAGACCAAGCCAGATTTATAGCTAGAGAAAAATGCTAATACATATTTTCATATCAAAATGGCTTTATTACAAAATGCCATTTCTACATGGACACGTGGGAAACTGTTAACACTTCTAGTTGGTGGAGCCAACTTCCCAAAGATGGGTTGTTAGAAGAGGGTCAGGAATACTAAGTACTCAGTTTTAAAATGAAATGTTTGATGTACTTTTCATGTGTGCAAAAAGCTGTCTGTTGCTGACACCAATGGCTTCCAGTAAATATTTTTTTTCTTAGGAAAAGCAGAGARGACTGAAGTGTGAAGGCAGGACTTGTGGTGGAAGGCTGAGCCCTGAACCGTGACACTCCACCTCTTACGGCTGACAACAGGATTAAGTTGAAATGATCCCTTTTTCAGTTTGTTGCTTTTTTGCACTGCCTTCTTTTGTGCCTTTATAATCCAAAATGAAATGCTTAGTAAAGGAAATCAAATTGGGATTTACATGTACACCATCCAGCTTTGTTCAAATCTCATTCATTGTATTCGGAATGAGAAAAAGTCTGCTACTGCACTTAATTCAGTCAATCACATCTCTGTAGAGTGGAACCTTGAATGCATCTCAGTGACKATCTGAGCCCTGTGCCAGTAAAAGTCTCCACCTCTTGTCATCCCTAAGATAACAGGCCGAGATTCACCACTTCTCCCATTTTTCTCCTTACTGTTCAGTTTACTTCTTTCCGAACATCCATCTGGCATTATTGTGCTTGCTTAGCAAAATTCAGGACAAATAAAAAAAGGAAGATAATTTCTTCAAATTCTAAAGTAGCTGTTAAGCTACATCTGCCCATTCAATTCAACCACCAGCAAAGACTCTGCCTCTGCCAGACATGCAGCTGTACTTGCAGCCGTGATTCAAGTTTGGAAATTCATTTCCAGACTTACTAAAAATCTGCTGGAGAGACATGCAATGAGTAATATTTTCTGTTTTGTGTATGTATGGATTTAATATAGACAGAAATTTGGCAAAGAACCTGCTCCACATTTCCAGCATCCTATCCCTGTAGACTAAGTGTTAAAATATATATGTATATGCTCACAGACACACACATTTACACATGCTGGGATACATATATGGCCATATATGTACATGCAACCCCTCCTATTCAGTTGGACAGTTACTAACACCAATTCTCTATTAAAAAACAGGAGAAGGTAAAATGATCAATTTTTTATAGTATGTTACCTACAAGTGCAGACATGAGTTTGGTAATCGTGCTTTTGTTGCACACAGACTGTAAAATATTTATGGAGACAATGTGATTTGGGTCAAGGCATTAAATAAAGTAAAAGTTGCTTTATTCAATATGTGATGAACGGTATCCATATTAAAAACCAGAGGGAAAAGTGTTCAAATGAAAAAATATGCTTAAAACAAATTCATCTGTTCAATGTTCATAAATGTTTTAAGAAATGCAGACAAACTAGTCTTGAAATCCATATTTACTTTACACAACTGAAAAACTAATAGTATTTATTTAATCCAGAGGGAGAAGTGACTAAAAATTTAGTATTTAATGATCAACAAAAAAATATTTGTCCTTGGAAATTACCATAGTATTTATTGTCAGGCAAGTTACAACAAGGTTATAGCTCTTCTCTTGATAAATTAATAAAGCTGTTAGGTCAACATCGATCTAGAAAGAAAATATTTCCTCCAAGTCTGAGAATATTTTTTAAGCTTCGATTCTACAGTATTCCTGCATTAAAATATGTGGAGAATGCAAAGTGAATTTGCTTGGCTATGAGACTTCTGCTTCATAAATAATAAAGGTTACAGAAAGACCTGATCCCATAAAAACTTAGGCACAGGCTTGACTTTACGCATGTCTGAGGTCACACTTGCACTTCAAGCTGAGAATTTGTAAAAGAAAAGAAACTTAAACAGCCAAAAATATTAAACACTGCTGACCTGCAGGCACCTAGTGCACATGAAATATATGTAAAATAGAGTATACATGAATAATAATTCACAGACATATACAGACTGCGCAATTCTTGCTTAATTGAGACAGAAAATAAAGCATTATTTGGCTTTCTTACCTAAAGGATGTCAGAGGGAATCTACCCACCCTTTAAGACCTCACCAACTCTGGGACTTCCTACCTACCTTTTTTGTCTTTCACCTTGTACACCTTAGTATTGGGTTTTCTACTCCTCCTGCTGGCTTAGTCTGTCAGTCTGTCACCTTCTCTTTCTGAAGCTGAATTTCATTGTCCCTTATAGAACTGGCACATAAGATGCTAGACCCTGATCATTTTTTTTTCATTTCCCTTTTCAAAACTTAACATCGCCGTGCTTAAAATAGCAGTTGGGTAATTATGGCTTAGAAATGAGTTGCCAAGGCTGGAATGTGCTTTGAAAGCTTCATACATCTTTTGGGCCACTGTAATGATGCTTACACCCTCCGGGACTGATATCATGGATGTGTGGTAAAGTGCGTAAGCATAATAAACCTTTTTTGGTAAAATTAGAGCTGCCATGTTTTACCTCACATTTGCCCTGATGGAGTCAGGTACCATGGCTTGCAGAACCTGATAAATCATTAAGATGCGGTAACTCATGCTATGTCTGAGGCAGTTAGTTGTTATTTTACTTATTTTAATCTTCTAAAAATTAAAAACAAAGGACTCCTGCCTTTTGTGACTTTTAAGCACTGTCAAGAGGATCTCAACATTAATTGGAACTTTAATAACTAATCACAACAATTTATGCAATTTGAATCCTGTTTCTGTTCATTTATACTTTGAATGAATTTGTTCAGGATACTTTGCACTGCTTATGCCACCTTCTCTGTCCATACTTAACACACGTGCCACACTGCTTCTTAAATACAAGCAAAAATGCCACTGAACCCTCACAGAGGTCCGTCTTTGAAATAAAGAAGTATGTGTTACAGAAGGAAGTAATATATCAGAAAGGCATTCTGTCTGGGTCTTATGTAAAACCCAGTTCAATGACAGCAAGCTCAATGCCCATTTGACTTTGCAGTATTCCCCCAGAGAGTCACTTTTACAGACAGAATTTTCTTGTGGGAGTTCTACTTTTTTCCTCTATTACAAAAATCTCTTTGGTGACATTCAAGCCCTGCTAAAGGAACAAGGCAGGTCTCAGTGAACCTTTACCAGATACCTGCATGTAGGCAATTTGAGCTAGAAAGGGACTTACTGCCCTAAAGAACCATCAGCACTATGTGATAAAATGGGAAAAGCAATATTTGATTTAGACACCATTTAAATAATTTATGATTTTATTTTTTCTTTTATCCAAATTCTTTCTGGGCTAACACTGTGAAAACAGTGTCTCAGTATCTTCAGAATCAGTCAGCTCCTTTTGCTTGATTCCCAGTTATTACAAAATACAGTTGTATTGTCACATTTATTTCCATACCAAGTTTACCAAGTTGTGATGTCATGAGAAAGGGAATATTTGAAAAAGTCTATAATAAAATAAACGAGCTACATTTTAGTTTTTAAATTTCCTAAGTTTATAAACTATATATAYGCTACTATAAATCAAAAATAACAATAGATAAAATCCCCACAGAAAAGGACTGGCTATACAAGAATATCTTGTAACAAACTAACAGAGGAGGAAACATACAGAAAGTAAAAATGCCTAACTAGCAGTGTCTCTGAGGTACTCTGGAGGCACAGACTCCTGTCTAAATTCAAGATGGGCAGCAGGAGCGAGCTGCTTCTGGGCAGAGAATAAAGCTGGTTTCTTCCTTTCCCTTTCTTGTTACAGACTGGCCCTTGTGACTCACAGTTCAGTAGGGTTGCCTCCCTCCTATGCAACAGGCACAAACCGTGACGTCACTGGCTTGGATCGTAGCAGAATGTTGTCTTCTGATTTCTTGCATTCTGCTTCCACATTCTAAATGTCACAGACCTAGCAGCAAAATACCCCATTTTATCTGTTTAGCTTAAAATTCCTGGAAAAGTATCAGGGATCATCTCGGCAATTCTCTCTTCCTCAGTTTGTAAACAAAAACAAAGCCCAGACCTCCCCTGTTCTCTATATCACTGAAGCCTGCTCAAGGACTGATGGTTTTCTTCTTCAATACCTGAAGCACCTCCAGTGCAAAACATACGAAGYGTTCAGACATGGTGGTGGTGTTTCTGGGTTGGCTACTACACATCCAACATGGTTCACATGGATGGAACAATTCAGCAAAAGTGAGATAGCTTTGACACATGTTGTAAACAACATTATCATACCTTTGAACTTGTGATAGAGGTAATTCATCATTATCCATTTTGCTGGAAACGATGATGGTTTGACATTGTATGTCATGAGCTACTCTTCGCATCAGTTAGTGTGACTATCCTACATGAAATTTGAAAGTAACTTGTCCCCAGAAAGGTTAACATATAGTGGTAAATAGCCATCCATCAGTGTCCTCTAAGTCCATATCTGGGGATAACAAGGAYTTCGCCAACAGTTGATATTTCTTTTGATCTTGGTGCCACTGATAATTGCTGTTATTTTTGGATCCATGCTGGGTTTTGTATGGATGCCAGTGGTACATGTACTTGCACTATATTTATTAGTTCAACCTATGTTACCTGCTCCTTAGTAAAGTTGGTACTGTCTGACTGTCAGATTTAAAGTCTGGGATGACTAATGACTTCCCACAGCTAGGTGTTGGAAAGACAGACTATTTTAATTGGGGCTTCCTGTCAGCTAAAACAATTGTCTCCTCTTCACTCTATATTGGAAGGGTGTCATCCTGAACTCACTCATCCTATGAACAGTCCTGTCATCTTTATCGATTCAGGACCAAGTTTGATGCTCACAGTGGCTGAGTTTCTAAGGCAGTGTATAATGCTTTACTTTCAACATATGAACGAGTAACATCACGACTGCTACGGAGATTCAGGTATATTTTCCTTCATTTCTTGAAAAGCATAGAAACAGTTCTTTTTCTGGTGTTCTTAAATAGCCTGGTCAAATATATAGCGCTTGAAAATTGCATTTTCCACTTTGTTCTTTTTTTCCCCCTGAGATACAAGAGAATCTAAAACTTTCACTTATACATTAGATCTAAAACTTTCAGCCCCTGCATGAGGTGTTAACAAATACAAGTGACTAAAAACCTCAAATGCAATATTCATGAACCCAGCTAAGCACATATTTCATGCTCTCTACACAGTGATTTTGGCGGAGTCACTGCTGCAATAAAGATACCAAAGACACAAACCAAAGCCAACCAAAGCTAATGATTTTATTTTCAGTCTTAGTAGAGACCAGTCACTTTGTACTTTTGCCTGTGCAAAGTAAAGTCAGAAAGGCAAGAACATACAGCTGTGCATGATGATGCATATTCAAGGTACAGGCAAGGAGGAAGCAAAACTTGTGACTTTATTGCTATCTGTCTAATTGAAGACTTTATTGCAATTATAATTTTTAACTATATTTCTTTACTTATTATTTACCTATTGATTTCCCCATTATTATATAATTTCAATTACACCACTAAAATGCATACTATTTAAAATATTTTTCTAAAAATAGAAGCATACAAGTTATATAAAAATGTAACTACATTCATGTATAGTGACAAAGTCATATGAAGTAGATATACTCGGACTGTAATACTGTATGGGCTAACTGAACGAGGACACATAGGCTTTCTGTTACAAAGGGAGCTGAGCTGAAGGCTTAAACCACTTATTTCAAAAGACTGAAATAGTCTGTCCCCTGAGAACCTTAGATACCTCTTTCACCTTATGTACTAAATCTTGTTTTATATTCTGTAGATGCCAATCTTCTGTCTATATCTGCTTACTGATGTTCAGCCCTGCGGGTATGCTCCTTCAGTTGTTTTTTTTAACTGAGGTTTGGGAACGATATTCTAAAGTTCAGAAGCATTGCTGTAATCTTGGCTACATATATGTTTGAATTAACTGTTTCAGTGCTGCTTTGCTGAAGGTAGACCTGTGTGAAGTATTTTTACTCAAGTAACAGATTGTCAGATACTTGAAGGAGGTAATGCCTTTACAAGAATGGGCAGGATGAGGATCAAGAACACAGGAGGGCCTATAAAGAATGTGTTAACTGCATCAAGTTAATAGGTAACAAAACAATATAGTAAAAAGTATCTAGTTTCAATAAAATCAGTATACAGGTACTGGGAAAAAATAGGTTTGTTACAGTGAAATGATAAAGGTTAAAATATTAATATTCAGAAAAAAACACTATTGTGATCTACCATTACKAAGTGAAGTGAAACCTAGTACTAGATTATCAGTGGGATAAAACACACTAATAGACATATTCTTTCATGACAGACTTAATGTGAATCCTGACCACCTGGGTTAGTCAAGGCCGAGTGTGAGCAGACACACTGCAAATTCAGTACCTGACATACTGGTGAACTGCCACGATAAAACAGCTGAAGGCGTGTGCCTTAAAGTTTGGGGGCTGAGATATGCTGAACAACTCTCTGATTCTTTTTCAGTAAGGTGGGGAGAGCTTGATCCTCTTGGCATGAAGGACATCTGTGGGGATGGCAATGGAGGACTAACGGCACTCAAGTGGCTTGATATATATTCTCTCTAAAATTCACAATTCATTCACTCAAGACGGTCTCACTTACCTGCAGCTGTAGGTTGCCATATTGCTTGGGATGAAATCAGTGCTAAGCTGGAGTGAGAAACTGGGTGTGCTCAAGTGAGGAGCTGGGGCAGCACACAAATACCTGCCGGGGTTAGTCGGAATAAAGGCACACACCGGCTAGCACAGCCCACTTTGCGTTGACCTTTGCGTGCCTTCTAGCCCACTGTCTCACACAACTCCTAAAAAGACCAAGAGCTAATCTACAGCCAACCAGCAATAGAGCACATGAAAGCACTAGTGCCGTCCCAATTCTAGACTAAACAATCTGACACCCAATTGCAGTGTGTGAGTGACAGAGTCAGGAAAATAAACCAAAGAGAAAAAATAGGGTCTTTGCCTCAAGCACTGAGATCTGTTAGAAGTTTATTGTCTTGCATCTAGTGCCAAATATGCGAGCATCTATCTTATCTTTTAAATATTGTACAGCAATTCCTCTCCTTTCCTAAAAATCTGCCTGCTGGTTAATTTCATAGATATCAACTGAAACGTGGAGTTGCCAGCTCCGTGTAACCCACCCCAAATCTAACAGCTGTACTTGTGCACATGCAGCATCAAGCCATCTGTGCAATGTAGCATAAAGCACTTACTTGACTTAGTAAAGGACAAGAGAGAAAGGCTTTAGCGCTGTTAAGAAACSTTTCTTCTTAGGAGTGTTTTGGCCAGCTTATGCCTCGCTTCCCGGGAGGTGTGCAGAAACGGGTGTCTTGGAAGAGCCGTGAGGAAGTCTGGCTGAGCGAAATAGCATTCCTTCTGTGGGCTCGCGGTGTGTGCACACCACTGTTGGTAGAACAAATGGTAGCCATATGCTTCCTCCTGCGAGCKAGCTAGGCATATGTGACCACTGCCCTCCTTATACCAACTCTTCTGTGTTACCACTCAAAAATCCAGCATCCCAGGAAGGACCAATCTTGTTGATGTGATCTTTGCCAGGACCCATACCTAGGAGCAAAGAAGACATGGCAAAAGCATATTCCCCCTCCTTCAGTGGCTGACTTCAATCTGGCTAATTTGCCTTTGTAAAAGGAACAAGRGGGGGGTTGTTCTTTTTCTTCCTTCCTGGTGTCTGTGGATTAGAATGGTGACAGAGAATAATTCAGCAATCACTAGGTGACAGTCGGGTTTGATGGCTATATTAACACTTTCTTTTTTTTTTTTTTTTAAAGAAATGATGCAGATCAAACACCTGACTCTAAAAACATGCTGATTTTACTTTATTATGCTCTTTACTGGCACAGATCTTAACTTCTCTGCAGTTAGTTATCTGTGGTGATACTGGAGAATGAGAATGGTACCCGGACCATAATGTCACTAATTCACTCTGAGTATAGGAGGTGCCAGTTCATAGTCTGTGCAGATTTTACTTAAAAGAATGACAAAAAGTGTCAATTTCAAGTACCTTGAAATAAAGTTAATAAAATTATACAAAGAATGAATTGCCCAAAAAGCTCAGGCTCAAGTCGTGCTTCCATCAAGGTTTTGAACGATGTGCTGTTTGGGCAGGGAAAGAAGGTGGGATCTAGATCCAGACATTTTTTTATTCCTCATCAAGCGAGAAATCACTTGTAGGAGTGAAATCTGGACTAGTTTTTACAATATCTTAAGTATTTGAGATTATTTGCTTCATAGATTTTTGGATCAGGGTCAATTCTAATTAAAATATGCATCCAGCCCCAGGCTAACAATTCATTCAATGCATTTTATATTTGTGGGTCTTTCAAAAAGAATCAATGTCTTCAAGAAGAGTAAAGTAGGTCTCATTTATAAGATTGCCTGTGGCTCCACCCCTGCAAACAGGTATTGAAGAAATATACCATTTTCAATCATATGACAATGGAAAGAAAGCTTGCTTGATATGATCAAACTGTTTTTTAGGGAAACTGGCAATGTATTTGCGAGCTACATGGAAGAAGTGAATCAATAAAGTGTATTGCAAACTGCAGCTGAGACATACACAGATGCTCACTCTCTCTCTCTACACAAGCTGGTATTCTTGTTGGTACAGTAAAAGGTTGTCGGGACTAACAGAAAAGTAAGTCATCTTTGCTGGGTCATGTTAAAACAAGTTCAAATAGAATCATAGAATCTTTTAGGTTGGAAAAGACCTTTAAAATCATTGAGTCCAACTGTTAAATAGATATTTGTAAGAAAATAAAATCCATGGCAGATTTTTCTCATTGAAGCCTGTATAAAAACGAACATTGCAGACTGCAATATTTTATGTATTTTTTCAGTAAATTAACTAAAACCCCTTAACTAGTGGTGGAGGTCCAATTGCAAGGAATTCTTGGCTTTAACTTTGCTTTTCAGTGGAGCCTGTCCTGCAAGGCAGTTACTGTTTGGGTTCTTATGAAAGTCACAGTTGGTAAACCATGAAGACAGGTACAAAATGCTTGCATCACTGAAATGCATAAATAGATTTAATTTTTCTCTGAAATCAGATGCAGTTTGGATGTTGAACAGTTATTTCAATGGGAAGGAGAGTTTAATTTCTTTAATAAATGAAATTAAGAGGTTTTATGTTTGATTGGCAAGTGTGTAGGTGGATCTGACGGTTGAAAAAGTAGAAACTCCTCTTGAACAGAAAGGAAAAAGGTGGGAAATGATACTTCAAAATATTTTGGCATTAGAGACAGTGAAAGATTACTCTGCTAATATGGATAACAGGCAATTCATATGTGAAATTGTGGGGCTGATGAAATACAGTCTTCTCATACTTTATGCAAACATACTTTTTACAGTGTACAAAGATCTGTGCATATTTTAATAAATTTTCAAACCTGTGAAATGGGCATGTTTCTTTTACATTATTCCCAGGGGACTATCCAAGGAACAGGGTTATGCTGTTGTTCTTCACACAGTGCAAACAAGTAAGAAAACTACATGCTTTAGAGTGAGCATGGTCTAGGTCTATCTAAATGTGCAGATAAAAAGGATGGAGAAAAAAAAGGGAAACTAAGGGGATTTGGAGATTTGGCAAAAATCTTTGCTCACTGACTATGTAGACATTATCAGCTGCAAATGTTTTTCTGGTATATTATGCTGGGAAGCATAGCAGCAGTTAAGGAGGGATCTGAAGGCGGCTGGGGCAGGACATACAAATGCAGCTGGACATGAGGATGGCTGCAATGATACGCCACAAATTAACGTCTCCCRTATTCAAGTGCATCTGAAGCAGAGATTTCACTGGTATTAACTTGCAGCTTGGACTAAACTCTTGTCACATTATCTTTTGAATCCTCCAAAAGAAAGGAGGTACTTGCTCGCCAAAGACTAGACCACCCTTTTACTCAAGGGTATCTGGAAAAAAACAGATATTTTCCTGCTGGAGGTTTGCCCCTTGGTATCTTGTCCACTTTTGTCTCAACCTGCTATGACTGAATATTTCTGCATCCACTGTTCAAATTGATTTATCCTACTGTAACTKAACTTAACTGCTCCTCCTTGCTGCTATGAGATTGAAACAATTTACTAAGTCTATGCCAACAGACTAAATTTCTACTTTGCAATCAAGAAAACTCACTAGACKATTAGGGGAATTTTATTTTTTTTAATCAGAGTTATACACATCTCCCCTGGTAGAATATGATCTGTGCTTCCTATCATCAAACCAACATTGGGCCTAAAAGGAAACCAGCAGCAGTCTGCTGCTTTAACAGGAGTGGAAGAAAGGTGCCTAGACAGCAGCAGCAGCGCAATCCTGCAGTCTGAAACTTAATTTTGAAGCGGTCTCACATGAAATGTGTCAATATGTTCAGAGGCAGGTGTTTTGATTTAGGTTGATTCAATCTGCAGTGAAGTAGTTTGCTTTTTCTAAGTAGAAAACCTGAAATGTTCTGGCAGAACTGAAAATTTCTTGTAGAAAACATTCCTCTGAATATTCTATTTTACACTGGAAAAGCAYTTATACAAAAAATTACGAGAGAGGTCTGCCATAATTCTTGCTGGATTTTGTTTTATTTGTATTTTATTTTGTTAATACCCAGGCCTTGGTAGATCTTGTCTTTTTATAACCTTTAAAGCTAAATTTTAACAGTGAAAGTTAAACTAAAGATCAAGTATCTTTTCAGTACATTGAATTTCATATCTATTATATGTGGAAACTAATATATTCCCAGAATTTCCTCTCTCCTCTTGTCTCAGCTTTTGATAAGCTTCTGAAAAGACTTTTATCTAGGGCCCTATCTTTCTGCCATTCTTAGGAAGAATGAGTGCTATAGCAAATGGATTGATCTTGAGAGCAAAGTTAGAAGATTAGGAGAACAGATAATAGACTTAGCCGACCCCTCTCTTTGCCTCAAGGAGCCACTTTACAGACCATTGCAAACTCACTCATAATCTAGAAAACGCAGATATCCATCACTTTTACTAGGTAGTGCCTGTACCAGTAGGGGGGATAAGATGGGGAGGTTACGTGTTTGGTTGCTGATTTCTCGGTATAAGCCTACAGTCATAATAGCAGTTAGAGGAGCTCTGTGGGGTAAAACATTCACACACATACAGACCCACGAGACCTTATTAAGCTTAATAGTTCAGAAATGCTATGAGCAGTTATATAGAAAATTAGAGCCAGGCATTATGCACAGATGAACAGACATTTCTCTATTCTCTCAGTTTCTCTCAGTGATCTGCATGGGAGATGGGAGGTTTCTTGAATCTCCCTGCAGTTAGGAGAGAAAAAGAGAAAAGATGAACTAATTTAAAATCTACCCCAAGGGAAAGTTCTTGGTCCTGGTGGGTTTAAAGGAGATTTTTATAAAACCTTTTGCTTAGCCTTCTTCGTACATTTACTTGACACGCTCTATTGCTTGAGGGATTCAGGTGGATTCATTTCTGCCACTCTTAGTGCATACACTTAATTGTACAGATTACAGAAATGGTATCTCCTGTAAACTGATCTTATTCATCCATGAAGATAACAAACCCTTAAAAAAAGTTATCTCAGTCAATACCACAACTATGAGCTGAGTGATGATCTTGACTAGAAGCATTTTTTTTACCATTAGCTGTGCTGTGCACTGCATTCCCAGCTGTTGGATGCCCTATTGCATTCATAATATCTCACAGTGGTTTGAACTCAGTGTTGGCTCTAGAAACCATGGCTTGTAGGAGCATCCCCGCCTCAGTGCTGAGATGAAGCAGGCGTATTATCTTCTCTTCATAGGGAGGTATGTCAGTTCAACTACAGACAGTTATGCAGTGGCCTAAGAACGATGGCACCCAAAAGCAACCAGGTCATAGTACTCTGGGAATTGGATGAGGAATTTGATAGTTTCAAAGACTCAGGGAAATCTTAGACCTTTTATTTTGGGCAAGGCAGAATGCACTTGATATTTTATGATACTCAAATCCTAGGACCAATTTTCCTAAGAACGGCTTTACATTGTAATGATTTTAATTTTATAGACTCACTGGAAAAGTGATTTCCCATTTTATGGCTTCTATTTGTCTTCTCAATCATACATTTTGCAGATTAAAATAAGAACAGGTGACTGATATTTGTGCAGGCAGTGCATATTACAAGATCCTTCTTTAAAAAAATAGATTCGTGACAAATCTTAAAAGCCTAGTCAACTCCACTAGCATTTTTAATTCTCCTCCTAATAGCTTATGATAAATACTTCTGAAAAATGATGAACTCTAATGTGCTTCTTTAGATGTTCTTCTGACTGTTTCAGATTTTGGAGATCTTAGTGTCAAATACTAAAGAGGGCCCATAAAACTACATTTATGAAACAAGTAAAGCATGTGAGTTCTTTGTGGGATAAAGTCATTGCAGCTTTGGCATATGGAAAGTGAGATTTCCAGCAAGTGCTGTTTGGAGTGACGATCTTATTAGCAAGTCCATAGCTTTATAACAAGTAAGTTGCATGGTACAAAAAGTCACACTTCACAAAATCAGGCAGTTCGCACTTGTTTGCTTTTAATCACTTTTGTGAGGAGCCTGCAAATCTCTTCATCAACTGTGTAAATTAGGGGATGTTGGAGCAATGCTTCAACAGAAAGGTCTCAGGATCTTCCAAGGTGCATCTATTCTCTCAGTAAATAATAAACGGGTGTCCTTGCATTGTGCTCCAACAGATATTCCTACTGAATGTGTTACTTTTCTGATAAAATGGGATTTTTTTTTTTTTAGAAGATAAATTTTAACTGAAGATGCTGTGGAGCTTTACTAATGACTTAAGTATCCAAAACCAAATCCTGGACAAATTCAAATTTGGACAATATATTTTCTGCTTAGTTAAAGTTAACCTATCTTTATAATTAGATACACTGGGATACTCTAGTGGAATAACTTGAGGTCAGTGGAATTATATTAATTTATACCAATGAGGATCTGGCTCAATATTTTTCTTCACTTCTTGCCCTAGGATCTCACTAGGGAGGCTATTAATAGAGTGGCAACATCACGAGGGAAAGGAAATGGGGAAAGGGGAAATTGGAGAAGTCTTTAAAAATAAATTTAATCCAATCAAGACTACAGACAGTGTCAGGAATGAAATTCTACTCACATGGTCACTGCCTACAGTCACCATAGGACAAAGTTCATTTTTCACAGTAGCACTTTCTGTATTCAGCTTTTCCCTTTGTTTCTGGTAGTTGGTATATTGTACTCACAGTGCATCATTCAGATCAATGCTTTCTGATTATTTTCATGTATTCTTTTGTCCATCGTCTGGATTGATTTCCTGCATCCTCTCTTAGAGCCTGAGCTCTTTGGGACCAGGAAGCTCATTTTGTCCTATGCTCGTGTGGCACTAGGTGGACATGGGATCAGACAGGGCATGACAACAAGCAAAACCATAACAAGATTAATTGGTACTTGGGGCAGACCCTGCTCCACCGGGCTTGTTTCACGTCCTGCTCAAGACCCTGCTGACCATGATGCCACCATGGCCTTCCAGTCCCTATTCCTGGAGCAGGACAGAAGCAGACGTGTTTTCCCCTATTTAGAGGGGTACACACTCTGCTGTGTCTCTGATCAYACCCATGTGTGCATGCACACACAAACACACATTAAACCTGAATTCTCTGACAAGATGTTTGGAAACAATGGAACATGATTTGTCTCGTGCTTTATTAGAAATAGGTCTCAGACCCGCCACCAAYCTCACGCTAGCCCCCTCCAAGCCCATGATGGTTCATGGAGAAGCACAGTGGGAGCTCCCAATTTGTTTTTCAGCTGCTCACAAGTGTCAGCAAACCTTGTTCAGGAGGATGCATTGATGTTTCATACACATAAATGGAAAATGGTTGCTTTTTCTGTCTGTCAACAACAAAGTCCAAATAACAATATTATAGAATCATAGAATCATAGAATMATTAARGTTGGAAAAGACCTCTAAGATCATCRAGTCCAACCATCAACCCAGTACAAATGCCCACTAAACCATGTCCTGAAGCACCTCATCCACACGTTTTTTGAACACCTCCRGGGATGGTGACTCCACCACCTCTCTGGGCAGCCTGTTCCAATGCCTGACTACCCTTTCAGTGAAGAAATTTTTCCTAATATCCAATCTAAACTTCCCCTGGCGCAACTTGAGGCCATTTCCTCTCGTCCTATCGCTTGTTACTTGGGAGAAGAGACCAGCACCCATCTCTCTACAGCCTCCTTTCAGGTAGTTGTAGAGAGTGATAAGGTCTCCCCTCAGCCTCCTCTTCTCTAGGCTAAACAACCCCAGCTCCCTCAGCCGCTCCTCATAAGACTAATCCTCATATTGATTCTAATTACAATAAAATTCAATAAACACCCCTTTCTGTGTCCATGTCAGTATAACATTTACATGAGTTGAGTTAATTTAAATGTATTTATTATATGATTAATTTTCAGTCAAAATAAAATCTAGAAAGAGAAGGCATTGTATGGCTTTCATTTGCATTTGTTTTATATTTGCGGTATTTGGTATCAGATATAAATCTGTGCATGTGTGCTGGTAAGTACTATCATTACTTTTTAAAAGGGGAAATCTTTACAAGAATGTACTTAAACACAAAGTTATTGTATCACATCTTCTATCGAAGCTGTGGACACTGTAATAATGCTTTGAGGACGACTTCTTTGTTTGTGTTAGATACAATTTTCATGCATTGTGATCTGGCAATGGACATGATGTTAATGACTATATACTTTCCATTCAGCAAGCAGTACTGTTGGATCCAGCCTGATTTATAAAACAACAACACAACAACACTAGTTAGGGCATTGTATTCTACTTGCCAGATGGTTAACTCCCATGGGTTAATGAGTATACCCAAATTCTAGATGATTTAAGATGTCCTGCGGATATTTCCTTAGGTATGAGGATTGCTGGCTGTTAATTTACATGTGTACTGTATTTTTCCCTCTCTCTATTGGTCTCATGAGGATTCTGAATTTCTTTTCTCCATAAAATGCTAATAAGCCATATTTAACACCTTCCCCTTTTGCTGCTCTGACCATCAAAACATTGTTTTCAGATTTCAAACACTTCATCTATTAGACTGAATTAGTTCCTCACAAAGAGCCAGGAACTGGAAATTTGTATTTGTATACACACACACACTCTCTCACACACATATATATACACAGATRTATATGTATATATCCATACACACACAAACACACACACATACACACTCTCCTTTTTAGCTTGTGCATGCTATTTTCATAAGTCCTTTTTGCAGGCATTTCTCAAGACCTCAACACTAGAAAATATTTGAGCATATTAACAAATTTTTAGCAAGTACTAAAAATCTAAGTTATTTATTAGTCTGAAACAAATCTGGACTTTTTTTTATGCCAAAGCAAAAAATCTAAGTTTGTGTTACAGAGGGATGTTATCATTCTTGACAGCTGAAACCCATGGAAAGGATCCCCTATTAATCACAATATTTTCTTGAGGTCTCTCTATAGTGGTGTGGCACTTTGTTACCTCTGACTGTGCCTAACTGGCACACATTCACCTTGAAAAAGAGGAATTTTAGAAACAACATGAAAAACATTCATCTAGAGGGAAAAGACACAACTTAAGTACAGCTGTTTTATACATGCAGGTGGGGAAAAAAAAAAGATGAATGGAAATTACAGGGCAGTATGTCAGAAGTTCAATGGTAAATGAAATAGAGATAGGGCAAGTTGCTATTTCAAGATAGCTGGCTATCAGTCTTCTCCTGGTTTCTAGCCCCTCTCTATTATCAGGTCACCATATACCCCCTCATATACATTCAAAAAATTTAACTACATCACTAGCGAAAATGATGTGCTGGGAAAGTTGAGGGGGGCTGTTGGCAAAGGAAAAGAGAAAGCAGGGAATGAGGAACAGTTCTTTTGTATAGAAACATAGGTGCTGAATTGTGAAATAGCTCGCAGTCGTGTTCCTCCTGGCAGCGGTTGCTGGCATGAAGTTTTGTGAAAGATACTGTAATGGGAAGTTATTTTCTGATTCTCTTTTACCCATTTAAGGGACACACATGTTCCCTTTTACCTATATAGAGGTTTAATCTTCATTTTGAAAATCCTATTAAACTCTTCACATAAACAATATCTTGAGGCAATAAGTTTCACAAGGTCAGCACATATTGCATAAATCATATCTCTTTGTTTTAGATTAAATGTTTTATCCCTACAACTTTTTTAGCTCTTTCCTCATTTTTGATAAGATGGTATTTTAATTTACTTTTCAATTCACTCTTCAAAGCATTTTATGTGTCTTTTGTAATCCACTCATTTTCTGTGCCTAGCTCATAACCTTTTTTGTACATGTCTACTCAGAACTGAGTGTTTGTACAACGCTGTTCAAGCTCAGGGTCCCGGTGCATGACTACAGTTCTTAAGCATGTTACTGTTGTTTCTACCACTCACAGCAGCAACAACAAAACATACTGGTATTTACAGAGACCTCTCCACCATCCTAGAGATATTCACTGGCCACCTCTGAATTCTTTCTATCACTTCTTCTAGTTAGGATGGCAAGAATTCAAAATGAGATTTAATCTGAGGGAAAGCCATCACAACTGCAAAGAAGAAAAGATYTATTTTATGGTGTTCTGTATGCATCTAATATTCTCCTCTTTTTCTTCCTACCATAACTGTACAAAACCTGAAAGTTTTGCTTGAACTATCCATTTAAACATTTGGATTTTTTTTCCCTGAGTCACCACAGTTAATTTCAAAACCAGCAGTGTGAGTAATGCAGATGATTTCTTCCCACCTGCATCACTTGGTGAGACTTCTGTTTCCCCACAGTAAAACCGAGCTACCTGGAAATGCCATCCAAGTATTTCAACAGCACATAAACCAAATGTACAGGGTCAGCAGAAAATGAGAAATGCAGCTGACCTTCATCAGCATATTGATATACCATCTCATATAGTGGAGACATCTCTAAGCAAGTTTGAGCCCATTGCTGAAGTTACTGGTCGATGTTTAGAAAATCTGTCCATCAAATCTCAGGGTACTGACTTGGTTTTCAAGCTGGGATAATGTGACAGGGACGAGTGTTTTGCCCTGCCCTGCTGGAGGGAGGCAGGGGCTGGCAGCGTAAGTGGCCATTCCTCCCTGTCCAGCTCCTGAAACACACCAGTAAAACAAGCTGAAGCCAAGGACCGTTATAGCAAGGGGTCTGTCTAGACAGAGAGAGCGGAGGCACTTCTGCTGGGTTGCCTGTGCCAAGCTGGGAGCAGGATGCTTCCATGCACGGGGTGCTGAGCCACCCACGGTGCCTGTGTCCCTGCATCTATGCCAGCCTGGGTCAAGAATTTGCAAGACACCTTTTGTCTGGCTCTCACTCCAAGTTAATAAAATCTGCTTCTCTGACTGTGACAGCCTTACTTCCAGACCTGGGTAAAATGGTTAGAATCAATAACTTGAAGATTTACTTGCTCAGGGACCTCTGCAGCTAAATTGTACCATGAAGACATACTCTACAGAAGGCCCTTCTGAGGCTGGAGATCAGCCTTAGATAATCTTGCAGACTTCTGGCAGAGTGCTGAGTCAGGTAAACACCATTCAGTCTCCAAGTTCATGCACTTCACTTTTACCAGTTTCATTGATTCATCAGTAGGAGCACTGCCGTCCAACTTCAAAGCACACATTAAACTCACAGCTCGAGCTCCACATACCTGTTTGGAAACCTCAAAGCCTGGATACTGCAACCAGGTCTGATGACATGGACTGAGGCCGCAGTCACCATGACCAACCACACAGTTATGAGACAACAGCAAAACAAAAATACAGGGCTATACAGACAGCGAAATGTCTGCTGAGGGCCTGTAGTGACAAACCCCATCAGTGCTACAGGTACTTTGTTTACAACCCTGCCTCAGCTTTTTAAATACCCACGAATGCTGCCAGGTCTCATCCCAGGGAAGAAACTCTCTCATATTTGTGGTAGGAGGTAACCGTGGGTGCCATACCACATCTGCTCTGGCCACAATTAGGCTGAAAATTGTTAATTCCAGATAAGGAACATCCCAACTGGTTTCTTACAGACAGGAGAGCTGGAAACAGGGAGATGGTGAAGCCTGCTCAAGGCTGAAGAGGGTGCCAGTGACAGGTCCAGCTCCTTAATTCACTGACCCCTGGTGACCAGACAGGACATGAAAGTGTAAATTGTATATGTAGCCTATTTTCTGCTCATTGTGTAAGTTTTGGAGCTTAATCTCATAACACCAAAAGTATAAAAATATCCTGACAAGCATTTCAGCACAAAAGCACATAGTTCTATTCTTGTTTATAATATCCGACGATTATATAGTTAAGAAACCGATAGTATGATGGGGAAAGAAGCAAGCAGCAAACAAGAAAAGTATAGACTAAGTGAGCCAATATATGGAAAGAGCTACAGGCTGAATGCCCATCTATGGAAATCTAATCAGCACGGACTGAATACGACTCTGCCACCCAAACAGAGCATTATAGGATGCCAGCTGCATCTGCTTCCCCCCTAGTTATTCCTATTTTTGAGCATAAACCAAGCTCTTAGGGAGTAACTTCTAATAGCGTACCCAAATAAGCAGTGCTGTGAGAGGTGTTATAAACCTTTAAATTGCCATTAGCTAATCAGAATCATTGTTCAGTGACCATTATCTTTTATTAAATGACCACTGAATCAGA
The DNA here is from genome assembly GCA_030449065.1 of Oceanodroma leucorhoa. Classification (NCBI taxonomy): domain Eukaryota; kingdom Metazoa; phylum Chordata; class Aves; order Procellariiformes; genus Oceanodroma; species Oceanodroma leucorhoa. Next base: position 15,289,535 of record JASVER010000004.1, on the reverse strand, counting down.
ATGTTCATACTGATTTTCAATTACAAYGTAGAATAGTCGCCATGACTCAATAGCACCCATTAGCAGCACTGGGACCACTGAAACAGCCGTCTCCAGGAGGAAATTCAGTGCTTAAGAAGGTAAGTTAATTTCTTCTTGTAGACGCTTATTTCTAGCCAGGCATATTTCAAAATAGGTTTCCTAACAGGAACTGGGGTGTAGTCACAAACAAAGGCATGACCCTCCTATTCTACTTTTGCAAAGTCCCATCTCTTCTTTTTGAGAGGGAGTAGAGGGGAGCGGCATAAAACATACACATGGAAGGGCAGAACTTCTTCCTCCATGCACGGATGCTGCCAGAGGCATGGAGGATTACGATAGCTCCCACTTCAAGGTGGGTGCCTCCCTGGCACAGGAGCACCTTAGGAAATAAAATACTTTTAGAAAGGTTGAGCCATGATATATTAAATCTACTGTGTGATATGAAAATGCCTTTCAACTTCTATAATTAAAAATGCAATGATAACAAACATTCTGGACTTGTTCTTGCAGTGATATCAGAGAGATGTTTTGTGATTTACAATTATAACTATGGGGTGAGTCTTTATATAAGGGTAAATCACATCCTGTGTGTATATGTGCTCCTGCAGAGAAGTCCCTTCTCACTTAGTATACTGGTAAAGGTAAAAATAATGAATAGCCAGGTAGCAATGAGTTAATTCTCCCAAAGGAAACAGAAGCACATAGTTAAATACTACATCACAAATTACCATTTTTATGTCACCACCTCACCATGACTTTAGCACTAACCCATCTCCATCTTCACACTCTCATTAGGATATAATGCATATTCATGGTCCTGATTATATAGCCACTTTCTTGACTTGTTTTAATTGTGCATAAAGACATTGTGACAGGAGACCTGACCTTTTCAAGATCATTTTCTCTCCATTACTTTTCACAAAGCTATTAACTTGTCGCCTTCCATAAGATTGCAATAATTTATTTCCCATTAATAAAAAATTCCTGGTGCCATGCAAATTAAAATTTATTCAGCAAATAGAATTCTTTGGATTATTTTCTAATGGCTTTATATACTTCCAGCTTAGAAAGAAAAATAATATTAATGGATACAGGCTGAGTGGATAATTGCATACATTGGAGAAAAATGAATATACAACTGGTGCTGTGGCTTACTGCACACCAATTACCCAGAAGAGTTCCTTTGCTTCCTTTTTCAAGAAATATATTAAATAATTTATTTCAGGGGATATCATTATAATCTTGAAATTATTCCCATTATATAAAGGGCTTGGCATCCTGTTGCACAAACAACAAATGTTGGTATTAGAAAACCCACACTAAGTAAAAATACTTGTAAGTGTAAATGAAACTAAGGGAAGGAGTAACTTTGACAAAGTTGCAACAGTACTGCAATAGAATTAGAGAAGGATTACACGGTGAAGTGATAAACATAGTTTCTATTTCACAGTGTTTTTCCAATAGGAATGAATTATGTTGAAATTGCATAACATGTTAATGATAGAAAGGCTTAGGTTTTCTGAGAACTTTTCAGTTTTGAGCACTTGATAAAAGTATTGATATAATAGGAAAACCAGAACATCATAATTCAGCAGTATTTATCTCTTTTTTACAGTTTAAAGTATGATATGTCCTTAGACTTGTTTACATAAGTTCCTATTGGGAAAAATAGCTCACGTACATTTTAAGTCATGTATTAGTGATATATAGTAACTACTGCACAAACAGATATTTCAGTGTTTAGAAGTTGGCATGAAAACTGCAAACCATGTAATAGCAGCCGTTTCAAATCCCTGACCATCTAAGTGGGAGTGGTGATGATAAAACTCAGTGATATGTTGTTGGAACGTTTCAAGGCTGTAGAAAAAGAAGTCATTAAACTTTCTACTTCAAAGTCACAGAAATGTGAGCTGAAAGAGGAACTCTTGGCTACCTGCTCCCTCTCCCAAACAACTCAAGACTGTTCCCACTCTGCCCTGGTGCGACTGTAAGCACTTGCTTAGAAATCTTTTAAAAACTGCTAAATAGTGCTATACATTGAGTAGTTTGACAATGTGTAGGAAAGCAAGGTGTTGTTTAATTCATTAGCCAGATGGACTCTAATAGAGAAATATGGAGAGTGGCATGGAAAGGTACGCAAGGAGAAAGGAGAAGGAATAGTTAGGGAGGGAAGCCAGGCTACAGCAGAAGCCACTGCAGGTCTGAGCCCTGGGAAAGAGGTATCTAGATGTTAGAAAAGAGACTTCGTCCACAAAGTATACGTTGCTATCAGAGTCCATGCGGACAAGCCCTCGCTGGCCTGGGCCCAATCCACGTTGGGGACAAATCCAGCAACTGGAACGTCAGAGATGTGCTGTGGTCTGGGCCTGCAAATGTCTCCTGGCAAAAATAAACAACATTTGTGTTTGCAGGGAAGGGCAGGCTGGGAGGGGGTGCTTAGCCTAGCAATAGATCCTACCTCCCAGCCTCTCTTATGCTGGGGTAGAAGGAGTTTTTTGCATGAAACCACAAGTTCATCAGCAAAAGCTGTGGTGTCTGAGACCGACAGAACTGACTGCAACCACGTGAGTTTAGATTCCCATGCCAGTAAATGAAGCTGGCCTTGGACTGGGATTCCTATTTTGATAGATTTAGACTTTAATATCTCTGTAAGGAAATTCTAGGTTTTGTCCACACTAAGCTGTATATCATCAACAAAGGCAAACTCAGCTGTCTCTACGTAGTAGCAATTTGTGACCGGAGGACATTTTTAAGAACTCAAACCAAAAAATACTGAATAATTTTGTGACCGTTTAATACACGGACAGCTTTCTTAGTAAACCTTTTGAGGTCTGCTGGGATATTTTCTGTAAGTATATTCATTAACCAAAATTAACATGGTCTTCTTGTCAAATCTGATTTCTAAGTAGAGGATGAATGAAATTCAAAGAATAAAATTAAAAATGCAGAACAAAAATTGGAAAATGGAAGGTTAAGGTATAAGATGTTGACAATGTTCATGAACCCAGAGACAGGAACAGCAGCTGAATTTCTGACCTATGATAAAAAAAACCCTCACAGGGGTGACAATCTACAAGATAAATGATTTTATCATTCTGTTATTGCATTAGACCTGGGAAGCCTTTAATTTTTTTTTTTTTAAATCTTGATGTTTTGACTTTGTGGTGGGGATTCTGAAGTAGCTGATTGGCTTTACAAGGATTTTTTATTTTACACTTACATCTGTAATTTCATGGTAAAGAATACGTGACTAAACTATGCAATGTTCCCAGTCCTTTGAATATATAAAACTAGTCAACATGTAGACTCCTTTTAAATTCTGCCTTAAAAAAATCAACTTGGAATTCATTACAAAAATCGGGTTTAACTTTGTAATTTATCCCAACACAAGGAAAAAATCTGGGTTTTTTTTCAGTTGGCTTGGACTTATTCAAACCCCACTTTCTTTTTTCCTGCCTTAACATAACTAAATGAGTTTGTTACCCCAAAGCCATGGTTTATCCCAGAGGGTAGGTGTTCTGATGATACACTTTAAATTCACAGTCAGACCTAACTTAGGCATTTTATACACCTGCCTATCTCCTAAGGAGACTTCTGTAGTGTAACATGAACAGTAATAGAAAAAGCATTAAAATCTATTGCAGCTATTCCTTCACTCACACAAATTACTTTCACAAGTTCAGAGTGGTCATTACTGATCCCTGAATACTTACCAACAGTAATCACACTGATGTGCATAAGTGCTGCAGAAAATTAATTACAGTTTTTCTTTCATAGGATTGGTGTCTCATTGCTATTAATAGGGTATCAGTACTTCAGAAGGCAAGAAAGAATGGTTTAAACATGCAGGTTGGTGCATGTAAAATAATAGGGCAAGGTCATTTCTAGTGAAAAAGTTATCATAACCTTCTCTGTTGATAGGTCTTTGCTAATAAGGACCAGATTTGTATGGATGCTCAAGATGTCTAGAAAGATTTGGCATTTTCTTGTGCAATCACCTGCATGTAGCTACAAGACTTATCATGAAACAGTTACATTAGAGATTTGAGGGGAAGTTGGAATAATTCAAATGCCAATTTAGGGTGCATTTGTATTTGAAAAATTACAAACTTAGGACTCAGGAAGAAAAAGCTGGCCACAAAATGGTGTTTTCGCTCATGAAAAAAGGTGAGTGAAAAGGAATATTTTTGTTTGCTTTCACAGAATCTTTAAGGGATTCTCAAAAAACCCTAGATCACATATTGWAATATTTATTTTAGTGACACCCCCCCCCCCCCAAAGTGTTTACACAGCGATTTTTTTCCATTTCACTTTTGCAGGAAGAAAACATTTTTTCAGAAGCATTTGTTAGAGGGATTTACATCACATTATCACAGTCCACTGACCCATGCTGTCCTCTCTCTGAGTACCAACATTTAAAGCAGCAAAACACATTGGACCAAGTTTGTATTTGGGGCAACTTTGCTGCAGCGTTGAAATAAACAGAGATACACTGGGGATTAACTGGATCTGGTTTGCCTACCACCCGCCCAACAGTTTAATTTTCCAACGGTCAAGAGTATGCTATATTTATTACAAGAATACAGCTCTTACTAAATCATTGCATCAGTTGCGTTTCCTCACACTGATGCTCACTCACCATTAAACTGAGCTCTGTAACATTGCAAAGAAAATCTTTATATCCTGGCCTAGTTAAATGGTTTAAGCAAACATGACATGTACCTATTTCACAAGGCAATATGTAATGTAAAGATGGGGCTCTTGCTCCCCTTTACTTGTGCAGATGGGTATATTTTGCATGCCTCCCACACATCTCCATCCAAATGCACAATATGGATGTTTTATCTTTCACAACAGGAACCTTCTGTTCACAGATATGTCAACATTCCTGGGAATGTTTCTGAATTTTGCAGAATGGGACCCTACCTGACTATCAGCTTGTTCATCCTATGACACTAACACAATACGGAGAGGAAATTCAGATCTCCAAAAAAGCCCTAATATTCTATATGGTTATAAAATTTAAGAACCTAGGAAGCATTGCTCTCCTTATTAACACGAATATGAGTTTCAGCATTTACTTTGACTGAGCCAAGATTTACTCAAATCTTGATTTTACAGCAAATCATTTATATGCATATTTTAGATCTATCTATGTAGTGAGATATGGTATCTTACATATAAAGCTGACCTTATTTTCTCATTTGCTAGGAAGCTGAAGTTTATATCTGCAAATGATCATATGTCACATTTGTTGAGTTGTTTCTGTTCATTTTTTGAGAAAAATACAAGTGTGTACTTTTTTTTTTTAAACATGTCACTAAGAGGAGGATGCACCTCGCTGTAGGTCTGATGTAGACAATAKCTTTTATAATGTTCTGATGCTGCCATATCAAAGGCTTGTCATTAAAAGCAAGCATACTATCGAGTGGGAAAGCAGACTTATATTGCAATTATTTTCCTATTAGCTGCTGCCCATTGCTCCTGACAGGTATAAATTAGATCTCGCTAGGTTGCCTACAGATTAATGAGTTCCAAAATTGGCATTTAATTGTTTGGGAGTAAGAGGCAGAAAAGGAAGGTATCTGCAAAAAATCTTTATCCGCCTGTGATTAGAAGATATTCTCCTTTCTTTCTGCTTTTTCTTTCTCCCCTGGCATCGCTTGGGTGATAACTGACACTTCTATCAGAGGATTCCTTTCGACGCAGCAGAAACTTGCAGCTGAGGCAAGGCCAGAATTAATAATCTGCGTGAGCAAACACACAGCTGCTGTTTGTGGAGAGAGATTCTATTAACGAACAGTGAATTCTCATAATTAGCTGAGCGGTTTCTGCAGCTGCCTGCCTGACCCCAGACTACACAAATTGTGGGTGGTGTTCGGCCTCTAAATCAATCTTACCTAATTACTATAAGCATGTTCCTCCAGTCCTAATGACTGGGGGGGCATGGGGGGGAATAGACATTTCCTTACCCATTCAAATGTTCCTCTTATTAGATTCTCTTTTGTGTCTAAATTCATATTTTTTCTATTAGCATTTCTAAGGGTATACAGGTGTGGTTACAAATCAGAAGCACAGAAGTATAATTCATGTCCTACAACCATGTGCCAGTGTGTGTCTGCTTTGCAAACAGTAGCAAAATGTGTGCTTGTTGGAAGCATCTGCCTTGCTTCAATTCACAAAACATAATTTAAAGCACACATGTCTGTCTGGATTCAAAGCCTTTTCTCTGCCCTGCTTCCCCTCCCCCCCCAAATTAATGTGACAAAAAACGGAAAATCATGAATGGTTGGGCCTTCGTCTGGTCTGAAGCACAGTTACTTTCTACTGTCTCATCACGTGGCGCCCGAGAAGACAAGCGTATTTGTCACTCGGGAGAAAAAAAGGGACGATTTTCACTGGCAGCCCATTGCTCAGCGAGGGGCTTCATCTTCCCGAGCTGGGGTGGAGCAGGGAGCCAAAGGGCTCACCCACCCTGGGGTGAGTGGACCTTGGGACACCTCACCTCACCAGCGCCTCGGGAATCGCAGCTGCGGCCGTAGCATGCCCGCCGGACATGGCGCTGCGGGAGGKGGGGCTGGCGCCCGCCAAGAGCCCCGCGACCCGGTGGTAGCGGCGCTCATTGGCATCGCTTATTTCTGTTGGGGGAACGTTAGCTGAATGTATTCCCAAACAAATTAGATATGTGGGTTATGACTAATTCGCCCTCAAAAAGCAGTCTCCAGAACCAAATCCCTTACTCGTCCCCATTCTTTGCCTGCCTATGTACCCTCATAAGCAAAAACTCCCTTTGTCACTTGTCTGACACCGTTCGGCTTACAGCAGCTCCTTCCCGATGGTAAAATATACTGCTGATGTCTGCCCCCCTTCCCTCCTTGGGAGCCCCAGGTCTTCGGCTTCTCCTTTGGTGTCTTTTTAGGGATTTGACTTGATATCAGCTTCTTCCATCAGAATTAGCAACACCCAAAAGATCTGTGTCCTGGGCTCCTTTCTTTATTTTAGCTGAAAATAGGATCTGGGGCAAATCATTAAGGGCCTGAGAGTGATCTAGCTGAACCTGATTCGGTGTTGACCTAGGCAGTAATTGGATGTGGTTAATGTAAAATCAGTTGTTTGCCATAATTTTGAGACTTAATTAATTTAGGAAAAGGTGCACAGACAGTAAGTGTGAGTGAAGCTTTATGAATGGATGGAAATATTAACTCTCAGGAGCTTTATGTAGAGGTCCCAATTTTATGGGTACAGAATTACTAGCTTGCTTGATCAATTTCTAAGACTGATCAAACAATATCTCCCAAGAAAGACATTGAGGTGCTGGAGCGTGTCCAGAAAAGGGCAACGAAGCTGGTGAAGGGTCTAGAGAACAAGTCTTATGAGGGAACTGGGATTGTTTAGCTTGGAGAAAAGGAGGCTGAGGGGAGACCTTATCACTCTCTACACCTACCTGAAAGGAGGTTGTAGTGAGGTGGGTGTCGGTCTTTTCTCCCAAGTAACAAGTGATAGRATGAGAGGAAATGGCCTCAAGTTGTGCCAGGGGAGGTTTAGATGGGATATGAGGAAAAGTTTCGTCAATGAAAGGGTTGTCAAGCATTGGAACAGGCTGCCCAGGGAAGTGGTGGAGTCACCATCACTGGAGGTATTTAAAACACGTGTAGATGTGGTGCTTAGGGATATGGTTTAGTGGTGGACTTGGCAGTGCTAGGTTAGCGGTTGGACTCCATGATCTTAAAGGACCTTTCCAACCTAAATGATTCTATGATTCTAAGTTCTTTTATATGTATTTGAGAGGGTATTTTTGCTATGATTAGGGGTTGGATAGTTAACAACCAGATTTTCACCTGCTGGTCAGGGTCAACCTTGCTGTCAAGGGCACTACTCCAACAACAGTGCTATACCAATGCAGAATGCAGCATCATGAAAACCAGTAGCAGTGTGGAGGGCAAGGAACAACTTGTAGGGCAACCAAATTTTATAGAGATACAGGCACAATACATTTTTCACAGCACTACCACTTGAGATCTTTAAATGTTTTTATGTCAACTGARAAAATTTCAAATTGATTCATTACTCACACTATTTATAGCTTAGTTTATGAATTATTCTTCCTTATAAACTGTTAGAAACTCTGAGAACATCCAATACTTGAAATCTGAGATCTAGATTTCATTTGTCACTTTCACAAGTCATGTATTTTTTGTTTCTTTGTTGATTGGTTTATCTTGGAACTGACAGACTGAATCTCAAATTCTGAATGTTAAGACCCAGAACATCATAACTTGAAATTAATTTGGGTGAAACGATTAGAAGCTGTGGTTTATAATTTCATTTTCACAAGTCCATGTCACAGCCAGGAAAGCTGAATTTTTATACAAAGTGGAAGTATCAAGAACATCAAAACTATTTCTCAGAAAGATGTGTATTCCTATAAATATTTTCTGAGGAAGCAACAATTAAAATAATTTCCTGTGATACATAACGTAAAGAATTAAAATATATTATATTGTCAACATCTCTTCTCCAGTGTTAAGAGGTTAACAATATAAAGACCAGTCTGTATACTGCATGCCAGCAGCGCAGCTGGATTTGGCCCTCTAGATCATCTTACTTGCATACAACAAACCCTATTGATAATAATACTCACAGTCTTGGAAGCACAATGCCATATACAAAATTTGGTTGTAACAGTTTATTGGGATGTTATGAGGTAGCTTCAGTAGGTAAACAATAAATGGAGACATAATGCCTGTCTGTGCACGTTGTCTGCTGCACGTTAGTAATACACAATAGATGTTATTTCTGTCTGTTTTCCTTATTTTAACATATAGATTTCTTTTAATATTAACAATAAAACATTGCCTGAAATATACGCTGAAGATGCACATCTGTTGCAATCTACTGCAGTCTCCACAACAAATCTTTTAAAAATAGAACATGTTGGTCCAAATAAGCAAGCAAGAGCCTGGCTTCTTGCAGGGAAAAGGACAATCTTTTTCCATTAAATTTGTGTATTAAAGATATTGCATTTCCTATGTCAGTCAGGAGAGAGTCACAAGGCATTTAGATCCTGTCTTATAACAACAGAAAAAGAAATAAAACAGTGTTTCAGAGCCCCCCCAGACAATTTGTTTTCATAGACAAGGTACTGCAGGGCACTCTCATCACAAAGCCTGGCAAGTAAATAAGGATTTGTGGCAGCAATAAGGGGCTTGTTCTGTATCTATAGTCAATAGACATATTGAATGTACAAAATARGGGAAGTATGGTTAAAAATAAAAAACCCACAAAGCAAAATCCAAAAGAAAAACATAAAAATAGTAAAAAAAGAACACAACAAAATCATCCGGCTAGGAATATGCACTAACTAAAGCACCTGAAAATTATTCATCTCTGAAGAATCTGGCATTGAACCAGAACAAAKTCAATGAGAGAAAAAATGGTTGTCTTTTCACCACTTTACCCACATGAACTCCAATATATATATCCCAGCATAACAGAACAGCCACTGGTCCTACCTATGCCRAGAGAGGAGCTCTTATGCTCTTCACATAGTCTGGTCCAGAATCCCCTCAAATCATTGGGCATCCTTCCATGTAAGTCCCACATACTCATGGGTATCAAAAGGTTTTGTTTTCTCTTACACTTCTAAAACTATCCCAGCCATTTTTACTACTACAGTCATCTGAGAACGGCTGGAGTCTGAGGGCAGAATTCCTCTCTGCCAGGAAGGAAAAGTGGAACAACAAAAAAACAAGTATTGCCTCCCTTCCCAATAAAGTTATCCTTCAGCCAGGGTCCAAAGGGAAGCCCACTTGTGGCTGGTGCCCATGCACAAAGGCACACTGATGCGTGAATCCCTAGAAATAACAGTCCCAACTCACCAAACAACCCAGCCCAAGTTTTGTAATGCCATGGATGTGCAGTCTTTATCATCTTTTCTTTAAAGAATGGGAAAGATTTTCCAGCTTTTTTTTGCTGTGACCAAAGCTAGTCTGGGACCCAGCTGTGTAAAGAAGGAGGTTATGCCAAGCTGTTGCAGCTCAGCTGATGGCAGAAGCCCAGCACAGGTTCATGCCAAAGGTTTTTTCTGGTTTTCAAACCCTGTTGCCAATGAAGTGATGGGAGATCTCTAATAATCCTGAGAAAAGTAGCCCAGGGGAGTGGAGAGGCAGCATTTACAGCAGGGTTGTGTGGGGAGACTGGGTTTTGCAAAAAGCTAGGGCCAGCCTGGAAGGGATAAGAAAGATCAAGGAAACAACAGGTTACCAGCACTGTGTGGTTTAATACTAGGCAGCTGTAAATGAGCAAAATGGTTAAATTAACTCGTATTCTCTTGCCCGTATTTCCACCTACTTGAGGCAAAACAGCTATTTATTACCCTGGGAACAATACTATATGAGCCTATGAAGAAACATGGGTTCAGATCCATAACCCTCTAAAGCTTGGTTCACATTAAATTATCAGTCTGTTATTGTGTCTATTTACAGAACTTGTGCTTAGATRTTAATCTGTTCTGCAGCAAAAATGTGTCTCCTCTACAGCAATCCAATGCAATCAGTAGACCTCAGTAAAATCACCTGGCAGGACAGACTGGAGCTCATCTCCTAAGGACCTGCAGTCTAAAAATCTGAAAAAAAACCCCCTTAATTTCTGGACATCAGAATACTGTGCTGTCTACATGTTATGCTTTATGTGAGTCTCATCCTCCAAGGAGGCTGAGAGTGGTGGTCACAGTTCTAGGAGTTGCCTAGCAGGCAAAGAAGGGCTCAGGTAGCAGCAGATGTGCATTTTCTGAACTGGACCCTACTACTCAACCAGAAGTGCACTATTGTGCGAAATGGACTTTGTTTTATCAAAGGATTAATGCCTTTCAATCACTATGGTTGAAAATCAAAGCTGAATTCCCTCATGGTAATATCTACTTTGAGAATGTATGTACTTCATGCATATTGTTTTAAACAGAATGATATGAACAATATTCTTGTGGGGCCAGAAATACCAACAACATGAGATTTTTGTGTTGGAGGATTACTTCAACATTTTATTTATCAAGTTATCTTACTTGTTAGTGTGCTCATATTTTGCCTAATGAATAATTGACACAATACACAAATTACACTTTCTTTTTTTTCTGGATGTCTCATTACAAATTCTTACTATTTAAAGTGTGCAATTATAGAATTTTTAACCAAAAATGATTTTTTAATAAGTACTCAACCATACACATCCTGTACTTTATCCATCCAGCTATGACTGGATAATAAACTTGCTTGCTGTCACCTGAACAAAGAGCAGTGGGAAAATCTGAAATGTTGAGTTCCTCATAGAGAGTCGATCCTCGCCTTGAAAAACGGCTCTTGGAGGACACCAGATATGGGAGGAAGTCTCTGATGTTTTGATCATGCTTTCCTCCACCTTTGCCATAGAAACACAGGAGAAGGTGGGCCTGTCCCCAAACCCTGAAGTCCTGGATCACCCTTGGAGTTTTCTGCTGTTCTTTTCTGCCCCATGACTACAGTGGTCTGTTCCCTGTCTAAAGGCAGCTCACCCCCTTCAAAAGTGTGTGCATGAGCCTCCTTAGTCAAACTAAGGGCATAGCAGGGCATATTTCAAAGCACATATAGGTGTACACGTCTATATTTGTGTTACTGCTTTCAACAGACAATTGAAATACAGGCAATTCAAACTACATGTCTAGTACTACCATCTTTAGGTACATTTGCACTCTTAATAACCTGTYCCTAAACCTCCAGTGTAACAGTCTCTTGATGCGTACTTACCTCAAACAAATAAGAGGACATCTTTTTCTATAGAATTATTCATATTTGAGTGCTTTGTTGGTCTGGGGCCTCAGATCCTTGTCCTGTAAAAGGCTGCATGTATGACACCCAGAGAATAAGATACAGACACAGTAACTGACACATTAAGTGCACAGAGCCAAAGCAAGCCGTGGCTGGAAGGGACCTCAGAGCTTGCCCAGTTGCTCATTCAGTCCTGAGGCAGGAGCAGTTCTACCCAGAGGATCCCTGGCAGATGTTTATCTAAGCTGCCCCAAAAAACTTCTGATGATAGAGCACCACAGTCTCCTCCATCTCCTCCTCTAGTTTTAGCACTGGAAAATTCTTCCTAATGTCTAATCTGAATCTTTCATGTCGCTATTTACTCTTCATGTCCTAGTTGTCTCATGTCCCGTACTTGAATACCAGAATTCCCCTCAAACTCCCCCCAGCAAAACTAACACAAATCTTTTCAGCCTTTCCTCCCAAGTCATGTTTTTCAAAGGTTTCATAATTTTCATCACACTCTCTTGTATGGTTTCCAATTGGGTTAAACTCCTGCACCAAGATGCCCCAAAGCGGCCACACTGCTCCAGCAAAGACTTTTCCAGGGGGGATCGAAAGATCACTTCAGCTGTCTCCCCATATATATATATATACTCTTATTTGTAAAACTCAGTGAGACATGTTTGCTTTTTCTGCAGTAGTTGAACAGTTGACTCACATTCTGTTTATAAGCCAGTGCCATCCCCAGAGCATTTCTTGCAGAGCTACTGAGAATCAGCTGTTCCTGACAAAGCCGCACCAACTCTTTCTTGTACTTCTGTTTTCTCCCCCGTCTACAGAACAGTTCATTTGATTATTTGTTCCAGCGTTTTGTAAGAACTGAAGTTGAGATGATGGTCTAAGCTTAACAGCAGGCAACAGCTACACGCATTTGCTGCTATTTTGACAATATACCCATTTCAAAAACTACAAGCAGAGCCTGTGCTTTTTCCTCCAGATTTTTCAATATCCTAGGGTGAAGCCCATCAGACTCAGCTGATCTGAAAGCATCTAATGAGGAGTCTCATCAACTCCAATGAGATGCATGTGCTCAAAGTTAAGCCTGTACTCAAGTGCTTTGCTGGACCAGGGCCAGAAAGCTCAGCACTTTACAGAACGAAGCTGCTCTAAGTTTTCATGATTGGCAATGGTAATAATACAGAAAATACAGGACTACCCAAAAAGGATGTGCCTACACCTTACATGGCTCAGGCACAGCGTAAGGACATACAAGTTATAAAGCAGTGCATCGCACTTCCCTAAAGGAAAATGTGAAGCTGTTTTCAAGTCAGGGGGAATGATCAGACCCACTAGTCTCAAAAAAAAAAAGTCTCTACATGATCTATCACCCCAGAATAACTACTGATATAGCAGCCTTTTCTTGCATTTCCATGATGCAAATACCCTGTTAAAAATGAGAGAAAACAAACTAGTGTAACAGCACTTTTGTGCAGCAGAAACTCTGGTAATAAGCAAGTAAAAGGATTGTGGTTTTAAAAGGACTGCTGAACTGTTTGTGGGAAGTCCTTGGATTTCTGGGCCACTTAATTCAAGACCCATATCTGCCGCAAAGGTAACAGAATCCAAGTGTAAATTTTAATAATTGCAGCAGTGATTACTTTTAGTTCTTGGCAGTTCATTACTGACTGCACAATTCCAGAGGCTCTCGTTAAATGGTCCATGGAATGAATCAGGCATGGAATTAACCTATTTTGAGTTCCCTGAAGCTTATGTCCCTTGAAGGAGTATTCACATACCTCTCTTGGGGCCAATCCTGAAAGCCCTTCCTCATACGAGTAATCCTTACCCACACTAGACTGCTGTTGACTTCAGTGCCAGCGCTTGTGCTAGCAAAGACTGCGCTCATGAGTAATCATTTGCAGGATTGGGTGCGTGGTTTTCATGTTCCATTTGACAAAAGCAAATTACTTGTGGGCACAGTCCCAAGACTACATGAAAAATTACACTTACTTGTTTAAAAAGAAACAGCATTTCTGTTACATTCTTCCTTCCTTTCTAATTGCAAGCACATTTGTGCTCTGTCCTTACGGAGGCAAATGCCAGCGAGATTGGGTGCAGTGGTTGTGAATCATTATTAACTGCATAGCACTGTTCAGATGCCAGCTGTGATGATCTGTGGTCTGTCTGCTAGGATTCCCTAGGGAAACAACATCTGGGAAAGGGTAAAGCTAAACAGAGGGCTAATAACTATAAAGAATTTCTTTCTCTTTTTTTTTAAGCTTCCCTTTTCAAATGTTTTGTTTAAAGAAAATCCAAGAGAAAATCCATTTTTTTCCCCATATTGTTTCTTTTAGTCTAAAGCCTGCAATGATAAAGAGAGAATCCTGCCGGGTTCCAGCTCCCTTCCTTTCTGGCTGAAGTCAGCAACAGATTCAGAAGGTAATAGTATACTGTGTCCTGGGGTGGTCTTAGGGCTGTCCGTGCTATGGCATGCCATGCTGTCCACACATCTATAGRCTGTTCATGGCATTGCTCACAGGCAGTGGGTGGATGCTGGAAGCTGCAGGATGGGCACAGACACACTCTCTTCAGCACAAAGAGCTTTAGGGCTGAGCTGGTGTAACTGAAAGCAAAACAGATCCTAAAATTCACTGTCTGAATGGGCTCCTCTACATTGCTATGAATAATCTGTATGTGTCTTCTCAGCACCTTTAATGCACGGCTTTTTGAAACCAATCTTAAAACTGCGGCTGGAAGATTGTACAGTGGTATTATCTCTATGGAGAACAAAGCCAGTGCCTTAAAGATAAGCTGCTCGGTTCATTTCTTCTTCTACGTCTTTTTTGGTCAGCACCTGATTAGGACCTGACAAAATTCTCTGATTTTTCTTATAGGAATAATATAACTAAACCCTCCTCTATTTCTGTGAAAGGACTGGGTTAGCTGGAGTCAATGAAAGCTTCAATTCATTTAAAGAAAGCAGTAGTGGGTCTAAACTAATCATTTCCTACATTTACTGCGGTAAAATCTACTCAGACAGCAGAGTCTTTTTCTTTTCTTCTTTTTTTTTTTTTTCCTTTTCGTTTTTTTTCCCCTTTTCTTTTTCTTCCTATAGTGTACAGACAGGTGTAGAGTTAAAATAGAAACCAGGTGTCATGCGTGCTGGTGTTATCCCAAACTACTTTTCATAATTCTTCAACAGCAACTGGTCTGGGCCAGTGATGTCTCCATTTTATCTTACTGGAAACATCATGTTAAGCCAGATACTGTAATGACTATTTTTCTCTGGAAAATTATGACTCAAACAAGACTGGAAAATTCATTTTCGTAATTTAAATTTAGATCTCCAAAAGAAAAAGATCAGGTCTAATCTTTCAAAACCTCTCTCCAATACTTAGTCCTTAGACCTGTATAGAAAAACTTTACTCAAAACCTGCAGACCCAGTTATTTCACTGGGATGTCTGAGGTGACCTGAGGATTTTGAGGAACATGACAACAAAGGTGCTAAGTTGGTGAAACCCTTGCCTAGGCAATATCAAGGTGAAGCCTTTTCCCCACTTTTGGGACATGCAATTCAATTACTGCTAACACTGAAGACGTGGCATCAGCTAACTAACAGTAAGCACAGCAGAGAAGCTGCCACTTATCTTTCTGTATTAAATCTTATCGTATAATTTTTTGGAGCATTTAATTTTTGTAAAGCTTTTAAAATACTTTATTTGAGGACTTTCACAGCATGTTAAGTGTGAAAAAAAGCAGTGTCATGGAAGCAGAATACCAGCAATAGTGCAAGAGTCYCACTGTGTAGTTTGACATGTGTATCCCCAAACACATGAAACCAGAACGTAGGGAGCTCCTGATCATAGGTCCAGCTTACTGCTCTTCAGCAAGGGTATTGTTTAACCCCTTCATAAACTTGCAAGATTCATCCTTGAAAGGCAGTGGCTAGTTTTTCCGCCCTCAGACTCCAGACTGAAAGGCTGTCCCAGACTCCACTGTTTTTACTAGCTGGAATTTATGCATACGCTCCTTCTTCCATGGCCATGTACAGTGTTCATGTCATAAATAACTAGAAAGCAGACGCAAAATCAATATGTGGAAAGCTAAGGCTTAAAATGCGGTGTAATGTTTTAATGGTCCCACGTAGTGCAATAAAGAGCTCTGGCACTGAATAGGGGACAAGGTAACCAGAAACTTTGCTCTTCCAAAAAAACAAGGCGTTCAAAACAACCAACACTGAAGCAGAAGACAATCAAAACCAGATTGAGATTCACAGAGATGTAACAATAGATCCGTCAAGCCCAGTCATGCACACAGCCAGCCCCGTAACCAACCTCTAGGTATCATTTTTGTTGGAGTGCAGCCACCAGCTGCTCTGAGCCGACAGCGACCCCACTGCGAGGCTCTGCCGCTGACCTCCAATGCTTTAATTCCTCTGCATGCATATTTTAACATTATTACAAAAGGTTTCATTTACAATTCACAGGCTGAGCAACAATGAGTACATTTCGTGGAGGTCAGCCTCAACCATTCCTCCTAGTGATGGAATTATAGTTTAAACAGCTGGAGCACGCTCCCAGGAGGGACACTGGGATATGGTTCCTTTACAGCAGAATAAATCCATCAGGCATATTTCATGTGTCCGATAACATTAATAGATATCAGGGCTTTTTAATATTTAATGAACTCGCTTTGAGGTTGTTTACTAGGGAAGGAGCAATCAGAAAAGTGATCACAGCCTTTTGATCTGTAATGACAACAACAAACCCCAAATCTCAGCCAAGGGGGCCAGCCTCCCTCTCTCCCCTTTCCTCGCACCCTCCCGCCGCCTCTCTGAGCCCTATCAGAAGAAGCTGCCTCGTGCACGACCCATTTCGGCTTCAGAACGTGCAAGAGTGTTTTTAGTTTCGTGGTTCAAAAGTTAATAATTTCCATGTTTCCCACAATTTAATAGAGACGCCAGAAACTGTCAAATAGCTTTCAGTTTACTGATGGAGAAAACAGGAAAGGAAAGACAACTTGCAGAGGCATAAAGCAAACAGTGCACCACTAACAGGAGCCAGAATGAGCCTGGGTGTGCTAATGAATGTTATGTCCATTAGCACAGAGATATCACTGAATGTGAGCTTTGGCAGTGACTCTCTTTACTAATGGCCTTTGGTCTTAATATTGCCATCATATGTTTCCTTTTTAATTTTGTTATAATACCCAGTTTATTAGAGATTAGAGGATTTCAGCTGAATAGCAGCTTGCTTTTCTTTCTTTTCTCTATTTCATGTCCCTATTTTTAACATACTTTATTGAATTTGGTTTGACTGGGGAATTAGGAGGAATTGTTTATAGAGGAGATGTGTGTTGACATCTACCTCTTATTCAGAGGCTTCAGACACATCTTTAGTTGCAGAGGATTTTTGCAAGCATTTAGGATTAATTTTCCCTGTATCAGAGTAAGTGTGAAGTAGCAGACTTTTGCAGGTGGAAGGTGTACAACCTGCTTCTCAGTGGGATAGCCACAACCAGTGTGAAGAGGAGCACAAGAGAGATAGGTTATGTTTCTGCGGAGTACAAAACAGAGACCGCAGCTCAGTAGTTCCGGAATCACTTGGATTTGGGGTGAGCAYGCAAGTTTACACGTGCAGATTCATTGAGATCATTAAAAGGTCTACTCCAGCCCCCAGGAATGGCCTATACTCACTTAAATGTACAAGCCTATGATGTGAGTCATCCCACTGACATCACTGGCCTTGGCCAAGGCAGATATGAAGAACTTCTCAGTCCTGGTGCGTTCAGGAGAGATATGGAAACAGCAAGTACCTCCATACGAGGCATTGGCGAGATCCATGTATCCTTCTGATCACCTGCATGCAGGGGACCTGAATTCAAACTGGAAAGGTACAGAGAAAGGGCAGTAGTAGGATAAGTGGAAACAGAAAGTCCGTTGCGTGAGCAGAAACAAGTTTCTTCCACTTTCTTATAATCTAGCAAACAAAAAGCTCAGGAGAACAAGACTGCTTTCTGTATTCTTGGAGGTGGGAGAAGAAGGACAGGACATAGAAAAAGTGGTTTCAGCTGGAGGATGCTGTTGAAAGCTGAAGAGAGTGTCCATGAATAAATATATTTGGAAATAAGTAGATTAGAGGTTAGAAGTAGATAAAGGAGTGAGGATCTGGAATAAGGAGAAGTAAGAGTGAAATCTTAGCTTGCTTTCAGATAGACAATGACACTTTTACACCACTTACACAAGTGATTGTATCATTGCCTGTAGTAAAAGGGGCTGGATTTCATAGTCTTAGAGATGTCTTTCAATCTTACGCTTGCGAATGAATGTTGATTTGGGGGCTGTGTCCATTTTCCTTTCATCTTGCACCCAAAATCTTTATTAATAACCACTTCTGAGTTACGAGCAAGTTAGTCCAGAATGGCAGACTTCATTCATAATTTTTGTACTTCATTTGTCAACATTCATCAGAAGCAGGCTGCATCTCTGGGTGGAAAACTTTTAGCAGATTACCCAGGGTTACCAGTTTAGAAGAATGAGTTGCTGTAAAAATTGGTGAACTGTGTAGAGAAACACATTGCATGTGAAAACCATTAGGATTGTTCACTTGCGGGTGTTGGGTTTTTTTTTTCTTGTTACTGTTTGGTTTTCAGATTTTCTGTTCCTTAAAAAGTGGAGAAGTAAGCAGATGGTGGATTTCCTGAGAGCCAGGGCTGCTCCACTGATGAAGTGCTGTCATTCTTAGCGAGAAAATCACCACCAGCCTTCACCTTTTAAAAGAAATCATTTTCAGGTAGAAGCACATTTAAAATAATTTCAATCAAAGCACTAAACCAGAAGCAGATGTTCAGATATGATTTAGGAATATTTAACTGCTTTGGCAATGAATACACACAGATTGTTTTTAACAGACACTGGGTACCTCTCCACTCCTGTCCCTTTTTCCTTTTGCCTGTTAATGACAAGGGGTTAAATAAAAGGCTCAGCTGCAGCCCTGCTAAATGACTGATATGAAGAACAGGTAAAAATACCTGCTTAGTGGAAGAAATTATTTAGCTTTGCATCAGGATCTGATGTCAAATGCTGATATTTGAGATGTACCTGAATAGGAGCTTCGCTGGAAACATCTTATCATATAGAAAATTAATGGCAAGAAGAAAAGCAAGCTGTTCCTTTTTATTCTTCCTCCTTCTTCTTCTTTTGATTTGTCAAAACTTTTTAATTAATACACTTTGGAAATACAAAAAAATCCTGGAGGACAAAGGACCGGAGACCTCCCTTTGGAAACCGAATCTGCTCTGGAACAAAAATCGAAAGCAATAAAAGCTGAAACTAATTTCCAGATGGAATAAATTGGTTCCAGGGTTTCTTGAGATTTTGGCCAACATATTGTGCAGCTGAAGCTGAATTTGCTAATTTCACCAAGGGAAAATGTCTCGACAGGGACACACTCCCCTTGAGACTCTGTGCTGCTTGTGCAGTTTAGCCTCAGCTATCCGTTTCTCCCCGTCTCTGAAGGCAGGGCACACGTCTCACTGAGAGCATCACCGGCACCCTCTCGGGGTTACAGCCTGGCAAGCCTCGACTCCCTGCCTCGCTTCAGAGTCACCTAAGCAGTCCCTGAATCCTGTCAGCCTCCAAACCTGGGCGGCCAGGCAAATTTTATCTGATTGGAACAGGGTGGGTCTGGTTTATTTATTGTTTAATTAAGTGTAATATCCTTGACAAGGTGCCTTATTGACATTGCAGCAAATTAAAGACCTTATTATGCGACAAACACTGTCATCACTCAAGCAAAACTTAGTTCAGAGGGGAATTTTGCCGGAGAAAGGACGGTAGTGTTTGAACGCACTGTTTATCTGAATAACCTCCGTTGCAGCATATGGAAAAGTATTCTGGGGTGGAAAGATCAGATTCGTCTCCATGTTTTGCCTGTTGCCCCTCTGCGAGATTGCCAACAGTGACTGTCCTTTTGATGCAGACACCTGTCTGGAAGAAAAATCCCTTCTTTTTCTCAAGGCCAGGTGGCCAGACGTGGTGGTACATGGCTGCATCTGCATTTGAACCTGTGATATGTAAGGTGGGGTGAAAGGGTCTGGCAATCCAGTCAGTGGAGAATACTTATTTTTAAGAGAAAAAGCCCTTGTTAAAGTACAGCAATATTTCCATGCCATGAAATTACAGATCTTACTCCTTTCCAAGAAAAGAAGGGAAAAAGGCCTTTTTAAAGCTTTTAAAAACAATAAAAACTGTTTGTTTAATAAGTGCTCTTTTGCATGCTTGCCAACAGCACAAACCATATTATCCAGAACAGTCATCTGTTTAGGGTTTCCAATGTTAAATAAAACCTCAACCAAGCACAAATTTGAGAATAGGCTGAAAACACTCCACTCACTGGCAGCTCCAGCTCACAGGGCTGGTGCTCAGGGATAGTTTTCCATATGATCTGGAAGGCTTCTATCAACCACCACTAGCACTCAGTTCCTGCCTATATGCATGATCCATGATTTGTCTTACATGATATATTGGAAATCAAGGGGAAACATATTTGTTGAATGTGAAAGCATCTACCTATGTTATTCACAATTACTGTATTCCAGGTTCTGGGGTTTTGGCTGACTAATCCAAGGTGGTCTTAGAGAAGATATGTGTTAAGCAGAGAGACAGCACAGGCTCCCTAATTCCCCTTTGGTCCGTAGAGTCACAAGTGGGTTTACAAAGAGTTGGCCTATGCTGAAGAAAGGCTAGAGAGTGACAGGTTATATCTTGRGAATTTTGCGTCTTCTGTAGCTCCAGGTAATTTCTAGAGGCCTCTATCTCTGTGGATACCTTTCTTCTGGCTCATGGTGGGTGCTTCTCAATCCCACTCTAGAATATGGCCACCTAGAGCTGAGGCTGACTACCCATGAGCATCTCCTGCTACTTAATTAAAGCTCTCCTGGTCTGCATATTTTTGAAATTCAAGTAACAACTGCCTTTTAAATATCTTTATCATTGACCAGTGGAGATGATTATTTTTAATTCTTTCCCTGCATAGCAATGAAAACCGGAGGTGATATTCTTTTTATCCTGATGGACTAGCCCCCCTCTCACTGTAGCCGTATCGCCGTGGCAGAGCAGCCCTCCCAAACCGCAGAAGGGCTCTCACTCGACAGCGCTGACGTGCCTGCTCATGCATTATTTCTTGCTGGGGTTGGGGGAGGTTTTCTGTCTCCTGAGACCCTACTACCTCTGCTAGCCCTACCTGGTGGACTCCATTGTATAGCAGTTACCGGGGAGAGGCATACCAGTCATCTGGGGAGAAACACTGTATGCTCTCCTCCTCCTCCTCCTCCTCCTCCTCCTCCTCGCATGTCAAGAAAGACACTGGATAGGAGGGGTTCTGCCTCTGACAGCGGCTGACAAGCCTGATCAATAGCTGTTGTCTAAAAAATATACTAATTAAATTATTAGAGCTTTCTTGCAACAACACCGTCTCCTCAAACCAGAACCTATAGAATAAGATCCTGCCTGCTGCCCCCTTCCCCCTTGTAAAACAAAGCAAGAAGGGAGGTTTGGATGCTTTGTATTCTTAGAGGACCAAATATCACACCACTGTGGGATTAGTGGTAAAAGCTGTGGGGTTTATTCACCCACAAAAACAATTATTTTCCAAATAGAATGGCACATGTTAGGGCAACACACATGTCACTGGGAAGAAAGAAGTTTGTTTACCTTGCTGAATATAGAATCATTTCCAGTTTAATAGGTTTGTGTTAAAATGTTACCCACAATATGTGTTTTTTTATTCTCTCCCATCAACCAAATTACAGACTGATTTTTTTTTTTCCACTGGAGAGGGCAAAGGTGATGTAATGATCCACAATTTTCCGTCAAACATGCTATCCATATTTTATTAACCGAGTAAATTATTTAAACATGTTCACTTACACACATGCCTCCTCTTATACACACGCCACACATTCCTGCCAGCGCAGCCTACCTAGATGTAATGAGATGCTCTTCTCTGGATCTTTTTGCCCAATCAGACTGTAATTAAGCCTATGAAGATGCAGGTAAATGTGCAAGATGCCTGTTTAATTAAAAACGAAAATGAGGGTTTAAGTATCAATTTGTGTTCTATTCAATTATCTGCAAGATTCGTAAAGCAACTTTACCTTTCAGTACCTTTTAATTTAAAAAAAAAAAAAAGAAGCACAAAACTAAACCTAACCCACCCTAAATTCATGCTTCCAGATGGCATGGTTACTTCCACATGCAGGAGAAATGTTGGTATATTACAGAAAATCCCACGAAAAACAAAATGATTGCATCAATTCATGGAGGGGGAAAAAAAACCACAAAACACAGTGCTGTCAGAACACAGCAGACTGAGTCAATGTATAGCTTGCATATGGAAACAATGACATGATTGTTTACTCACTGGTTTAATGATATTCACTTTCTCCTAATGGCAATGTTCAAAATGTGAATGCCAGATGTTGAGCCTACAGCGCAGAAGCAATGAACGCTGGAAGGTCTATAGAAAGGAATTTATCCTGACATCAAAATATAGCGTAACTCTTCAGTTTATTAATGCTGTGTGTGAGGGTTTTTTTTAATTTATAAAAAAAAAATAGTTTCATGTTTGCAGTTCAAATTTCCATATTTTATAACAGTTCAGCAACAAATTTACATATTTCCTGGAATCTGCAGATATAAAAGCGGTAAAACACTCCAGGCATTATTAGATAGTAGATTATAACCCATTACTATTGTTTCAATTAGCAATGTAAAAGTGACCTGCAGTGTTCAGATGACCCACTAATGGATTTAAATGCTTTCAAATATTAATGCAGGTTTTCTAAAGATGAATCCCAAACCCATTATTCCTGGAATAACTGTGAGCTGAAAAGCTGGCAATGATTGTGCATTATGTGGAAAGGCTCATGGTTAATTAAATGAATACCTAGCATTACACTGTTCACTTCAGTGCTACAAAATTATTTCTCATTGATTTTTACATTCTGAGCCCGTGATTCAATTTACTTCTGCAATTTGTGTTGTTGTGTCAATAAAACAGAACTGCTTGAAGGTGGAAGCATTAGAGAGGGATACATACATTAAGACCCAATGAAAACCGTAGTTTTCCTATTTTTTTTCCCTATTGAAATATCATTTGTAGGCATTGTTTTGTTATGTATTATTAATAAAATTTTTGTTTGTTTCCATCTGCTCTTTCTTCATTTTTATATTCAGGAACTGGAATGTTAGTGATTGCTTAAGGGTGAATAGCTAATTTTTCAGTAACAAGTTCTCCTACTATCAAGAACAAAAGCACCATCAACACAAGTCTGTTATTTCATGTTAAATGGACTAGAAGGGCTCAATTCATCAAAGCAATCATGCTGGAGAGTCGGGGAGTTTTTAATTTGGCGAGTACGTGAAGTTGAATTTTTAAGTTATTAAAATGAAGAATTCTGAGAAGTGAATGGAGAATCAGAATCAGAATCAGCCCAGCATGGTTTTTGGGAAATGCCTGTTCTCTTTGGTTAAAATACTGCCTGGAAGAAGGGGGAGAAACTCTTTCCATGGAGATGCTCACTGAGGAAAACTGATGCGAGTAAGCTCTCTGGTGGGTTGTAACACTTAACTGCTGTTCTTTAGGATACTTTTACTGTCTAAAGGGGGGCTTGTGTGCTACTTTTGCACATTTTCCATGATTTGGTTGGTAATTCTCTCAAGGATCTTTGGTCTTGGCCACCTGTGAGTGTTTGCAGGACACATGTATTTTATAGCATCTGAAAATGTTTTAAATTAATCCCATTTATACTTGTGTCATGTTATGGACAAGGAGAATGCAGCAACATTTGCCTCACCTTTCTCTTGGGACTTTAAGTAAATTTGATGTCCAGAGTCAGGAAGAATTAAGAACGAGCACTGCATGTCAAACTCTAAGCCCTCTGCAACCCCAGTCAGCCTCCATGATGGGTTTGGATAATAGCAAGATCTTAGCAGAAATGCACTTACGGATCTACTTCTGTTGCATTGTACCTAAATGATTCATCTCATGGTCATTATTATTTTCAAGGTCAGTTTTTTAAGCGGGTGTGCAAATCTCAATTTTCTTACATCGGGGAAAATCGAGAGTAATTCCATTAGAGTCGGTGGAACTTTAATGCTGTAAAATCAGTGTAGGTGAGAAGATAATCAGGCCCACACTGTTCATTGTGTGACACAGTCCTGTAATCACTTACTTGCATGAGTAATGCTGTCTTCAGGAAGTTCACCAAGTTCAATTGGATTATTTGCATGAGTAAGCATCCCCTCATGTGTGTGCACCCTATTTTCATATGTTTAATGTTTCCAAAAGGGAAACTAACTACAAACCAGCATTGTGAGGAAACAGAAGATATAAAACACTTTAATAAACCTGTAAAAATTGAATTAAATTAGAAATATAAAAAAATACACAAAAATAAAAAAGGACAAATTTTGTTTTGCTTCAGGGCACTGCTTTTCAGAAACCAGAAGTGTGGCAGAAAATCCTATTCAAAGTTAGGATCATTATAATCTCAGATAATTAAATGGCTAGGGAGCTGTTTTGTGTTCACCAACTAGGACAATGCATTCAGAACTAAAATGCACTTATGTGTAACCTCACTTAGMGCATTAGCCATTACTTGAACCTTGACCATGAGCACTCAGTGTGACAGTAACCAATTTTACATCTAGACCCAGCTAAATGAGGATGCATGTTTATGATATGGATTAGAGACTTACTCTTCCTGATGGCAGAAAAAAMCAGAAGGTTTGCAACTAGCTTAACTGGAAAAAGATCTGGCTCTCATTACTAAAGGTAAGCAGCCCTGAACGTAATTAAAGATTTCCTGCAAAATGGGATCCCTGTGTCAGGATTCTTACAAAGGAAGAATTTCACGCTATGCTATGATCTGTAGGTAAATACTACTTATGTACTTTTTATTTTTAGTAGATGAAAATGTCATTTATTCATTAAAATTCTATTCCTGCAATGAATTAATTTTCATTTTATTGCTCTCTGGAATGTTGCTTCCTTTTCTTTCCCATTTAGCAGAAAAACAATACAATTATTTCCCCTTGTTATGTTGTCCATTATGGTATAAAATACAATGAACAAACCCCACTAGTCTGGCTTGTAGAGAGTCGCTTCCTGAATCTGAACTGAGGAAAGCCAGCTGCACTGCAGTTGCCCATCCCTCAGCTGTAAGAAGGTGGTGGTGGATAGAAGACGCTGCTTCAGGGACTTCCATGGCATGGAGACTGCCATCCCATCACAGGTAGGATCACTTAGGCAAAACTCCCATTAATATTAGTCGCTGTTTTCCTTAAGTGAGAAGTACAGGGCTGGATTCAGCAAATTGCGATTGAATGGTCTGATCACAACTGATGAAAGTACCAAAAGCCAGATTTGAGGGAGGATTTAGGACACTTAATTAGTTTCAAGGTGAAGCTTAGGAAGCGTATGAGCAAGTCATCAAAGTTTCCCATGTCCCAGGCTGCTGAAGCGCATACCTTTACACAGGCAGATGCTCTTACACAGTTGCGGCCTTCTCTTCTCTGTGGTCCTTATTTTGAGTCAGGAAAATTTTCAGTCCTTTCTATTCAATGGTTTAGCTTCAACAAAAAAGGGAACTTCTGCAATGGAGGTAGAAACAGCAAAAAGAGGACCTCAAACCTAGGCCACCTGCTCCTCAGGCTGGTGCACTGAGCATCAGGGTGCCCTTCTGCAGTCCTCCTTTGGCAGTCGTTTCTACAGGCAAAGCCTGTGCCACAGGCTGCCTCTAAAGAATGACGGAGACACCATTTTCCTGGAGGGGATTCTGGTCCATGAATGTGAGTCTTACTCAGGTATGTCAAAAAAGACTGAAATGAAGCACCTAACTGAAAAAAGGAGATGGGGTTTGTCGTGGTTTAACCCCAGCGAGCAACTAAACACCACACAGCCGCTCACTCACGTCCCCCACTCTGGTAGGATGCGGGAGAGAATCGGGAGGGCACACGAAGGAAAACACGCGGGTTGAGATAAAAACAGTTTAATAATGGAAATAAAACAAAGTAGAACAGTGATAACAACAATCATAACAACAACAGTAACAGAATATACAAAACAGGCGATGCACAATGCAACTGCTCACCCTGACCAAAGGAACCCCGTGCCCCATCCCCAGAGCCCCCCGGTTTTTAAGCTGGGCATGATGTCACACGGTATAGAATACTGCATTGACCAGCTGGGTCAACTGCCCCGGCTATGCTCCCCCCTGCACCTGGCAGAGCATGGGAGGCCGAAAAGTCCTCGGTGCAAGCACCACCCAGCAACAACCAAAGCATCAATGGGCCATCAACATTCCTTTCATTACCAAACCCAAAACACAGCACCCCCTCCATCTGCTGGGAAGTGAGTTAACTCTGTCCCAGCTGGAACCAGGACAGGGTTTCAGACATCTCTCTCTGCAGCATTCTCCCTTGCCTAAGATATTCCTCTCCCTGTCTACTTGTTATGCTTCTAATGCTCCAACTGGAAGCCACTGTGTGGGGACCTGAGGCCAGCACGTAAGTGCCTGGTTCTGGGCTTTACCAGTTACCACAAGTCATTATATACCAGACATTATGTACATCCATCGCCCTCCAGGTGGGATGGGAAACAGGGAACAAAGAGGATCTTTTCTCTTCTGGCTGTGCACACAGAAGGGATGTCTTCCAGCCTACTTTCTTTGGTGTTGCTGTTAGCAGAGAGACGTGAACACCAAAATCCTGTACAGGTTAATTCACTCTTGCTTTGGAGACACTGTTAGTCCCAGTTCAGACTTGATGCAACTTCATCTCAATCAAGTCTCCAAATCTGAATTTCTCAAAGTTGGGAAAGTTGATCTAACCATAAGAATTTAGTATTGACCATCTTTGGGTTTTTTTTGGTTTAGAAATAGACATTGCTTCTGATTGACCGTTGTTCACACAATCTTGTATTTCTTGCTCATTGTTTTAAAAAGAGAATTTTGCCAAGGCAAGACAACAGAATTTGGTCCTTTTTAGATACGCACGTGCTGTGATTACAAATATTCAGGATTAAATTACATGAACAGAAAACCAAATATCCTGTGTAAAAGCTATTCTGTAAAAGCTATATAGTCTAATTAGAAAGACAGAAACAGAAATTATTATAGCAATAAAGAATTAGAACACAATAAAGAATATAGATTTTAGAAATTTATTGTAGATTACCAACACCGTGTATGGATTATACAGCTGTGAGGAAGACATTTGGAGAAATATTTACTTACTAATACAGTAAGTGTAACTGTTGAAGGCTAAGAGTATCCATTAGAATTCTATTTTTAATGAAAAATAAAAAGAAGACTATTGTTTGGAAAAAGGACATAGGGAGTTTCTACAAATTAGAAAAACCAGATAACAGTTACATGTGCAAGGTTTATTATTAATTACTCTCTATGAGAAATGTAACTGAATTTGGAAGAAATTCTGGAAAAAAATGAAAGTACAGGATGAAAGCTTTTTTTACACTAAGATAAAAAAATCTGAAACTGCATTTTATGCAAAGCTTGAAGTGAATTCAGATCCTTTGTTATGGTTCACATATTTTCAGCTTCCCACGTTTAATCATAACAGCCTCCTTGTGGTTTAATTATGATCAGAGTTCTGAAGATGATTCAACCACTTGCACCGAGAATTTGACTTGCATTGATCAGAAAAAAAAATATCTCCAAGTCTTAATTAACTATTTAACTGAAAAACATTCCTTTCCTGAGACTCTGCCTTATGCTATGATAAACTAAAGATGCGTAAACTGTGAATCATAACCTGGGAAAAACATATAATAGCCGCTTACAGGCTGTAAATAAGATTGCAATTAAGTATGTTGGTATGAATTTAACCCCTTTGTACACAAGCTTTCGCATGGGTTTTATACCAGAATTAACCAGATCTGGGGAAGAAGTAGTGGATACATACTGCGTACAATTAGTAGATCTCAGGTGCAGATATTCGCTACAGGGCAGTAGTACCTACAAAAATAACTGTCGGTTTTTCAGAAGTGCTCATGGTGGCTATATCATGCACTGAATTCAGTGGGTCTAGAAGGAGGTAGAGGCTGAACACTTGTGAAAATCCCATTCGTCATGCAGGAAGCTTCTTGACTACAGCACCAAGGGGAGTGCAAACCCTCTAGGTATTCTGCTCTAATTTGGCCTCAGTATTTCAGCCTAAAATGAAGCAAGTCTTTTAGCTGTGGCAAATTTCACACACAATCGTGAGGACAGGTCCTGAGACTGCTTATACCTTTTCTATCTCAGTGACTAATTTTAGTGGCTTGACAGAAGCAAGTTCAGCTAAATTTTGTCCATGAAAAAAAAAGCAGTATTTTTTTTTTTTCTTTTACTTATGTAATATAGTGAAGAAGGAGTTTAAATGATTGAATGTGTTTCTAAGGTCATCACCTGCATCGAAAAACCTTGTCAAATAAATGACTTGAAAGGGGAAGCTATGTTGCTGTAAAACTCAAGCAACAACCAAATCCACACAGCTCTTCCGTTTGACGATTAGATTCTCGGCCACTTGGTAATTTTAAGTTTAAATCAGGTGAAATTATGGGATAATAAAAACATACCTGCTAACTCACATGAGGAAATTCAGCAAATAAAATCAAGTCATTTACATAAACACTGATGAGCGTGCATATGCTTTTCATGCATTGACCCAAACTTCAGATTAAATTGAAGTGTAGATAGATGCACAATACAGAAGTATAAAGTTGAAAAATCTGTTCTTATTTGTATGCTATGAGAATGAGGCTTTTAACAAAGATTCCCGCTTCTGCTAGTCCCTAAAGATTAACAACACTGGAAAGGAATTCCTGTGTATGCTAAGATCTGTTCTATGTTAACTTTTAATTTCTTCAGTTTGTAGTCTTATTAGAGATTGTCCAACAGGACTAATCCAGAGTATTTTGTACTCGGAAGGAGCTGCTGGACATTATCACAAATTCCCACCTCAAGTGGAACTCTCAAGGTGTCAAGTTGTAATGACTTAATCAAGTGCAGATGTTAAAACCTTAAAAAAATCTTGCATGCCTTTGAAAGAAGGTTTAAAAAATATACGTAGGAAGGAAATGTAAAATTTGACACAATTCCAGCAAATTTTTTTTTTTTTAATATAAAACTGAAATAAAACACAGCTGAAAATTTTCATGGAAATTAGTGTGCAGCAACCTTGTTTGAGATAAGATTAAACTGCTGCCATGACGAAATTTGTTGTTGATAAGGAAGCTTAATGTATTACACTATGCTGTATTTTGCCTCCCTTTCACTCAGAAAGTGTATTCATTATAATAAATTCACACTTTACTATGTAAAATTCATTCATATAGCCAGAAGCTTATAAAAAGAATATAGACTAAAGAGCAAGTTGCATAATGAGATCTAATCTATGTAAAATAAGTCCCAGAAGAAATGTCCTTTACTTTGATCATATCCCTTGAAACAAGATCCCCCGCTGGAAACCTCAATAAAATGAGAGCTTGGGAAAACTCGCCTGGCAAGCAAGTTAGGTTCTTAAAAACAAAAGCTCACTGAGCCCACCGACCTCATGATCCCAGGCAAAACGTAATTAAGGCTAATAAAATCTTTCAGACTCCCTGAGGCTTAATGGGAGAATAAAGATTTTGGGGGGCTCACAGTGTGCTCCTGAGCTCTCCTCTCTGCCTCTGTGCAGCTGAAACCTCAGCTTGCTGCCATGTGCAGGAAAAGACCCAAGGTCCATCCAGAGGGAGACGGCAACATGGGGATCCCTCCTCAGCACACCTCCCCACGTGCACAGACACACACACGCACCCCATCAGGGGACTTCGCAGCCCTTCTGGGTCCCAGGGTATTTTAGTGCTGGCTGGTGTCTCTGATTCACAGGGACGATTTCCGAGTTGCTCTTCACTGCCAGCACAGGGGGTGAATCACCACTGCTGGGAGATTATAATGCTAAATTAATTTTTTTAAGTGCTTTGCTCTTCCAGGATGAAAGGTATTATGCAAATATAAAATCTCCTTATCATGAACTGCGAACTTAGAAGGACACAGTGTAGTGGCCACTAGTTTAAATTACCAGCAAATACCACCCTGTGTCTGAAAGGAAAATGCAAAAAAACCCATTAGTTTCTTCAGCAGCAGTATTTCCTATATATTGTACTTTAGTCTGTAATACCATGAATCATTTCAAGTCATGAAACAAGACATATAAATGGTTGCTTATCAGGGAAACAGTGATGTCTTAAAAAAGAAATTAAATAATTAATATAGAAATATATTATTTTCTTCCCAGTATGGCAGACAGTCTGAGATTGTTACTATACAAACACACTTCCTGAGCACCCATCAGTGTAACACCCTCCAAGGGAATCACAGATGCTGGGTGCGCAGCAAGACAACAGGTTGAAGGTGGGGGTCCTCTACACCCCAGAAGTAAAGCTGTTTAAAACAAAGGACTCACTTTCCTGCACATAGAGAAGAGTGCAATTAATTTATTTTGTTTTCTGTAGAAATGGCGAGCTAAACTAGTGTCCGGTTGCCATGCACTTGGGACGGAGCTGAAGTGAGTGAGTTGTCCTACTGTCCTGAACTGTTCACATTTTCTGCAGTTTTCTCACCACTGTGTCCAACCATGCCTGTGTAAATCAGATCTAAATGCTGAGCTCGGCAGCAGTTTTACTCTTTTTCTCTTCTTCCCCTGACAGTGGGGAGCTGTGGGTGGGGTGAAGGTGTTTCCCAGCAGCGGGTTACCTGGTGGCCCAAGCCCAGGGTGAAACCCTGCGCTTCCCGGTGTGCCGGCGCACTCGTGCTGGTGCTGCACCAAACCTGCCACTGCCACAGGCCCTGAGGATGCCAGGGCTGACACCAGGTTTTGGGGAGTCAGGGGGAGAAGGAGTTGGTGGAAAGCTGGGGAAGGCGCCTTGGCTTGGCCTTCAAAGTTTTCATGATGAATACTATTTGCCCTTCGTTTTGGTTTAATTTGAGGCAGCTGCTCTCTGGTCAGCAGCTGATCACCCACAGAAACCACTTGTGGTGTCAGAAGAGGACAGGCAGCATCTCCTGCCCGCTGCTGGGATGAGCGCCGGGGCGCACGCTGCAGGGGTGGGAGAAACCCACTGGCTCCACAATCCCCCATCCTTCCCCAGAATTACTCCCCGCCGGGCCAAAGGGAGCTGCGTCACACTACCAATCTTCCGATAAGCCTGGCCCCATCTTTTCCCTGCCCTTTCCCTTGTCCCCTTGGTGTGCGGGAGGAGCTTTGCTCCCTGGGTAGCCACAAAGGAACAGAAAAAAGGTCTTTGCTGTCTCTGCCCTCAGCACACATGGGCAACGCTGTCTGGCCGTTTGGGATGAAATGATGAAAAGTAATAATTGTTTCAGTATTTCTCTAATAGCTTTTTTCCCCATTTGGTTTCATTTCATATATACATAAACCAGTTTACAAATATTTTTATCAAGGTTGAGTTATGAAAAGCTTATCTAATGTCTGACTTGCTTTAAAGACTGTTAGAAGAATGACTTTTGCATAATAAAACCTCAGGAATACACAAGTGATCTTAACAAATACAGTATGACTGCTGTGTGGTTTCCCGTTGCCTTTGTAGTTTCTAAGACACTATAACATTATTTAATTAGCTAAAATTTCCTCTCTCTTGAGGATGGAAACTCAATGAAATGTCAACAATGCTGTCAGTCTGCTTCAGGCTAAACTCATTACACGAAGGCTCGCGATAAAAATAGTCCAAGACAGATTATTTTGTTGCAAAACATAGGCCCACACAACTTATGCCTCAGAAACCAGATGTGAAATCCGTGCAAGTGCTGCATTTTGGGGGTTAATGGGACTGTTAAGTTCCACCAGGCAATTATAGATGTTATGTACTTTCACTGTTCTATATATGACCAGCAAAAAGGAAAAAGAAAAAGACTATTAAATCCTGCCAATGGTTTCTCACAGACTGTTTGCTGGGATATTCTTACATCAGTCAAAGGCTGATATGAAATCTATATCTTTGCTTTAAAAATTCACCTTCTCCCATCACTGAGAGTGAGCAGAGATTGTATTTTAAGTAAAACGTGGTGAGGAGCAAAGAAAAAAATTGTTTCACTTAATCTGAATTATAACTGATATTTCAGAATACATGTGCTCATTACTAAGCATAATAAAATTTGGCATTTTCTATTGTCAGAGGTTTTATAAAGGCTAAATTTCTTGATTTATTTAAATAGACAGATAGGAAAGAGCAAACTACAAAAACAAGTGCTATATACTGAAGGCATGTGAATTACCTCCTTCCCAAGGATAATGCAAATTAGAAGTATGTAAAGCTTTGTCTGCACCTGGGATCTTTAATGAGGATAAAGAAAAATCAGACGGAGATTCTCCTGGGAAAAGAGAGGATCGTTATTTGAATAACCTGCAGTGAATTCTAATCAATGCAACGTGACTTTGAAAATGAATGTGGTCTTTCAACCCGCTGTACATGAGCCATAATATTAATCATAACTTCATGGTACAGTAAAGCCCATGMCAAATGGTTATTCAGTGGACTAACGAAAAGACCATTCATAGTGGGAATAAGGTAAGGGCCATATATCCAGTAATTTTTTTGTTTTGTTTGCAAAAGCATCTGTCTAAATATATACATATATATACATATATATATATGTGCATATATGTGAGCGTGCGTGTGTGTGCGCACGCACGTGTCCGTATGTGTGTGGCCCCAGTTTAGAATGTTAGCATGAAACAGGTTCGTTTTCCTTCAGGAGTAACATGAACAAGCAGTGTTTTATCCTGTTATACTTCGGAGTATATTATCTAGTGTTATACTAGTTAACACAAAGCTTGGGATCATTTTTTTGAAACAGGGTTTTCTGGATGCGTTACACATGTATCTTCCAGTGTTTGAAGCCTCTACTCTGCCTCTAAAAGGCTGGAGGTAATTTGTGTATTCTCTTCCCTACTAAGCTTTGTTGACGTTCCTATATTTGTAGGAAGAGTTTAGCATAAAGCATGGTTCACTGGCTGCAAAGTAGAAACACAATGTTGATTTATTTACTTAGAGCACAAAACAGAACTCTTAGATATTTTTTCCGTCTCAAGAATTAAAATCAATAAACTTTTTGACATTCTCGCTCTTAACATGTTTACATCAGCGAAACAAGCTGTGTCAAAAATCAAACTTTCAAAGAAGCACTTCTAAAGGAAATCAGATGCATTTTGCAATGTATTTTAAGGGGTGAGTGCATATTTTAGCCAGAAGGTTATTTATGTAGGATATAGGAAAGTAAATATATCTTGTTTTGTTGATGTGGTGTGGTGAGGATGTTCATATATAAGCAGTAAAATGTGACAAGCTATGCCATAAAATGTAATGCACCAACATGCGTGATGAGATTTTTTTTTTCTTCCCTGCTGTGACTATCCCCCACTTGCAGGAGGCATTTGTCACCTTTGCCCATGGGTGGATGCACACCCTGGAGGTCTGGCCAGGCAGGGAGCTCCGGTGYGGCAACCCAGCCAGCACCACGGAGGTGTTGGGGTTGAATTGTGTGGAGACGGTGGCAGAACCTGTACAACACAGGTGTAGCCACATCAATAGATTCACATATATACTAAAGTACAACTGCTGCCCACAGCAGCCCTCAGGCAAAAGCTCAAGAAGAGCGCAAGGGCCTTGAAGATTAAGCTCAAGATCTGTCAGTCTGGGGTAAGAAGCAGACTGCAGAGTTAAAGGCCTTCCACTTGCAATGTCTTGCCATCTGATCCTGGACACTCAAATTGATAGCACAAACCCATCATGTATCAGTCATCTGGGGGAAAAGAGTTTGTCTTCCCTATACCTAAAAAAATCAGTAGCATAAAAGAATAATAAGAGCAGATCTAAAGAAGGAAGGGGAGAGTCACCATGGATAACCAGCTGGGCATGTGCTCAGAGCGCAAAAGCAAACAAAATCCCTGGACGTAAATACTATGGGATACCTAGCAGGTGTGGCATCATAAAGACTATCTTTGCAGTATTATTTCTTTTGTCAAATCATGTTAAAAAAAAAACAAAGGAAGAGCCACAAGTTAATTTGGATCTGTGGGAGGGACATGGTGGTTGCAGAGAAGCTCAACCTGGGTAGCTTCCCAAAGTGAAGGGTAAAGGGTGATTTGATCAGAGTGTGTAAGTATGTTTTTTGGGCAAGAGGTTACTTGAAGAACAAGAGTGTTTACTTTAAGGAACAAAGATCTAGGAAGATACAATTTTTAACAGAAAGAATAATTAGGCTTTGAAATAAGGCATCAAGAGATGAATTGAATTTTCTACTACTTCAAATTTTGAAAAGAAGACTAGATAGCTTTCTAGAGAAGATGCCATAGCTCCTTTGAAAGGTGTGGGCTTAATGTGAGAAATGTCTGGTGAAATTTTATGTTGTATGTTAATGCAAGCAGTCAAACATAATGATAAAAACTAGGCACAGGTTCTTTTAGGACCGCTGCTGCCTTTCCCCATTAATACTGGCCAGTTTGATGCATATTTTGTTTTAACAGATACCATGGTGTCCCCATAGCTAAACAGTTACCTCTGGATCACAGTTGTTCCACTGAGCCTAAAATCTATTAATTATGCTGTAAACCAGTGGATTAAATAACAGTAACATCATCTACATCAGCCTAACAATGTATTTGCTTTAATTGTTTCAAGAACGTAAGTGCCCCCTCGAGCTAGTCTCAAGGACACRAGATAAAGCATATACCTTCCTTTGAAGAACATGAGAGTTTTAAAAGCTTAACAAAAAATTCAGGCTTTCTTGAAGATTTCCGATGAAGGATGATGAAGGATGACAGCAAGTCATTCAGTGGTTAGAGAGAGGCACCATCACCAGAATCTCCCAGTAGTTCTCTTGACATTATCCTTGGTCTTATCTGTTTTGAACCTGAAGCTAAGCTGTAACGGCTTGCTGCAGTATCTGGGAAGACATGGTCTCAGTGTTGCTGTGCTTTGTTTTACAAGGCTCCCTTGGCTAAGTTGCATTTTGTACTGTGAACTTGTAGAGTTGGTCCACTGTTGCTTATTTTTTCTTGTGGAAGACAGTCTTTGTCAACAAGAAGAGAATAAATAGCTAAAGTGGGGGAATATGCAGCTCTCAAACTCCTCTTGCAGCAGCTTGGAGCAGCAGGAAGTCAGACTGTCTTCTTGTCATGGACATAGACCTAAGCCATCAAGTGGTCTTTGCACAGCTTTCATGCCAGATGATCAGTTACTCAGAAGAATATAACTTGGTAACCTGATTGTTCAAGGACAAGCAGGGAGTTTAAGTTCTCAGGGGACTTTCTAGATTTCCCCTGTGCTTTTCTGGAGGGCAACAAGCTCCATCTGGGTTTCAGGAATAGCAAACTGGTTRAATCGCTTTCTTTTGGCTAAAACACTGAGGAAAAAAATACACCTGAAGCATGAGAAGCACAGGCAAAATGCACTTTGAATTTTTCCTAACTCCCTTTTTTCTTTATAGCAGCAAGATACTTTGGTTTGACTGAAAAAAAAAGAAATCCAAATCTTAAGAAATTAACAATGGAATTTAGATATAACTCTGAGTCCAGTTTTAAAAACAAGACATAATTTTAACAACCTTACAATATTCCTGGTTGTATTTAGATAGCCTGAAATAGTGATAGCAGTATTTCAGGCCTCAGTGGTCATCCAGTATGGATGACCCACAGTTTGCCTCTGGCTTTTTTCAACATGGCTTTCTTTGCTAGCCAGTGTGGACTACTCTTTCTTGAGCTATCTTTTGTTTGCTTGATACTGTTGTGTTTTACTGCTTCTAAGCTAGCCAGATCTGAAACATGAAATCACTAGGACAAAAATTTGCACCAATTGAGTCTCAAACTGATTGTGCCATTTTCTTATTCCCTATCTTGGGAAGAAGAGTTTGGGTATAATAACTAAGGAGGATGGTGGCATTAGAAAGACTCTAAGTTGACTAAACTAGGCTGCTCACAAAGTTGGTTTCTATCTAAGCCCAAGTAACTGGAAGATGGTTCTAAATTTTTTTTGTTTTTAACTATGCCATAGCTTTGGATGCTTATGGTACTTATAAAAAGTCTGATCTTTGGTTATATGTGACTTCAAACACAAACTATTTAAGATCTAAATTTGTCATGTTTATTGTGGCTAGTTTTACTCAAACCATTCTGGAAAACTTACCAGGGAATTAGATTTGGATTGTAGAAAACTACCTGATACTTAAAAGTAAGTATAGGAAGAGTTATGCATCTCTATCAATCTATATACTCTTTGTCTGTGCTATAGGATTCATCTCCAATAAATTGCAGAGTTTGCTGTAAGAATTTTATTTTCAAAGCCATTCTACAGCACATCAGTTTAGGAGTGATCTCAGGGAGGACTTCTTGCATATGTGCTCATGTCTATCCTAAATGCAAAAATCGGCAAAAAGAAGTAATTAATTCAACAAAGAATAAAAATTTGAGTCCCAGTGACATCACAGAGAATTTGACTGCTGAATTTAGTGGAGTCAGCATCACCCGTGAGTTTCAGTTGTATTTTCACACTATTTGAATGTCATTGGAGATGCTGGAGTTACACGAAGTGAAGGAGTAAAACCACTCCCATCTAACCAGAGGGGTCAGAGAGGAAAGAAACTTCAGCCCCATCCACCAGAGGAGAGATATATACTTTAAACTGCTTCTTTTGCTCCTATTTTGTAGTGATTTAAAATACTTAAAGCCTTTTCAAATCCCCTTGAACTGGTGCTGGTTTTGATTCACAGAATCACAGAATCACAGGATGGTTGAGTTTGGAGGGGACCTCTGGAGGTCATCTGGTCCAACCTCCCTGCTCAAAGAAGGCCATGTAGAGCCGGCTGCCCAGGGCTATGTATTCAGCCTATACTGGATTCACCAGTGTTCAGCCTAGATAATGAGCTCCCTTGATTCAGGGGAAAAAAACATCCTGAACAACTCTAGTATGCAGAGCTGATCTAGTGGCTTTTATCCTACCCACACCCCGTTCTAACTTTCTTATTTCCTTGGACTCCTTTCAGATGTTATTCCTTCCTCTTCCACCACCACGACAGACCTGCAGCTTCTGTTTCCGGCACTCAGATCTGTACCAGAAAACCAGAATATCAGTACAGTGGCAATAGCAGCCAAAGTCCTATGTAGCCCTGCTCTAACTTCAGCCCTGCAGCTGTTCTCTGGTATCACTTTAACTTTGTCCATTTTACATTGCCATGGCATATATGAGCTCCAAAAATACATTATAAAAGTGGAAGAAAAGTGTGATACCTATTTTCTTGCTTCTTCACTATGGACTACTGTCAGTTTGGGCACAGAAGTAAAAATAGAAACAATTATGGGGAAGGGATGTGATATGGAAGTAGGCTGATACTCTATATCCTGGTAAAATGATAGCACCAAGGGTGTCCCCAGTTTCTCCTTCTATTAAAAGAAATGGCCCCTCGCAAACATTGTTTAGATAGCTTGATAATTGCCAGCATCAAATGAAAAACAAACTGCCATTGATAACAGATGCCATGATCCTGTTCCTGCTAACGACAGAGAAAACTGTCAGGATCAGACCGAAAAGAAACAGTAATACAAAGATTGTGTGTCTGATTTCAGTCACATAGAAGGATTATTGATTTATCCAAGGGTTACTGAAATGAAGATCTGGCTCATGGTTCAGGTGAGGATGGGAGGAAAGTGATTACTGCTTTATTAAAGGCCTTCCCTGTAGATATGGGGTGTGGAAATAATCAGGGCTGATCTTACAGGGAGTGCAGCAGATGCACAGCATCTGGTCTGTGGTCTCCAAGGCTACATCTATACTAG
Organism: Oceanodroma leucorhoa; assembly: GCA_030449065.1. NCBI lineage: Eukaryota > Metazoa > Chordata > Aves > Procellariiformes > Oceanodroma > Oceanodroma leucorhoa. The sequence goes on along the minus strand of JASVER010000004.1, from coordinate 15,251,839 downwards.
TAAACTAAACAGGCTTAGGACATRTTTAAGCACTGCTCCATGAGATCCATACTGTTTAACCCTTACCACCGTCTCCAGAGTTTGGCCCTTGCCAAGCAGCACCGCTCGGGTGCACAGGTCAGCAGCTGTTCACCAAAGACAGTGGAGATGAGCCCACCTTATCCCAGGGGAGAAGAGAGTGAGCTGTGAGCAGTGTGAACTGAGCCGAGCTGTGCAGGGCTCCAGGTCAAAGGATGGGCCACCATTCATCCTATTTATTTGCGTAGACATGGGCAGAGAGTCCCCAGATGACTGGTTTCTGACCATGCTTAAGAGGTCTTATCCATTATCTCACTTTCTATTGAAATAAAACACATAACCAAAGTATTTTTCCCAAAGAAAGAAAGTGCATACTTAAATAATTTTCCATTGTCTTTTTGATGATATGGATGAGAGACCAATTTTCATCCTAGCTCTGGTCCCTATACTTAGAAGAACACTCTTGTCTACAACTGAAGTCCTACAGCCACAAGGCAAATGCACACAAGTCTGGTCTTTAATCAGCCAATGCTAATTTTTCGTCCTCTAACTCCAGTGCCTAAAATAAACTTGGTCACCATTTGTTCCCGATGACACAGAACAACGTGCTGGGACAGTATGAGTTTCCCTCCGAAACGGATATCAAACTCCTACTCTGACTTCAGTGAGCAGGACCTCACCACTGGCCTCCTGAAATCCAAAATTATAACCCTGGGGGTGGGTTTAGCTTTTTATTATTATATCATAGAATTTGGTGTTGTTATATTTCACCATAGTCTTCAAGCACCTCCCATGTAGAATAGACTGGTAAAAGGGAAGTCCCTGGTGGGTTTTCTGGATTTTTTGGCTCTTCTCCTTTTTGGGGTTAATTTAATCAAAATTTTTAAAGGTATAATTAGATTTTTACAACTTTTTTACAGAGGCAAAAATTTAAACCTGTTTCCACACTGAAGAAATTTGGAAGGTATCCAAGATTTCCTTTCAAAGTAACATCATCAAATAATATTCTCGTGTATCTGAGATTTAACATTTCAGATTCTTTCCCCTGCACCTTTTATTGTTCCTATTTACAGTGCACCTGAAACACATTGTGTAATTGGCAGAGAGCCCAGATTTTCCATTTAAGAACAGTTTGATGATTTCACTTTTTCTTTCTCTCTCTCTCTTTTTTTTTTTTTTAAACAGCAGGTGCTCTACATTGTAAACAATGCCAGTCGCCATAATATTATTAGCTTTTGCATTTTTATTACATTTTTGCCTCCCTACATATTTTAAACTTCATTGCAAGGCATTTTGGCACCAACTCAGAAAGCTTCTTATTTCATAAGGAAGATGGATACCAGTGAACACAGTGCTTTGTTGTCATTTATAATTAGAAAGCGTAAGATTTACTTAATCATTAAACCATCCAATATTTGTGCATTTGTTTCTCATTTTCTGTGTGATACATCTACATCTGTCCCATGCAGTACATTAATTCCCTTTTCTGTAATATGGATTTTTCAAACATTTAACCCTTGTCTTTGTGTGGCATCAAAATCATCTTCTATGACATTGCTTTTCTCCTCCCTATCACCTTGCCTAAGATCCTCTAAACTGCATTTCAGATTTTTTCAGTTTGATGGGTCAATAGCCAGAACTGATATAGCCCAGTGGTTCTGCAATTACTCTTATTGTGTACTGAGAGTTTATATTCCATTGGTTATTAAAAATGTGTGCAAACAAATGGAGTTGAAGAAAAACAAATCAGAAATTAATTTTAAAAGAAATCTTGAAAAAAATCAACACAAGAAGGAGCAGATGAATACTCCAGAAATGCAAATAACACAAGGCAAGAATTGTCTTTATGTGCAAGGTTTTTTTAATGTGTGTGTTTACACGATTTCTAGACAGAGGAGATATCACTTGAAAACAGATTTAGGCAAATGTCATGTGCAATAAATATTTATTGTTAGTATTATTTGTGGTTTCGATGAGGTCTTCATTAGCAAACAAAGGAAAAAAAAATCAAGCTATTTTCATGTTTATACAGCAAGGATGTCTTTTGCTAAACTGCATTTTGAGCTACATTTTTTTTTCCAGATCAATTCAATAAGTGAAAGCCCAACAGAGAACAGATGCAATATAAGAGCAATAAAGGGAAGTAAAAAAAATTAAAAATCCTTTGTTCTCCCTGCAGTACATCCGTAAATCTATTAGTGTTATTTTCCTTTCTTCTCTTTTTTGCATCCCAAGCCAGATCTCAAGTTCTCTGAAGCAATCCTTAATCAAGCTCCCCAAAGGCCTACGACTGCATGCAGCAATTTCTCCCCTGCTCTCAGCACAGATGTTTCGAGCACATTCCATTACACCTACATGCCATTACAGCTAATGGCTTATTCTGATGAAGAAAGCTGCTTTCTGCTCAGTGCAGCAAAGGGGAAAATAGCCTCCTGTACAGTTCGTACACTGCAACAATGAAATGTGGGGGCAGGTGGTACAACAGAACTCTCTAATGTTAATTACATACTGTATTACCCCCAAATTTGGCTGGTCATTAATTATGCTAATTTACCTTCCTGAAAATTAGCACCATTCATGTGAGCATTTGAGCAGTTTTTAGCAAAATGAACTATGGCATAGCGGTTTGTAAACTTAAACCTTTCGAACTACCCAAATACAGGATTGCAGTGGCTGCAAGACGCGGTGTGGAAGGGGGATGGGGCTGGCAGGAAAGGGACCCCGCCAGCAATGCCGGCCCCGGCACGCACTCCTCTGTGACCTCGGACAGGCTGCACCTAGCTGCTCCGTGCCTCAGTTTCTGTCTGTGGCAAATTATACCTGCCTCACATAGGCCGAATCTGCTCATGTTTGAAGAGCAGCATTTGATTCTTGATCGCTGAAGGGACGACGACCCTTTCTGCTGCAGAATGTTACGCTTCGGATTACTGGGAAAGCTGGAGATGTCAGACAAACGATCAAAATGTTTTTCTCAGGCAAAGAATACTTATCAGTTTTTAAATAAAAAAAAATACCAGTTCAAACCTTCCTTCGGAATAAAGGGGGAAAATGAAAAAGTTAAAGATTTCTGTGCTCTATGGTGAAGCTTAATAGACTCCATGCTTTGCCAGAGAGGATGACGTCAAAAATACAAAGCTAGAGAGCAAATATCTCTTCTAACTCCTTAAACCTGTCCAGGCAACTCTGCAATGATTTTTTGTATATATTTAGATTACATTAGGCCTCCACAAAGAGTGATGTAGTAGCTTCAAGTATGCCTATAGCTATAGATTGATTTTTTTTTTATTTAACTGTTCATAAAATATTAATCCGTGTCTTCTTCCAACAAAAACTAAGATTTTACCATATTGATTATAGGCCTAACAAAGTAAGGTATCAGATTTAGATTCAATTTGTTTTCCTATGAATTAAATACATTAAATCACATTTTACTCATGTTGAAATTGATTGAGTTTCAGAGTTAAACAAAATATCTTCTCTACGTTGTGAACTGTCTCCATTTCTTCCTCAAGGCTGCTGTTTTCTTCTATCCATCTCCAAGAAGCCATCATCATATTAACATAGATGACAATCTGGCAAGGAGGTGCTGATCAAAGATAAATTTCACACTCGCACTTCGCATTTTCTAATTACACCATCTGTGTCAGACTCTTTCGTGGCAGTTCTGCCCAATCTGTCAAATGCTGCATGCCTATGGGAATGCAGAGGAGCTGAGAAAATCGCCTCCATTTCCCCCACCAGCCGATCCATCACCCCAATCGGAGCTGGGTGGATATATTAGTCTAATTGGTACTGGAATGAAGGTTCCAGACTGCATATAAGATGAGGTGTTTGGGGGATGCAAGACATGAGATTTACAATTTGAATCATATTACAAGGCTTGCCCCAGCTTGTTTCATAGCAAGCTGAGAGCAAGCCATGCATGCGATATCAGCATGTGGAGGGGAAAAAAAAAAGGAAGAAAGAAATGAGGAATATTTAAAAACAAATCATGAATGAGAAGGTGTCTCCTTTCATTACTCTTGGCTTCTTCCAGAYATACTAAATGTAAATCATTACCAATAAGTTCAGGTGAGATGAATTCTTCCTTGTATTAGAACATAAGAAAAATAAACATAAAGCATTATACACCCTGACCTACCAGAAACGGCTAGATGTATTCTACTCAAGTCCTGATCTATTAAATCCAGCAGCTCTATCAAAATAGGGATGGTCCTTTCACGCTAAAAGTGTACTACTTCCTATCCACGATGCATGAGATTAAGTCACAGAAGGTGAAAAGTTGCAGCTTTTCTAGCACGGTTGACATTTAAAATCATCTACTTTATGTGTCAACTTTTTTCAGGGAAATTAATCTCAGCTTTGTACCTGTGTGTAAAAAATTGCTAGGCGCAAGTAAATCTGGTGTAGTATCTCTGTGTCCCTATGCAATCACATTTAAAAGTGAAAATGAATTGCCTTTCTGGGTGCATGAAGAGTGGTGTGCCTGTTTACTCTGGGGTCTGCAAGCTCAAAAAGCGAGTGCAAAAAATGGCATGACAAAAGGAAATCTGGTTGTGCAGTAATGCAGGCTACATGCAAAAATTGTGAGCCACCTCTGGGCTGTTCCTTCATGACATCTTAGTACATTTGTACACACACTATTGATTTAAAACTTCACACTTCTTTTTTCTAGACAAAAAATGCACCATGGAGACATGCTCAAGTTCATCTCACACATCTGTGATAGAGTCTGTGTTTGAACTCAGTTTCCCATCCTGTTTGGGTGTTTCCTTCAGCATAAAACTGGTTCACCTAAGGGTTATTTAATGCTATTATATTTAAAATGAGAGACAGCAAAAAAAATATGGACCAGTTAAAGAACTCTCTATTTTCAAACCTGAATTTCTGTAGGACATAAAAAGCAAGATTCAAGCACATTATTTTGTGTTCCTACCTTTGGTTTATTTAGTACAGAGCCAAAAGCGTCACCGATGCAAGAATGTTGTTGGTCTGCAGCCTCCACAAAGTAATGCTACTGGAGTACGATACTTTTAACACCCTTTTCTGCATTCAGAGTGAGCTGGGGAAAGAGCTGTTCAAATATTCATAAAGGACAGAAGACAAATATTTGGCAACTCCCAACATTTCAGTGCTAAATCATTTAGTAAACACAGGCTAACAGCATTAACACAAGATCAGACAAAACTGCCCAGCGCCACTCAGGGCTAGGTCAGCTGAAAGTAACCTTGATGCTGTAAATCAAGCTTTTACTGCCACATATTTGACTGAACTTGTGTCTTTACTTGAACTTTTGAATTTTTCCCTTTCAAAGAAACGTATAAGACAGCCTCAAGGTGGAATATGCCAGAATGACTCCACTTCAGAGGCACAATCAATGAACAGCAATTATCTCAGATATATTTGAGCTTTTTATAGACAAAGACCTTTGTYTGGGTGGGTGCTGCGTAACATAATGTGTCTGTATAGGCTACTTCTCTTTCCCCTGTGCATTTTAATTACACTGGCAATTTTTTTTCCCCAAATAGCTATGAACAGAATTTCAATTACACTTATTCATGAGTGTGCAATGCTCATCCCTGCTTCTGTGAGCCTTGCGTACGGGCTTTGAGGAGGAGGCTAGGAGCTGCTGAGAGGCAGGCACAGGAACCCGCGGCTGCTCTTGAATTAGAGAAGGGGCGGCAGCTCCCACAGGCACATTTCGCAGGGGTCGAGGCGCACAGCTGCATGACGATGTGTTACACACCACAAGGTCCTTTCCATGCAGGTCTCTGTGGGGCTGACCCCAGGCTGCAGAGCGGGGTGGGCTTCATTGGATGCCCACTATGGGGCCTCATGCGTGGGTGATGGTGGGAGGGTGACTGCTGTGCTGGCGAGCAGCTGTTCTCTGCAGGTCCTTCAGCACACAAGGAGAACAATTCACTGAGTTTTTAGAAGGCCAAGAGTTGGGGCAGATTCCTCCAACAAGCTTCTTGTTCCTATTATGTGAAAAGGACTGTATAGTAGTAGTAGGAAAAACCAAGTGGGAAAAACCCTGAAGTACCATGGTCAGAATTCAATCACTATCCCCCCACATTGCAGTAATTCTATTCTTCTATGTATTCTCCAGAGCTCCCTGCAGAACGCAGGRTGCCCTAATATCACCCTGTCTTTCCCCAGGGCTGAGCCTATGCCACATGCTGTCACTCGTCCCTGACACTGAGCGCACAGGCATGTGGCCGGGCAGAAGAGGTATGGGCTGGGCTTGCTCTGCAGCCTTTCTTCTCTGCAGGGCTCCCATCCAAGTCTTGCTCACCCCTCAGCTACTGAGTTTCAGAAAATACGTGGGGTTTTTTTGTTTTGAGACAGACATTGCTATCTTGGGTTACATTTGGCCAATGACTCTAAAATTATTGGTGATGGGCAGGCAGACGAAGTCAGTACGGCTGTGAAATGATGGGGAAAAAGCACCTACAGATAGAGAAAATCTTGCTGGAGAACTGCGTGACAGTATTGACAAGGTGAGAGTACATCAGAGAAATTGGTAAGAATATAACCATCATAAACAGCACCAGTTAAACACCGCAGGGTGAAGCTGCGCCAGTGCGCATACATAAGGAGCAACTGTTTGTGAAGTGGGAGAAACTGTAACCGTCTCTCGTATGAGAGATATCTCTGCAGCCAAGGACATATCGACATGCCTGGAAAATCCCCCTTTTTTTCTGCAAGGAAGCCCAAGCACAAACTGTCTGCAGTGGGAACGCCAATGATCCTTCAGGCAAGTCTTTCAAAACTAAACAAACACAAAAGAAGAGATTTGCTTGGCTGCTCTTTGTGCTGTTGCAAAGTCTGTACCTGTTTGTTTAAAACAGAATCTGGAGGGAAGGCCCTGGTGTCATCAGAGCACTGATGCCCCATCACTGACACCCTTCCCCAAAGCCACATGATGATGGTGTATGGGAGGTATCCTGATTTCCTGAAAATACGTGATGTTCTTCTCCAGAGAAGGGAAAGCAGATTTATTCCTTCTGTGAACTTGGAACAATCTGCTCACGCAAGTGACAGAAAAAGCTGTTTCTACTGTTTTCTATTGCTACCCGCCCTGGGTTGAGAAGGAAGGGCTGGAAGCTCAGTCGTTCATGCGCTATCTAAAGGATCACTACCAGTCCTCATCCCTCCCACCTGCCTGAGCCCAGTGAAGTCCATGGCTTTGCATAGGTGTCATTAAGGACCTTCTCTGGAGACAATGGGGCTGTGCAGGTTTAAATGAGGCATCTGAGTTTGAGAAACCTTTGTTGCAGGTGATGGTGATAGGTAAGAGGGAACAAAGACTTGCAATTAGAGAAATCACTCTACATCTGTAAACCAAATACATATGATATGCAAGAGACTTGGATCTGTGCTGTGCAGCTCTTGCAGGCTCCTTTCAGCGCAGGGCTGTGCTTTCAGCAGAGACAGACAGTTTTTTAGAGCTCATACGGCTGCAGCCAGTAACTGTATGCATCATTGTGGTTGAATAAATAAATATCCACTAAAGGAACCTGGTTCAGAAGAGTAAAATAATTAAGAAACATGAAAAACATTACTGCCCATATTCAATTAACAGCTGAAGTATTGTTAGAAAGATGGATCAATCTGGAACGATCTGACTAAAAGCAACAGTTTAGATAACTTGTCTGATAATGGCATGTGCATATCCCATAAATGCCCAGCAATCCTATATCATTAAGGCTTCAAGGACAAGCCTGATTGATGGCAATGTACCTGCAGGAAGCAGCTCAGATGGCAAAACTCCAATGTGTGCCAGTAAAGTAATTACCTGGGATGGTGACTATGCCATGTGGTCGGGTAGGACCGGGGCAGATATTGCCCTGCTCTGAACACTGCCCTAGTTCCCTCTGCTGAGGAGCAGCTCCATGCACTGGCAACTGAGGCAGAGATGGCTCTTTGCTTGCTCCTCTTCTTTACTTATTCTACTGAGTCTTCAAGGTCACTGACTCTGTCCCATTTCAGTACCTCTGCACTACCTTTATGCGGCAAAGGAATACTGTGTCCATCTACAGTGACTTTATGCTGTGTGTATCGCAGTATAAACTGTTCCAAATACAAGTAAATTCAAGATGCACCAGAAATTTCAAACCAAAGTGGTGCCATCTCCCATATGCAGAAACACACAAGTTGTTTAACAGTTAACATTCACCAGCAATGAATCTATCCTCCTTATTTTTTTTTTTAAATCTCTGTCTCCTGTTACCATTCAGCGCAAGGACTAAAAATAAGTATGTCACAATCATGCAACCCAATCCAAGTAATCAAGCACTCCTATTTCAGTAATGCTCTTTATGTATAAATATTTCAAGAATAAAGATTATTTTTGAGCTCTTGAGTGCTGAAATATAATATTTACACTTACAAAAGTAATACTTGGGACAAGAATTCGGTGAATCATCCTCCTCAGCTTCCCAACAAACAGAGGCTGTAGTTTCTTTGCCATCATGAGGAGAACTCAGTATATGGGGGTAAGGGTACAGAAATATGAAAGACCAACAAATCTTTGTCTTGGCAGTGTCCCATTCCAAAGTGCACAAGCTGAGCAGCCCTCACCAACAATCAGCTCAGCTCAGTTTAGCTTCCAGTTAGGTATATAAAAGCAGGGAAACAAAGTACAAAGACTTATACTGAACTTCCGGAAGATCAGGGTTTTTCCTTTCAGTCTTGCATCTGTCCCTTGACTTAGCAGACTACTTCTTGATCAGACCCAAGGGTGGGTCAGAATTACACCCCAAGTCTGAAAATGGGTTTAGAAATCCAGCGAGGCTCAGCTAGAGGCTCCCAGTACCACTGAGATTGTTTAGGCCAGAGACAAAGAAAGAACACACCTCTTTTATGGTCTTTTGTCAGAGGTGACTCCTGTTTCAGAGGCTTAAAAATTTGGCTTAAATTAGTCTTGAGCTTCAAGGCAAAAGCAGGTCTCTTCATAGTGTATGTCTCCTTTTACATGCAGAACTTAAAGTGAAATAAAAGGCCCTGCTCTTGATCTAAACCATTTTACTCATTTCTAATTTGATTACCTCTTGGTCTTTTCAAACATGATGGTTTCATTTATGTCAGTGACAAAAGTCCCCTCCCACTGGTTTCACTGGGCGTGGGATCTGTCCCAAGGAAGATATCAATATGCTTGTACTTTGTGGACTGCCTACAAGTCTTTTAAACAAACTGTGATGGAAAGCAAAAGCTGACCACATTCAATATGCTGATTTTGTGTCTTGGACCCATATCTAAAAAAAMCAGATTTAGCACACAAATTGAACAAACAAGTTAAGAACCAGTGATTATTATTGTTATTATTTACAGCATATGGAATAGTTGATGTGAATATTTTGCTTCAGAAGATTATTTTACAGAGAGAAGCATTCATATATTTCTCAGTTATGTTCTTAGTTATGCCAAAATTAAAAATTAGCAAAACAATTCTAAGCTTGCTTAAGCAAATTTAAACAACCATGACAATTCTGTCCTGAGCCATCTGATATTCTACAAAATTTACAGGTCTCAAGTAACATCAAGCAGCTGCCACCCAAGCCTGACAAGAAAAGCCAGGGCTCCATTCCGGACCTTGCTGGTCCATACAATTCCTATATGTGGTGACTTGACCAGAAGTCTGGAATTTCATAAATCACTTAATGAAGAGAAAGAAGAACATTTACCTTTTGCTTTCTAGGAATGACTTTCACATGCGGAGAGACAACATTGAAAGAGCCAGGTGTCATGTGCAGAATTTATTGTGAACGTGAAAGAGATGGTGAATGGGGCATAACATTTTGCATCGGATTTACAAAACTCAAGGTCAGTTCAATACTCTGAGATAATTCAACGATATAGCATGCAGTAAAGAAGTATAAATGAAGTTGTGCCTCCTTAAAATCTATAGCAAAATGCCCATTGTGTTTATGGGACAGGACCTGGTATCCACATCCACAGATACCTCTTGTAAGACCCTGCATATAAGTTCGGTTTTGATTTCCATCATACTGTAGATACTGCCCACTTTAGGAAAAGACTGATCATTGTCTGAGTGAACATGCAAAGTTAAGCCCGCAATAGGTACAGTGCTTTCCACTGAGGTGTATCAGGTTATCTTGAGTTAGTCAGAGGAATGCCTAACAATATTAATAGCAGTATCTATTTAGTGTATCTAGGAAAAGTAAGTAATTGAAATACAGAGTGGTTTTGTAACTGAATTTTAAGGGAAAAAATGTTGCAGAAAATTTTCACATATCTGTTTCAATGTTTTCATCTATCAGTGTTTGTCATCCTACTTCTTCACCTTTCATTTTTGTGGCAAAATGGTGTGGAAAAGAATAGGCAGAATGTAGTGCTCTTAAAGGTACAGTATAAATATGAGTTTACAGTGGTTTATTTTTCCTTTTTTTTCATTATCTATATTTCTCAGATTCCCCTTGATTGGCTTGCCTTTTCTTAAAGAGATTATGCTACTATTATTTATTGTTCCATCAAGGGTAATAGAACATCATTTCAACCACAGAACCCATAAATTAATAGAGTACAGAAAAAGGCTGAAGTTTGATGTGAACTTCTATACAGTTTTGGGTTTTTTACATTTTAAGGTACCACAAATGCTCAGAAAATCTGGAAACATGGAAAGGGCGATAGTATCTTTTTTCTGTGTCTGAATGGAAATTATACAGCTACTTTTGATAGTTCACCAGTAACATTTTTGATGCTGACATTTGGCTCTTCACTCCTGTGAGTTATTTACATTTTCCATATTGAAGATCCTTAATCCTTCAAGCCAAGGATTCAAGATATTATTGAATTAATAGTAACACAGTTTTTCATAATGGAAAAGAACATGCAAGGAAGCAGTTGTAATATTTGAAGGAGAGGAGCCATCTGTTTAAAGCCTTGACACTGATAACACAGGGACAGACAAATTCAGTGGAACAGTTCACATAAGCAGTTACTTACATACTTAAAAGTTTTTGGGATGGGCCTGTAGAGCATGACTGGATTTCACTGCACTAAAATCAGCAGAAATCATAAAATATTCCAGCAGTGATGTCAAGACAATGACCATAACACTGAAAGTGTTTGCCATGTTATTCTCGTTATTTTTCATTGTGACAGATTTTATTAAGGCTATTTATTGTTAACACATGGGTTCGTGGGTTATTAATATTGCATATAGATAGATATGATTCCTGTATTATTGCTCAACATAACTGAGATTTCAGTGGGAAGACAGACTTGGAATTTTAAATATTGAATTCCAGATGTCTTCTTAGTAGACCTTTACTACACAAAGATGCATTATGCATTTACAGTTTACTACCTGGAGAGAAAAGAATTAATATAGGGGTTGCACATGTCCACCTTCTATGTCAAGCTCAGCTGAGGAAATCAGTTCATACCACAGCTGGTCCAAAATCTATCACACTTTTACATTTTTGGCAGGATGTCACCTTAGGCACTGTAAATGGTGTATGTGTGCTATATAATTATATTGTCCATGGATTTATGCACCTGTGTTGCATATTTCATTACATTTTCTTGGCCTGCTTATTAGGACTACATTTTACATGTCTAATAATATGACTCAAATTCTACCAAATATGAAACACTGACTTTCAAGCAGAGCTAAATGAAGCTTAAGTAATTTAACATGAACCAATGGAAGACAAAAGAATTATTTCACCCATAGCAAGGTCACAAGGTTCCTCTTGCTGCTCTTCCACCCACATTTCCTTTCTTTCTGCTTGTAAAAAAAATTGAGCTGGAGAGATGCAATTTTAATCCATTTATTTACTGACAATACAACGGAAAGCTCGTTCCTTTTTTTGGAAAGAAAGCGTTAATGGGGCATTTACAGGAAATCACAATGAGCTTGGAATCTTTTGCGGAATCAAATCAGAGTTCATACAACAAATATCATGCATATTTTGTTGTTTCTAAACATCAATTGGCCGTATAAAAAGTGTAATAGAAAAATTAAAAATTTGTGATTACAATGACACAGAGCGTGTGCCAACAACTCTGTGGATGGCTTTTTATCTCATTTCCTTAGTGAAAACAGTTAACTAGGCACTGGTGAGATATTCTGTAACTGCGCAACAAAAAGCTGGCACAACTGCCAAGTGTGGCATGCCAGATGTGTGAATACATTCTGGAGAGCAGTATCAGCAGCTCCAACAGAAAGCCATAGCCATTAATCTAGAGACCTCTGGGAGTTCAGGATCGTGCTGTAAAACCTAGACCCTGCCAAGACTGCATCAGATAAAGCCATCAATGCATTGTAAAAAAGACACAAAACCTATTTCATGGGCTGCACTGATCAAGCAATTACAATCATTGACTACATTAAGCAAAGAAACAACGGGGTGCCCTATAAAATTGACTGCCAACTTGAATAATCAATAGACTCCATGTAGAGTAAATTAAATAACTGAAAAACTATTTGGAAAAGCTGAAGTTAAAAAGCCAATCTGTAATCCCTCATCCATGGAAAACCAATCCTGCATCCAAAAGATTCTTTAGCTTGCTTTCATTCTTGTCACTGGGAAATACAGTAACAGTAAACTAAGACGTTTTTTAACTATCTCATTCACTAGTTAATAATTGTTCATTTAACCCAGGCATTCATAATCAATGCATGCATTAGTATCATACCTCCCAATCTGCCAGGCTTCAAACATGGACTTAAATTGCAGGGCTAATACTCAGAACAAGGGAACCCAGAGAAATTGTATGTACTCTGGGAGACTTAAAATGATACAGAGTGCTTTCCCTAATACAAGGCATATTCARTTTGTCCTGACTCTCCTGATTATTTCCAACATAAACCATTTATAACAATAGCCATAATTTTGCAATTGATAATAGAATGGGTTGGAAATGTTACAACAGAGCATTTTTTTTCAACAACAGATGCTGATTCATCAGAAACAAAGGTTATGGAAACAGAAAGGCGTTGACTAAACAGCTTTTTTAGTCCAACACAGGAGGGCAGTTGACAGAGAGCTTCCCCCTCTCTCCCCCCTGCCAACACGTGCAGGTGGAGATAATGTGCTCCCCCCCCATAGCTGCCCATCAAGGCAGTGGCTGGAGCATGTGCTTGTCTTACAGCACTCCTCCAGAAGAGAAATCTGAACCYAAGTGCTGAGCAAGGACTACCACCCTGGATTTTCTCTCTTCTGGACCTCAGATGCTTTTCTGAGAAATATTAACAGCTTTTAGGTTTTGAATGTAAAGACTCCTAACAGTTTCTGTTTTGTTTTGGTTTTTCAAAATTTTTCAAAATTTGGAGGGGTTTTAGGGTATGCCTAAATGGCTGCACAGGATTGGACTGCAGTGGTGCTGTGGACCAATCTAGGTATATCAGCAGTCCACCTGCAAATTGCTAGAGCTGGGTAGGAGCTCTCTTTTACTGATTGCATTGCAGTATGTCAGTGAGGCTCATCCAGACACTGTTTTGGACAGGGGCCATCAACTGTAGGACCATGAGTGTTTCTTTCAAGGCTGACGACACTTTCATTGTGGCATTAGGATAGCTAGGAGCATATTGCAAAAGCATATCCAAGTTATTGTGTCCTAACAGGTACTGTTCAGGTCGTTAGGACTTCCAGGGCATATATACCACAGTTTTTTGTTTGCACTGCGATGAGCCAGCTTTTGGCACTGGAAGACTATCAGTGTCTAAGAGTGCTCATTACTTTGTGCCTCATTACCAAGTGGAATACCAACCTGAGCAAAAGCAGAACATCAGATTTTAACTCCTGTCCCAGCTAGCCTAAGTACCATTTCACATGGCCATAGGTTTGTGCGTATTACCTGCATTTGGTTCAACACTTGGCAGGAAATATGCTGCGGCAAAGACATAACCCAGAAGAACAGTTCAACAGTTCCACAGATTGCTTCATATTTCAAGAAGGAAGGGACACCTGTAAAAACCTCAGTCAGTGGCAAATATTCTGATTTTATATACAAGAGAAAATGGGCTCTTTTTAATTCCTGTAGTAAATCAATAAGAAGTCCCTCTTTTGAAAAAATGGCACTTTTTGATGCCTGTGCAAATTTTCTCAGTTTTCATTCTCTTGTTTTGAAAGAAAAGTCCCTTTTTGCAGTGAAAATATATTCTTTCTTGGAAAAAAAAAGCCTTCTGTTTTCATTCTACCAAACTAGGAAATATCAAAGGCAAAGCTGCAACATATTTTGCTTTTCAGAGAATCTGGAGAAATGTGATTTAGCAGTTTTTCCAGTGGTGCAAATATTTTTTACTCACCTCACACTAACATGGGTTTTTTTGTGTGGATAAATTAACACGTAAGCAAGGGTGTTAGGCTCTGTACCTATGGTAATAGCATGAGTTGGGTTCTTCACTGACAAATGTTTTCTTATTTTTTTAGCTGAAACATAATGTAGAATTTTGGATTCATTCAGTCTGGTCTGCAGATTAAAGAACAACAGATGAAGAATTGAAATTAACTCCTCGTTACACACAGCTTTTCCATTGGGTTGAAAAAGTACTTCTAGAATATATTCAGTACATATTCATAATAAATATTGGAGCAGTCATCATTGCTAAAAAGGGTTTTATAAATTAAGGCATCTGGGAAATCTGCAGGACATTAATTCATCAATATTTTGGGGAGTTTTGTACAAGCATTTTTCTTTCTTGGTACACAATAAATAAGTTGTCAATAAACAGTCTGGGATAACAGTAGTCTCTTTCTCACCTGTTTAAAAAAATGGGGACAAAACCTCTGAAAACATGCATTATAAGCAAACTCACGTTAACTGCATATCAAAGAAAGAGAAATATGATGAAGTAAAAATTATTATGTATCACAATAAAGTTTTCCAATTTGTCTGCTGATTAGATGGTAATGCTGCCCATAAAAGCGAGGAGAGGGGGGGAAGCACTGCAGAGAACCTGATAAAACATCCTACTGAAACCTATTGTATTTACTACTTATTAGATTCTGAACTCAAATAGATCTTGATTGTTGAGAGCTTGGGTATTTAAAAGCCTTAAGATCATCAATTACATTACTCATAATTTCCACATCTGCCTGTTCCCCAGCAATTCAGAAGGAGAGAGATGACTGATATAAGAGTCTTTCTGCAACTTGATTACTATGAGTCTCTATTACAATGTGCACTTGAAATGCCTTTAAGGATTTGAACTTAACTGTAATTTGCAGCTTTATGGAACTCCTACATGGATCGCTTTTTGGTGATAGTGAAAATCAAATGAGTGGAGATGGTCCAAATTACCTGGAAGAAAAGCAGGTCCTTATCCACTCAAAGGAATCCCTACAAGCCTGCCAAAAGCACAATAAACGTACTCTTCTTCCCTGCGTCATCTGGAAAGTGAATATGTATTTCAAATTAAACAGAAACCCTGATTAGCACTGTTATTATGAAGCTAAACAGGAAGAAGCCTATGTTTGCAGAAGGCATTTGCAGGCTGCAGGGAATGTTTCCTCCCTATTGTGTCACTCTCTTAAAAATGAATAAATTTTTAACAAAACCTTTTCTTTTTTCAAAGCACTGACATCTTGATCCTGTTTCCCATTAAAGTCAATGAAGAGCTACCCATTATCTCTTATGGGAGTTGGATCACACTAATGGAGTGTACTTTTCTCATTCACAAGCATCCATACCCATGCTGCTTGAAAACAGTACAAGGTGTTCTAACATTGAGATCAACCTGACTCTAGAAACAGAAATATGCTCTTCAGCTACTATACTGGCTGCTCCTTTTGTATTACTTGAGTGCTACCTTTATTTGAACTCAGTCTTGTAAAGGGTGGGATTTCAAAGGAAATGGAGACACTTAACAAGTTGCAGCATAGGATGGAGGCCTGCATGAAAAGCCCCACTGAAATCAATGAGGGTATCTGTAAGGTAATTTTAAATGCAAGTATCAGACCTCAGAATCATGTATGTATCATGTACTGTGCTGTAGAATGAGGCTGGCATGTGCAAAATGGATGAATCAAATAAAGAATTGTCACAGAGAGAAYGTGGAGTCACTCTTAGAGATTGCAGAGAAATAAATACACAAATAAAAGMATTTCCAGAAATTACTCTTGCAAAGGATAAGTGCAGCTTCCTTAGTTGCCAGTGTGTCATCATAACTTCTTCTGGGTGGTCTGTTTCTCTTAGGTTGAAATATCTCAGTATTTCTCATGGAGAAAAAAATGCTTTCACTGCCGCTTCACCGAATGTCACTTTTGTGAAGTCCATAGAACTTTAGTAAATATAACTTGTTTGTCATTTACTTTAATTGATTACAGAAATTACATCCATTACTAACAACTGATGTGACGTTCAGGAGATAGAGGAATCTTGTTTTAAGGTTTCCCTCCCTGTATCCGTCCTTCATTAAAAAGACCCCTGAGAAGTTCTATACGATAGAATAGAATAGAAAAGAATCACTAAGCTTGAAAGGACCTCTAAGATCATCAAGTCCAACTGTCAACGCAACACCACCATGCCCACGAAACCATGTCCCGAAATGCCACATCTACATGTTTTTTGAATGCCTCCAGGGATGGTGACTCCACCACTTCCCTGGGCAGCCTGTTCCAATGCTTGACAACTCTTTCGGTGAAGAAATTTTTCCTGATGTCCAATCTAAACCTACCCTGGTGCAACYTGAGGCCATTTCCTCTTGTCCTGTCACTAGTTAATTGGGAGAAGAGACCAACACCCACCTCTCTACAGCCTCCTTTCAGGTAGTTGTAGAGAGAGATAAGGTCTCCCCTCAGCCTCCTCTTCTCCAGGCTAAACAACCCCAGTTCCSTCAGCTGCTCCTCATAAGACCTGTTCTCCAGACCCTTCACCAGCTTCATTGCCCTTCTCTGGACACGCTCCAGCACCTCAGTGTCCTTCTTGTAGTGAGGGGCCCAAAACTGAACACAGTATTTGAGGTGCGGCCTCACCAGTGCCGAGTACAGGGGCACGATCATCTCCCTGCTCCTGCTGGCCACACTATTTCTGACACAAGCCAGGATGCCGTTGGCCTTCTTGGCCACCTGGGCACACTGCTTGCTCATGTTCAGCCGGCTGTCAACCAGCACCCCCAGGTCCTTTTCCACCGGGCAGGTTTCCAGCCACTCTTCCCCAAGTTTGGGGTTGTTGTGACCCAAGTGCAGGACCCGGCACTTGGTCTTGTTGAACCTCATACAATTGGCCTCAGCCCATCGATCCAGACTGTCCAGATCCCTCTGCAGAGCCTTCCTACCCTGTGGCAGATAAACACTCCCACCCAACTTGGTGTCATCTGCAAACTTACTGAGGGAGCACTGGATCCCCTCTTCCAGATCATTGATAAAGATGCTAAAGAAGACGGGCCCCAAAACTGAGCCCTGGGGAACACCGCTCRTGACCGGCTGCCAACTGGATTTAACTCCATTCACCACAACTCTCTGGGCTCGGCTGTCCAGCCAGTTTTTTACCCAGCGAAGAGTACACCTGTCTAAGCCATGAGCCGCCAGCTTCTCTAGGAGGATGCTGTGGGAGACAGKGTCAAAGGCTTTACTAAAGTCCAGGTAGACCACATCCACAGCCTTCCCCTCACCCACTGGACGTGTCATCTGGTCATAGAAGGAGATCAAGTTGGTCAAGCAGGACCTGCCCTTCATGAACCCATGCTGGCTGGGCCCGATCCCCTGCTTGTCCTGCACCTGCCTCGTGAGCGGCCTCAAGATGAACCGCTCCATGATCTTCCCTGGCACTGAGGTCAGGCTGACAGGCCTGTAGTTCCCCGGATCCTCCTTCCGGCCCTTCTTGAAGATGGGCATCACATTGGCAAGCCTCCAGTTGTCTGGGAGCTCCCCTGTTAACCAGAACTGCTGATAAATGATGGAGAGTGGCTTGGCAAGCTCCTCCGCCAGCTCCCTCAATACTCTTGGGTGGATCCCATCTGGTCCCATAGACTTGTGAGTGTCCAGGTGGYGTAGCAGGTCGTTAACCGCTTCCTCTTGGATTGTTGGGGGTGTATTCTGTTCTCTGTCCCTGTCAGCTCAGGGGGCTGAACACCCTGAGGATAACTGGTCTGACTACTAAAGACTGAGGCAAAGAAGGCATTAAGTACCTCAGCCTTTTCCTCATCCTTGGTGGCAATGCTCCCCCTGGCATCCAATAAAGGATGGAGATTCTCCTTGGCTCTCTTTTTGTTGTTAATATATTTGTAAAAACATTTTTTGTTGTCTCTTATGACAGTGGCCAGATTGAGTTCTAGCTGGGTTTTGCCATTCTAATTTTCTCTCTGCATGACCTAACGAGATCCCTGTACTMTTCTTGAGTTGCCTGCCCCTTCTTCCAACAGTGGTAGACTCTCCTTTTTTCCCTGAGTCCTAGCAAAAGCTCCTTGTTCAGCCAGGCCGGTCATCTTCCCCRCCAGCTCTTCTTACGGCACATGGGGACAGCCCGCTCCTGTGGCTTTAAGATTCCTTCCTTGAAAAATGTCCATCCTTCCTGGACCCCCTTGCCCTTCAGGACTGCCTCCCAAGGGACTCTCTCAACCCGTGTCCTGAACAGGCCAAAGTCCACCCTCCAGAAGTCCATGGTTGTGTATTTGCTGACCACCGTCCTTACTTCACCAAGAACTGAGGATTCTATCATTTCATGGTCTCTAAGCCCAAGACGGTCTCCGACCACCCCATCTCCCACCAGTCCTTCTCTGTTGGTAAAGAGCAGGTCAAGCGAGGCACCTCCCCTGGTAGRCTCACTCACCAGCTGCATCAGGAAGTTCTCTTCCACACACTCCAGGAACCTCCTTGACTGTTTCCTCTCTGCTGTGTTGTATTTCCAGCAAATGTCGGGTAAGTTGAAGTCCCCCATGAGGACAAGGGCTAGCGATTGTAGAGACTTCTACAAAAGGCTAAATGTCAGAGTTAAGCCTCCAAACATCAGGAGACAGGCAACTTGGAAGTTGAAATGGGTTTCCCAAGGAAGAAAGGATGAAAGAAAGCTAAGGGGAAAGAAGGGTGAAGGAAAGCACAGGTACAATAAAGGAAGTTATAAAGTCATGAAGACAGTGTATAAAGGTGATGGAAGGGGCCATATGAGGAGGAAGATGACAAGGAAATGCACACGTTACTAAAGTAATAGAAGATACGTCCAGGAAGAATAGCAGTTCTTAAGAAACATCACCATCCTTTGATAAATGCAAGCAATAATGCTGGGGCAAAAAGAAGGTTAACTATCAGCTTCTATTTTGAATTACTGTTCGAAAACCTACTTTGCAAAATCCTGCAAACCAGTATGTTGATGACATGAAGACAAACTCTGCCTTACAACTGTTTCATCCAAGGCACCTGCAGGACTGTAAAACAGGGAGATGTTGATTCTGCCTAAGTCGTAGGACAGATTCTGCTTTCACCTTATTGCACTAGACACATCTATGATTTACACTGGTGAATATGAAAGGAGAGGGAAGCTTTCTTCCTGGAGAAATGTGACAGCTCAAACAGAATGCAGCACTGCTCACCCTGCCCTACTTCAGAGAAAGGCTTTTTGGTGCTTGCTTTCTGTGAAAGACTTCCTTGGGAATCCAAAGAACTCTTTCCACAGAATATATTTTGGTTTTAATAACTTGGGGTTTACTTATATTCCCTTATACTTGTACAGGAAGACCGAGCCCCCCAATTTTCATATGGTAGGAAAAGCCAGCATTTCGTATCTTTCAATGTCATCATTACTATCGCTTTTTGGTCATCTATGTGAGTGTGGTGAGTATAACAAGATTTCTACCTCTCAATGATTCCACATTGATCTGTATATGTAAATGGATAAAACAGTTACCATTAAAAATACCAGTACAACAAAGATTTTCTCAGGCAAAGTATAGCTGATGACAAATGCTTTCTACTGAATACACCACTGCTACATCACTTTTATGGACTTTTCCAAGTGCTATTTATAAATAACTGTATTTGTATTCTGCCCCTCATTTGCACAGCTTTTGCTACAGATTTAGATATCAATTTTCTGGGAAGCTTAAAAGCATGGAAACATAGGTTTCTCTTCTAACAATAGAAATTTTGGGAGACGGAAAATAGCAGCACTGAATTGTTCACTGAAACTAAATAATATTTTCTCATGTAACTTAGCACATAAAAACACTATTAAGTGCACTTACAAAGTAAGCAAGTATGAAATGAATAACAGTATATTGACAAAAATACTTYGGATTAGAGATGAAGCTGTTACACACTAATGGGGTTAACCATGTGTTTTATCCACATTACAAAATGGGGGAAATCTTAAAATGTTGAAAACGGAAAGAATTAATATTTTTCTCCTACAAACAAAAACTGAAATAGATGTAAGCAAACACTTAGAATGGGACCTACCTTACTTAATCTCACTGACCTAAATTTTAAGACACGAATTTAGGTTAATTGTCCAGGGTCTCTTTGTACTTTGTAGACAGAAAGYGATACCATCAGAAGCTGGATCACCTTATGCCCAAACCCCATCTCAGATGAATGGAATGAATCACCCTCTGGAGGTGCTTATTCTTTCCATCAACCACAGCAAATGCCCTGGACCACACACCTAAATTTCCAATGCCTGAAGTTAGGTGCAGTTCTTGCTGCACAGAAGGGACTTGCATTCCTCATTCCAGAGAAAAAAACTTTGAAATAAACACTATCATCCCTATATATAGTCAAGATAATATAGTTCAGTTTACTCAACACAGGATTAAGGACCAACAATAAATATGGCCCATAATGTACAGATCCACGCAGAATTAGACATTTGAATAGCCCACTATGTTGTGGGAAAATATTTCGAAGAATCAAAATATAGTCAGAATTATATCATTTTAAACTTTAAGGTTTATCTTCTCACTCTAAGAGAAGACACCACATTAAAATTTTCTTTTAATTTTTGGATGTTTCTATTGGTGTGTTAAAACTTAGGTTTTCTTCTAGTGTTATTTTTGTTGTGCCCCTAAAATATATGGAGGGTTGTTTTCCTGATCTTTTTCATGAACTCATCTCTTCCCAGATTCTTTATTACTTACACCAAATTTTAATAGTTCTGTCTATTCTTGCATGTTTTATGTCAATTTTTTATTGTGATTCCTTAATAAGTAGGACAAAAACTTCCCAGTCACTCAGTTTACATATTATAAATCCTTTTGGACTGCAGAGAATATGTAGATACATACAGAACTTCCTTAAATTAACTTTGATTTGAATGAAAATATATCTTTTGAACTAATACAACAATTTTCTTACAGATCCACAAATTCCTTATCACTCTTGCAACGGCATGGCGTAGTGACACCCAGACTCTGATTTCATACCGTCATCTCTTCTTCTCCTTACAGTCTTTCTCAAAGAAACAGCTTCTTGTGACAGAGTTCACTGTCATGAAAATATTGGCCATTTGCTTTGTTCTTAGATATAAGGTGTTACATTTGATTGCTCTTACACACTTATGTTATGCTGAAGCCAAATATAATGCTATGTCAAGAGTGTTCTTGACTCCTCTTTTGCCAGTCATTTCGCAACTAACAGTTCCAGCAGTAAAAAGTTTATATTTATTTCCAGATCATAATAAAAATGTTAAGCACATTAGGGGCAAGAAATGGTCCCCATGAAACTTGCCAAACATTGATTGAATTTTGAGATGGCATTTTCAAATATATGGCAACAAATCAAAGATATTCAAATATATTACACTTATATATGAAGATGCTATATTCGACTATGAATCTCTCATATTCACAGATTATTATCCTGGACTAGACCTGATTTCTCTTAATATGCCTCAACACAGACCTTTTCTGTTAAAAAGATACTGCCTGCACTGCAGATCAACAGAAAAAGYCAAGATTGGTGGCCTTTGCAAATGTTTTCTAAGACTAGTGATAACACTCTGCAGAGTGATGATGAAACAATTTAGGACATATCTCCAAACGTACGTGCAGCAACAAAAATAGTTCTGCACAGGCCAACTCTGCCTGGATAGGTACAGTTGCTATACCCAGTTGCACCAGTTGCATGGTGCTATATCCTGGGTTATCTGGTGCATTTCTCAGCTGGTGTGGCTATATGACTTCTGCACTTGAATTGATTTGTCCAATGAGCTTCAAAAAAAACAACATGAGGACTTTCCTCTCCTGCGCTCATCACCAAGCCCTAAAAGAGAAAATAGACAAAGTGTGAAACTCTTCACAAAAAAAAGTAAACCATGAAGCCTATACTAGTGATCTTCATGGTTTTAAAGCCAACTGAAATGGAAGAGAGGTATAAGTATCAAAGATTTACCATAGGGAATAGTGGCTCCTCTTGGACTGTCAGTATGCAGAAGTAGTACCAGCGGTGTTGAGATTAAAATGCTAAGCACTGTGCTCCCTCATTTGAAGCTGAAACATCAGAGAGGTCTGAAAAATAGGAAGACTAGTTAGTGTGATAGACCTGAAAAAGTYCTTGAGAAAGTGACTGATACAGGTCTGGACAATAAAATAAAATCACAGCTACACAAGGAAATATAAAATATTTCAATCAGACATGTCTGTTACCGTATCCTGAAGATGCATGCCTTGAAAATTCAAAATATATGGCCAGATATAAACATCCATGGCAGACAAACTTCTGCTAATTTTATGGGTATGGGCTAATTGATTGCTCAATTAAACATAAACTACAGGCACATAACCTAGAAGACAATAACCTATAGGAAAGTGTGTGATACAATGTACAAGGAACTGTGCAAATGTATATTAAGGGGAGATGCAAAGCTGCTCTTTGGAGATAGGCTGTTGAATAAAGGGATGTCAGTATGGACTGTTATGGGATCAGTATATTATATCATATTTTCTATCTGCCATGCTGACCAAATAAATCAATCTGTCTGATGAATATGGTCTAAATTGATTCAGTGATTAAAAGAAACAGAGTCAGTTGGGAATCCTGGGGGTAGTTGGCGGGGTAGACTTTGGACAGATTCACACTCATGTCAAGGTAAGTGCCTGAAGATGGATTAACGCAATACTGACAGTGGTCAGTAGGATAGACAGAGCCTAGAAGAAAGAAACAAATAACATGAGGAAAATAAATCTGTTTTTTTCGTTCACCCTCTTCAGCCTCATTTTCAACCAGCTGCACAATAGAGTCATTATCACACTCCATGTATGATCAAAGGGCGGGTTTTAAGCCTATGATTGCTTGAGAAACTTTATTCACAATCCATAGCTTCTGTAAAGATATCAGCTCCTTGCTCTCCAAATCTCTCGGGTGACAGTCCTGAGAGATGCTGAGTAAACTCCATTGAACTGAAGCACAACAGAGGCCATGCCAAGCTCCTCCGAACCTGGACCACAGCTTCTATGGTTCAGGAATGTGCTATATCCATATATGTTTAAAGTTGTTTAAACATCATTGATCCTAAAAGGGAAAGGCATTTTGCAAAGAAGATGCCCCAACATCTGAAGCTTCGTCAAAGCTTGGGAAAAAAATAATTATATATCCACCTCTATGCAGAGCTCGATATTCAAATAAAATCATATTTCTGAGTAAATAACCCAGGCCTGTTATGCTAATACATTCAAAGCAAAGACGAGGCACAGTACCATTCCAGTAACTATGAAATTGMCACCGATAGCTACTATTTCATAGCTGTTCCCACTGTCACAGAAATGAATATAACCAGTGGAAAGTAAGTCAATTTGCAGAAAGCCTTATGTATTATTTTGCTGAGTAAAAGAAACACAGATCTGTTTCTTGTTTAGGAAAGTCAGCTACGCTACACAAGCACATGCCGCTCTGTCACCAGCTTTGTGGGTCACAGTTCTAATAGGACTAAGCTACAGACCTCATAAAATCAAGAGTAAACAACTTCTTTCAGTACCATTTAAATCTTATGTTGAGATCAAGTAGCCAGATTAAGTGTTCACTAAGRTCTTGTGGTCAAAATATTAATTGAAATTTCAAGGATATCATTTTTAAAAAAGGAAGAGAATTAAACGGAGGACTAGATACTTATACAGCAACATTCAAAAGCATATCAGTGTAAAGAAACATTAAAGAAGAATTTTTAATTGATAGGCACATAATCACAGTTCTCTGAAAGAAATCAGTGCACCCAGCATGAAACATATGAGTTTTACAAACATCATTTCAATTTTTTTTATTACCTATGAGCATTAGGATATACTTCCTTGACTCTATAATAATTGCTTGCAGTTAATTACAAATGAAACAGAAGTGCTGGTAATATTAGACTTGCACCCTGCATAAAGCTAGAAATTACTGCTATTACTCTTATTTGCTGAGAATATTGGGTCATAGATGCTAATTAGCAGTTCATAGCCCCCTACAGGAAAAAACTCATTATTATGAAAATCTGTCTTGGTAGCCAAAGTTACCATTCATGTCACTGTGAACGTTTTTGTCAGAGCAATTATAAGGTATGACAAAACTTAAGATTTACTTTTGTATGAAGAAAATTTTGAAGGTTAAAAATAGAACATGCTAATCTAAAAATTAATTGCCATATCAAGAAAGAGATTTTTTCTTAGTAAAATCTGACYGTATATTGGGGTAGAATGACAGCAAATTTTTATTAAGTGTAAACACAAACACCATTTCTTTCAAAAATATATAAAATGCAAGAAAAGCCTCTCCACAGCCAAGTAAAAAAGCAAAGTAAAATGAGGCATAAGCAGCTAAAGGAAATGAATGTTGCAAGGTCATACACCTAGAGCAAAGAACATGATTTATTATTCATCAGTAATTTTGGGGGAACATTTCATTTTCCTGTAAACAAGGACCCGATTCAGAAAAAAAAAGTAAAACCTTGTTTACCCAAGTTTTCTGCAGAGTTTATTTGAAAAATATGAAGCAGAAAGCAGTGCTTTTGTGTGATTTATTAAACCTCTTTCTCCATAGCACATGCAACCAACTTTGTATGCTTGAGGGAAAGGAGACAGTGAATAAAAGAGCAGCTAATTGTAATGCCAGGCTGAATTCCACTTGTTTACTGAGAAAGACAGATGTAAATGCCATGTCAAGATGAAGCAGTGGTTTGAAGCACTTAGTCGGGATGAAGCACTTAGGAGTGCTTCTAAGTCAT
This sequence comes from Oceanodroma leucorhoa, assembly GCA_030449065.1. NCBI lineage: Eukaryota > Metazoa > Chordata > Aves > Procellariiformes > Oceanodroma > Oceanodroma leucorhoa. The sequence goes on along the minus strand of JASVER010000004.1, from coordinate 15,226,723 downwards.
GTCAGGGTGTGGGGACAGTCATGACTCCTAATTTCAGCCAYGTGAAACCAAGCAGTTAGTCTAAAATGCTTGCCTGGACGCCCCATGCTGGCCAGAATGGGAGAGAGATACCAGCCCAGAGTGACTCCTTACCAGCCTCTCTCGAATGGCTACAGAGTGACCCTAAAACATCAGTACAGGCTACAAGTCGAGCTTTCCACAGCTTCAGGTGGGAGAAAAAGGATCTCAACTGTGAACAGCCGGCAGATACAAGTACATCCAAAGTCAGATATTCAACTGCTTGTTACACTGAGTACAGCAAAATGATAAAGGAAAAGCAGGAATTTGAATGACACATAAATGTTCTAAGATGGGGAGGAGGCCCATGTGAATTGTGCTGTGTTTTAAGGAAAAATGGTTTCTCAAAATCATACTCTACCTTCTCTACATTAAGCTGAACTTTGCTTTCAGCAGAGCTAACTGGATTTCCATCAGTGTAAAGGAGAATGGGACTTGACTACTAATGCTCACTACACTGCTCACCTAATAATGAAAATGAGTTTTCCTTTCATCAGAGGCATTTACATTAGTTAAAATTAAACAGAACAAAGCGTTATTTGAAGACATCTAATAGCACCCAGAAAAAGAAAAAGAAAAAAAATATTCCTGCCTTAAAACTGGGAAATGAAACCAGTCATGTAATATGCTGTTAGAGAATTTGTTATCCATATGCTGGCACCTTGCTAATCCCTGAAACTCTGGTATGAAACCTGGAACTGTGAATAAAAACAACCCAATTCCAGCTTTTCCATACATTGCAGGCCTTGTTTCAAAAATGGGAGATCTGTGTGAGCAGAGAAGGGGCTTGGTGCATTTAGGAATGCATAAAACAGTATACAAGGACTGCATTATAAAAAGATATATTTGTTTTTACAGAGACTTAAGAAAATATAACTACCCTATGGTAGGTCTCTTGCCCTGGCCACCCAAAGCTGCTCTGCTCCACAGGATACCCTGTTCTACCAGCATACTTTAGCTACCACCTTCTGGACACGCACTTGGCGCTATTGCTTAGATAATGCAGCATGGCAATGAATTAACAAGATGAATTGCAAGGTGTAGTTTAGCAGGCCTCTGGGAAACAATTMAACTCTGGAGACAAGTGGATTTTTTACATTGCCGTATCATAGAGGACCAATCCTGTAAATCTTTACTCATACAATTAGCCTTCATTCCATTGAGTGCAAGTTTTGCTAAATTAGGTCCTAAATTATTACTAGCAGTGTTTTTTTCTGACAGCCAAGGTCAAATGTCACTCCAATCCAATGCAAAAACAAGGTATAATTATAACCAGCAGTCACAACACTGAGTGCCTGATGGTATGTTGATCATGGCACCCCAAAATGAGAAACTAGTGGTGGAAATGGGTACCTCYGGGCTAACACTGAAATGTTGACCACAACTGGCCCCACCACTTCTCCATCATTATCATATCCCTTATGCAAAGCCAGTCTTTYTCAGGAATCATTTGGGCAGGCTCAAGATTGGGGCTGGGCTGTTGCTAACAGTGGAAAGTTTGGTGGAGATCATCAATGGTCCACCCCAGCTGTCCATGTAGACATAGACTGTGAGCTCTGAAGCACAGCTCTACACGTGCCCTCCTCTTGCACCAGGGGAGGAGTATGAGTGTAACTCCTGACTGTGTTTGCAGCACAACATTCTTTATTCTTTGCATCCAGATAATGCCCGTGGTTATCCAGCTGAAGTGGATGACGTTAAGAAAGTGTCTTTTTTCTCCTGCAAGCTACCAGTGTCACAGCTTCATTCCAGAAACATGAATATTTGTTTCCACATTAAAATAGGAAAAATTATACTACTTAATATTGTATCATAACAAAGTATAATCTAACAATGCATGATGTGACACTGTAATGCAGATAGAAACCAAATATTGCCCCTTTATAAATATGTCCCCAAAATTCTATAATAAAATCAATACTGATATGTATTTTTATTACTACAATAACAATCAAATAAGAATTGCTTTCAGATCTCTGGGCTAGGCCTCCTGTATATTATTCAAAGCATATCTTTGCTGGATCCTCGAAGACATTCAGCTAAGAATCAGTTCTACTYGTTGTAAAGTAAAGCTATTAACACACTTCTTGCTTTCACCTGTAAATCTCTTTATAAAGATATGTACATGTCAATATCACCATTTTATACATCTCATAGCTAAAATCAAATTACATTAGTGTGCATGAGAGCATTTCTCTCCTAGTGCATGCAATATGGTTCTAATACAGTGGAGACTAGAGCTCTGCTGATTTACCTCCCCCAAATTTCTTACAGATTCGTCAATATTAGAGTTCTTAACCCAAGTTAATTGATTTTCATGTAACTCATGTTAGCTAACAAATCTGTGAAGGCTAGTGTAGGCACTTCAGGAATGCTTGTTGCTCCATGAATTCATGTTGTATTTCTGTGTAATGGTCTCAGAACTTCCCTTTGTTCCCAGATACACAGAATGGGTCACAGTCAAGGCTATATGGATTTTTTGAGCTAAAGAACTTTAAGAGTCACCTGGAGAGGAGAAAATAAGGGGGTTTTTTTTTTCATTGTTTCTGTGTATTTGTGTGCATGGTTACAACGGATATGTATGAAAGACTTGAAAATTTTCCTAAGCTAAACCACATCCTTAACAAACCAAGGGAAGTTTGKTTTTTTTTTGTCTGTTTTAAAGGGGTTTAATGTTAAAAATCCAGGTCTTGCCTACTCGGGAAGACAACATGTCAGCTGCAGAACTAGTCAGATACTGACTACATCCCAAGAGAATGAAGAAATCTGAGCAACTCTGAAAACAGATGTTTTTAGCTATATTCTCTAGATTCTTTACTTTTCTTAACACCCATTTAACTCCAGTAACAAATGAACACTGATGAGAAATGATGTCTTTGTTAAAGATTCAATACCCCTCGAGAGCTCCAAATAAGCATCTGAAATTCCCCAAGAAAGTTCTTCCACAAACAAAAGGTTAATTACATTTTACTGGGTATCTCCGGGTGAAGGCTATTTTTCTGCCATGCAATTACAATAAGAGTAAATTGAAGGTTTTCAGGATTTCAGGGGTTTGATTGATGCATTCATTAATTCACCTTTTCAAACTGAGGAAGAATCAAGTTTTAAATATTTTATTAATCATTTGCATTTTTCTTGAGGTCATTTTTCTATTGTTACTTTGYCTGATTGACTGATACCTGATGGCTGGATCGAGATACCAAAGTCCTTTTTTGTCCCGATTTTCTAAAAAAAGAAGTTTGTGCATTCACACAGTTGGAATGAATTTCTTCTTGCTTGTAACTGTTGAACTATTTGGCCACTTTCAACCAAATTGGACTGAGTTGTAAGTGCTTCAAACAAGTTGTGTTCCAACAGCTTCCAGGAAATTAGGTGGCCAGGTAGGAAAGGGAGACCCTATTTATATCCCACTGCAGAAGAGGCTGCAGGAAGAGCTCTCTCTTTTTCACACAGAGGATTCACACCAAGTTCACGCAGAAAACACAGACAAAGCATTGCCAAAAGTGACTCCTGACTAGACACCAGAAACCACACTGAGGGACGCACACCTGTAGGAAACCAAGCTCTGCTAACCCTGATGCACATCAACCTGTTTGTTTTGGGAAAAAAAAACATTACATGGGCAATGACATTGCAGTTCATATGCTCATCAACTGACAGAGCTCAGACTTATTTAAAGGTTACTTTCCCTGGGATAACAACAGACATGCAACACCTACCTTAGACTTCCCACCCAGCAGCTCTGGCCTGGATAAAAGAATATCAGCTGGTGCTCGTCCAGTATGTGAAGTTCCCACACGGGAATCCATGCATACGGGTGAAGTTCTCACTTAGACCCAGAATAATGCCAATTACCATCACATCTGCCATAATTGGGGGTTTGGTTTGAGGTCAGTGACCTAAATGGGCACTCATCATGCCTGATGACAGTCTTCAGGTTAACATAGTATTATGGTGATCTCACAGTTCCCCCTCCAATCTCAACTGCTGATTGCTCTGACAATTGTTCCAAAGCAAACAGAAAGAATTAATTTACTCTCCAGGCAAGGTCCAGCTTTGATATATTCATGCAAGAATTTGCTCCTGATGCCTGTGTCTACAGAGAGGAGCATGTCCGCCTCATTCAACCACTGAAAAGCCAGTCAAACCACAGGTCCTCACGTTCCAAACATTTCCTTTTTTTCCTAGCAATTGCCTATATGTCTAGAGGATGAAGGATGCTTAGAATCATAGAATCATAGAATAGTTTGGGTTGAAAGGGACCTTTAAAGGTCATCTAGTCCAAGCCCTCTGCAATGACCAGGGACATCTTCAACTAGATCAGGTTGCTCAGAGCCCCGTCCAACCTGACTTTGAATGTTTCCAGGATGGGGCATCTACCACCTCTCTGGGAAACCTGTGCCAGTGTTTCAACACCCTCATTGTAAAAAATTTCTTCCTTATATCTAGTCTAAATCTACCTTCTTTTAGTTTAAAACCATTCCCCCTTGTCCTGTCGCAACAGGCCCTGCTAAAAAGTCTGTCCCTATCTTTCTTATAAGCCCCCTTTAAGTACTGATAGGCCGCAATAAGGTATCCCCGAAGCCTTCTCTTCTCCAGGCAGAATAAACCCAACTCTCTCAGCCTTTCTTCACAGGAGAGGCGTTCCATCTGCCTGATCACTTTCATGGCCCTCCTCTGGACCCGCTCCAACAGGTCCATGTCTTTCCTGTTCTGAGGACCCCAGAACTGGACGCAGTACTGCAGGTGGGGTCTCACCAGAGCAGMGTAGAGGGGCAGAATCACCTYCCTCGACCTGCTGGCCACACTTCTTTTTATGCAGCCCAGGGTACGGTTGGCCTTCTGGGCTGCGAGTGCACATTGTCAGCTCATGTCCAGCTTTTCATCCACCAGTACCTCCAAGTCCTTCTCGGCAGGGCTGCTCTCCATCCCTTCGTCCCCCAGCCTGTATTGATACCGGGGGTTGCCCCGACCCAGGTGCAGGACCTTGCACTTGGCCTTGTTGAACCTCATGAGGTTCACACGGGCCCACTTCTCGAGCTTGTCCAGGCCCCTCTGGGCGGCATCCCGTCCCTCAGGCGTGTCAACTGCACCACTCAGCTTGGTGCCATCTGCAAACTTGCTGAGGGTGCACTGGATCCCACTGTCTGTCATTGATGAAGATATTAAACGGTACTGGTCCCAATACRGACCCCTGCGGGACACCACTCATCACTGATTGCCATCTGGATATTGAGCCATTGACCACTGCTCTCTGGATGCGTCTATTCAACCAATTGCTCACCCACCGGACAGTCCCCCCATCAAACCCATRTCTCTCCAATTTAGACAGAAGGGTGTTGTGGGGGACTGTGTCAAAGGCCTTGCAGAGGTCCAGATAGACGACGTCTGTAGCCGTTCCCATGTCCACTGATGTAGTCACTCAATCATAGAAAGCCACTAWGTTGGTCAGGCAGGACTTGCCCTTGGTGAAGCCGTGCCGGCTGTCTTGAATCACCTTCCTGTCCTCCATGTACCTTAGCATGGCTTCCAGGAGGATCTGTTCCATGACCTTCCCAGGCACAGCTTGTGTGCTGCAGCTGCAGAAGAGCTGCCTAGAAGGAGAAGTGACTGCCCAGGAATGGTGCAAGTGATCAGTTTGAGCAAAGGAACAGAAATAAAGGGTGATGGTACTCAGGAATATTACAGCAGCATAAATATCTTCAGGAATCAGAGCCCTGATGTTCTGGCAATGGTACAAACTTACAGGAAGAATAATCTCCACCCTTGTTCATCTTCATTTAAATGCAGAAGACAATATTTACATAACAATCATGACACCCTCCTGTTCTGCACCAATTTATTGACTCCCTTAGTTGGGTGGCCCAGGAATGCCGGCATTTGTCTGGAGCATCTTCAAGGCTCTTCTCAGATCACTCAGGATACATTTTCTCCCATTTTCTAAGCAAGTGGCTTGGAGGAGGTCCCATGCCCATGCCAGTCCCTGAACAGTTTACTAAGTCTCAGGAGGAGGAGATGCCTGTAAAAATCATGCCTGTTTTCCAGACCATAGGCTCTGATTGAGGGGAATGTTTAAATGTGTGCTTTCATTAATACAGAGAAAACTAACATACAGTGACATCCTGCCCTGTGTGCAGGAACGTAGTCCAGCTGTGGTGGATCTCYGTGAGGGAAAAGTTGTGCTTCCTAAAGAGAGCTTCTTTTTGTTGACTAAAAGCTGAGAATTGAGGGGAAGGGGAGAGGGAAAAAGGGGAGAGGAGCTACTGTCTCTCCCTTTGAAGATATTAATAAGATCATGTTTTGATGTTGCATTTTGAAATAAGAGGATTCCCTTTTTCATTCTACAAATGTGCCATAAAAATGACACCACTGCTTATGGCAAAGCATTAACAAAGACTTTATGTCTATTATTTAACAAGTGAAAATATTACCTATCCACCACTCTCTCAGCGGTGTTATGCTGAAATTGAAATCCATGACTGTCCTCTACCAGCTTAAGCCCACATGCTTCACTTTCTTAAGGATCATGGAAAAAAAGAAAGGCAGCAGTGTAAAATGCTTTATCAGATGCTGACCTTGTGGCGGGAAGTCAGAACCATCTTGTGGGAAAATGAATAACTCCCAGCTCTCARTCTCATTTTTCCTGATGCTGTACATAGCCTTGTCCTACCTCCATGCTCTTGCTAAGCTTTTATTTCATGCAGGACTTGCAGAGGATATCAGGCGTCCATTACATTTATTCCCTTATGTTTTTACAGATACATATATAAATATACATACATAAACCCCCAAATCTAATAATTAGTTCTCCTTATGGCAGTATGAGCACTTGTTCCAACTCAGTCTGCTGAAATAATTAAAAAGGTCTCTCTGCCAAGTGAAGCCATGTTTAGTCAAAAACTTTTCCTAATATTTCTAAACAAAACATGCACAAAAAGTACTTAAGCCTGAACAAAGTCTCCAACCACTAAAAGACAAGAACCATCCAGAAGAAAACAAGTCTTGGATTCTATTTTATCACAATGTATCATTTTTCTCCTTGGTGTATGAAAGTCTCATCAGAGACTCGAATCAGATTTATAGGTTTCCCACAACTGTATAAGCAAGTAAGTAGCAGTAAAGCAGACTCTGTCTAGCTCAGGACAGCAATTACATTGCAACTGTAGAGGAATAGGAGCTTAGTACAAAGTCATTATCAGACACATATTACAAATTCAATATGTGTTGCACATAAAATATGTATGATTTCTCCTTACTGTATATCATGTACCAAAATATAATGTGTTTCTGAGGAAAGAATGAATTTAAAATGAAATATTTTATTGAAAAAACACACAGTTTTCCTGATACAGGTAAGTGGAATTGAAAATTGAAAATATTTCACAACCATCCATTAAAGCATACTTTGAAATATTGTTAGAATCCAGATTTCCTGCCAGAGAAATGAAGTAGAGTTAAATACCCTAAGCAGGAAGCTTGCCTGATAGACACTATTTACCACTAGAAATTTTTATGACATGAAAAGATGATACTTTGCAAGGTAAACACTCACAACCTCAAGTCTGGAAGAGTGCAGACAGCATGTAAAAAACTGCCAGTAAGCGATTTTTTTTTGCATGGAAGAACATGTCTGTTAGAAAGAGGATGATGRGAAGTGAAAAGTGTACAGACTTGGAAAAGTTTAATCAATATTTTGTGATTGTGGGKTTTTTTTTGTTTTTACTAAAATGAAATTTTTTGGAGGGCTGATCTGTTTTTGTTCTGCTTCTACTCTGGCAGGAACCACAAGGGTATGGGAGGGCAGAGAGCAGTTATTCCAGCCGTGTGTAGGATCAGTGCATGCCCACCTCATGCTACCTTCTGGCAGCACCAGGGCAGAAATCACGCTGGAAGCTGGGCTGGACCGTGGGCTGCAGGGAGCTGACAGAGCTGTGAGTGAGCAAAGGATAATGTCTCAGCTGCTATATTTTATCCTGAGGGCTGCACCAGTACTCAATATAAACAGTTTCAAGTGCTGCAAAGGGAGATCTGTGCCTCTCATAAAGTTGGAATACAAAATCTAAGCCAGTCCCTCTTACAGAGAAGTTGCCATAGGAAAAAACCTTACCCCAAAGGCAAGCGCAAATATGGTCTGAAAGATCCTTCCTATGAGAGGGCTCAACAATACTTCTCTGTAGTGCAGGAAAAGTATGCAGAAGAAAAGCACCAGAAACTAGTCAAAGTAGAAACAGGAATAATTGAAGTGGCCACAGGTGAGCTGCAGAAACTAGGAATACAAAAGTACATTTTCTCATATCTGCCCCTTCCAGTCCTACAGCTGTGCTCTCCCAGCCCACAGTGCAGGTGCATTCCTGGGGTTACCTGTGAGTCTGGGTCCCCCCCAGCGCTCTTTTAGACGTGTGAGCACACAGCCACCTGCCTGCCCCTTCTTGGAATGAACTCCTTGCTGATGGAGCCATAACTCCAGAGCACATTTGCCCTTTATGGGTTTGGGAAAGCCTTTGAGTATCATATTTTGTGAAATGCATCACTCTGCTTATCAAGACTTGTGTCTGCCTACATAAGGAATAATGCTGCCTAAGTGTGGAGGAAGTTAATTATGCAATTAATAGCAGTTTACCTAGTGCATCTATATACTTACTCGCAGAAATAGGAAGTGCACTTGAAGTGCTCCCGTTGGTTTGAGAGAGAGCCCGCTGCTCTTCCCTTCCCGGGCTGTCAATCCAGGGAAGCTTTGATCAGGGGAATTTTGTCAAATTGAAAAAAACATGGTCACTGGGCAGTATTTGCCTTCATTGATTTGTAGGTGAAGATTTACGAGTCAATTGTGTTTTAATAATAAACACATAGGTTTACGTTACTTGACAGAAGTCAGCCAGGCTATGTGTTGCAGAGAGCCCAGCAGCGCYGGCTCGGCCGCATGCTGAGAAAAAGTCTTCCCTGGCAGAAGGAGGAAAACCTACAACCTTTTCTCTTACCATCTCCAGTTTAAAAGTTAACAGTTCATATCTCTGAACACTTGTTAACCCACTCTCCAAAAYGTATTCAGGAAACCTTGACAGACTGCTGTTGTTCAGGGCCTTTGCAGRAACTATCATCAAAACTGTCAGTATGGCCATTATTAACATAACAATATCAGAGAGAATCTGAGTTATAGCACTAATATGAGGCTGGCAAGAGCGTGCTCCCACTTGTATAGCTCTCACAAGGAGCAGCAACCCTATCCTGTTGTCACAAAGATTGGGACATGTAGCTGAAAAAAGCCAAGATAGAAATCTGAGTAAACATTTTCCATAAGAACAGATTCTTCCCACTCCCTTCTTTGGAAATACATATAAGGGGGAAGTGAATGTACTCCCATTTACAGTGTTGGCTGAGTTATTTTCTCTGCAGATCCACCTTAAATCCTTTCTTTTTTTTTTTTATTCCCTTAAAGCTGCACATCCCAGCTGGCATGTCCCAATCCTATAAACGTCTCAATATAATACACCATCATTGTCTGATGTATGGGCTTCCATTTGGTGCACGATGTCCAAAGAATATTTCTTCATGCTCGAATGACTCATCTATGAGGAGATTAATCTCTCTGGGGGAGAAATCGGTATCTCTCCTATGGAAGCAAGTTGCTATGCACACATTAGCTGCCGATCTCACTTGTGTTCTTAATATTCAGGGTACAGCTTCTATCTGCCATAAAAATCCTTTTGTCCTTCCCCAACTTGGTGTCATTCTCCAGCAACCCTGCTTGCAAAGCAAAAGGGAAAATTTAAAATTAATCTGTAAAATAGTAGAGTGAAGTAACGCACTCAATGATCCCACTCATTTTTAACTTGTAAGCCTGTTTGCCATTCTTTCTAGGTGCCAGGTAGTCTTACTTACCCTTTTCTTTAGCCTGCAGCTCTTAGCAAGAGGATAAAAGCAGCTGGCTTCGCTAAGTGAAGAGGGCCTATTTTTTGATTTAGATCACCTCCCCAGCTTCTCAAAGAGACAAGGGTTAAGCCTATACCATTTTGGTTGCTGGCAAGGCAATATTTAACAAGCAGTTTCTGTCTTCAAGTGAAATGAAAGCACAACACGCAYGTATCACTCGATGTACATTATCACTTTCTTCTGGCTAGGAAATAAATGTTCCAAATGTTTTCATCAACATGAAAACTTCTTGTGAGCTTTCATATTCCTCCTGTTTGTTTCAAACCCCACTTTCATATCCAGTGAGTAATGGTAGAAAGCAATAAGGACAGTAGCATTATAAGTAAATTTGCAGATACATTAATTCACACTGTAAACTGCAATTTAAAAGATCAGGCAGAGCGTTTCCCCAAAAAGGAGATCTTATCTAAGTAATTATGTTTAAAGTCACAGATTTAGTTTTATGCAGCTTTGTCTTTTATTGAAACCTATCAAAAACCTGAGGCTGTCGCAGCCAGTGCCAGCAAGCAATCTAGAGCTATTAATTAGTACACCCATGTTTTTGCCACAACAAACATTTTAATTTGTCCTCTAAACAGTGTTCATGATATCAGCCCTTTGCTTCTGTTTTATTTTTGTCTGTGTGATATACATTACACATGAGAGAGTCCTACGTCCATATGTCCACAAATTGCAGTGGACATATGGCAGCATACAGAAAAGCGGTCTTTTACATTTTGCATACAGAAGCCTTTGCAACTATTATCATGGAGGCATTACAGCATCCCTTTATGTCATGTTGCTATTTAGTCAAGTTTGTGTCATGTATTTGAACCTTCTCAGCTGGCTTGATTTATTTTAATTGTAGGCATTGGGTTAGTCTATTTGTAACAAGCAGTGTGCGGAAATTGCTCTAGTAATAATTCCTGCAACAAACGTCATTTATTTAGTTGATTATGAAGAAATGCTGGTTATGCTTGCAGAACAGAACAATAAAATGTTTTATTTTTAGACATGTATTGAATGCTATTTGTCATTAGTTCTCCGTCTAATGAAAGGATATATGGGCAACRAATTGCCAAAGACAATGGAAAAAACAGCCCCCCGGAAGGATTTATGTTTCATTTTGAATCCTAGAAAGTGGTGTCATCTCATGAAAAATCTGTCCAAAAAGTTATATCAGTTAAAAAAGCAGGTTGGTTTGAAATGGCCAGACTTTTCAATACAAACTGCTGGCATTTCTTGTAAACAAGGCATGTTTTAAGAGGGAATATACGAAAATGGTCACTTTTAGGCATTTGGATAAAAAAAGTCTCATGAAGAATGAGTGAACTGTTCCTTCCCAGTCAGTGGGAGTCACTGGATGTACATCCACATGGGCAGTGCTGCTAGGGAACTTCCTACCCAACCCCTATTATCTCACTCTCAACATTTTCCATGCTTTCCTTATAAGCAATCTTGTTCCCAAAATATTCTGAGGAAAAGCCAGTGATAAAGAAGAAAGCCAGGAGAAGAGATTATAACTGCATTGGACACATTTTGTACCAAGATATGCTCTAAAAGAGTAGGATTCAGCTCAACTCACTCCAGCTGTCTAAAGGTATGGGCCATCTACTCCAGTCCACTGAGTGGGCACCCTTTCAGGCACCTTCAGAGGTCTCATCCATTTTAAGGAATGAATTACTGCTGGAGGTGTCTTTGTCTCTCCAATGCCTATGGAAAGAGTGTAAATAGGAGCCAGATTAGGTACCTACATGGCTAACTGTCATTTTACTTGGCTGATATTAGGCAAGAGGAACTGCACTCTCAGGTTAAAGTTTCTCCCCAGAACAWAAACATACTGCAGAAGACAATGAAGCCTCTCATTTGCAGTAAAGCTTTACATGAGTCCTTTTATCTGATGTTTTAAGGACCATAGGCCATACTGCCTTTTCCATCCCATTCAAATAGGTGCTCATCTGTGGGACGTGCCGCAGGCACAGCTGGGAACAGGCTTCGTGCTGCTCCACCACGTACCAGCTGCCAGAGGTTCCCAGAGCCAATGCCAGCTGACAGCGCTTGGGGTTCATCGTACCCCGCATTGGCTCTCCCACTCTCTGCCTGACATAAATTATGCAGTACAAAATTGAGCATGGAGAGGGAAAGGGAACAGATCCATTGGGCACAAAACAAGCAAAGTCAGGCAGAAAATCTGCTCCTGTCAGTCTAATCCAGCTTCTTCTGACATCATGGCAGAGCTCTTACAGATGTTGGCAAGAGTGGACCCTTCTCTTGTTATTGCAATGATTACTGTCAGGTGCAAAAAGACATCTGCAACCTTATAAATAATAGTAAAGCAATATCGAGGCTCAAACAGCACCAATAATTTCTCTGTAAAGACTTATTTATGCATACCCAGTTGGGGGGAAAAAAGCCGAAGGGCAAATTGCTACTTCAGTTGTCCTGAGCAAAGCGCAGTCATTCTGCTGTTTCTGGTGCAGGGAGGAGTAGCATCACCGCACACCTCCCATTACTCCTGCGCCAAGCTGGTGTGTGGGGAAAGATCTGAGCGCCTTAATAGTGCTAGAGCCCTGTGCAGACAGACAGACTGACGACAGCTGTGCACCTCCCACATTGTGGCTACCTACTTGTAGAAGGTATAACTAATCTGGTTTCTTAAGGCTAAGCAATAAAGGTTCTGAATATCAAGGTTAAGTAATAAATACAAAGCAAAGGGAAAGTATTCCTTCAATTCTTGAATAAAACATTCCACGAAAGTGCAGCACTAATGGATCTGAAAAAGTAAGCACAATGTAGTGATATAGCACAATCAGATGCGAGCAGTAACGTACCCTTCAGTTCCCTGTTTCCTTGCATGCAGCAGATACAAAGGACTGCTCTTTTCCTTGTATTCGTTAAGCACCTTCCAAGCAGATGACAAGGACAGTTGCCAGCTAAACTAAGTGTGGATTAAAACTACTTTTCATGTGCCCAGTTACAATAGTTACCTGGCAACAAGTATTCCTTTTCTTTCTCTCCCCACACCGGTAATGTAGGCAAAAACGTGAGTACTGAATTAATTTCCAAATTCAATGTAAAACTCCTGCCAGGATGAATTTCTTGGCTGGGATGGAGAGTGCGGCTCCCCTGACTCCAGCCAGTTCCACAAGGACTGTACTGTCCCCAAAGATGGTTCTTCGCTTCTCCCAAGCTATAGGTCTATGGTATAGGATTAAGAAGCATGGCAGGTAGAAGGCAGAGGGATAAGTGATCAAGAACAAATCCGAATTCCTGTTGGCTTAGAGAACCAGTTCAATGATGGTAGTCCTCACCAGACTGATCCCAGCATGTAACTGTCTATTCTCTCTCTTCTTCCTAACAGATTGGACTTTATCTTGGTGGAATGTGAACTTACAGTCCCATTATATTAGAAAAGCACACAGCTCCATTTATGTTGTCCAAATGATGGGCAGACTCCCCAGTGAGGCCGTAGCTCCATTGGGTCTGACATGACAACACACCTAGCTGAGGATCTGTCCCAGAGCACCTGCTTGGTTTCACTGGGCAATCCTCATGCTTTAATTGAGAGAGAGTTGAGGTTTGTTTATTTTTTAAAACCTGGTGTGATKTTATCTGCCTGCTTTTAAAATCTGAGAAATACCGCAGTGCAAAACAACCACTGCCTCCCCATGCTTGGTTACAACAGCAAAAAGGACTCTAAGGCTGAGGTCTGCCTAAGTCTGATGTACCTACTTCTAAAAAATAACTAAAAATGAGAAAATCCTTCCAGTAGCAGACTGGGCGTAGCGTATATGCCAGAAGCATCCTTAATGCTTTGGGAGTATGGGACAAAACAGACTGTCTTATCTGCTGTCACATTATATAAGTGAATTTGTGCACAGTTGTAGGTACAAATACGAACAGCAACAAGCACCACACCCTTAGGTCCAAGCTTATTCCTCTTCTCCCACAATCCCGCAGCTCCCATTTCAAGTCCCAAATGCCTTGGATCAGGAGCCTGGTTTTGTTGCAGTTTCACCTGTACGGATGAGGAGGGAGGTGGCCAAGGGAATCTTGGGAAGCGGGAAGGAGGGTTAAGGGCTTATCCATCACAAGTTGTGTGCTCAGCAGAAGGCAAACACCCCTTCCCCATTGACAGGTGTTTAGATGATTCTTCATGAACTCCAGCTTGGTCCAACAAATGCTTTTCTTACCTAGGTCTGTAGCTGTAACCCACCCCTTTTTTAATCAATTAATTATTAAAATTACTGAAGCTGCCAGTTCTCGCTCCCTTTTCTCTCCACTGCACATCAGCAGAACACCCCTTGTCTTGGTCTCCTACAGGAATTCCAGTTTCTGTAGAGTTTTGCATGTCATCTTCTGCCGTCCCCTCTTGCTTTTCCACCCACGCTCCTCAGCGAGTTTCCTTTCCCTGCTGCTACCCCCAGCTCACAAACAGGCACTGGATGGCATGCATGGACAACCCTGCTGCACACAGTAAGCGGGAGCAGGCTGGCAACAGGCCTCTGCAACCCCGTTCTTATCCCCACCCCGACCCCCAGACACTGCTCAACACCCTGAAGCCCAAACACTTCCAGCACGGCAGGCAGGGCAAGGCTTTCCCCTGATCCACAGAGGGTGCATGGGGAAAAGGCATCCTGCTGCTCTGCTGCAGTATAATCAGAGGGCAGCGACCTCACAGCTGCGAACTATAACCTTTTAGAAAGTGTTTAATGCAGTCTTTATGGCAGCCATTATTTTTACAGTGTTTTCACTTTGAGAAAGAAAACAGAGCAAATGTTTACAACAGCTTAACTAAATAAGCTCAACAGGTGAGGTGCGGCGCTCACCTGGGCCAGCCCGGCCCACCTGGCAGCCCACAGCCCTCAATGGCTGGAAATCAAACAGGGGGGTGGAAAGGGAACTTCACTCAGAAGGAAAAAAGTTTCTTCCCCTGCTTCAGTTTTTGTTTGTTTCTTTAAGTAACAGACTGTTTCAGAAAAATAAACACACAGAAGGGCTCAGGGCAAAGATACATTTTGTATACAGCTTTAATGAAAACATGTTTTTCTTGTTAACACCTTGTTATATCCTAAAATCACAATACAGAAAAAACTGTGAATAAGGCTGTGTGCATAGACATCTCAGATTTTTAATGAAATTCACAAACCAACATAGCTTCCCCCACATGCTCGCCGCTACTACAGCATTAGCATCTCTCGGTGTGCGTGAACCTGGCTGAGTGGTACCTGCGTGCTCTCCCTGCACGCAGTGCGCTGCAAGGACTGCTCGAGTATGGATCTTAGCACTAAACTCTTCTCACTGGGCTGAAAAGTGCACAGAAATGAGATATAAGAGTCAAAGCCACAGGCCAAGAGTATTATTTTTCATTAGAGATCGCTTTTGCAGTCTAACAGACAGTCCGCTTTCGTACAAGCCAAAAGCATCAGTCCATAGACTGGCTAAAATATTAGAGGAATTATTCTGCACAGCCTCTCAGAGTTTGGGGTGGATTTTTGCTTCACTGCATTATGATTAATACATCGGCAAACAAACACTATCAGAAGCTTTTATCTGAGCAGCTTCATAAGGCCCTTCAGGACTCAACATAGCACGTTCCATCCAGGAGATAATATTTCCATTTCAAAAGACTTCAGCAGCTTCTTTCCAGCCAAATTTTGTAATTTAATTCCCTGCTAAACCACATTGGCCAAAACCGCTGGGTTGCAGAAGTTAGATGGGATTCAGAAGACAACCACCGCCACACAGAGCTGGACGAAATGCAGTTTGTTTAAAAAAAAAAAAAAAAGACCCTTTTCTCTGATAATGACCCCAAAGTGACTCTGTTCCCTGATAATGATCCAGAGCCCCACGTTTCTGCAATCTGCTGGGCCGCCATGAAAGAGCAGCACATTGCTGTAATGAGTGATAACAGTCGGAGAAAGGATCTTGGGACAATGCTGACGCCAGAAAGCAGGCGTTGGTTGTTCGGTGGGTAATGAAACCCTACTTGTAACGAGGAGAGAAGAAAAGATGGTACTGGAAATTGCCASTGTTTGAACTCTGAAACTCAGTGGGAGGGAAAAGAGAAGCAGTTTTTGTGAAATACCTTGTTCTCGGGAGTTTCAGAGGAAAATCCATGCTTTGGGGCGCCTGAATGCTCACTCAGATCAACTCTTAAAGAAGCCGCTTGAATTCCATCATACATTTAGTGGCGAGAGGGGGCCTTAAAGCAGGATTTAGACCCACTTTATACTACATTATTAATATCAAGAAGCCATAAAAGACCTTTAGTGTTATTGCAAATCGGACTTTGAATCCCAACAGAGTACAAAAACTGAGGCTGAACTAGAATATCAAACCAGACTTTGGCAAAGTTCAGAAATGAATTTCCCTTTAAAACTGTTACTCAATTTAGAAAATAGATCAGTCATCTGGTATGTGAGCTGCAATTCCCATTAGCTTTGGGGAAATTCTCCTATTGATCTGGACTCCTAGCACAACTTAACTTCTGCATAATAATTACTGTCCTTGGAACGTCGCTACTTTACTATTTGTAAGAGAAAACGACTACAGATTTTATAGGAAAAAAGTGTTTTGTTTCTCAAAAGGATACAGGTCTATCAAACCTGAGAGAGAGTAGCCTCTGGTACAGATGGATAGGTACAATATACCCACTCACTCCCGCTACTTCTTCAGTGCAGATACAGTAGCAGTATTTTTAGCACAGCAGGTGTAGAAAAGGGTAGTTTTGAAAGAAAGAAAACAAGAAAACAAAAATAATGAATTATTTATACAAGTTAAATCAAAATATGCTCATATAAATGTTTAATCAGGTTTTCACCAACTTCTCTCCATATGTTCTGCCTTACTCAACAGCAGATTTCTAATGGAATCACTAAATATATTTTAATAGCTCTTTACATAGTATTATGCAATTCAACGTCTGCCTATAGAGTTTTTTTCATTCAAAGCAGCTACAGTAAGATAAACAATAAACTCACTCAGAGTTAATATTTAAAGAGAAGAATTAGTAAAAGCTAGTGAAGGATTTTCCTTCTACAGCCTATTTGTCGCAGGCAAGCGTTACAGGGGGTCACAGTCATGCAATATATACAGGTACAATGATTGTGCCAGTGCACATCGGGGCAGATGAAGGTCTTTGTCACATCTGAGAAATACAAGTTGCATTCGTCTGACAACTTGCTGGGACAGCCAAAAGAGAAGTCACTCTGGCTCTTGCACTGGGACTCCAGAAGGTACCGAAGCCTCCACTGCTCTTTTTCAATCTTTCAAAAGCATTCAAATGAAATCAAAGCCAGTTGTGGCTTATTATACCTGGTTTGCWTAGTTACCAGCTTTTACCCCACAGGGCCACCTTTTTAGGAGCACCTGAGAACTAAAAGCCAGTATCCTGGGTGGGCTGTCAATCACCACCAGCAATAGCAGCTCCCCAACCAAACCAAAATACCTACAGAGCTCTTCTTCCTTTTCCAGTGCACCAAAAGGCTGACACGCAAGTGCTCACTCCCTCTTTCTAGAACATAAGCAATTCAATACCCCCAGTTTTCCCTCAGCACTAGCCACTCTGTTTCTTGTCTTCCTTTTTATACAAAGCAGCTGGTCCCTGCAGATTAACAGAGCCCAGCTGCATCTGGTCTCCAGCCACTTAACCCTTTCTGAGCTGGTTCCTCACCCCTGCAAAAGAAAGCAGGATTGTCAGCTTTCCAGGAGCCTCCTGCGGTTTGCAATAGGAGCATCCCTACCAGCAAAGACAGTCTGGGTTTTAAAATGGGGACAAAAGCTTGCCATGGTCTGAAAAGATTTTTATTTTGTATAGTAAGCCTAACTCTTTATAGAGCTTAGAAACAAGAGTGTGAGAGAATTAAGCAGACTTGGAAACAATAATGTCATACACAAATGTATTAAGGATTTATGGACATTATTTTATAACTTGTTGAGTTTCATGTGGAATGATCTCTGCTCTGTAACTACCTTAATTATTTTGTAAAATACTCTACTGTTATGCTGTTGCTCTTTAAGCATGTCGCGTAGTGGTTAAAAAGTATTTAGACAAATTGTGCACCTGTATGAAATTCAGAGGGGGCCAGAGTCCCTATTCAMAAAGGTTTATTCTTAGGGCTTGTGAAATCCTCAGAAACACAAGGTCAATATTATATAGGTATTTGTGATGGCTGCAGCATTTAGTACCTGCTGGAGAAAATCACAAAAATTAAACAGTAGTTTTGTTGAAAATGTCTATGTATGAATTTAGCTATGCCTGCAGTAAGAATATCTTTAAAAATTTTACATTGGCTATTTTTTTCACCAATATAAACTTCTGAAAAATCCTTTGAAATTAGGAGTAAAGGTGTTTGAATAAAATGTATTTGCGGAGAGAGCTTCCCTCTTTAGAAATAAAGTGTTTTTTTGATATCTCTAAGTACAGAGCAACCATCGATAGCTTAGGAAGATGACAAAGGGATAATGGAGTTGAAAGAATAAAGGTCCATGAACTTATGAATTTACTAAGACTGTAGATCCAGTAACCTGTTGTCTCCCAATCCTTCAGGTTGGTTTCAATTAATGAAGTTATTTCTCCATCACTGTAGCTTTCAGCTCCTGCTCCCACCAAAGAATTTCCTCTTTGGAAAGCTGTTGTACCCTTTCCTGGCCATTCTGGTGTGAGACAGCAATCTGCTTAGTATCAGTTATATTGTCTTCCAAGTGAGCCATCTAAAGGACACTCAGGACTCACATAACTGCAACTAGAGCTGTTCTCCAGCTCCCCGAATAGGCACCCAGACAAGCCTGGATGCCGCCACTCATCTTTCCAGACATTATGTAGTTCGGCTTTCGCTGTGATGGAAACACTTCTCACTGCGTCTGCGTCTCCTCTCTCCAGCGCTGGGAGGAACTGAGGCTGTCCAAAAGAAAGAAGCAACTGCTCACAGCTTAGCCCAGCCATTAAGACTTTCTGAAAACTCAAAAGATGTAGAGCAATTACCCACCATTCTAGCCCACCTCAAGCACATCCCGCCTCCAGTGGACTTTCCTGTCTTTGGACACATTTTAACAGCTCCTTTTACGGGACCCCAGCGGGTTGGCTTGTATCCTCTGAAGCAGAAGGTTTCGTCTAACCTCATCTGAGCCAATATTTTTCCACATGAG
Organism: Oceanodroma leucorhoa; assembly: GCA_030449065.1. Classification (NCBI taxonomy): domain Eukaryota; kingdom Metazoa; phylum Chordata; class Aves; order Procellariiformes; genus Oceanodroma; species Oceanodroma leucorhoa. The sequence continues at coordinate 15,207,607 of JASVER010000004.1, read as the reverse complement.
AGTCATGAAATTCATTGCTTCATGATGTGCTTCTGACCCTGGGAAGCCCCAGAGCTACAAAAGACAGAGACAGCTGTTAGTCTAGTGGAAACTGCCAGGTTTGCGAAGACCTTGCGATGGACCCAGATCATCAGCAGAAGTAAAGGGCCCTGGGGGAAGAGCAGACCTTACCTCAAGTCAGACCRAAAGGAGAGCAAAGGGGAAAGCAGGGAGGAAGAAGAGTTAAAGTGAAAAGAGAACAGCTAAAAAGTCTAACTCTGAGMCAAGGAGATCAGCTGGAGACCTGCTTGTTTGTGCAGGGTGATAGCTGAGCTGGATTAGGACTGGACTGAAGCAAATGTGAGGCAGAAGAGTATGGAAGGGTCTGGTCAGGYTGGGAGGCAAAGGGGTTTCATACAGAGATGTATAAAGTCAGAAGATAGTACAGAACATAAACTTYGGAAACTAAGACAAATATTCTTAGAAATGGAGTATTAATTGTCATTTTGAGTCCTCTCTTTCCTGTGGTGCTTATAACTGCACTAACAGATCAATATACAATGTTGCCCTGAGTGCAGAGTCTGTATGCTTTGCATAAAGCAGGCAGGGATTTCTGGGGGGAAAGGAGGGGAATTGAGCATGAAGGACCTCAGAAGTTCCAATCTGAATGATCTACCTTTATTTCTGAGCAGAAAAAAAATGTAATCCAGAGTCACTGCAGTCTCCATCCACTGATGCCCTGCGAAACAATGGATGCAAAAGAGGAGCTGGTTAAAACCAGGCTGTTACTTAAGTGGCTGAGAGACCCCGTCACTCACTGCAAAACCTAAAATGAAACTGCCCACCACTTCCTACACCCACTGATCAATCCCCTCCTGGCCTCCATTTTTCATCCCGTAATATTCAGATCAAAGCATTCTTGCCATACCGTCCCTTTTCAGAGTATAATGTAAAAAGGTTAATAGTTGAAGGTCACCAGCCTCCGTCTCTCACCACCTTGTCTGCTGCCATGCCCGGTAAGAGCACGCGTGGCAGCTGGCGCGGGGCCGGGGCGCAGCCTCCCGCTCGCCGGGCGAGCAGATGCGCCGGGCTCGGTGCCGCCATCGGGGTGCACCTGTTGGCTTGCCACCATCTGCTAGCCAAAATGGTGAAAAACCACACCCAGCGCCGGCCGGCTGGGGAAAGCTTAATCTCTTCCCCACAGGCTCCCAAACGGCGGCCACGGCACAGGCCGCACAAAGACCCAGAGGGGCTCGGCTCGGCCCCAGAGGGCACCTAATCTCCGGTCATCGCGGGGGGCTGCTGCTTGCGCTGACAAGAAAGGGCTCTTTAAATAAATCTAGAGAGCTATTACCTGACAAGAAAGCATCGTATAAACTGCCCTTTTTTTTTAAAGAAAGAAGGGTATTAGGTTAACATGGATACAAATATTAAGTAAACTAAGCTGTGGTGGTATTTTTGAAGACTATTTAGCGATGTGGAAGCGTTGTAAAGACACCGGTGCGGGTCCTTGCTAATTGGGATGACTTGCAAGCTGCATAGCTTGAACACTTGCTTTGGAAACCGGAGACTGAGCTCAGCACATGCCACAGCCGTTTCCTATAAAGAACTACCCAACCTGCTGGTGTGAGCCCCACCAGCCAGGGTCAGCACTCTCCAAATACACACGCCACGTGAAACCTGTCACCAAAGCACATAAAATGCCTTTATCATCAAATTTATAAGAAAGCAAGAAATACATGACACACAGATAGGATTTATGCAAAAAATGCAGGTTATTTCAGAAACTTCCAATCTCTAAGCTAACCACAACAAAATACTGCAGAAATAGGACGTATAATTGCACGACCTGTTCAGGCTCTGTTTCAGTTATCATTTTCGACGCATTTTCCAGCATTCAGTTTAACAGCGAGGCAATAAGACGGATGCAAAGACAACCTGCTAATGCTGAACCTTGTCTTGAGCCCTTCTTGTGAAGCATCAGTTTCGTCAGGCTGCAGTAGTAGCAGCCTCATCACCTCAACTCTTGGCTTCTTTATCAGGCACATCTGAGCTTTTTCCTAGCATTTCTCCCCATTAAATGTAGAAAGTCGTCACCTTACTCTCCCTTAGGCTATCCCCCAGTTTCACGGTAATCTAGGACTTAATTCTGTAATAGCACATACTCTCCAATCTTCCCCGTCGCTAACACATTGGCTCATGCTGCGCTTTGGACAGGCCCAGATCTGCACAGGTGATGCTGAGAACTGGGGGCAAGGCTGGTTTTCACCCAATCTCTGTGCTTACAGGCAGCATAAAAGCAAGATCCCCATCTCTCAGACCCTGAGCACAGCTACTTCTTTACATCAGCACCCTGTACTGTTTGTTTGCTTTTTTTTGTCCAGCTGTGCATTTATATCTGAGGGCTATACAGGGAACTCTCTGAGACAGAGACTCATCTTTGTTATGGGTCACTGCGCTACAATGAGACTCCAATTTTTTTTTTTTTTTTTGTCTTCCCTATCAGGTACCTTCATAGAAATATAGCAAATAAAATAATGACAATATTGTGAGAGCTGCTCATCACCTTTAGGCTCTGAATTCTCTGGGGAGAATTATTTTGCTACAGGATATTTTTTCAAGGAAAATACTGGAAGTTTCATCATTTGAAATATTTTAATTTAGAATCGATAAAGCAGTGGAGAATGGGGTAATGATCTTACATCCGGAGGGATTAGGACTTTTCTATCTCTAAATTTGCAGAAGATATCTGAAGGCAAACATTGAATAGAAATGTATTAAATTACTGTGAGCAATCAAAATTTTTTAAGAAAGTTAAATATTAAAATATATAAATAAATTACAAGTTTTCCCTTTAAAATATGCACAAGGTAATTCAGAGSAAATGTTAGAACAAGTCCTTCTGCTAAATTAGTTGCAAGGTACTGGTGGCTACTTTTCCATTTACACTAATGATGAGAAATGTAAAAGGCCAGCTTCTTAATTCAGACTGTTCATTTCAAGAGGTTCCAAGAACACTTATGCTAGATGTGTCTGTCTAGCTAATCAGACAGTTTCTTCTCTCCTTTTAAGACCGAAACACAATTACAGAACCTGTAGTTCCAATCTTTTCATTTCCCCCACCCCGCACTAAATATATTTCAATGTAAGGAACACTGGAGGATGATAGAGTTGAATTAACACCCTTAAACTAAGCATATTGCATTCTCTTAAATCAATGGTTTCACTTCTGCCCTCAAGCAATATGTGATTTGTAAATTTGAGACATGCTACCTTTAGGCAGTAGGCAATTTCTTTAAAAACACTAAAGTAGGCAACATATGGTGGCACTGTGCAATATGAAATTGTTCTAAAGATACAAGTTTCCAGCCTCAGTGGTACAAGCCCAATTTTAAATAAAACATAGTATCATATGGTTCCTGCTTAAACACTGCAGTAAAAAAAAAGTGGCTATATGGTCATCCTCTAAACAACAGAGGGAACAGTTTACACACGTACACTTGGAAACCCACTGTCTATAAACACASAGTCACCCACTACCTTTCAATACGTGTAAATACTGAAATATGACAGCTTGTGTATTTGCAGACCTTTGTAAGCTCATGGATTTCTCTCTTTTTATTTTTATTTTTGGTTTAATCACACAAACAAACCATGGGTATTTTTTGTTGTCAACACATATGTGTATCTCATAAACCACACATTCTATGTTCACATTTTTCTACCGCTGAGACCAGCTGGGTCACATTAGTCATGTCGAAGCATGTCAAGGACTATAACATGTAATTCAGTCCAATGTTACGGTGAAGGTGAATCTGTTCCATTACCCATGCAGAGAGGGGATAGTGGTATTTTAGCTCGGGGACATGACTTTTCACTTAAGTCTGCTTTTATTGTCAAATGCACATATAAATTCCCAAAGCATAACATAACTTTCTATCCATTCGTCACAAGGATAGGAAAGAGATTAGAGGAGGAAAATATGTTTTAGTATTAGTCATCAATTATCTGATCTAGTAGCTTAACAATTGATTTGAGAAAGCATAGGACTGGCCTTGGAAAAGAGAAATTATTGTTGTGCTGGTATGTATACAGCCAGAGCCCAACTTCTATTCCTATTTTTGGTGTTACAAAACCTGTACAATTAATTAGGTCTGTAATTTAACCTTGCATATGTTGTACCTCATTGTTCCTGTCTGGAAGACAGAGAACTCTTCCTCGTGAATAATTTTCTTGTGAAATAGGGATAAAGAAGGTTATATGAAGGCTTCGTGTACTTCTGTCTTTGCTCTATAGCCATTATGTATTCTCCTTCCYACAGGTGGACTTCAATAAGAGGAGTCTGAATGGTCTGACACCTCTAATCAGTCATTAATTATAAAGGCCTCTTGCCTTGACCAGGTTGTCTCTTAGGCTCAGACTACTACAGTATTTTTATATAATGGTCTATGGTAGCGGAGGCAGCTGGACTGCATGTTGGTAAGAAAGCTATGAAAGAGTCATTGGGAGTCAGGATTTCTTCTATATAGGAATTTTACAAGTTGTATGCTGCGCTATCGACGGTGCCAAATTCATCAGTTGTCCTCAGCCATAGACACTGGAAAGGAGAGTAGTGTTATGCTCCTTTGGGAAGCATGGAATTGGATTAATCAAGACGCTTAGTGGATGCATCAGCTTATTCCTGTGGCAAGCATATTCTTTACAGACAGATGTCCTTTAGGCTAGTCCTTTGAAACTGGATATTTAAAGGTGTTTAGACATCTAATACTCATTGACTTCAATGAACTYAGACACATCCCTTTAAAATTCTGACTCTTATCCATGTGACTATAAAAGGGCTAGGACATGGCTTGCTCTTGTTCAGTCCCCATCCCCATTTCATCATCTTACACAAGGATTCAGCAATGAAAAATCGTAGATAAGAACAATGAAAAGTCACAGATGAGCTAGAAATGTTTCATTAATTCTGGGAGGTTTTCTTTTTTTCCTGGTGAAAAGCTTCTGAATCCTGTCTCATTGGGTATTTTTCAGTGACCCCAAGACACCAGAGCATCACTGCATGTTGGCGTATGTCTTCTGCTGCAGAAGGCCTCCTGGGGTAGACCAGAGACATGGTGCCCTCACCTTGTCTAGGTCGTGGTGCCAYTTAGGATAATTAGCTAGGGCAATTACACCAATTCTGTGGTTGGCATGTGACCTGGCAGTAAAATAAATATATTATTTAAATTTCTTTTCTTGGGCATCATCTACATTCAAATCAGCTTCGGACATGCCTTGATGAGTACCGCAACCCCTTTCTTTGTAGATTCTAAGTCAAGTGTAAAAAGCAAAACTATCTTTTCTGTGGCAGGCTTACATGCGGGTCTCTCCACTGTGCATCTTCCCTATTTTGAAAATTTCCACAAGATTTATTTGAGTTAGTGTGCTCTATAATGGCTAATCTTATTACACACATTCTTAACCAGGGTTTTTCATCTGTTGCTTCTACCTACTTTTGCATCTCACTTGTTGTGTAAGTATACTGCGTAATTATTGTATCTGTGACTTCTAACCAGATTTTTGGAAAGACAGATGGGTTCCTTCTTTTGCACAACTAGGTATTAGCTGTGCTGAAGTGTAATGAATTGTGAGCTTTTACAAGAGATATTGATCTTACTCCTGCTTTTGTTTTACTTGTTATGGCACTAATTGTCTCAGGGTTGTTTGCATGATAAACAGAAGAATGAGATTACACATGTGGACTACAATCAAAGTAATGATGCCAGGTAAATATTTTGTCACTACTATTAATAATGGCAATTATGGAGTCCCCTTCACTTCAGCAGAAATAAACACATGTAAGTCCCTACAAAAGACACACTACAACTTGAAAAATTCAAGACCAAGAGCAAGTTAGACCTTGTACTGTAGATGAGTCAGGAAACAGCGGCATGATATGACTTTTCTCCATGGTTTTGTATCAACATTAAAATGCTTCTGTTCATAGAATGTATCAAAGATTTGTATAGTTTGACAAACAGACAAATATAAGGTAATTAAAGGAGCAGCTCTATGATCCTTAACTAAAACTGGATAGTTTCTTGCTCTACTTTGACTTCTGATTTTTCTTTCCAAATAATGTCTTTTTATAGCCCCTGGTAACATAACAGTGATAAAAGAGAGTTAAGTTTCAGTTTTAGCTTACAGGGCCTTTTTTTCAAGAGTTGAAATCCAAAAGGAGTTTTTGCTAACTTGCAAAGCTTGCACTGTAACTAGGTTCATTTTTCAATTAATTAGTGATTCACCCCAGACAGCCAATCTAGTATTTGGGTACATATCTTTGGAAAAGTTCCCAAAAGCAGCACACGGTTACCACGGTTACACCCACAAGTGTATCAAGTCTACCTAGAAATGACCGACCACAGGTTTAGCTGGGCACCTGCACATACAAGTGCTGTGACCTGTGAATACAATGCATTATAATGATGTACAAAAACTATATTTGCTGTGAATAAAATTAGATGAAAGAATGCATGCAGTGTTGCAAAAATCCTGGTAATATTGTCAGGCAGAGGACATTATGACAGTCTTTCTCCTGCTCCTGCCCACTTCTGCTCCCACCCATAGAAACCAGAAGAACTAGTTAGCTATTGGATTGTGCTACCAAGTTAAGTGAGATGTTTGATTAGATTCTCAAAACTTCAGAGCAGGTTGGCCTGCACTTACATTCTCACAACAGGTAATATTTGTTGTATTACCTGGCGGCAGCTAAGAATCAGGTGAAACATGACAATTTTGATTAAATTTTATCAGAGCTCTGGGACTGTTCGAATGGGAAAAATCAAACAAAAGTAAAATGTTTTTAATATTGTGATAGAGACATATAAAATTTGTATGTACTTTTATGCAGAAGTGGCTTTGACAGAAATAATTTTCAGTACAGAAAATGTTCCTATTCCTGTAGAGAACTGCCCCAAAACTCTAAGGCAAGCATGTCTCTGTGTGGAGAATACACTGCAAAGAATAGGTGGTAGATTTGACAAGTCTCTCTTTTTCGTCTCTGCCTAACACAAACAGGATAGCACATGTAAGCTTTATTTCAGATCTCTCAAATACAGAGCAGAGGAAATGTTCTCATGAACCCCTGCAAAGAGAAGCCATCAAACTTCACCTCCAAGCTGTAAAACAGTATCATATGCTTCAGGTACTATGATGTATTCCTACTTGCAAATGTCCTTGTGCTGTCTGGATCTCATAAATCAGATCTCAGAACAATAGAAAACTGACATAGAAGGAGCTTGATAAACTGTCCAGTTCACCTCATTTCCACTGCTGCATGTTTTGGGTTGTTTTGTCAGCCCTTGTTTCAAATGGGCCAAGTGGGGAGGCTTCCATAATATCCCTTACAATTTTATTCCATTGTTTAACACATCTCATTGTCTGGAAATTTCCTCTTGTACAGCTTGAAGTTCCTCTGCTTTAATTTCATCCAGTCGTTTCTTGCAATATCCCCTCTGTAGCAGGCATAAATATTTAATCTTTCACTTGAGGTTTAAATCGTTTCAACAACAGTCAAAAGGAATTGAGCATTTGCAYGGATAATAGAAATATCTAGAATCATTATAGCTAGGGACAATGTGGATTTTGGAAAGGAGATAAAACCCTTGTTTGAGAATTTTGACCACCCTTTTACTACCAGAAATTATAAAGGGACCTTCCTGAGTGCAGACTGGGTCTTGTCTGACTCCTCTGGTGTTCTTCAGCTCTCCCTTGTTCCCAGCACCTGCTGTGGACCACCCCCTGAGAGGGAGTGCTTGGAGTATTCTGTGATTTCGGGGTCCTCAAGGACTTCAAAGCCTGCTCCTGTCTGATAATTCCCACATTCTTATGACAGAGAAATGGGAATTTCACAGCAACGGGAAACATAAATCCTATAAGTTTTTCAGTGATCACCAGTAACCCTTAATTGTTGTGGCTGGATTCACAGGGAAGAAAGGAGGGAAAAGCTTTTAAAGGTTATTCTATCTTTCTTTAATCATTTACCCCACTCAGAAATATGAACATTTACTACTATTATTCATGTCTGTTCTTAAAGGTCTGCACTAACATCATAACTTCAATCTAGTGTTAGCTGAAGTCAGAAACTTCACATGTGCTTGCTCACTACTCTGAGCGCTAGAAACTTGTGGTGTCTTACCACACTTGAAATTCTTCCCCACTCTCCACAGTCCCTAATAATATCCTGGACATGTACCTTCATCTATATTCATGAGAGTGCAGATGCAGCCAAATTAGTGGCAGCAAAGCACATTTTACACTGTAGAAAATACAATCTGTCTTCTTTTTGATTTTTTTATTAAAAAAAAAAGTTTTATTTAAAAAAAAATCAGACAGTAAGATTTAAATTCAGCACCACCCGTTGCAAGAGTCTGTTTAAAAATGCACAGCTGGCTTGATGATGAGTGACAAATCAAAAGTCAGAGTGAAACTTCCCAATCATCTGAGCCCTTGCCACCCGATTAGCAGAAGAAAAACAGGGCAGATGGAGGGAGACGCAGCAGTTCGGAGGGAACAGATGGCCACTACGAACTTGATATATGAAATTAATAACACTTTCTCAAATACAATTAGTAGCAGGAATACATTACCTGAATTTTCATAACTGTGAGCAAGCTGACATTAAATGAGGTTTTTCAGATTAACAGTCAATATAGCATTGATATTTGGAGAGAAATAAAAAATTATATGGAAAGTAATAAGGACCTTTCTGCTTTTTGTGCTATAACTGATTATGAGTGCCCAGCTGCACAAAGCCTGCATGATTCTATAGTTTGAAACTCCCCAGATATCTGCTTTTATGATTAACTCATTTATTTCTTAAACCAAAGACAGGCGCCATGAGGTTTTGCACAGATTCTGAAGAATGCATTGTGAGAATCCGTATTACGGTGAAGGTTTCTTCTGTCCTTACGGCCAAAGGCTTATATAAATCTGGAATATAATTTTCAGAAACGAAGACTGGTTTTGGAAATCTAAACTGAGATGTCTTAATACGCCGTGACTTCTCGTGTTTCAACACCTTCTGAAAATCAGGTCCATTTAATTTGTCTTTRATTGGGCGTCCAAAATAATTAGCCTGCTTTGAGAAGGCTGATTCCTGCTTTTATAGATATTCTGTACAAAGGGGACAGGATTCAGAACAAGAACAAGGAAAAATATGTAATACATTTCAAAGCCCGGCTCATGGCTTGGGAAGAAACAACATTACAGCACTGCACATAAGCCAGCTCAGTGGATTGCACTGACATACTCCGCCTGGGTGGGTGGATGACAAGTATCTTGCTTGGTTCCCTACAAGCCCTGGCATACCTAGAAGGATGATTTAGTAGGTGTTTCTTTAATCACATCTACTGCCACTTTTTCATAAACCAGTGGTGGCATAATCAGCTGAGAGGTCATTTTCTCAGCTAAGAAGAAAGTGTTATAAAGAGAATGAATAAAAACAAATACTGATACTCTCCTAAGGCAACAGAAGTAAAAATTATTGTCTTCAAGCTAAAATTGGCCTTTCCAAAGAGTGTGCATACACACAGCAAAGAAAGCATTTTCTTTTTCTTCATGAGCAATTTTTTACTGCAATGCAACAACTGTCATTGGAGAACTTTAAATTTGGGGTTGGACCCTGCTGCCATTCATGTTGGTTTATCAAGCTGAAGTTCAGATGTATAAAAAGGACATTCTGGAAAAGCCAAGATGGGCTTGGAAGCTCAAGAGTTACTGTAGAAATATTTTCCTGAGATAGTCTGAAACAAACAATGTAATTTTTAGCCTATAAGTATTAAAGAGTTTGTTCTGCGTAGAACCCTCTTGAAAGGCCTAAGGGAACCTTTTAGTCCTTTGCTACCTGATACCTGGGATGATAAAGAAATGTAGTTGAGTTTCTTCCTTTCAGTGTCACACAATAGTCACTTTTTTCTTCCTTTCCTCTCTGTTTTGTTATTTTCTTTATTGTCGTTTCCCCAGCCATAGCCGACAGATGCAAATGTAATTTGTTTATGAATCACAGCACATATTTATGTGAATATACCATATGAATATGCTTGCAGTATGATTTCAGCTGGGTGAATACTGCAAAAGATGATTTGCAAACACTGCTATGAATAAAGGGCATGATACAAAGCTCATTGAGATCCATGGGATGACTCCTGTTGGCTTCCAGAAGTCTGGCTCAAGCTCCAAGCCAAGACTTCCCATTCAAAGGAATTCTTGCTCTCCAGTGGTYTGTTGTTCATGACTGTTTATCCAGGCAGAGCTTTGTTCGTGAAAATACTGGGGAGAAGCTTCTACTTGGGGTAATGCACATTCCTGCACAAACACATGAATTTTTTCAATGACTACATATGGTCATATGGAAGTGTTATCAACACAAGAATCTATGAGTAATCATTATTAATAATGGATACAGCAATGAACTATGGAGTCATAGACACATGCATTTTATCTAGTTCTTCAAACAAAGATTTTTCTGTCTCAAACAGAGCTGTCGGTGCAAGATTAGGAGGCAACAGAGCTGCATCTATAGCAAACAAGTAGAGCCTGGCCTCGTGCTCCCTGAAGTCAACAGCACATTTCCCACTGACTGCAACAAAGGCAGGATCAAGACTGTTGTCAGCACTGTAACTTACTTAAAAAAAATGTTGAAAATAGAAATGAACTTGGGCTTTAGGTTTCAGAGTTTTTAAGTATTTCCTGATTCCTTTAAATTTCAGTTCTGCAGGGTGTCATTTCAATGGACGTTGAACTCACAGGATCTTATAGAATTGGGCCACTGCCAAAGGGCATAGCTGTTAATCAGTCTTGTATTCATGGACAATGTCTATTGTCTTTACTCAGATAAGCACGATTTGGCCAGAAATACCATTTCTCACACCAGACACACAACAATATGATTAGCATCAAAACCTAATGAACAGTAATGAGAAAAAGTGTTCCAACAACAGAATGAAAATGTTTTTTAGTGGAAATGTTAAAGCATCTCTTTTCGGATTCTCACTGCCAACATTTAAGTTGCAGAATTTGGTAATGTTTATTCTCCAACTCTAGAAACTCCTTACAACTGCCTTCAGTCTTGTCTTTTTCACTTCCTTGCATGGCAGAAAATATCTGCAGATGACGATACAAACTGGCACCAAACAAAATCTTTCTATGTATGTATTTAAACTTTTGCTGTTCGCTTGACTCAGTGACCCAGCGGTATTGTCCAGAATTGCATTAACCAGTTCCAGGCAGTGGAGACAAAAATTCCTTTCATTCATCAGCAGATAAGGAGTTTTGACAACTCTCCCTTGGGAGCAAGAGGGGAAAAAAAAGCAAGAAGAGATTACAATGTAATAATGCAAAAAGCACAGTCAAGGAGCCAAAGAAAGACTGAAGGAAGCTGTAGGGCTGCCTGGGCAGACAGGGAGACTGCTATCAGAATTGAACAAGAGAAAATCCAGATCCCCCTTCCACTTTTCTACCTGTTTCTTCTCAATGTCACTATCAGTGCACAGAGTGATATAAAACAGGTCCAGCAAGTATTCCAGTAACTCCTCAGGACCACCAGGGCAAAACCAAAAACATTCAGGGCTTGACACTTAACCAAGGCAACATGCCAAGCTTATCACATGTGAAAAAGCCTTGTAGAGGAAAATAATCATCTTCATGTTCACAGGGCCTGGGTGTTAACTCTCCAAAGAGTCTCCTGTATTTTCCACTCTTTTGACTATTGCAGCTGAGGGTGTTATTTGCATGGAAATTCAAACATCTGAACAGATTTCTATTAAGTACAGACCATGGGAAGGAGCCAGAGGTTTCTCTTTTGCATCATAATACTGATTAGAGATAGGGTGCTTTCTTGTTACCGCAGAGGCTTGCGTGGTGAGATGACCTGAAGCATGGCTGACTTTCTATGTGATGCAGAAATCACTCAAGGAGCTGAGCAGAGGACAGCAGTTCCACTTTCACAGAGCCTTCAGAGTTTCAATTTTTTTTTTTGCAGTGGAACATGGTGTGGAAAAAATAAACTTTTCAAAAACATTATATAAACGGCTTGTGTCAACAAGTTGTAGTGACCCCAGACCAGAAATGGGGCCCCCTGCCCAGCTGACTGCTAGTATTTGCTTCATGTGTTTCTCCACCTCTTACGCCTGGAGCCTCCAGGTCCAATACCAACACATTTGGTAACGACACCTTACTCAAAATGTTCTTTTTGGCTCCTACGCGGGCTTTCCGGGAGGAGGTGGAGGGCTGGTTTTCCACTAGCCGTGAACAAGGAAGACGCAAATTCAAGTTCCTGTTCTTCCAGATTCAGGGTATGAAAGATGAGACTCGACTCTTGCATGTAGGACTTTCCCTTTGTTCCCCTCTCCTCAAATCACCCAGAGCAGTGGAGCACACAGAGAGCTCTGTTGCAGCTCAGTGCAGCTCAGCTCCACTATGTTTACTCCGCTCCTAATCTTGAACAAAGCTTGCTGCTAAGCCTCTTGTAGCACTAGATGAGGGCAAACTTTGAGTTTAGCACCCCATGTTATTTGAAGGTAGCATGCAGTTCATTTGCACCTGAAGATGCATGATCCTGTGCAATGCTGAAGGTCTCACATCCTCAGCCCTTAATCACAAGTAAGTGTTACACATTAATCAATGTTAATTACAAACATCATACACACACACATGCAGCCATTCAAGAAAATGTCACTAATTTTAATTGGATGCTTCCAAACATATTAAAATTGTGTCTTCTTTTCTTCCATTGAACACTATTTTATTCATCCTCATTAGATTCCTACCACCTGTATCTTAAGTTCCCCTCTGATATAATTCAAAATTCCTCTTGCATTTACTTTCTTTTGAGTGAGGACTTGCTTCTCTGAAATACTGCATATGTGCTGAGCACTTTCTGAGTACTCAGCTCTTCACAACTCAGTGACACCCAGCTCCACAGAGTATCAGAAATTCTGGTATTTGGGAAATCATGATAATTTTTCTGTTCAAAGCCACAAGCCTTTTGCACCCCTATCTGCATTTTGGCTGGGCAAGTGAAAGAGGTGAAGGCAAAGATGAGCACAATGTTTGCATATTCTCAGAGAAAAACTTCACGAGACTCCTTTTTGAGGGGTATGGGAGTTGCATACATTATTTCTATCTGACGCTGGAGGGACATTGAAATATTCATTTAATCAGCATCTAACATTGGCAGGTTTCAGAGCACAAACTTTAATTTCTCACTGGAATCAAATGGAATGACAATGACAACTACAAATAAAAGAGATACAAATTCACAAGCTGCCCTTGCTAAAAACATCAATTGCTTCAAAGTAATTATTGATATTGTCAGTTAAAAATAAATAAATAAAAAAAGAAAGCCTACAAGCTTTTTAAAGAGGATATTTATGAGCAATGGGAATGTCAACAAGCATCTGAGGATGAGGATCCAGTAGGTTTACTGTTGAAGAGACATGGCTTGATTACTACACATAGGATCTCCATTACATTGGTAACACGCATTTATGAAACATTATTGATATTTTCCTGCAGGTAAAGACAACATTGTTTAAGAAACACTTACTTACTTTGACTCTGTTATTTTACTTACCAATCTATTAGAGAGACTCCAAATGCTGAGGGCACTGTGATGGCTTTGTAGAGGTCACCTGGGTCTCTGTCCCACATCATGTAGCCTCTAAGCTAAAGAGCAACAGCTGGAGACTGGAAGAGATACAGAGAAATAGCTGTATTTTTTACATATGTCTTGTGCTATGGGTTTGCAATGATGTATTATGTAGGTAAATAAATACCACAGTCCTTGTAGGTAAGTCAAAAAACTGAGTGAAACTGATGGTTCTGCAGGTGAGAAGCAAAAAGCACTAATTCCTTGCCTGATTGTTTTGTATAGAACCATGGCTTAGTAAGAGAAAGCCTTTTCTTTGTCTTTCAGGAATAATAAATAACCAGACTGACAGCTTCAGACAGAACTTCCTAACTCTTTCCAGACAGTAAAAATGTTGCCTTCTGATTGTTGTCCTTTTTGCCTAATTGCTYTTCCTGGGCTTTCCGTGGATGGTGAGTTCCCCACTCATGGAGCACGCCTTTGCCTGGAGATAGTCTGAGGATCCCTCTTCTGACCTTACGCTTTCCCTCCTTCCCTCTCTGAAGAACTTGCTTTCCTGTGTTCCAGTTTCCAGGCCCATCTGCTGCCCTCCCACACGTGGCAAAGGGCAACAGATGGGTGATAATCATGCGGAAAAAGGCAAATGGAGGCCATGCGGAGGGGAAATGCAGCTCTGTGGCATCGTGCCCTGGCAACACAAAGCCACCACTAGTCATCCACCACACACACACTGTGAATCCGTCAGTGACAAGTAAGGCGTGTGGCTGGTTGGAGTAGGAACAGTTTGGGACACTGCCAGTGCTGGGTGGCTGGTTTCCACTGGTAAACATTGTCATTTATGGTACAGCACTCCTCAGGAGTAAGTGAAGCACACCTTGTCCACCTCTTCAAGAAAGGCTCATCTTCCATTTTTATATGAGGGCAGAGATGATATTTCATGGTGTCTCATTTAGTGCTTCTTTAGGACACAGACACAGAGCTAAATGGTGGGGTAAGGTCAATGAGCTCTGATGCTGGGTGGAAGAAGGCATGCACATAGCAACAACTGACATGTTTGCACAGGTTTGAATCCTATAGGTTTGACCTGGAGTGCACAGCTGCTCATCTGCTTCTGACAACAGCTTGTTAGGACATGTAAAGTCATCAGCAGGAGGTGACAGAAGAGACGGACTTGGTGGTGTCAGACAGCCACGGGATGACTATGAGCTAACAAGATGATACTGAAGAAAAAGAACAACAAAAAGAAGAGGCAAATGTGGTATGGGGACATTATAATGTTTTCAGCAGGGGAAGTGTTAATGTATATATACTGGAAAGATCTCTCTGATAAGTTGGTGCATGGCTACCTCAAGAAGGTAAATAAGAAGAGTACAGAGAAGACTTGCTTATATGGTCCATTGATGGCTTGCAACACAAAGGCCTTAGACTTGATAGCCTTAAGGTTTCTTTCCAGTGGAACATAACTCACATCTCTAGGAAATCCATGCAAAATCAACTGCTCTTGTTAGTGAAGAGTAACCTTCCCAAATAAGTGAAGGCTAGCTAAGTTATAGCTCCATCAATCAAACAAACAGTATTAAACTTTTTAAAATGTTTGTGTTGCTTACATAGCTGTACAATATTACACTAGATCCAGAAATACTAACAGGTGACTCAATATTGTGCACAAATATCTTTAACAAGTGTATTTTTCCTATTATTTTTTAACTCTGAAATGGCATGTAGTATATACCATTTGTTAGCCAGCAAGTTGGAATACAATATACAGATGGGCTAAACATGTTATGCAGTTGTACTTGCTGTATTACTGCATGTATGAAAAGCCAAATGAATAGAGAAGTTTAGATCTGCTCCCCTCCAGTCCTGAAACAGCCAGGGGATAATGTAAATACTGCTAGATCAGATAGGCAATATCATCTGGAAAACTGCAAATAAAAACTCTTCACTGTTAGGACAGTGCATACAACCTCCAAAACTTTTCGTGTTCTTAAACAATATTTTTATTACCCTTTTTTACTATCCTATGGACCAGAACTTGTTCATATTTCTACCTTATACATACATATACACTGTATTCCAAGGGTTCATTTTTCCATTGCTTCTTCCCTCATGCTTTCTCATAGTTACCTTTCAGTTACTAATCTTTTAATACCAGGATTTGAGCAATAAAGGAGACATTTCAAGAGGATTTCAGGAATATGGATTAAAAATGATGCTCTCCAAGGTCTTGGATCTACAGCACATAAGTAATACTATGGTTCCCAGAGAGTCTCTGCCTGGAGTAAGATGCTCTGAAGTGAAGTTATGAAATAGAAATGATATAAAATGAGCTAATGGAAGGCAAATACACAGAGGCTAATAGCAATTGATTACATGATTTGTTGTGACTTAATTATCAGCTAGTCTGAAAGATCTGCTTATTCCATAAGGCCATTTTATAATAACCGATACCAATAGGATTTTACCACTGCCATGCATAGAATCAAAACAAGGATAAGCAGTACCAATTTAGAATGTGTTTGGTGGTTTGACAAGGTAAAACCAATTTTATTTTTGCTGTCCAGTTTTCTTGCCAGTCATTTCCTGTCCAAAAAGTAAACCCTTTGCATTCAAGATTATTTTCCAAGAATAACAGCTTCAGATGTTTAGTTTGGCTGGAATTAAATTAGAAATGTTGGCCACCTGTATGAAGAAAAATAAGACATTCTTGTAGATGGAAGTTCTGAGTAACGATGTGGTGTTCTAAAAAAAAATCTTTTTGGGTGCAGAGAATGAAGTAGGTAAAATACAGACACAAAAAAATTCTTTGTGGACATTTTTGAGTGCAGGGTAGATGAAATGGAATAAAAATCTATAAATGTTCTCATCTCCAGTTTCAAAATAAATAGTGAAAGCGTTGTATCTTGAATGCTGTAGAAATGTACAGGACACTATTGATTACCCTAAAAGGAACAGTCTCGTGCTAGCAAAGAGATGGATGAGATACTTCATATGCTCTTGAAGATGAGTGTCCTATAAAACTGGAAATTTGCAGTGTGTGTATGGTAGTTCTCATATACAAAATGGTCTTTCAGCAAATGAATTATGATGTGTCAAAATGACTCATAGGGACTYTGCCACAGAGCGGTGTATTTGAGAAAATTGCTGCCACAGAGTAAATATTTGTGTTTTGTTGATTAAGAGTAACACGGCTGGCCTCTGACTTTGCAAATCTAATGGCAATCTCAGGGTTAATGAACGAAACCAATCCCCCCTTGCTCTCTCACACACGCAAAATGCACACCAGGTTTGTGCAAAAGACCCCACTTATGGTGATGTTAAATGAGAAACAGCCAAGCAGATCTACATACCAGCAGTACATAGGTACCAAAGAACTGCACAGAGGATTTCACTCCCCTAGAAAAAGCATAGCCTAACCAGGCACAGTAAGGAACACCTTGAGAAATGCACTGCCTTATCACAATTCAAAGTCGTGTATGATAGCAAAAAAAAAACAAATTAGTGGAACAGATGCTAGGGGGAAAATTAATTCCAAAGAGAAAAACAATCAACAAATCAGAAATGTTCTCAACCTCTGTAACCTGCATGTGAAAGGAGAGCAAGGACCTTGGTTTGGTGTGTGACCTTAACATCTCTGCTCACAGAAAGATTTTGCTGAAAATCTTGCAAGGTCAAGCTTCTTTGCGAGGTGTCTGGGTCACTTTTTTCTCAGCCAGCCTGAAAATGTCATACTTTATGTGATGATTTTGCTTGTCTGCCTTCTCCTGATGGGTCACACCACCAGAGACCAGCCATGGCAGAAGGAAGGATGAAGGAGCAATGGGAAAACCCCTCAGGCTTGCTCTCATTCATCCAACGGATTCAGAGTGATCCTCCAAAATGCATCCACAAGGGGACCTACAATAGCTTCCAGCCCCCACAATGCAAAGGCATCCWGGGCACGGCTCTACCCTTGCGCTTACGCTCCTGTGCAAACAGCCAGGATGGGCAAGGCTCCTGCAACAGCCCGTTCCCACTGATGTAGCTGCCAGATTTATCACCTTGGGGTGTATGTATTCTCCCACAAAGGGGACTCAAGCCCATAAGGGATAATTCCCAGGTCCTTGAACACTTTAGTTGTAAACAGTGTTGGAAACTGAGGATGCCTTTAGCGGCTCCACAGCTTTGGGTAGGGATATCATCCTGCTTGAAAAGGGATTCCCTGGGGGAGGGGTGTCATTTCCAGCTCAGATTTCTCTGATCACTTAATGCTGTCCAGGTTCATTAAAATAMCTGAAGAAAATGATGTACCTCTAGAGGCAATATAAAAAGGAGTCTGCCTGCTGAAGCCAGTGAGAAAATAGAGCAGGTGTGTGCTTACAAAAGCAAAAAGAAATCTTACAAAAGGCAAAACAAATTACAAATAAATACATGCTTAGAGGAAAAAACAGCACACCTCTTTTCTGAGACACCAGGCTAGAAAACAACCCTCGCAGCATGATTCAGCCTGGTGGGCATTAATCAAGGTGCTTCCTATTTCTGTTTCTTCTCTTTTCCTCCTCCTGCTCTGCTTCCCCATACTTTTATTTTCCCTCAGAGCAATTCTGTAATAACCATTTACTTTAACTTCCAGAAAAAAGTTTATACAGTGCAGGGAAATGTGATTTGCAAATTCAATCAGTTCTATATCCAGGAAAAATAGATAATGATGATTGTACAGCCAACAGGTACCATTGACTTACTGAAGTTAATCCATTCTAATAATGCCGATCTCTTCMCAGATAAAAGGAAAAGTTGGATAATTATATTTTTTGCATTCATAAAATTACATTTTGTTTGCAAGTTTCTCGAGGTTCAGTTTACAAAGGCTTTAGAGGSAGTTCTCTGTACCTTACTTGCCCACTGTTTCTGAGATGACATTAGGCAAACTGTCCACGTGATGAGATTATGTTGGCTTTTATGTAATTTTCATGCAGGAGTCCCAGGAACGCTCTGTGCATTTAATATGCCTAAACTTTAAAAACCTTGTCTTTGATAGCAGAGGAGACTCAAGGTCTTTCAACATTGGCACGGCACAAACTTGAGAAGGGTCAGGGCACTCCTGTCACAGGAAGAATGGTTCAAAGGAGTCGAACTGGGATGGAGATCAGCATCAGAGAGTTGGGCTGCCTGGTCCTTTCTGCTGCCGAGATCACAGCAGGGGCAGCTGATGACCCCGCGAGGAGCCAAAACCGGCTGCACCCCAACTCTTCCTTCCCTGGCAGCAGCAGCAAACCCAACTGTGAACTTGGCTATGGGACAGTTAAAGATAGATTGCTCTCCTGAATAGGAATGTCCTGGGCATTCTCTTGAATCCATAATGTCATGAAAGCCCACTGGCAGAGGCCTAATCTGAAGGTCTAAGTTTTAAATTATGAATGAAAAGTTATATATGAAAGCACATATAAAACAAAATGAAAAAAAAACCAGTAGCACTGTCCTGTAAATAGTGCTTAGCAAATAAAATGTACAATCTTTATTATGATATAGTTATCTCCATTTGTCTGGAGATAYCACTTCTACTCCTACTCATGATGGTTTACATATTCTTAGAAACATCTATATTTATATAGATGTTTAATACTAAATGTTTAATGTTTAATACTAAATACTAAAACTAAAACTAAATAAATCTATATTTAGTTCTATCTTAGAAAAGAAGTGACACTTAAAATCAAGGAAGTGAAAGAGCATAAATAGCCTAACTGGATTTACTGGAGGGGGATATTACTTTAGTAGAACCRCTACAGAGCAAAGCCTTGCCTTTCATATGAAGTGTAAACTTAGGTCCTCTGAATGTAGCTTCACAATCCAGGCTCTGAATTTGTTTCAGTGATTTTGCTTCCGTGTCAAACTCATAAAGATTTTCCAGATTCATTTCAGATGTGAATGAAATCTCCTAGAAACATGTTTAATAAAAGCTGATGGTACCTTTATGATTCTCTTAGCCAACGTGAAAAGCCTTATTTCTGTTGAATCTCCGCCCTTACTCCACCTTGAACCCAAACTTAAATTCTAGGCAAGTCAGACTCAGCACTTTTTCCTGTTTTGGTCATTGTTGCACAAAAGAGACAGCAAACTGTCCAGGAAATCCTACTGTTGAACAGAGAGGAAGAATATGAAAAATCATAAAAGCCTTTCAAACCCCTTGTTATTAGTAGGTTTAACTCTTGCAGAAGTGTTTCTAAGGGTGTAGGTTTGGCCCATGAGAAGCACTCATGTACATCCTCACCACAGCATGGATGATTTGTAGACACAACTCCCACCTCTACTAGTAGGAAGAGTCCACATCACTTCCCTCAGACATACACAAATCAGAACACTCCAAGCTTCCCTCCCAAGAGCAGAAGACAATATTCATCTGTGTGAAGAGGGAAATTTTTGTAGTCAGTTATTTAGGTGCTTCTCTGCCTTTCAAGATACAAAACTGAAGCTGACAGAGTACAGTACACTTCAGGACTTTTTTTTCCTTTTTCCTTTCAGTCCATTCCTCTTTTAAACTTACAAAATAAAAAATAATTATCCCAGGAGAATATTATGTCTGTGTAATTTTTTCCACTGTATCGATAATTACTGTATTTCATAAACCCCTTTTAATTACATAATGCCTGAGATTAAAATTCAACAGCCTCTCTCAAAGAGAAAGTGCTTTAATATCTGGAGTGCTGCTCCTGTAAATTGGCATCTGAAAGATAGGCTAAAAAAGGGGTATAAATACTAACATTCCCATCCTTCCTAACTGACTGCAATGCCAATGAGCYGCACCGACTCTTTACACAGACCTCCCACATTCTTGATAGGATGTTTTCTAGCAGAGTGATCCACAAATATTATCATTCAATGACAATACAGTTTCATCAAGGTACGTCTCAATCCACAGGATACAAGCCCCACACAACAGACGGAAAATTTGGCGCAGTGATGCGCACACTGCGTGTGTTACTTACTGGTTATTGCAGTGGTCATACCGAGTCCCGTATGGCGTTATATTAACGAATGGCATGCAAGCACCTTCTGTTGAAACATCTGCGACAGGGAAATTTCAGGCATTTTTCCAGATATTTTTTGTGCTCTGGACCAAATTTTCATTAGGGCTATAAAACCTGGCAGGCAGCATTGTTGTGTATGATTTTTTAATAAACTGGGACATGCCTTTGTTAGAGGAGTGAAGAAAAGGGCTCTTCAGAGACTTCTTCCTATTACAAAAAGTTCAGAAAACATATGACAGCTCACCAAACAGTGTCTCCTAACTTTTTTTTTCTGTCTCCTCCAAGTGTAAGATTTCCTGCTTCTTTAGATGTATACAGAGATTTACAAGTTTTGAAACGAAACCAAAAATGTAGATTTTTTTTTCATCTCTCAGATTAAATGATTCCAACAGTGGCATTACTTGAGAATGTGTTCAAAGAGAGAGCATGCAGCTAACATAGACTTTTAGCATCTTTTTGATGCCTGCTGCCAGGAATCTCACAAAGGATTTTCACTTGCTTAACAGACAAGGTCCCTCAGAAAAAAGAAGAAAGGAAAGCAAATGGGCATGTGCAGATCTGATTTCATCCACAATGCCAGCCTAGTACATAGCGTTGCTCCTTTTTGTTTCAGAAACACCCCAGCGCCTGCTCTCCCTTCTTCGCTCCCCTGCAAGACAACAGCCACCAGGCACAAATCAAAGTTCCATTTTGCAATTCTCCCTGCCACACTACGAACACTAATGCAGAACAAACATGCTTGGCAGTAAATATGTATATTATCATTATGTAAATAGGTATGTTATCATTACAGCAAAATGATGATGTTCTTTGCTAAGTCTATATTCCCTTTCCAAGAATATTATGCAGTTTGAAGTATAATTTCCATTATGCCACTGGGGCTAGAAAAACACTTCAGTTCAACAATAATTAGTATACTGTATATAACAAAATGTTTACCATAGATAAAGATGATGTGCAATCCTAAATCTTTTTAGACAAACAAACAAATGCATTTTCACATGGTAGGGTTCAGCCTGAGCAACCAACGGAAGCAGCTTCAGATTAATATCCATTCCCACATCCAAGGTGAGCAACATATTATGACATTTTATACCAACAACAGCAAGAACTGTGATAATAACATTTTAAATTGTATGAGTGATCTACTGTTAGCATGAAGGAGACTTCATTTCTGAACCTTAAGTGAACTAGAAATGACTGCATGTCACAGGCTGTTTGGCAACATTACAGTGTCTACGTAAAGTTTGTTGCTCATGCGTAGGTAAGTATATCAGCACTGCAAAACTGAAATCCTTAGGTTTTAATAATTCAAAAAGTTCTTGTGGTCAAAGAGCAAGGCCAACTCCTAAGCCAAGCAGCTGCAAGTATGCTAAGCACATACCTACATACGTCATGCAATTACCTGCAAATTCTAGATATCTATGTCCTATAMGACAGAGGTAAAAAAAGTGCTGACTTTTTACAGCAAAAAAAGAAATGTTGGCGTAAGTAAAACTGGATGAAAGTGTTAATTTTTTCACAGCTTCTTTTGAGGTAAGTAAATGTAAATACTTGTCTCTCATTTTCTCTGAAAAAGTGGATTAATTCTTTAGAAGTATGTAAATGGGTTCAAAATGTCTTCAGTTTCTTCTTTCATTTTCCTTTGAATGCTGCTTTGAACTGAAAAATCAATTTCCRGAAAGGAAGAGATGCCAATTATAATGAAAAAAAAAAAGAAAAAAAAGAAACAAAATTAATTTATAAACTATAAAATACACATTCTCACTGTTCTGCTGCCCACTTCTATCACAGGTTCATGTACCACATTGGAATTGTGAAAATATTATATGAAAATATGCATATGAGTCTCAGCATTCCTCATTATGCACCAGATCGCTTCAGATAGCCTTTTCTGGGAAGCTCTCATTCAAAGAATAAAAATGAAGAAGTGGGATAGCCTTTGCGCACTCTCACAGAGATTGTGCGTGGCGATTCCTCCTTTCCCATGCCAATAATTAGATATTTATTTTCCATCTTCAGGCAAACATTGTGCAAACATAGCAAACGACATGCTACTTTTCTCTGGTATTTCTATTTCCTTGTTACTTCAACATTTAGGATGCACTTGTGCTCACCATACACATGTGTAAAGCGTTTCTGCACAGCATGCAACCACACATGCATCACCAAGTAACTGGTTTGCCTCTCTGTCATCTGAAAAGGAGGCTACTGATGTTGGGCTGCCCAGTGTCTGAGGGCAGCACATGTCCCTGGMCAGGCAGGACCAGCACGTGTCCCGGCCAGCCAGCTGGACCCACAGCCCCCAGCCAGGTCCTGTCTATGAAGCCAAAACCAGCTGGGGGGAAGCAGCAGCAGCAGCAGGGGAGAGCTGCCCATCTCCCTTTGACATTGGTTTCAATTTTATTTCAAAAAGTGATCAAACCACAGGAAAGTCTAATTTCTTACTGATCCTCTTCAAACTTTGCCCTCCGCAGCATAACACGTTACAAAATGAGATTGTGTGTGGTATAGAAGAAATATTTCCCTTTCTTTTAAACCTGTTGCTTAGTAGCACCACTGGATTCCCCTCATTCTTCTGTTGTGAGAAACAGTGAACTTGCTATTTACATTCTCTGAAGTATCCATGACTTCATGTACCTCTCATACCCTCAGAATGTTTTTTCTTTTAAGCTGAAAAGTCAGGCTGTTTAGTCTCTTTGCATATGAAAGCCATACCATACCTATAGATACCTGCTACCCTTGTCTAGGGTACCTTTCCTAGTTCTACCACACCTTCTGCACACAGTATAAGATGTAATGATTTATAAGATAGGTATAAGACACTGATTTATAAGATAATGCAATGATGTTTTCAGTCATTTTCCACTACCATATAAGAGCAGTGTAACAGAAAACTCAGCTTCGCATAGGCAATCACAGACTGAACTATGCAAATAATTGACTGGGAGATTTGCTGGTCAAATTGAACAAGTAATCCAAAAGAAAAATTTCATTTCAAGTCAACTGGAATCAAACAAACCCAAAAATAGCTCATTTCCACAAAGAAAAAAAAATAGTTCTAAAAAAAGAAATATAATTTATTTCCAGATGAGATGAAAAGCTTTCTTTTATTCTAAGGACTTCAGCAATTTTTAAAGGAAACTTATGGAAAGCTTACCCCAAGGAGCTTACTTTTTTGAAATTTATGGAAAAACAGGYGGCTGGAGTGAATCATGAAAAGAAAGAGTAATATGAGCAAATGGATATCAGCAGGAGTCAAACTAGACCAGCACTCTAGGTTTTCCTCTCTAATCTATGCACCACTATCAATATATTTGTTATTCTTATTCCTTTGATATAGCCAGCTAGGACATGTACCTGGCAGATTTCCACTGACATTTAGCATTAAGAGTCTGGGTCAGTAAAGCCAGTCTTGTGCCACTCGTACAATATTTTGCTGTTTGAGCTCGGTCCATTTCCTATGCCCATAAGATTTAAAGGTAATACTTGGGTGCCAGCCAAATCATCAAACACAACATCATCCACAAACTCAACGGTATCTGGTGGCCAAGTCTCTGCAAGACAAAGAATGAACAGAGGAGGTACCATGGTGGACCCTAAGAAAACTAAATGGAGTGCAAGGAAGGGATCAATTACACAGACAGTTGCTGTGAGATGGACGGTACCTGTCTTAGGTTTGCAGCTTCTCTCTCTCCCATGTGAAAAATGCAGCTGCCATAAGAGCTTGCCACAGAAGGTTCATGTAGATACACGCATCCTGTAGCTGTCTAATGGAACAATGGCATAATGTAGCCCAAGCTAAAGCTGAACAATGTATAGACCAAAGCTTTTAATGGTGGGAATGATTAATCCTTGAAAAACATGTCCATGGAACAAGAGGGYATTGCCATCATTTCAAAGCTTTAAACAGTTGTGGAGTTGGTTGCATTGTTTCTCTAGCTGGTTCTGAAGCGTATGCCTGGCAAAGGTCTCTCTCCTCTGTTCAGTTCTCAGGTAGGTCCAAGAAGTCTCTTGAATAAAAGATTTTAGGGACTGAGAAGACTTTGCAGCTGAAGAATTAGACACATTCCAGTAGGGGGGAGGAACACAGTGGGTTTTTTTCTGCTCTTCATGGACCATACATCAGCCTTGGCTACCTGCCCTGGAGCTGGCAGGAGCTGCTGTAAAACCAACTTTCCAAAAGCTGGTGAGGCATCAAAGAGGAGGAGTGTCATGGTGGGGCTGTGCTTCGTTGAAGGTCGGGTGTCTGCGTTACACTACATCATTAACTCTTTAAAAGAACAGCACAGAAAATGCTGGAGTGTAGGGAATGGGATCTCTTGATATYTGTATTTTGCATGCCACTTTCTGAAAAGAAGAAAATATGCATTCCTCTCCCACCAAATACAGGCAGCCCTGCAGATTGATTTTGGTCCACGCCATGAGGTTAATGCTCAGCTTGATCTGCACTGACATAAAAATACCATCTGTGTAACCCCGGCTTGCCTTGCTGGGAGAAGAGAAGATACAGGACTCAGCAGCTGGTCTCAGCTACTCTGGGAAAAGTGTTCATCTCCAGACCAAGTTTGGATCCAGCCATATCTGGCAAAAGTATCACAAGTATATCACATGCATACGCCAGAGAAATCTTAGGAAGCTTAATGGAAGTTCAATTCATATGTTGAGGCTGTTACATGAAAAGCATCAGGAAAAGCATAAACTGTTCCTATTTTAAAATTGTACAAGGAAATAAGTACATGGTATAATAACTTCACAGGACTGCCATGAGTTGCTCAAATATTCCTAAATTAATGTAAGTAATTAAAATGGAAAACTTTTCTTTCTCTTTGGTTATATCTAAGTAATAGTTTTCACCCCTAAGATGTGCAACAGAAAGCTGACTTCCTTTTTGGTAAGCAGGACATAATACTGAGTCTTGCCATAAGCATGCAAGCACAATAATCTGTTTTGTGCATTACACAAAGGAAGGACTAGACTGACTCTCCCTAACTTTCTGACAGCAAGAAAGCAAGTTCGAAAACATGCTTGCCCCAACAGGAACAAACTTTCCRTATCAGGTCCTTTCCTGATATGCCAAGGAAAAAGTGTTCTTTTTTTCCTGAAAAAYGAGCATATAGTCTGTTTATTTAAAAATCAGTTGAGCTCAGTAAATTGACRCAATCTTTTATAACATAAAAGATTTTTTAAAATATCAAATTTATAATCAGTTTGATGGACTGCTCTACCAGGACTGCATTCACTGGAGGGGAATAAAGGCAATTATAAAGCCACAGGGCCACATTCACCCCAGCTAAGATCAACGTGTGACTGTTCTTCTGTACTCCAGCGAGATCCACACTCCCTAAATTGCGTGACAACTCTCTTGAAGTTTAAGAGCGGGAGCGGAGCAATTAGCGAGCCCTTGCACAAAAGCATCCCTKCAGCTTCTCGGAGCGCCCGCTCCGGGTGGCACAGCCCGCGCCGGCTCCGCGGGCGCGTGTCGAGGCGCTGTGGTCGGCGGGGGCTGGCTCTGCCTCCCTCCGCCTGCGCACACGCGGCTGCTGGGAGATTGCGAGGTGACATGGTCAGCCTGATGAAGTATACAAAAGCTTTTGGCACTGCATATCTGCAATATCATGGACAGTCAAGGAGGCGCCTGTTATAAAAATACACAGTGAAACACAACTGGAGGACTGCTCTTTCTCAAAGGCTAACGTAATGCATTCCTTCTGTTTAGGCTCATTTTCCAGCCTTTCACATTCTTTGTGAACAAGAGTTATAAAACAAGCCTGATGCAGGCCAATTATTTTTACTTTGAAGGCCATTAATCAAGATTGACTAAGAAAATGAAGACAGCTAAGCAAAATTTCATATGTGACTAGAGTGAGATTAAAATAAAACCAGATGGGGATGGACAGAGACGTTAAGCTGCTTTCTCTCCCCCTTCCCTCCCCTTTTTTTCTTTTTTTGACTCATGTAATAAATGTCTTTTACAAATTACAGCACTCTTATTTTCTTACAGTAAATCAAATTGGGTCATAATGTACAAGTGGTCTCATTGCTGAAATGTCAAAAATAGAACCCGCCTTGTTCTTCCAAAGTAATTCCTCAAATCTAAACCAGCAGTGTGGCCTGACAGTCTATAAACCATCTACCTGGATGCAGATCTCTTTTAAGGTAACTGTCTGTTGCTGGTAGATGTATTTCGCAAGCACCCAACATGAGCCATACGTTGAGATATACAGCATGCAGTCATTTGCAGGGGTCTGAATTTGCAGGTCTTACATTCGTTGCATTTCTACAAATTTCAGGGAATTTATGGAACCAGGACTTTTTCTAAAGATCAAACAACTTTGAGTCAACACCAATGAGTAGACCTATAAAAATTCTGAAAAAGCTTGCATAATTTTCACAAAAACCCGTTTTCATCGGTTAGATGAAAACCACCATACACACTGTGGAGCTTATTTAGAGCTTTCAGGACACACCAAGGAAAACAAGAATCAGAAGGACACGTAAAGATACAGAATGATGGTCACATATCAGGATGACTTTTTGATAAACTGACTATTACAAATTGCCTTAGTTAAGAAGGTGAAAGTCATGTATATATTATTGCCCTTTTACAAAATAAACTATTGGTTAAAATGAAGGGGAAAGTGTTCCAAACTTATAATTTAAAAGAAGTCCTGCTTTGGAATCAAATTTTGAAGATGTATATACTGGTAAGTAACCTCACTCATATCAGTCCTGACCTTTCCAGAAGCATATTTGATTAAACACAACTATCTCACTGCCAAGGAGAAAAAAAAAAAAAAGAAGAGTAGTTAATCAGTACCCCATTTGGAGGACTTGAGACCTCCTAACTTTGCAGAGAAGTTAGCTGGTACAGTCCAACACAGGGGTTACACCCCCAAACTCTACTGTGCTTGAGATGTTAATTGGGTCTGAGATCTGCCCCTGCCCCTATGAGAACATCTTATTTTAAGGACGGGAAGGTCATGCACATGTAGCTTGAAATTTTGTAAACTGTGAGTGAATGTTTCAGTTCCCAGATCCTTTTCTGCACCACCTGCACTAATTCATTTAAACCCATAGCTTTCTTCTACCCATTGATTATAATGTTGTAGAAATAGGCCTGGAAGGCATCTCAAGGGATCATTTAGGCCATCCCCTCCACAAGTCGGGATCAGATGTTCCTAAATTATTCTTGACAGATGTTTGTCCAACCTGTTTATCAACCTGTGTATGGTGGAGTTTGTATAGGCTTCCTAGCCAATCAATTCTATTACTACCACAGAAAACATTTCCTAGTGTCTACCCTTAATSTCTTTTCCTGAAAGTTATGCCCACTACTTCTTTTGGACATTCACAACCCTTTATTACTTTCCTCTTTGCAGCTACCTTTTAAACATTTGAAGACTTATCATACATCCCTTCAGTTTACCTCTCTCTAGACTAAACAACTTCACTGACTTCAGTCTTTCCACACAGGTCATGTTTTCCAAACCCTCAATTGCTCTTGCTCCTCTGCTTGGACTCTTTCCAACAGATTCGCGTCTTGAAATGCAATCCCCCAAACTGGACCCAGTGCTCCAGCTGTGGTGAGAAAGCAGAAGGACTATTTCATGTTTCTCACATATGCCAACATTGTTTATACAACCCAGTATGATGTTTGGGTTTTTGGCAACAGCCTGACCTTCCTGACTCATGTTAGTTTTGTGTTCGCTCTGGCCCCCAGCTCCTTCGCTGAAGAACGGCTGCTTTGCCATCCACCCCGCTGCCTTGCAGCCCGCATCTCAGCCCTGAGCATACCACCTTGCGCTCCACACTGAGTTGCATCCTCTTCGCATTAGGCCATTTCACCAGTTTGTCAAGATCATTCTGAATTCTTGTCCTCCAAAGTCTTTGCAGTCCCTCATGGCTTGGTATCACCTGCAGGTTTAATATTCTACCTTCTAGGATTTTTATTAAACTAATTAATAACACTGGCCCCAAGAAAGAGCTTGAAGAATCCATCCTTCTGGTCAGACAGTGGACCAGGGATAACTACTTTTTCTGTACAGTTTCCCAAGCAGTTACATTCTGGCAACATATCCTTCACTTATGTTTGTTGAATATCATGTCAGACAGTGTCAAAAACCTTACTAAAGTCAAGATGTATGACACCTACTTCTTTGCTTTATCCAGA
The DNA here is from genome assembly GCA_030449065.1 of Oceanodroma leucorhoa. Lineage (NCBI taxonomy): Eukaryota > Metazoa > Chordata > Aves > Procellariiformes > Oceanodroma > Oceanodroma leucorhoa. The sequence continues at coordinate 15,178,821 of JASVER010000004.1, read as the reverse complement.
AGGCCTATTAACCTTAATTTACTTGTGTAGTGGTTTATCTGGCATGTTTTGTTCGCTTCCACTCGGTTATTTATTGCTCTGCTATCTTGTAGATGCTCACAGGAGTCTGTCGGATGTTTGTATTTTTTCTGCAGAGGAAGTGAATCTCACTGACTTTTAATTCCATGAGTCTACCTTTCTTTCTTTATTTTTAAAAGTGACAATGATTTATCATACAATTTTTTTCCTTTTTCCATTTTTTTTTTTAAAAGATAATGCTGAAGTTTATGCTTTTAGGAGTAGCAGAAGATTTTGAAATAACAGCTAGCCTGCTCTGTATAGTCTTGAAGACCATATTCCCCTTGTGTTATTTCTTTCTATATTAGGATCCAGTTCTTTCCTCCTCGGATCTCTTGTCACAGCTTATTTGTTTATCACTTTCCTCGCGGTACTTGTTCCATCCCAGCCTATTTTCTCCTTCAGTTCTCTCTTGCTGTCCCTTTTCTGACTCTGATAAGTGGAAGAGTACTTCAGCAACATTCAAGTGCAATTTAAGCTTTTGAACCCAAGGTATTTGAGATGCTTTAGTACAAAGGTTAATTCACCCAATTCCTGCTTTTCACATTCAAATATCTTTACGAACAGTAGATCACACAGTTGTCTCTGAGGGGAAAACTGCTTAGGAGCATAAAGAAGCTGTGCACACTGCCTTGTCTTTTCTCAGATCAAAGAGGTTTGAGTGCTGCTGATAGTAGCTTTCAAGAGATGTTACTGGTGGGGAAATTCAGTAGCCATCTTCCCGGATGCTTGTTTATCTCAGTCACATTCCCTTTCCTTAATCTAGCTAAACATATACCTACTAGGTCAATCTTCCATTGTGTATTGCCCTTGGTAATGCCTTTACTCGCCTCATTTCCTATGCCTCACTTGGAAAGGAATAAAAATGCAGATGTATTGTTATTATAGTGTACAGAGATGAATGAAACAAAAACTAGAGACCTGTTCTGACCTCCACAAAGCCATAGTGTTTTGGAAGGGCAGTGGTTTTGTGGCATTGGATTTTAGATGATCTCCACCCTAAAAAATTCAAGCAAGTAAAATAAAATTTTAAAATAAGAAGGTAAACTATGGCTTAAACTTTCCCATTTGTTTTCCCATATTATTTGAACTAATACCGCTCCTCTGAGCCTGTGACTCTGAATCCCGTTATGACCATTTTATACAGGGCTTTCTGAGAAGCTGAGACTTTCCTGAAACAATAACGGTGCAAGATATCTGAACCCAGGTGCAAAGGAAGCACACAGCCTACCAGGGCTCTGCTTAGCTCACCTCTCAGCACGAGCAGAAGCTGTGAGCTCGTCCTCCAGCTACGCCAGTTGCCCAGCGCCTTCTGAATCTCTGCTCTCCTGTCTGTCCTTTCAGTTCCCTCTGATGCTGTCAGCCACAAACTACCTTTTCTCATAAGTGCCTTGATAAATAAAGCTGCAAATACAACCTCCCAATGAAGGAAGGTGTTTATCTGTTTTTGTAAATAACAGCTGTGTGGAGTTGGTGAATGTTCATTTCCCAGCATTTCAACTTATTCCTATGGAAAGCTGCAAGTATTCTTTAAAAAAACCTTTATTAACCTGGTCTGCTTGTTATTCTGGTCTGCTACAGACTCTGAAGTCGATGGAAATCCAGTAGATCATTTCTGTCCCCAGTTCTGTGGAACTGGCCCACCAACAGAATAGAGCAAACATTGCTTGAACACTGTTGTAGTACCTTACTGCTTTTGGGATATCAAAGCAGGACAAACTTAGTTCTCCAGATGAGTATCTTCAGCTTCAGCCCAGATACTTCAGGACCTGACTGTCACGTATCCTTTCAAAACAGGGGAAGGATTCATCCGTTTTCTTGCATTCTTCATGAAAGTTCAGCATCTCTCCCCTGTTGCTGCACCTGATGCTTAGGTTATCACTGCACAGAAGGTGCATAGCCAAGCCTTGCTAAAAACGTTGGTGGTCTGAGGCTTTCCAGGTGCCTTCCAGAACGCAACCTGTTCCCTAGACAGCAACACCTGCCTGTGAACTCTGCACACTGCTCTGCTTCCCTGCTCAGGTGTTTCCTTTGTCACACGTACCAGTAATGATCTGCAGATGGGCTGAGCTGCCGGCTAGTTTGTCGCTCCAAGGAGTGCCTCAGAGAGGAAAGACTTAATCCAGGTGGGATTTAACCTGCAGTGTTGCACAGGCTGTCTATTTGAAATCGTCATCCACTAGCAGAGTGCAAAACCCTTTTCCACAGTCTGTGGTGAGAGACATTGCCACTTCAACACAGTGGTAAGCAGCTAAAAAAAAAAAAAAAAAATTCTCTGTTCGTTAGTATTCACTGACAATTCATGTCAGAAAATCCAGAATCTCCTGATCCTGCTCTTTTGCATGGTTGTGGCTAAAGAGATTCTCCTGCCTACTCACCAGACACATTTTATAGCCCAAGCAGTGCAGCTCACTAAGGTGTTTCAGCCAATGTTAATGAAGTGGAATTTATGGCAAAGGTTGAAAGACAGAATAACAAAGCAGGTAATTTGCTCTGAGAAGTATGGGGTTTGTGGTCTGTTTCCATTCCCAGAGGTAAGGGGAGAGAGGAAAACCTAATGAGTAATACATAAAAGTCCCAAGACTTGAGTTTGGTTCAAAGTGCTGCTTTGAACTGCTTGTGCAACCTTGAGCAAGCCACTTATCTATGCCTCCATTTCTCAGTAAGCAGCTGTAGATTAAGATCAGGCATGGTGGCAATGAGTAGTGTAGAAAATCCTGACATGGAAAAACACCTCAGGAGGAAGCTGTGAAGTTATTTCCTAGTAGTTTGGAARTGGACAGAACAGAAGTCTGTATTTCATTTGAAGTGCTTGCATCAGACTGYTGTGGGGGCTTTCCAAAGGCCTCCTGTTGAGTCTAGGGTACAGCTTGTTTAGGACACTCAGGAAGCCAGGGAAACTTTCAAACCACAATATGGGTTGCTGCTGGCTCCTGTATGGAGGGTAAAATGTTAAGACAGATTTTCAACAGCATCCAGGTAGGTCTACTTGGTTAGAAATCTGGCTCCAAACATGTCATGCTCTGCTTCTCACTAACCATCCACCAGCCTTCCAGCAGATCACCCTGCATCCTCTCTTGGAAAGTCATGGGCTTCCTCATGAAATGGGCTCTGCTACTGTGGTCTTACTGGCTCCAAAGGCCACATCGTAGCTATGCCTTAACCCATGCTTCCAGGGTTTCTTGCYGGCAGAGGAGGTAAGCTGAACCATTGTGGTTTCCGAGGGGGACACATCTAATAGCCAGGCAGTCCTACCATCAGCTTCCAGTCAGGAATCCGGTCAGCAGTACTTTCAGCATGTGTAATATGATTACACCACAGCATTCTGGTATAATCACATTATACTTTTTTCTTGATTTTTAAAGTATATTTAAATGACATTTTATCTGCTGCTGTTTAAAGCTACCTCAAATCTTCAATTATCCCATCAGGCAATAACTGTGCTCCTGAGGCATGTTTTGGTGGCCACCCATACAGAGCAAACATCTCTATTTGCTCCAGAATAATAACACTAACTGAAGAATTGTTTCTAGTTCCTAAGTCTTACCTTAACTTCTTGCTTTGTGTCAAACATATATTTGCTGACCTTAGCTCCTTATTTCTTCTTGAAGATACTTTACCAGAAGTTATGACACCCTTGTTTATGATTATGGCTATTATATTTACCAGATGTCAATGAAGAGATGCATTTGTCTCCTTAGTGTATAGATTTGTAGTGAAGAGCTTATTGCAAAGAAAAATGAAGGGTTTTTTTCTCCAGCCGCTACCTATGTGGAATAAACTCTGAGGGAATTAATTCTGTTCTYTCCTGGATGGATGAATTCACATAAAGAAAGAGAAAAAAGGAGGTTTATGTCTTGTGGGGAGGTAACAGTTCACTTTTTTATGGAATTTTAGAAATAATTTCTTTCTTCCCCCTAGGCTGCCCTCATTTTGCCCATGGCATCATTCCTAGAATATCTAGGCTGCATGCAGAGCCAAAGTGTGATAGTCACACGAAGTAATATATGCATGTGCAGTCCTAGTTAGGAAGGATATGGTCAGATCCTTACCTGGCTACTTTAAGTGCCTTTGCCATATGACCTCTCACACCAAGGAAAATTAATTAGGAATCTCTTTCATGCTGTACCAGACAATGATCCATCCCTTGCTAAATTCACTATTTCCACTAATTGGGCATAATGGTGAACACTCCAGAGCATGCAGCTCACTTCCAGAGTCTTTGTGCACACACAGTTCAGTTGTCGTTCAAATATCTCTGACTTATAGCACAAACATGCAGCACAGAAAGCACTCTGAAGACTTAGCTGTCTGCTAATGTTACCGTTTTACTGAATGCTCTCTCTCTGGCATGTCTGAGATCCCCTTTCACACATTTTGTTTGGTTTTTTTTTTCTCACAGGTAACTAAATTATGAAAATGATTTATTTGAAAGCCAAAGACCTGCAGAACAAAGTGACAATTTTCAAAGTCTGATACAGTACATGGCTGGTATGAGTGCAGCTTGTCCACCAGTGTAGTTGAGGCATGATAACTTCTCTAACCAAAAGCATAGAAAAGAATGACAGATAAGTGCCAACATCTGACTGCCTGTGGTTCCTCAGCCTGAACAATGTAGTCAAATGTTGCTTACAGCTCCATTGACTGGGAGCAACCTTCGGCACAGATCTGGAGTAAGGTGTGAACTCATGGCTCTGGACTACAGTACAGTATTTAAGGCATTTCACTAACACCCCATCCACATCATAAGAATATAAATTAATAATATCAGTCTGAGGAAAGAAAACTCTTGAATTAAGTGTACTTCATGATCATCGCCTCCCTAAGAGAACTTTTGCTCTCTTGGACTGTTTCTAAGTAAGAAATTAACCTCTGAGATTAAAGTGAGAAAGTGAAATGCATATGGATATATCAAAAGAACAGGGAAAAGAGCTGGACAAGCATCTGGAAAAAATCAAGTTCACCCCTGCTTAGATTATTCCAAAACAAGATTCTTAAAGGTTTTATTGGGCACCTGAGAAATGTCTCACAGTCAGGTTTTTCACCTGGTGGAAAATGCTGGAGGTGCCAGTTGCAGAACAGCCATCAAATCTATCACACCTACTTATTTTAGTGTTCTGTAGACAAGTGGTGGACTGATATTTCTAGAGGCCTCTCCTATTTGCTAGAAGTTTCATCCTGTTCTCTGCTTTGTGGCTCCACATTTTCACCAGGACCTATTTCATCTCTGCAGCATCAACAGTAGCTAAGTCCTCTATGTGAGGCCAGTTATGGACCATCTGGATACCTGAGCGGAGTAGGCATCCATGTTCTAACCCACCATCCCATGCTTCAGCAGGACTTCAGATACTGGTGTAACATGCACTGACTGCCAAGGAGTTTCTGGATGGAGATGTAGTTGCCAGAATTTAAAAATATTCTGCCTGAGAAATTACTGTGATGCTAGTTGAAGCCACTCCTTCATTTCCATTATGTCTGCAGAGCTTGAGTGTGCTGGCCTTAGCTTAGAAAGTTGCCCCCCCAGCAATTTCCACCTTGGGTGGGAAAATCAGTGTGAAAGTGCTCATCAGCCTTATCAGTTCACCATCAGCCTCAGTCCACTTCCCTTTAGCATATGCTGTCCTGATCAAAGATATCTTCACAAATACCAGATACGGGCTCACAGAGTTACTCTGCTCATTTTATGCTAGTTTCTGTTGGGCCTTGAGGTGTTTTTGTTTTATAATTCAACTGAGACACTTGAAGGCGGACATAAAGGACGGTTTTCAGACAAGCATTCTGGCTTGGCAGCCTCTATTCCCACTGAAGCAAAAGTGAGTTTTACAGATTTCACTGAAGACACAGCTACACCAAGAACAAATACGTCCAAGCACCTCACTCCAGCTGTCTTGTCTTGTAGGTGAATGTTCTTCCCTTTAAAGAATATGCTTAAGGGGACTAAATATATATGTAGAGAGATTATCTCCTGTGACATTTGTGACATCTAAGATGAATGAATAGTGGGTACTTAAATTGAAATTCAAGAAAGCATTGAATGAGTCAGAGCAATTAATTCGAGGTCTGCCAGACCAGTTAGCCTATGACCCCTTAAACACTCAAAGAGAGGTAGACACAACATTTAAGTTAAATACTTACAATGGCAGTCTTACTACTTCCATTGATTCTAGAGGGAACCAGGATCTGTTAGTCTAGGAAAGAAATCTAAATCAATCATTGTCCTCTGGAGTAGAGACACTGATGTACACAATCCCAAAAGATTCCTTCATCGGTTTGAAAAGTGTGTGGATCAAGTTCTCACCTCCTTTACACCCTTGGCAGATGCACTGGGTCCCATCAGATTTTACAGCTATAATAGAAAAGAATTTAAAACATTGGGTCATAAAGACCACATCTGCATCTCTTCCCTTCTGCTTTCTTCCCCTTCCACCTTATCCTTGTATTCTGTTTTGAGTCTCTTTAAATACATACACATGAAAATTGCATGGGGATTGTTCTGTAAATCTAATTAATTTTAGCATTGCAAATTAAAAAATAAAAAATATACAAATTTGTATTGTACCAGGAAATCACTTTTCCTATACATTTCCATGAAAGTTTTTTGTTTGTCTGTTAGTTTTTTGTAGCTTGGATTTTTTTTTCTCCAGGAGAGCATGTCCTAAATACAAATTGGTACAACAAACCCAAGCAGATCCACAAGCAATAATTTAAGGGAAAATGTTTGCCTTATACATATTCAATGACAAACCAAAGTGTTTCTGCATAACAGCTACGTAATATATATTTCAATAAATTATTTAAGTGTGTGTTTATGTGGAGGATCTGAACAGCAGTAAGAGTACTTTTCTGATGCACGGATGGATGTCTTAGTCTGGAGAAGAGAGAAATGCTGATTTTGCTAAGTAATATTCTAGTAGACTGGGGCTGCAAGCTTCATCACTCTACATCCTCTCCCAAAGATAGGTAGCTTCAAAGCTACTGAAGGCTTGAGGATGCCCTGTGTGATGCCAGGACACTCCCCACTGACCACAGTCTGTATTTCCTCTTCTCTTTCTCTTTGTGCCAGGGTATCTGGCTGCATCTTCCTTGCCCAATTGCGTGCATTACTATGCCTTCTCATTGCGCTTGGTGGTACACAAGCATCCCCTTCCACTCATGTCCCCAGCTCTCCCCACTATTATTACTGATTATTTTTCTGAGAATTAAGCCATTCTGGATGTCAACACGTTCCATAGGTAGGATGGTACAGATATGATATAGATTACAGAAGAACTATCCAAGCTGAGTGCAGTATGTTGCAGCTGACAACACTTAAAAAATCATTAATAAGCCATGTCTCTTTCAACAACATCCCTTCCATGATCCATTCCAGTCTCATGTTCCTCTGACATCAGATGAACAAGACAGGTTTTATGATTTAACTTTGCTTTTTCAATTTTTTTAACATCCAAATCCATGACACAGATTTCGCTTCTTTCTGCCAGTCCCTTCTCCATTATCAACATTATTTAGAGAGATAAGACTTGTTAACTTAAATGGGTGCAGAGTAGAATATTTAGATTGATGTATAGAGATGTTGCTCACAAAAGCATGCACACGGCCTTGACAAAATCACGCAACCTGTTTTCTCCAGGCGGTTTAAATATTTTCCAATTTAGCCAATGACTAGACTTATACACTATTTTATTCATGAAAACAGTGTCAAAATGAGAAATAAGGGCATTCTGCTTCCTCCCCTAATTTGAAATATCATCCTGAATTGGAAATGAAGCAGTTTTTTAAAAAAAACTTACATGCTTCAAAACCATGATTTTTTTATGCCGAGACATTTAATTCCCTCCTCCCTTTCAAACTGTGATTTTTTAGACAAGTGAGGTTTTTTTCCAAATGCCCTCAACTCCCATGAAATAGTTCCAAGGCATCCTCTCCAGTTATGTCAATCAGTTTCAGGCAGTCTGCAAAGAGACATGACATTTCATAACAATGACATACCAGCCTGGGAAATGATAGGTGGGAAATAAGCAGTTTTCTCAAAATAATCTCATTCATCTACACAAATTCATATTATATCAAAAATGTTATCTTTCTTCAACTTAACCTGGTTAAATGCAAAAAATATTAAAAAGTGAATTAAAAATTGAAGGGCTTGCTACCTGGGAGAAGATTCAGGTTTCACAAGTAATGAGTGGGAAGAAAAAAATGTCTGATTTCTCTGCTGCTCATGGGTATTTTGATTGAATTTAACACATCTCAAGCTGCCAAAAGCCCATGCTACTCATATGAAGCAGCACTGCTTCTCCAATTAAAAAGTGGAAGCGCAGYTGCTTCCAGGCAAGTGGAAAGGAAAGTTGGCTTGAGTGGCAGCAAAAGAAGAGGAAAAAAATAAATAGATGTGCTAATTTCTTTATATGAAGTTTTTTATTTGGTTGTTTTTTCAAGCAGTCGGCTGCTGTGGTCATGAGAAGCCATCAGGACACAGGTGGAATGACTGTTATCATGCGTTACCAAAGGAAACACAGAAACGTGAACTCCTTCCTTGTCCCCCCCTTATTTTCTTTTTAACATTTTTGCCAGCTTGTAGGCTCATTCTTGTTCCCTCTCTCTTTTACTTTCCTGCTGGGAAAAACTGTATATATTGGACCCTTGGAGTTCACTTCTCAAGAGTGAAAAGATTAACAGAAATTTCTTTTTGAGATATACCTCAGGAATAAGACGTGTATATATGATATGCATTCTTGCGGGGTGTTTGATCAGATATGAATATTTTAAAAGGGTGGAATGAAATCCAGCTGGAGTACTGGTGTTTTCTCATCCTTACTATTGAACTGATGTGCAGTCTAGATCTACTGCTAGCTGATCTGTCAATATTGTGCTGCAATTTGTACACAACAAGAGTTGTGAAAAGCAATAAAAATGTCTTCATTGCATGACAGTACACAGACATGCCTAACATCCAAAACCAACCACATGCAAATTTTATTGTTCTGACATTAATTATCATACCAGTAAAATAACATAGAAAGTAACCAGCTATCACAACTTTTTTCCATTCTTCTGCAGAGTTCTGGCTTTATGCAACAAAAATAAATAAATAATACAGTTTAAAAAGGAAACTTGCAAACTATTAAGGATGGGTACAGACACAAGATTCAAACACACTCAGATTCTAGAATATATTAGAAGTTGGAACTCACAAATTGCTCTGAACTTTCCCAAATATCCATAAATCATTATTGGGTCAAATTCTAGATCAAAGCACACCTTTTGAAAGTGTTTGGAATCCAGATATAAGTTTGACTATTCAGCTTAAGAGCTGGGACGTCCTCAGGTTACTGCGAGTWACCAAACCACTACATATTAACTAAGCCAAGTTAAATGTGTGCTTTCATTCTTCACCAAATGTGAAATAGTTTGAAGAGGTTTAAAATAATCCCTATAACTTTGCACTCCCTGTGGCCTATGTACATGTACATAGAGAGTTTACTCATCTCCACTGACTTGTAGGTACTTGTGCTGTGATAACAACTCTGTTTTCCAAGCCTGATTTTTAAACTATTTATATAGATTAGAAAATAGACCAAAGAACAAGATCTATACCAGATAATTTCTGGTGGTGGAAGATGGACAAAGTATTGTCCTACCCTACACAGGTTCAAGGTCTAAGAAAGCAGGCAATATATGTCCTCCCCCAAATGAGCTGTCAGATAGACTGAACTTTCAAAACTGCCTAAATCACACAGGAACTTACAGTGCATTTTAAAAATGTGATATTAGTGTCCAAGAAGCAGCATTTTACAAAGCAATTTGGCATTTAACACTGTAGGCAGATGTCAAGTGGGATTTTCAGAAATGCCCAAATCCCACTGAAATCAATGGGACTAAAGTCAGTCCCACTGAAATCAATACTCGATCAATACTCAAATGTTACTTCACAGCGACAGGCAACCTTTCCAATGGCTAAATGTAATAGAGTTGACCCCTGCACCAAGTCTCTTTTGCCAATGATTGTTAAATAAAATAATACATACTATTTTAAAAAGTTCACTGCTATCTACCTTTTAGATGTACTTGGAATATTCTGCTTGTGTGAACTGGGAAGAAAGAAAGTATCTGACAGCTTAGTCCTAGGCACATGGCTAAAGTAAATCATACTACTTGGCAGCAGCATACTACTTTGGCACTATTAGTCAAATAGTGAAATGAATTGTTATTAAAGTTAATACCTAGACCAAATAACAACACAGCTCTCTTATCTGGAGGAGTAAAATGGCAACTCAAGCTTTATGGCTGCTTTGCTATAAGAAAAATCAGCAACAAAAGATTTCTGCATGAGGCTTATAAGGTCAAAAGAATGAAAATGTCATTGCTTTTGTTCTCTTTTGTTAATTAGATACATATTACCATAAAAAATCTTCATTAAAAAAACCACTAGCAGTATTTCTGGGTTTGTTACTTTAATTCTATTTCTACCTTGAAAACCAGATGAAAAAGCAAGAACAGGCTAACCGTACTAGACAAAGTTATTGATAAGTAATACATTCACCGTAAAAAGAGACTGGAATTATTTGTGAATTTAAATGTCATTCTGAAAAAGAATGTGATAACAAATATAAAATCAATTGAAACTTAAAAAAAACAACAACTTTGTGGGTTTGGCTAGTATTTTGAAATAATGAGGTTTTTCAGTTCACCTCCCTTGATATGTGGCAACTTTATTTTATTAGTAGTAGGTTTTACTCATATAATTATTTTTATTTGCTGAAATTCCTAAGGTTTTCTTTGGCTCAATCTAAACCAAAGTTCTGTCCCTAAATTTTCAATTCTGTTATCAAATTAAAAACAAAAACATAGCCCCCCCMAACATTATTTCTTATCCCTAGCTAGTAATTCATGTAGATTGGACAAAGCCAATAAAGTAATTTTTAAAAAACATTTGGACCTTATGAAAATCATTGTTCACAGATATGAAGGCTTCACTCATGCTGTAGAAATGCTGTCTTGACAATATTTTATCTGAAGCAAGCCCTTACAAGTAAATTTTTCAAAAGTACCTTGATGAAGTTATGCCCAAACTTCTGAACAGCAGGTCCTATGCCTTGATTCAGTTTATGGACAGTCATTTTCAGTTAAAGGATTTTTACCAACTGGAAAGCTCACTTTTGCAGATATATAATCTATCTATTGGGCTGTCAACAGGGYTTGCTAGAATTGCTATCCTGACAGAGCCATCCAAATGCAAACCTGGCTTAAAACCCACTCTTAGGAAATAAAAAGATTTGCTGGTGAAGCTCTATGAGACATCCTTCCGGTGCAGATGCAATGCTTATTGACAAGTATGCCTCACCCATCCCTTGAATGAAACAAACTATGCTGGCAGAAGGATTTGATGTTTCAACTAAGAGTATGTTAGGGAATCTGTCCGTGTAAAAGTGTCATAAAAAATAAATTACACTACCAGGTCACACAACTGTATTAACAAAAGTTGTTAAGAGCAGGTCTGGCCTGTGCAGAGCAGGGGAAGCTATTTGAGATAACTTCAGGTGAAACAAAGCAGACTTCAAGAGCTGTGAGCCGGTGCTAGGCAGAGCTGCATGTTTTTTCTCTCTGAAGTGAGGAGCTCTAAGGCTTCATGCAACTTCATTAGCGCTGGGATTACGATCTGACCTTGCTCGCCAATCTGAAAGCAGACTCAGACCCTCACTGTTCATCATTACAGGCAAGGTGTTACCAGATTTAAATAGGTACCCTCAAAGGAAAAGAAGATCAGTACATCAAAGCATTATCTCTAGTTTATTTAATGTGGAATGACCAAATGGCAGGCCTTTTTCATGTTAGAGGCTAGAACTGTAAGCAATTATATCTGTACCATTGTAACTGATACAGCCAAGCCTGTGTACTTACCAGGATCTCTTTCATCCTGTTTAGTTTATATAGCATTATCACCCCTAGGAGTTCACATTGCTTTCACAGTTTTCTAATGTTTTATAGACATATTTGGTCCCTAGGGATGAAACAAGGGACAGAAAAATAATACTCAGTCCCATCTAGATATGAGTATCTGCCTTTATCTGCTGCTTTAGCACTACTGTGAATTACAGGCTATTTTTACAGCTTAAGAAAATATCTGTATCAAAGCAACACAAAAATAAAGCAGCAAAAATACTATATAATTCCAAAGTCCTGCTAAGCCAGATCTGAGAAAGATACACAAAAACAGGGCTAAAGAGAACACAACTAAAGATCTTCTCTGTGGTGTCCGACTGTGGATTTATTGCTGTTCCATGGTTTGGAGAGTCTGCAGAAAACTAGTGTTATTGGACTTCCATTCAAGCTAGCTCTGCAACCAAACCTGAACGTTTCCCTTTGTTTCACTGGCCACCTGAAAAGTTGTTGGCTTTCCCTAAAAACCTCTTTAGGGGCAGCTGTGGAAATGGTGCCTCTTTCCCCAAAGCTATGCCCCACCTGCAGTGGGAAACACAGCCCCCCTGCCCCCTCCTGCTGCTCTGTCCCCATTTCCCACCTCAGGGACCATCCTCCTTGGGAGGAAGGCTAAATGCCTTCTCCACAGGAGTGCTTCAAGTGAGTTTAGCAAACCAGGCTCGTGGTACTCGGCGCTGTGCTGCACACAGCCCCAGGGAAAGCCACTCAGAGGGGACTAGTAACTTGGATCCCGGTGAGGAACTCCTCTGGTTTCCCACCTTGCTTTTAACAGCATTTCAGACGTGACTGACACTGTCTAGCACCCAAACCGTACTTTCTGGAGTAACTTTTTGCCATGAAATGGGAAACATTCAGGGAAGGAAAGACCGGGTAGCAGATAAAGTGCCTTCTGTGGCTAGTGATATGTGACCACCAAGTGCCAGCTGTGTTTCAGCTTTTATCCAGCATCCCAGAGCTTTTGCCTGAAGACTTTCAGTTGAGGACTTTGTTCAATGAAAGTGAAAATTCATTTATTCATAGGAGAAATGACAGCCAGCAGGCCATGCTATTCAACACTTTGAGAATGCACCCCTTGCTGTCTCCACAACAGCCTGAATCCATCCCCAGCAACACAATTTACAGAGACTTCACCTGCCAGAATGGCCGTGGACTGTGGATGCCTTTGGTTTTTAATACAGATGAATGTGTAAATAGTTCTTCTACTTAGGTGCATATCATTTGTCTGTGTTTGTTAGATTCTGCTGTGGGACAAAGCTGCTTATTGCTCTCTGTTCAAGTTAGCCTGTCCTAAACTGAGTTTAGTGGGCCACTTGATGATTTTCTTTCTCCTTTGCCTACAATCTTAGTAGGAGCTGTGGTTTCAGGATATGAATCCAGGAGGCTGAAGGTCTATCAGGAGAAGCCAGTGCAAACAGAAGCCACCCTAAGGCTGCTCTAATTTGTGGTGTGGAGCAGCGTTGGTGTCTTGCTTTCTGCCACACACTGTTCAGTCCCAGCTGAGGAGCAGAACAGAGATTTGCACTTGTTCAAAACCAGCAAACAAGTATTTCACACCCTCATTTCACAGCTGATTTCCACACTCCCAGAAACTGCAGGGTAGCAGGAAGTAAAGGAAGCTGGGAGGAAAGGCAGAGTCTATCCACTGTTTTGAATGTACAGATTTCTCTATATACGACAGTCCCAGTCAGCAGGTCTCTAAGACACAAATAAACACAGTGTTTTTCACAGCTAATCAGTTAAGATATTATTTGAGTGTGAACCTCTTGGGAGCTGGGTGGCTGCGTGATATTCAGAATGAGAGAACCATGCTATCATGGCCAATGGATTTCCAAGTGTTCATCATTACTGTCTATATGGTTTTAGGACTTAAAAATAATGACACCTTCCATATTTTAACTTTTTTCTATTTCTTTTAGCCATACAATGGAAATCCACTTTTAATTGTCTGATTCAGTTGAAGCCAGTTCTGTGGGGGTGGAGGGTAGCAGCAGTCCTCATTAACTATGTTAAATACTTCGGCTCAGAATGCAGTGCCCCTCTCTGCCACAGTATCTGCTCTCATGCCAAAAGGCATCAATGAATATTATAGTAGGAAAATTATAGTAGGAAAAATCGAGTCTATCTGAACAATGTGAGCTGGGGGATCCAAACATATCTAAAATAGGAGTTAGCAGAAGTAAAAACCTAGGCTGATAGGCACAGAGATCTTTGGATGGTTTTGTAAGGGAATGTGTGGAGTTGCGCCTTCGAGTAAAGCAACTAGAAGAAAGAACCTTCTATGGTTGAAAGCTTGAAAAGCTTTTCAGTCTGGAAAAGAGCATTATTATTATTATTAAAAGGAAGGAAAAAAATGAGGTGTATCCTTTTTTTACTTTAAAGGTAACTAGTGTGCTGTGTAGAAATGGTGATGCAGAACGTGTAACAATTAAAAAGTATCTCAGTAACATTTGTCATAAATTATGCGTCTCCCATGTACTGTATGTAGGAGACCGATTGGCAGGGACAACTCTTTTTCCTCAGGAATTAATGACCATGCAACCTGTAATACAAGCAAGCACCTCTGCAGCACAACTTAGCCCTCTGATTTCTCTAGGCAGGAGAAACGAATCTTGCTACACACCTCTACAGGGGAAAATTAATCTCTCAGTCACATCATTTTTAATGTGGTGGTACATGGAGTCACACCAACTTAGCCTGCTCTATAAGGCACTGGATAGGGGGTGGGAAACCGGAAATTTTTTAACAATGAACAAAAGAATTAGGATTTTACTGCCCAAAAGCCTGTATTCTTATTCTTCTTATTTTTCTGTAATAGTTTAATACCATTAACAGATAAGCACTGAAAGTTCAGAACTTCTTTCCTGTGGCCAAATCCTCAGGCATCTAAGGCAAAGTAAGTGGCAATATTGATACTCATATCAAATAGAATGGAGCAAAATGGATTTTTCAGGAGCCTAAGGAAGCCACAACACACAGGTGTCCACCTCAAAAACCAGTCTCTTAGAGAGCACAAGACATTAGGCACAAAAATCTGTTTCTTTATTATGAAGACTAGCTCTGTGCATGGGCAGCAAAATAACATGTGGCTCTTTTATTTTTACACTGGGTTTTATATTAACTATTTTTTCATTTCACTCAAGTTAATGATGAATTTTAGGGTAAAGTTATACCTCGCCACCTAAAATAAGCTAATGGTAGAGCAGAGTTGAATGGTCATTTCCTGCTTTCCCTCTTCTTCCCTCCTTCCCTCCTCTCCTCTTCCTTGCATCAGCTCTGAAGGTCAGCCCCATGCTGGGCCAGTTCAGTTCAGTGGCCTGAAGACAGCTAAGGTGACCAAAAAAAGTGACAAGCTTGGCAAGTTGAACCAGCTCAGTGAAAAACCTGATGAGCACCAGAGCTGACTCAGGAAGAGGGACTGCCTGGCCGAGGAAGGATCAGGCAAAACGGAGAAGGACCTCCCTCCTGGCATCGGTGAGATGTTAGACTTCACCCTCAGGGAAAGGAATTTAAAAAAAGGGCAGAGTAAACGAACCAGCGGCAAGGTTTAAAGGTGGTGGTAGGAACATGCTGACGGGGGAAGAAAGACCTGGCCTGGTTAAGGTGGCCTGTTGTTATTCACCCCGACTCTTGCACTTGGATGCAGAAAGAGCTGCTGAGGGCAGCGGCCTCAGAGGGAGCTGGGAGGAGGGGAGGGAGAGAGGAGGAAGCAGGAGGGACTACTCTGGCAACACTGATTCTGGACAATTTCTCGTATCCTTTGATAGGGGAAATAGCCTCTCTAGGGAAATATGGAGCTTTTGATATTTGATGAAAGTTCTTACGAATATTTTGATATTTCACCCTACCAGTGACTCCTATGGGCAGGAAATGTCTTATGGGAAGCAGAATAAAGCAACTTTTAGAGCAATTGTCATCATATTTCAAGCAGTACTAGCTAACAGGATTCTCAAGTTACTAAAAACTTTTCTCTGGCTAATATAGAGCCTATTAGTGAAGTATTATATTATTTGTCAAGAATGCTTTATAACACTGTCCATGCCTACCTACATGAACTAGAAAACTACAGTCAGCAATTTTCTAGCAAGATTCATATTTAAATGCTGTTCTGTTGCTCACAACCTGGGACAATGGATTAAATAAAGTCTTACAAAGGAAGACACAACCAACTAACCATCCAGAAACTGAGCATGGCTTGGGTGAGGTAACAAGATCATTCATACTGTTGCTCCTGGTGACTATGTAGAAGCATTTGCAACAGTCGCCTCTGGGGTGTCTTCATTCTCCACCTACTTATTCTTCATGCCCATCTGTTGTTCTACAACCTGGTGTGTGGAATAGTACCAGAATGGATGGCAAGACCAATATCTGGAATATAAATATTTATTCTTCGATCCAACCATCTCCCACTCTAAGATTGTATACTTTTATCAAACTTGATCTTCCTCTCTCTGTATTGCTGTTTGAGGCAATGCAACCACACATATATTCTTATGTTTTTGTTGTTGTTGTTTTGCATATTGCCTCTCAGTTTTTGCTTTGACTTGACAGGTAATGTGTAGCAATTGTTTCACAGCGGCTCATCTCCTGCTATTGCAACTGCAAAACCAAAATATGCAACACATGAGAAATACAAGTTTATAAACCCTTTTAAAGTTTTTCAGAATGTTCTTATTTTTTACAGCAGGAAATAAGCAAGACTGATCAAATTATTTGGCACTGTCACTCATCATGATGGCACACGACTTTTGCTTGCCTTGTTAGGTAGTAGAAAGGATTCAGTCTGGTCTGGAAAGAATAAAACATGGAAGAGAATGTGGGAAACCCAGGTTCAGCCCATGCTCTCTTTAAAGGACTGTGCTCAGCCAAGAAAGGGTGTGCTACTCCAGATCTTTTCAGGGGCAACCAGTTCAGAAAACACTTCTGAAAAAGAAGAGAGAGAATGAAAACGCCTTTTCATCACACTGATTACAGCACTCTGCTGCAAGAGGGACAACTGTGATACAGTCCCTGCTCTAATTAGTGTTAAAAATGTAATGGATCTTAAGTAATTATTAAGATATTATCATAAGGTAGTATAATTAATACCTATTATTTGTAATAGGTATTAAGTATGTGGATGCATTTGGGAAGATGAAATCATCTTCCTTCAGGGATAAGATTCAGATTTTGTCCTGTAAGTATCCAAATTAATCATTAAACCCTTTCAAATTCAGGTGTCACACCTGACTTTAGTCTTACTCTGGGGGTATGTTATGCATTTTGTTCTATATTCTGATGCCATGCAAAAGGGAAACTCCCCTGAACATCATCAGCTTTTCAACATGGCCTCAGCTCACCCATCCAGGGGCTGACAGAGGCACCCGCCACGTGCCCCCCACCATGAGGCTGGTAGGAACTGGCTGGGGGCCGAGTGCCTCTTTTTGGCTGGAGCACAGAAGGCAACTCAGGACAAGCCTTGCAGGATGTGGGATGGGAGCTTCCTGTTTAGATGTGGGGAGGTGCAATTTAGGCACAAACAAGCAAAGCCCTTCACAACCGAACAGGATTAATGTGGGCAAAACCACTCCTAGAGGCAGCTGAGCCAGTTTGTTCTCCAGCACTACCCTGATCCGTGGGACACTCCAAGAAAAATTAAAATGTGTATTTTTTCTTTATCATAAGACCTTTTTTGTTGCAGGTCACCATGAAAAATTGCTGGTGATTTGCTTTTGATTAAACACTACAACACCACATAACATAGATGGAGCTAGTAAAGCTCCAGTGTGACAGGGCAAATGTCTTCATTGATACCCAGCTTTTGACTGCAAGAGTCATATGAAAGGGTTACTGGAAATTCAACAAGAAAAACATTTCRGAGAGCAGTAAAACCAGGACTGCAACTTCTTCAAAAACACTAATCATATGAGTTTTCAATTGAAATTTTGATAATACAGCGGCACTGATACTGCAAATGGCCAGCTTCTCCTTTTTCACACAGTTGTGAATCGAGAATATTCTTTTCAAGTAGCATGGAAACAGACATCAGCAGTAAATGAATCTGGACATATTAAATGATAGATCTTCTTTATTCAAGTAGATTACCTCTTTTCTTAGGTCCAACTTTTGACAGAACTGAAACATTCAAAAAATTTCACATATAAAAAAAAGCCAAATTGTTTTAAAGCTTGAGAATTATTATTTTTTCATGTCTCCCCAGGTGCCTGGTTTGAGCAGAGGTTTAGATTTTGCCTCAGAACTGTTGTAAAAAGTTAATTTAAGTGAACTGTTATATTCACGAACAAAGAGACTTTTTACACTCAGTGACGTGGGTCATTAATTGGACATCTCATTCATCACAGACCCTTACCAGAGAAAACAAAGAACAAGAACTAAAACAGGACTCAGGCTTTGTTAAAAAAAAAAAAAAAGAAGTTTAAGGAATCTGCATTTAATCAAAACATGCAAAACAATCTCCAGATACGGTCTGGCAACAAATTTAGGATTTGCAGAGCTGAAGTGTTCATTTGCTTGGCTATAAATATTATGTTGATGAAAGACAGTCCTAACTCTGTCTTCCACCACTTCACTTCTGATAGGGAAGTTAAGATTTTATGTGTTTGCTTAGAAACCCATTAGATCTAACCTTTCCAGGAGAATTACAAAGGGGAATGATAAATGCCCACGTATCAGTTCAGGGGAGGGAGAGATTTCATCTGGGGTACTGCAGGGGTAAGTACTCAGTCTAGGCATATTTGATGTTATCATTCATGATGCAGCACATATAAATGAAAATCAAAGATTATACTAAGGTGGGAGGAACTGCTAATGCTAGTGAGGAAAAAAATATTTAAAATGACATCAAGTGGTTAGGAAGAGGAGCAAGAAAACAAGATTAAAGTTGCAAAAATGCAAGATGTTATTATACCTGTGAGAAAACACTCCAAAGAGATATTTAGTGGGAGGAAAACAGCAATAATGCAAGAAGGGCTGAGGCTGAGCAGAATATTAGATACACACTTCCAACAAGAAAAAACAGCAATAACAAAAAAGCCAAATGAAGTGGTATGCATTCACAGGCCTTACCTCATGAGCTGTGGAATTAGTAAACCTTTTCCATATGAATTAGCACCAAAAAGACTTATAGAGAAAGGAGATGATCTGCGAAGTGTGTGAGCAGTGTTTTGCATAAGTATAAGCAAGTCAGAGGTTGCTGACTCTTGCTGACTCGTAGGTTCTGCATCATTTTGGCAGAAAAATTTCTAGCTACCTACGCAAGCCTTGCCTCAGATCCCTCCGCAAGAACAAATGTAAAGGCTGTGCAGAAGAAACTGAGAATTTGAGATTAAATTTTTGCACAACCCCCTCTCTTCACTACAGACTTAAACCCTCAGCAAACATGAGAGAGAAAAATASTGAAATTCATACAAATAATAAAGTCACAAATACAGTCTCTTTGTTCTGTGAACWTAAGCACTGCATGGGCTGTTACAGTACTAATTTTGATTTGAGCATCTATATTGGGCTAAAACAATATCCTTAGAGGTGAACACTATCAAATTGCAGTATTTGGAAGAGGAATTTGAATATTATTTTTAATGCAACTTCTTGGGAAAATATGGAGCAATAAAATATCACTTTATTTTATACAGCATCTTATTACGTAAAGCATAACACCTTCTGAAAGAAACATCACACAACAGAAGAAAGTAAACAATACAAAATTTCRGGAAAACAAGAAAAATAGTGCAAAACCCTCTTTTAATTGATGACACCAAACCTATAATCATGATTACTGCAAATATTTGCATAAAATCAGTGCATTTAAAAAGCAGAATATTTAGAATACACACAAGATTTTCTCCCTCTTGACATTAGTGGCTCCTGTAAAAAAAAAAAAAAACTACATGAAGGAAGAATCATTTTTCTCTACTCAAAGATAAACTTTCACACTTTGTCTAAAATTTTCCACACATAAACTCCTGGTCATGTTTTACACCGTGTTACATATTTAATAACTACTCACAATCAACCTGGGAGAATAATACCAATTTATCAGGAACTGGGCTCAGCTATGAAAGATTATCAGASAACACTATAAAAATACTGCTGTTTGTAAGAGACCACTAGGAACAGTACATTATGCCCTGTAAAGCAGCCAGGGCAGTTTTATTAAGGTCAGATGGCATTTGAAGACAGAATACTGAAGAAACATATTGAAAAGGCTTTTATAGAATAGTCCTGTTGTGAAAACACCTTAGGGACTTAAGAACATGCATACATATGTTTCTTGTTTTTATTTCCATGACTTCATGTACAGTCACCCAGTTCACCAGTCAAAAAGTTTTCTTTCCTGTCACTGCTGTCCTAAGCCGTTATTATACCTGGGTCTTCAAAGTACATGTTCCACATGGTGTGAAAATGAATTAGGCTTTTATCAATCTCACTGAATATTAAAAAAAAAAMCAAAACCAGATCAAAAACAAAGACTTAAAATAWAGATTTTTTTTTATTATGTACAAAATGCATTCATTTTATAATTAACTAATTTCTAGGGCTTTAAGACAGGGGTGTATTTGACTTGCTGTCCCTTTGAAGATGGACACTGAACCCAGCAATCYGGTGTAATCTCCAAGGAGCTAAAAGACAGTAAAACCAGGGAGCCAAGTCTTAATGCAACAAGACCGTGGAACGGGAAGAAGCGCAGAGCACTGCGTGGGCGCAGCCCTGCTCCTGAGCTCTCTGCTTGAGCAAACGGCTATTGATTCTGCAGTCAGAGGCAGCCTAGCAGGAGGTAAACAATCCTACTGGTGACGTCTTGGGTCAGTCCTCCCCTTTTTTTAGGTACATTGATAAACACACTTTTTAAAGCTGGTTTAAAAGCATGCATGTAAGGGAAAATGCAATGACAAAAACCACCCTGAATTCCATAAGGTGTTTTCTTACCTAAAAGCTGTACTTCTGACTTAGCTAGTGTCCAGTGAATTGCAATAATTGCACCATTTTTTATATTCAGTCATATTTCTCATTTAGTTTAAGTTATCAAGTCATTCCTTAAAATTGCCTTGGCTATKCTAAGAAGTTCCAGACTCCTAAGAATCACTGCTGTACAGAACTATTCCAACTACCAGGCTAATTTTGTACTGATTCTCTGAATCTTTTCAAATTTGCCAGTTTGTTTTTTGAAGTACAGTCAACAATACTGGAATGACATATCCAGCATTAATCACAGCATGGCCATCAATATGGTAGCATCTTCTCTGCAGTTCATATATCCCCAAGCAGCTTTACATCATGCTGGTAATTCATGTAGAGCTGGCTGTTTATACTAATATCCCCTCCATCTTTCCTAGCCCAAAGAGAGTCACAGGTTTCCAGGAGGAAATCCTATTTTAAGGCCGGATTCTTTGTTCCTAGAAGCATGAGCTGAAATTCAGCTGTGTTACAATGAGCTCATTTTCCCAAGCAAGTCAACCTGGCACATCTCATCAATTGCTGTCATTATTTTCTATTTACCTATTACTTTTTTAAGCATTTGCTAATGTTACCAGCAATGATTTTATATTGTTTCTCCTACCACCACCAAGGACAGTGTATGTAGACAGAGAATAGATCCCAGAGGGACCCAGTAGAAACCTCCTGTCGGACAATGATTTCAATTTACAATTGCATTTTACATTCTGCAGGTAGCTAGGCTTAATCTGTATAATACTTGCTGTATGTATTGCATATACTGTATTATACCAAAATATTATAGGAGACTATGCCAGATTCTTTACAGGTATTTATTATTTCAACAAACTTCCCTTATCATCAGTCCAGTTTGTGGATTTATCAATCCAATTTTTGACAGATCTATTTTCATTGAAACCTTGCTGAATGACATGATACATTCCATTACAATTTCTTTTCTTTTTGTTTTGATTTTAAGCTGGATTGCCCAGATCAAAATTTCCCAGGTCATGCTATTTACCTTTTTGACAGCAAATGAAAAGCAAATAAAAGAAACTAAATGCATCAGACAGGGAAAGATACTAGTTTAAGACAAGATGAATGGATTTATATTGAGGAGATTTTTGAAATTATTGTTATAATAAGATGTTAAATTTCATTAGCTGATATAGACCTTACTTTAGTACTATGGCATTTTATGTAGAAACAAAAATAAGGTTTATATTTTCATTTAGTTTTTTTTGTTGCTGCTGGGAAGAATTGAATATGTGTGTACATATATTATTTAAGTAGAGTACATATATTATTTAAGTAGATTTAGAACATAACATACATTTAACATCCATGTTCTTTAAATATATTTATTCTATTGGAAGATGGAGACTGACAGTATTTGCCAGATGACAATCTTTACACACGATTTGTTCACGTTACTTTGGACAGGACTTAGAATTCAACTACAGTACACAAAACAGCATTCAAAATGTCTTTATTTTTATTAAATAATACTATTTGACTGTGCTGGGCACCATAAGAGAAGAAAGAAATTGTTTGGAGCATTTTTTTTCTCRTCTGTAAAAACATTTGATTTAGGAAGTGATTAATAAGTCTACAGCATTGAGAAACTTGTTTACGCTTCATCACCTAAGCAGGACTGTCATCCTTGACTCCTTTTGGTTCTCTGCAGTCTTGTGATGGTCGTAAATCCCTCAAGAGTGTCATAACTCTGAACGGTAAGTATTTGATGATTTCATAGGAAACGGTCATAAGTACAGAGTGATTTATACCGGCACTGTTGTGAACGTCCAGCTGATGGAATAACAGTAAATATATTCTGTCATGGAATTATTATAAAGAAAAGTTTATACATAGTGAACAGAACAGATGAACAGGATAACTTTTAAACTACTATTGAAAATGAAAGAAAAAAAGGTATTCAAAAGGAAATACTTTTAAATAACACTTTTAAATGCTTGTAAAATGGAAATTAGCATTTTTTCTTTTCCTCTCAAGAAACTCTAAAAACAAAGCTTGTACAAATATAAAGTCAGTTGTCAGTATTGGCATTATGCTATACGCTATTATAATGCAGGAAAATCTATTATCACATCTTTGAGTTAGTCACTGAGTTTTCTTGCTGTTTTAAAATACAATCAAGAGAAAAAAGCTTAGAATCTTGGGAAAAAAGCAGACTGGAGCAAATGGGAGCTTTTTCCATTGCCTTCAATACACTCMGGAAGCTAACTTACTTGGTTGGCCTTCATGTTAAGACTTGAYTTCTTTTTGCTCCATCATTTCCAGTCACATCTCAGATGTCCGTAGATTTGGACAAAGGATCCCAGGGAGGAGTGTTCTCCCTGAAGTTACAAGACACAAATTTCACTTTGGTGCAGGATCTAAGGGAGGCATTACTACCTAGGATCTGGTTTGAGCACACAAACACAACTAAACTTGTGCACAGGCTTTCTTTTCCAACAGTGGTTGCAGCATGATGTAGAGAATCTTAAGTTAGTTTTTAGCCAGGTAGGTGCACTGCCACTCTCAGTCTTTCCCCAGCCCAGAAAACTGGATACAAGCCACTCCATCCTGCTTCTTCCCTGTGATGGCAGTTTAGCATAGCTTGTAGTTGCATTTCTCTGAGCACAGGCAAACTGCTGACTTTAATGGCAAAGCTACGTGAGTCCCACTGTAGGCACTTTGAGCAAGGCATAAAAATGAGATTCTACTAAGTAATGTACTAACATATAATAATAAAGTACCATTGAAACACTTTCTTACCTGGGTTTAGCTGCTGATATTGTTTATAATCTCTCTATACCTTTGCATTGCACATCTGCTTGGTTTTTTGATAATACTTGGCATTTGGATAATAATACTTGGCATTTCTATAGCATTTTTCATGTTCCAAGTGTTAATTAATTTATTTTTTTCTGAGGAATTAATGAAGCTATCTGTTTAGTAGACAGTTATAATTGTTTTAAAGAGAAAGGCAGTTGTATGAGTTCTCTCTGGGAGAGAAGTTGTCTTAAAAGAGAAAGTTCCTGTCCTGGAACAAAACACTGGGAATAGCTAGGACTTGCTAGGTTTTCTGATGATTTGGGGGATGGTACTCTCTTGCCAAAAAAAGAAAAAAAGTTAATTTAATTAACAGGATGACAAAATTTCCAACATTCATTTAAATTAAGCCACTGAGCCAAAAACAATTATTCCAGATTTCTAACTGTGACTCCTAACATACATACTTACTTTAGCGGTGTTTATATTTTGTATAAAGGAAGAACTTGTGATTATGATCTTGATTTTGGTGCCTGATAAATGTATCCATAAGCAAATGAGGAGGCAGCTCACTTGATTAGGTGCTCTTTGAAAACTKTACCAATCACAATTTCTGCAAAACAAACCAAAACTCTACTGTACAGGAGCAGAACACTTGGCAAATTATCTACACTACTGTATCTATCTTTGATTTTTTTAATGCAATACCTTTCCATCTTTAAACTGGCAGAGATTTTAATGTGTTGTTGGAACTTGGTTTTATGCCCGATGATTGGTACGCATCTTTTTGCCAACCTTGAGGCTGGTACTGATCTTTTTTCTTCTAAGGGCAGATGCAATTGCACCTAGAATGTGTCCTGTTCTTTGCTCCTCTCCTCCTATTTTTCCTGTTTGTGTTTCATGTCACCGGAGAAAAAACTGCAAGGACAATATGGCATGCTTACAGTGATAGRCAAAGGAGCCTCTGGGTTGAGTGTAAAACTAAGTTTTCAGAGTAAAAAAAATGCCTTGTTTTATTGCTGGAGAGGTGTTTTGGCAGAGATTGCAGAGGCAGGTAAATTTGGAGAGGTACTAATACCAAATAAAGAAATCATATCACCGACAACATAAATTCTCATGTTTTGTGAATTCATAAGCAAAAGTTCTCAGAGCTTTGAGACAGAAATGTCTCTCAAGGACTTCACTGGAGTCTTATCCAGGACCCGCTGGGGCTCGGCAGGAAACTCACCCATACCTCTTTCAGCACTGCAACAGCACTCAAAAATTAAAGTTTAAGATAAAGTTTATATCAAAGCCCGCAGACAGCAGAAATACATTGATGGGACTTTGGGCTAAAGCAAGTTGCTGTACTGCTGTATTTAGCACCTTACAGGACAGTGAAAGAAAACAATAGCCTGAGTATCAAACATGCTTGCAGTTTCAGCATCAAAAATCTCAGAATTCTTCCAAGATTGTTTCAGAAATTTGCATTTTTTTCATTTCAGTCTATCACAATTGCACCACAAGCCACAAGCTGGTATGGGATAACCAAAGTTTTTTAAGGTGAATTAGTTTTAATGGGATTTGGGTGCCCAAACTGTTTGGAAATCTTAGTCAATTTCTTTGCATTAACAGCATATGGTCTTGGTATTTTGAAAAAAACATTACACTTACTCAAATGTTTATTCCCAGTGTAAGCATTCAGACGGCACACTGGATTTTGCAATATCATAAACAGCTGAAAAAAAAATACCMGTCAATCCACCAATCCTTATGTCTTTCTTACTGCCTTTTGAAAGGCTTTATAATATGGTGTAGATCCAAACACAGAATGGCAAAGATACTATATCCTAGAAAGTTTATTCCCAAGTCAGAAGTCAAAACATGTTTATAGTGCCAGTGGCCATTGAAAAAGTTGAATGCAATCAAAAGCTCCAGAGTTGTTTTCCTATTATTATTTTTATTATTAATACTATAGCTAAAGCAAAGACTGTAGAAAAGTGTGGGAGGGGGGAGCAGGGGGGAAGATTTATCGGCTGCCRGATCATTTCCCAGTTTTGAAGCTGGTGAGTCTTTTCCAGTTYTGCTCTGTCTTTTTTTTCCCCTTTCCTCTCAGCATAAAATATTGCAAAACAGAGCAATTATAACGAATGAAGTGAAGGAAACGCAATCCTAGCCACCYAGAAACATGCCCTACATCACATAGGAAGATCATGGAAGGAGGGAGGGAGAAGTATACCTGACATATAGCTTGTGTCATTAAAAGCAACAGTAAAACACAGAAGCCCTTTTAAAACTCATGAACACTGAAATGATGGCAACACAACTTGGGCTTTCTCTGCATATTCAGATGCTACTTAGAGGCACACCAGCATCTTCTGCATCTGCCAGC
Organism: Oceanodroma leucorhoa; assembly: GCA_030449065.1. NCBI lineage: Eukaryota > Metazoa > Chordata > Aves > Procellariiformes > Oceanodroma > Oceanodroma leucorhoa. Next base: position 15,152,753 of record JASVER010000004.1, on the reverse strand, counting down.
TGAAGTGTATCATGTTACACAGCAGTTATGGCTCAAAATATAAATTAATTTCAAGGTTTCATGATTTGGACAATTTACAAAGGGATATCCACCAGCAGCTGAGCGATAGGGGGATGTCAAGACTTCATGTCATAATTATTACACTTCCAGTGTCCAAACAAACCAGGTGCCTCTTTAGAAGAAATAAGAAGCATACAACCTACCCCAAACAGGCATGGGAGATTTGGGAAGCAGATAAAACATATCAGCATTTTGTCTTGTTTTCTGACTTTATCACCAATAATGTTTGTTTGTTTAGCGGGGACCTTTTCCGTGTTAAAGCRGTCAGTAGCAGCTCTGGTACGTCCTCTCTGGGCAGTTGCCTGTGAGCCTGATGGCTCAAGGCAGCACGGAGGTCTCGGGTTCATGTCCCTGCCCCAACACCCACCACCCCTTCCACGAGAAGGTCCTCTGCCTTATACTGCAGCCATTCAAGGGCAAAATGCTTCACTCGCAGCTATTGACACAATTTCATTTCACGTTACATTATTTCCCGTTTCACTGGGAAATAAATATAGTCACTATATCAAGTGCCTGTTTCTGAGTGCAGCCATCTCACAGGGTCCCTGTCTCTCTCTGTCCACATTGATGTTTGAAACTTTCTTCAAAGTGGGGACAGACAGAGGTGAGAAACCACTGCCACCTACAGAAGTATTTTTCCAGTTCTTCAGTTTAGCCACAAACCAACAAAGTAACAAGCTCACGTTCATACATGGCTTTGCTCAAAAAGGGCTGCATGGATCAGCCCTTCCATAACCTGTAGAAGACTTCTGAAGCAAAACCACTTCATTCACGGCTTTGTTGCAGGAATTAACCCGTCAGCTCCTCAACCATCTCTAATTGGGTGCCAAGGGTCCCTCTAAAAGAGCTGTAAAGAGCAAACTGCATAGGGCACTGCGCTAAAGGGCAGGGGGCAGATCAGCTTTTGCTTTTCGACTCAGCTGATGCCTTCATAGCTGTCAGCAAATAATTTCATCTCTGTGCTTTTGGTTTTATTTCTAGCAATTTTCTTTTTCTATTAAGACTGATTTTCAGGGAGACAGTGTCTCTTAGCAAGTGCAGCACCTTCACTACAGTTTTAGCAAATATTGGCATTGGCTAGAATTTCACCCCAAAATCTATACAGTACTTCAGGAATGGACCTGTTAGACATTTAAATGATGCTTATAAATACCAAAATATGTGGAACTTTTAAAAAAAGATTGGATAAAATAGGAAGGAATAATCTATACTTAGAATATGCACAATCTTTTTCTTTAAGTTCTTATTTTCTCTCTCTGTTAAGCATTTTGTGATGAAATGTATTGTAAACCAATCAACATTATTATTCCATTCATGTTTTTTAAGTGTTAATAACCTTTTTCCATTTTGCAAATCAACAAAATAAGAATGGCTTGTAAAATCTTTCAGATTAAGAGATAAGGATGCTCAGCCTCACAAAAACATTTGGTCGGTTGATCTAGCATTAACAATTATGTTTAGGAAACAATTTAACAGCCACAAAACACAACCTTGTAAGCATTAAGCATGTGTTACATATTTCTACTATAATTAATTTCCAAATAAAATGTTGCTTTATTTGTACGTAATAAAAATAAATAATAAATTCTATTCTTTAACAAACTAAGGTATCATCAATGTTAGGGGGAGAAGGAGAGTTCAGTTTTTATCCTCACCATTAAGAAGTTTTCTGAAAGTTTTCTGACATTAAAGCTAACTGCAGGGTTACTTAATTGGAGTTGAGAAGGGATCTCTTGTGTTGATAATTTTTGTATTATAAAATACATGTTTCACTATTACTGGAGAACAGCAAATTTTAAACAATTACATTTGAGTTGGGGCCAAGGGCTCCAAAGGTCTACTTTAGGAAGAGAAAGACAAATCAGCTATTCCCCTCAGTGTTTCTTCCTCCCCTCTGAGAAAAGCCTGAAAGAAAACACCACACAAAAAAAGCTAAAAAAAAAATTAAAATCCAATATACTTCAAGAGAATTGATTCAAATAAAATGACCACAGCCTTTAAAAACCAATAATGTAGCAAATCAGTCCTYGCATTTTCTTTTGTGTAGTCTTGAGCACTTTTTATAAGACATGAAGTTATGCTGATTTCCCAGGGTCAACCCTGACCCTATTCCATCCCCTGGAAGTCACTCATCCTTCACRGGTCCTCAGCCATCATCTCTAATGGCTTAGCCATCACCTCAACCAAAGGTCTAAGCACTGCAGACTGAATTCCACCAAGCTCAAAATAGTGTAAAAAACATCGTTGCACTCTACAGTTTTCCTACAGAAGTGATAGAAGCTAAAAAAAAAAGAGTTGGACAAGATTGTTTATGAGGTAAATGTTCCAAGGCATAACATAGTTCAGCTAAAACAAAAGCTGTGTCCCAAAATGTACAGAAATATAGAAATAAAGAAGGGGTTCTCAAAATAAATGGTTCAGCTCCTAAAATGTAAATGACAATTCATTTTTCATTACAGCAAAGAATATAAAAAGCAAATCAAGAAAGTAATTTACATCAAACTACAATGATGTAAAGGAAAATTGTTAAGTGTAGTAGGTTTTCCATGATTTAGCTTACAAGATTTTCAAATTTCTGTGTGTTTGTGAGAAGATGTGAAAACAACAGAAGCAAATTTAAGAAGTCTTGTCTGTGAAAATTGTCATAGTTAGCGATTCTACATTGAGAACGAGTAATCTCCCTACCGAGGATAGAGGATATTTATTTTAACTCAGGTAAGTGTGGCTTTGGCTTCTTTAATTAACCAGAAATCCCTAGCACCAATTTTAGCATGTCCAGTTTCACAGGATACCATGTTGAGCCTGATCCGCTCGACACCCCTGCCCTTACACAATGTAAGACTTACMTTGTAGGAGCTTCATGACTTTATGAAATTCCATCTCACCTACTGCATGTGGCAGAACCTCACCTTTAGGCTGAATCCTCCCTTTTGTATATTTCTATATGAGCTACATTTTATGTTGAGGAAATAATTGTGGAAAGCAAAAGAAGCAAAAGGGCTGTGAAGGCTCATAGACTTGTGAGAACATTTGCACCAGTATTATCTCAGCAGTGTAGGAAAGCTGTCCCCASTATTCATGCAGCACACCAAAAAAGCTATCATGGATGTTTTGTGGAAAAAAAAAAAAAAAGGAAAAATATCTCCTTTCCTCTTCTTCGTAACTCTTAAATTGGACAGCCTGTGACAGTGGCAATAACATGCCGACTAGCACATGAGCTGTACATAGACTAAAAGAGACACGTGTTTTTGACCATTGCAAGGATTCCTYGTGTGTGTTGTGACCCTTTCTACAGGCTTTCTGGGACGTGTATATGATACGTGTGGGACCCCAACGGGACTATATGGGGTGCCTCCATACATCTGCTTCATCCATAAATCAGTTTCAAACACAGTGGCCCATTTGTACCTCCCACAATTAAATTATCTTTGCTAAGTATTTACAAAACATGCAAATTCTGAGAGAATCTAATACAGAAAACATGCCCTGCAGACAATTCCCCAACTTTCCGCTGGTTCATAAATAAGTCTACAACAGCAGCTCCTAAACTGTAGTCCACAGCCAGTCAGAGTCACAGCTGGTGATGTGGTCCACAGAGCGATGCCACTTTTGTCATGTTTTTAAGTAAGTGACCATGATAAGGATGTATGAYGGTTTGTAGAAAAGATGTGATCTTGGCATGGGTCTGGGATCCCTCCACCCCTGCTCTCCCACAAAAACCCAGTCCCCCTGTCTGTGCTGATGAATGGATCTAAGAAACCCACACCAGAACACAATGCTGGGTTTCATCCCAGGAAGATTTTTTCCAGAGACCTGAGGGATGTGCCTCCTCCGAATTTGGCTGGCACTTGCATGCCAATTCACCCTGGCTGAACTGCAAATGGAAACATCTTGATGGAACGCAGCGATGGGGAAAGCCTGCAGCGGTGTTTTGACCTGGCTCACTCAGAACATAAAAACCCATAGTCATCCCAGAGCATGTGGAATCCAACAAATCGTCTCCAGAGTTAAAATGTCTAAGAAGGCATTATAGACGTCACAAACAAATTAACAGACATAATCAGCCAGATCATCAGCTGGTATAAGTTGGCAGAAGTCCACTGTAGCAACATAAGTTTTGTAAAGCTAACCTGAATTACGCCAGCTGAAAGACTCAGTTTATTTTTCCTGCCATTGTGCACATGGAATAAGCTGGGTATCTTAAGCCTTTCTTGGGKTTTTTTTTTCACTTTTTATTTTTGTATGAATCTTATCTTTATATACACAGACATGCAAATAAATTAAAGGGTCAATTCTCCATTCCATCTGCTCTACAGCAAACCATTTGTTGCTCTTTAAATGACAGCTGCTTGGCCCAGGAACAAGTTCGGCTGCCACTGTGCAACACACGTGTGTGCTGCTGGCACAGCAGCAGAATTCCCCGGCTCCGCGCTGCCCTGCCCGCTCCCCGTCAGCCCGTGCCCTGCCCCGGCACCTCGCTCCCGGGCGGCGCGGCTGGGGGACACTCGGGGGGTAGCAGGTAAGTGTGGCTTTGGCTTCTTTAATTAACCAGAAATCCCTAGCACCAATTTTAGCATGTCCAGTTTCACAGGATACCATGTTGAGCCTGATCCGCTCGACACCCCTGCCCTTACACAATGCAAGACAGGTGTCACTGAAGAGTTCCCTTGAACAGGAAACATTTCCCCCTGTTATCAGGTTTCTCCCTGTTATTAGCAGCAAGGACAGGAAATCTGGGTCTAAAAACATACTTGTGTTACAAAATAAGAATAGTATAAGAATTTCCTTAACAATGCCTAGGGCTAGTTCATAATTTCAGATTTAGGAAACTCTAAAAGCTCTCTGAAACTGTCGTAATGGTGTCCACAGTAGGGGGCTTATCAAATTTCTGCATTAGGAGTTTGCCGCTAAGTTTTATTAATTAAAATTATCTGCTCTCGCCCCCTTGAATTCATAAAATGTGGCTGGCATTCATTTATTACAGGCTGTGGTTGTTATGAAAATATAGTTGCTAGGATACCTTCATTATTTCAGYCTCATGTTATACTGGTCCATCAATTAACGAAGAAACACTCAAGCTACTTCTCAGCACATCTATGCACATTCTTGACATATGACTTCCCTCATCTCGTGTGACACTCCTCTGTGTGTTCACCTTCGAACCACGGCGTGGGAAACAACAGTGACCACATCAGTTTGCAAACTGTAGTAATGGTGCAACTCTTCCACTTGGCCTTTTCTCGTCTTTCTTAAAATGAGGACAGAAAACCAGATGTCTTTACATCCAATATTTCTCCACTGAATGGACCTGAAAAAATAACGCTTTTTCAGGGGCAATTTCACAAGTCTGTCCTCTCCATTATTCATTTAAAACTTTTTTATCGCACAACCTCAACAGTATAATGCCCATTCAAAAATGAGATCCTGCAAAATTATATATTTCTCAAGGCAGTTATCTAATAAAGTACATGAGGTATTCTCATTAGATACGAGGAGGCAGCCAAAGCTCTGGAAATACTCAGTCCCAGAACTGAATTTGTTTGAAAGTCTGATGCAATCTGATAGACTACAATGGAAACTCACCTTGGATACACATGCTAAGTATTATCCTCTGCGGGAACACAGAGCCTGTGCAACGCAAAACTCCTGACACTTACAGTCTAAATGGAAATTAAGTAGGAAGCAGGCATTATACAGACCTTCTGGTATACTGAATTTCACAAGCAAAGCAGAGTATGAACCCTTCACGTCATTTCCAGAGTAGGACTGGAAAGTTGGAAAATATTCTGGCGGACCAGCAGTTAGTGAACACTGAGAGACAGAGAATAAACAAAAACCATACCTGCATTTCAAGCTATTTTTTTAACAACTTGACCAAATATAATACGATGATCAAGTGAACAAACAGAGCAGCTACTGACATTTTCAGACAGATCAACACATCTAAACAGCTGATCTATAAATAGCCTGCTCACAGTGTTGCAGCACATGCTGACCACACAGATGTGATCTCGCAAAGCAAGTACCAGAGACTGTACACAGCTGTTTTCACTTGGTTAAAGCCTGTGTGGTCTTTCCTCCAGGACAAAGAAATGCACTCCATTTTTTGAAAAAAATTACAACTCCTACTGCATGGACTAATAGAATTTAGATATTAAATAGGTTAATTTTGTCCTGAAAATGATCAGTGGTTCAATAAGCAAATAAAGRCTCTCAAAGAACAAGCAAAGTAGTTTGCATAAAACATGAGGAAAATGTTCCCAAAGCACTCCAGAAATTTCACGAGATATTAATAATTTGACATGATTATGTATGATTTGTTGAACACACAAGCATGCTTGAGCAGACAGAAGGAACACCTACGACTGCCCGAGAGGCACTTAATACATCCAGGAGCCTGACTTCTCAGGGTGCTTTGTGCTAAGAAGTACTGAGCGCTCTTGGCTCTCACTGAAACCCTGGGGAGYGAGGAGGCTCAGAGCTTGCAGAAGAGGTGCAGAGCATTGCAGAAGATGCTCAGCATTTAACAGCTCCGGGAACTGTGGACCAAACTTTGGGCGATGCCAATCTCTTCCTGGGAACCTTAAGAAAAATGGTTTCACTTTTCCCATACTGTCCAGGAGCAGCTTTAACACCCTTCTGTGCCCATGCTGCTGCTTGGCTGTTTGCTGTGGAGGAAAAACAGAGCCTGATGAGAAGAGCCCCATGAGCCCCTCTGTGCTCAGAGCTCCAGCTGGAGCTGGAGTCATCAGGTCGGTGTGGTGCGGTGATCTGCTCCCTTCTGCCAGTGAGACCCAGCCCATCAGCTTGGTCTGTCACGAGCTAGTTCTGAGCAGCCCCACAGCCTGTGTCAGTGTCCCGTGTACGAACACGCCCTCTGCACACCAGGAACGTGGACTGGCGATGGAGCATCCTGACATAGGTGGCTTCCCTCCTAAGACATGACAGAGGAAAGCTGCTGATCCCTGAGCTATCCCAGCCTGAAGCTCTGTACCTCTATACGACTGCACAGTCCTATTCTTCACTGCATGTAACGTCAGCTCATACACTCACTTTAAATGGACGTGTAACAGTACTGGGGAGAAGGACAGTAATGCTCTGATGTACATGATAAAAACTTTATTGGCTAGCAATTGGCATGTCTGTTTATCTCCTAGATGATGAAGCCGTGAGCAAAATATATATGTGATCTCAAGCAAGTGCTGATTACAGTTCCTGCAATGTAAATGAGCTTGCAMACACAGTTTGCTTTCTTCACAATATTCCACTTCTTCCACTGTTCTATATGTGCTCTTTACTCTATTTGTATTAGGACATTGTCTTTCATTTTCGTGTTCTTCACCCTCCTGTTACAATCAACTCTTCTGCCCTTTGTTTATGTCATGCCCATTCTTCTTTCATTAGTCCTTAATTATAGCCTGTGTCTATAACTTTCTGCCTGTGGCTGTTTACAGAATTGGTTTTCTGCTTCTCTCTCACACATACACTTCACTCCTATTCTTCTTTAGATCTCAACTTCTATACAGTCATCACCTTTTGAAAGTGCAAAGCAGGACAATTAGTCATTGTAACAAGTTTTCCAAGGCTGGAAGGTCACATTACAACTCTTAAACTTCAGTGGTTTAGATGTTTTGAGATGCAATGTGAAAAATGTCTTTGATCTTTTTATTGCATTGGTAAACTTTTTATGGGGCAATCCATTTACCTAGTCCATTAGAGAGCTCAATAAAATATTTTGTGCACAAAAATACCGCACTTCACCAATTATGTATGTATCTTTGCACTGTAAAATTTACACTTCTATGCAAAGGTCTAAAATATTTTATGAATACAAATGATTTTAACCTCAAAGCCCACCACTGCAGCAAATTAGTTGCTACCTTATTTTCTTAGTACTTTTAATCCATGGTATTAAGCATCCAATTTTGAAAGTCATGCCTCCCACTTATGAAAAATGAAGTCTTAGACCTGATAAGTGTGCAGTTGCTGGAACTGCAAATACAAGTTATCTACTTGTGCATGGAGTCAACCAGCTCCAAYGTATCTCTGATTAGCTGTTATGCAATTTTTATGCCCAATTAGCCCTGCAAAGGTGTCTGCAATTTGCATATGCTCCATTCTAAAAGACCAGACTTCAGAGGTTAGTGCAAACTCATAACATGAGCCAAGGCTGGAGCTGGAGTCACCAGTTTGGACTCCTCATTACCAGATTCAATATATACATTAAAAGTGTAAATTTATACTTGATACTGGCAGTGTCATCTTCTCTCACATCCAAAATGATCTGTTTTTGAATTCTAGACAGCAGAAAGGAAATTGCTGGTAATTACAAAACTCTGGACCCTGTTGATGATGGCCTCTTTGAACTAGCTCAACTCCTTCTGTTTGTGCCATTTCAATGACATGAAGTAACCGCAAAGGTAGCTTCGCAGCTCAGGGAAGGTTTCTCTCCCAGTCTGAGGAACATCTTCTCACAGCCCCTGTAAGAAGCACAGAAATGGACAGAAACTGGATTATGTATTCTCAGAGTGTAGGAGAAATTGGGTTTTGCTACTCAGATGGTCCTTGGGGCTAACCAAGGGTCCTAGGACTGGAAGCAGCAGAATGGTGCCAGCGTGGAAGAAAATTTGCCATTCTGTCACTGCTATGAGCAAGGGGAAGGTAGAGGTAGGGACTGATACTAGCAGGAGGATCCATTCACCTTCAGCCCCTTCAGTACTCGCCACAGACCCAGACATCCAGGCCCTTTCCTGGTGGCAGTACTCATGGCAGATCTAGAAAAGGAGTCAGGAAAGTCACGGCTATTTTACTGTCTCAGCAATCACTTACTGTAGGTAGTTGCCTACTGTGTTTCTTTGGCAAGTTTGATGTGAATAGAATGTCGATGCAGCCTCAGACGAACATCTGCTGACCTCATCTTTAGAAGGTGGTTTGTATTTCAGTAACACGCTGCCAGTTCAGGGATTGTTAAGGTGGCACAAAGCTGTCGTTTTCCCTGTTGTGCACCAAGGATCATTTGTCCCAGCCCAAGAATATAGCCCCATTTTCATTTCCCTTTCTCAACCACTGAATCGACTGGATACTTTTATCCCATTCTTCCCTGTCTCTAGCTTTCTGCCTTTGCTTTACCATCATGCCACCACTCCATCACAGGTCCACGTTCCTCTCTTCTCCATCTCTATGTATTTGCTCTCCAGCTGGGCCTCCACGTCACCTCCCTGCTTCTGGCCACTCTTGCCCACTCATCCGCTCTCCATCTACTTCATGGGAGTTCAGCCCTCCCAGGTGGTTAGCACCAAGCATGCTGCAGGCTTTGCTTGCTTGGCTTTTCTGCCTGGTTTCAGGCTTGTGCTTGTCTGTCTGCCTTCTCTGTTGCTGCAATCTTTTCCCTCGCCTGAGGTTCCCCCTTCCCCTCCCTTCATCTTCTCCCTGAAAGCTCAGTGCCAAAGAGATCTTTTCCATAAGCCACCTAGAGGCAACTGTATGCATTGCCATTCACTTGGCTCACATGATACATCCCCCACCTCTTTCCTCCTTCTTCCCCTGCTACTGCAGCATTTGACCTGCATTATAAAGATGTGTTGGCTGCAAGAGGAAACATGGTCACACCAGCAGTCATTTAATTGCTTGGGTGAGAGGATGAACTGCAATTATCTCATATGCTCAACTAATTTTAGGAGTCAGGGATTCTATGGAAAGCATGATATCTCAGAGGGTCACAGCAATTCACAGTGTTAGTGACTTTCATACACGTGAGACTTTTATTCCCAGTGCTGCCAGCATCATAAACTTTTACAAACACAGATTTACTCATCAAACAAAAGGAAATAACAGCAGCCTAAAAAAAAATTACGTCCATTAAGCAATGTAACCTAACAGGTATAGCAGTATCAGTGACCTAACTCTGCTATTTAAACCATGAAGATGCTGTGGTCCTGGAGAAACTGAACAATTCACCGGCAACAGTGAGCAGCAGCATGAGGCCATTAATTGAAAGCCTAGCTATGGTCCTGCAGTACACCTTGTAATCCCACTAGGCATCATGTAAAATTATTTTTATAAAGTCAGAAAAGGATTTGAAAAGCTTAGAACCACAGGACATAAATCTAAAATTACAGGGTGAAAATTTGTAATACTTCAGATACTACATAAATACAATTTTAAGACCTTTGAACCTACTCTCTGCGTTACACTGACAATATAGGAATGGATGAACTCACTGATTTCTGCACTTAAATTCACATTCTCTGAAAACTCAGATTTAACCTATGGAGATCATTCTCTGTTGCTGTGAATACCACAGTTCAGAGTACGTATTTATCTCCAGCCCTCTTCAGTGACAATATCCCTACAAGAGATACAGGAATTGCTTACACCCATAGGTAACATCAGCATTTTATTTAATATAGAATGAGTCTAATCACTGTCAATCCCTGATGGGATCTAGTCAGGTGAAAGATCTGGAGAAACTTACCAGTCTATTTCAAGTAAGTTAAACTGATTTTCGACTGCACCTTCCCCTCCAAATCTGTCCGATAGTACTAAAATATTACTCATTAGATCTTTGGAGAAAACTTCAAGTACTGCAAGTTTCATTATTAAAGTGTGTTAAGACAACTAAACAAGTCAACAAACCTTATACTATGTCTGTATCTGATATAACAAGAGAAGTAGAGGAGTATATCTTGATCTCTTTTCCCTTAAATCAGGAGCTAGAGAGGTCAGATTTGAAAAAAAATTCTTCTTCTCAAACAGTGTGGAGTACCTGCGATACCACAGCATGAGGTGAGTGATAAGCACTGTTCTCAGGCATCACACTGGAAAAGCAAGAGAGGAAGACTTGTGATTTTATGTTCTAAACAAGTATTTTATTTCCCAACTTAAGTAATGTCAATGCAAACATTACTCATTCTGGAAGTCTGTTTAGATTTGCAGAAGTCATTGTTGATTCTGAATGCTATACACTAAAATTGATTTTCTTTTTGTGCCTCGATATGCATTCTTTCAGTTTTATTATGTCTGCACATGTTTCTAGAACACTGGGAAGATGCATAACGTGCCATCTCATGCAGTCAGGATCTAGGACATGAAAGGCTTGTTCAGTACAACATTCCATGTCATACAGTCTAGGAGATCTGACCATAAGTTAACTCCAAAGTACAGATATATGTCAACGGTTGCATGAGTACAGAGCATTGCGGTGCGATCTAGCTCATTTCCTGGTCATGATCTCATTCCCCACCATGGCCTTGAACGCAACCTCTCCCCACCAGCACACTTTCCCTCAGAAATGAGTTTTGGCCTTGCTCTTAGATGTCTTCTGACCTGGACCTGTACAGATGATGACTCCCCTGTTAGCACCTTCCTGAAGACAAAGGACAAGTTCTTTAACTCCTGAATAGTTTGACGACCATAGTTTTATGGTAAGGACTTAGGAATCTTAGCCCAGTAGTATTGGTACAGCATGAGGAAATTGGCTTTCAAAAGCCAACACAGATCATCTATCCACCTCCACTCTCACTCAGTTTCTCCCTGCTGGGTCCCCCACATCAAGTCTCTTCGCAGTTCTTGAGACACTGCTCAGTCCTAACCCTGAAGGTGATTTCTTTTTACCACGTCATCTTTCCAGTGCAGACTCCCTGTACATAACATATTGAGGTACCAGGATTTAAAAAGAGAATACCTGTATAGGCTTATGCCACCCTTTTCCCATTCATTTTGAGCCTCTTGCTGAACAAAAGGTACCCTTTATATCATCCAGGAGACATGCCACTGAGTCATCTATCCCATTATATGACCCCCCTGACACTCATTCACTTCATCTGAAGAGGAACTCTATGCAGGGCAAAAATGAATCTCAGTCCCACCCTCATAAAGATCCAGCACATTCTGGGACGTGGTGTGCATGTATTTATTGATACAGTAATCAYGGCAAGTCACATTCTCTTTCTGTGTATTTAATGGAGACATTATTATTCTGCCCCCTTTGCCTCATTATAATAAAATCCTACCTTGGATTTAATAACTAAAATAAATCTGCTTGAGTCAGGCCAAGAGCTCAGTTAGTATTCTTCCTAAGGACCATCTTAGCTATGCAATGGAGAGATGACACTCTACATCAGCTAACATATGATAACCTATCTTTAATTTCTCTCTGCTCTGGTGCTATTATCTCTCCTCTGCCACAGCTGCATACTGCTATTGTCAGTGGTAAAGACAAGACATCTCTAATTAGAGGGCAGGATAAATTGCTTTTATCTACTTTTAACATGCTTTTACATGGCACCTGGTACACAAGTCTTAGCTAGGCAATGATAATTTGAAAAGCAAATCACTACTTGGAGAAATATGATACATTTTAAAAAGAAAATTAAATGTATAGAATAGCAGAATCAACATATTGGAGATTGCTGAGCTTTAAAGCTGTCAGAAGTCTTGTATTCTTATGTTTTATATTGAGTTAAAATAAGCAATCACAGTCTATATACCCAGCAGTTTCTCTCCCTCTGTCTCTCTGGATGATCCAAAGAGCAAGCTGTGATTTTGGAACTATACATGCAACACAGCAAAGACACCCTTGCCATGCAGCAACTCTGTCTTCTCTGATGGTAAGTCCAACAGAACAGTTTTAAAACATGCTCTACAGGATCAGCATTGACTCATGCAGATTTATCCCTGGAATAAACCCATCCTGTACAGTACAAATCCATATTACTGTTTATACCATGCTTAACAAAAATGAATTTAAAAAAACCCCAAATATGCAATAGCAAACATTTATCTCTAGAGAACAAAACTTATTAACAAATTATTCACCTGTTCTAATGACCCACCTGTTACAGAAAAACAACAAATTAGCTACTAAAATCTGTAAATTTTACAAAAATTACTGATCTTTGGCTAACCACAACCGTCAAACATCAGTCAAAAATTTCAGCTGTCCATTACCTCTCTGAGTTTAGTTCACATAGCTGGGAGTGCATGACTACCGTACTAAGACCACACTGTTCAATCCCTTTGCTCATCATCAGAAAGTATCATCAAGTGCTCTTCCATGAAAGGCATCGCTACAGAGACATATATTCTTTATAACGCACTGTCAGTTGGCTTCATCTTCACTAGCAGAGTCAGGCAGAACTCATACTTCTAACACATCCTCCAGGCTTTTGATTACACTTTCTTAAAAATCTGTTGAGCTTGTCTGATTGTTAGGAGCTTTCTGAGATGTAAAACTTCATAGATCCAAATGGTGACTGGGCCAAATTATTTTATTTGCTATTTACTGCAACTTAGCAGTTTGGAAAGTCTATAGAAACATCCAAGAGTGACAGCTTGCAGAGAAGAGCTCAGTAGAGCTTCTGCTGTTAGTTTAATGAAAGGGAAATCTCTTTGCCTCCAGACTATGATTTCTGGCCCAATTTTCTCCTGTGGTGGTGTGCACATTACTAAATGTGCTCACAGAGCTGTAGTTTGCAGCGTGCATCAGTTGCTGCCCGCCAGAATTCCAAGTACAGCGCTGCTAAAACAGGGTCAGGAAAAACACCCCAGGCTGGAATAGAGCTTTAGTCACATTGGATGAGTTTCTACCTAATGATAAAGCTATAAAGAATCTTGTTTCCCCTAGCTCATTTGCATGAAATGTCCTGTGAAGAGAAACCACTTGTTCTCTGTCCTCTTTAATGTATAGATAGGTAGTCTTCTATTTGATCCCAGATTGGGTCAGAACGAAAATAGGCTAGGCAGTTTCACTAGGGCATACGACTCACTTTTCAAAGCCACCACAAAATATGAGAGAGATGACGTGCATGCGGAGTCACAGACCAGAGCAGCAGGGGTGCATCAAGTGACGAGTGATGGGATGAGCGGCTGAGGGAGCTGGGATTGTTTAGCCTGGAGAAGAGGAGGCTGAGGGGAGACCTTATCACTCTCTACAACTACCTGAAAGGAGGCTGTAGAGAGGCGGGTGTTGGTCTCTTCTCCCAAGTAACAAACAATAGGACGAGAGGAAATGGCCTCAAGTTGCACCAGGGGAGGTTTAGATTGGATATTAGGAAAAATTTCTTCACCGAAAGGGTTGTCAGGCATTGGAACAGGCTGCCCAGGGAAGTGGTGGAATCACCATCCCTGGAGGCATTCAAAAAATGTGTGGATGTGGCACTTCGGGACATGGTTTCGTGGGCATGGGTACTGGGTTGATGGTTGGACTCRATGATCTTARAGGTCTTTTCCAACCTTAATGATTCTATGATTCTATGATTCTATGAGACTCAGTGCCATAGCAGTGGTGGTCTAAGGCAGTAAGGAAAGAATAGCAGGGATAATGAGGCCCTATTAATACCATTGCTGATATTTAGGAAAGAGAGACAAACTTTAGGAAAAAAACCTTTCTTTAGTCTTGAAAAAGAAGGAATAAACTTCAAGAACATGTTGAGAAAAATTGTCCTGGTGATAACCTATGTTAATATATGAGGCAAGAAATGTCTGACTGGGATATCTTAGCAGATAGAATGTGCAGAGCTGGTGCTGAGCAAAACTATAAAGTGTAGGTGGCAAGATACTTATAACAATGTTTTATGACTCACATACAAATCACAAATCTGCAAAAGTGAAATTGCAATTTAATTGCCTGCCTCTAATACAAGCAAAATATTCTAAAAAATAGTTGAAGACCATAATTTTGGTTAGAAAGTCAAGCACTTAAAAGTTAGAAAATGCAATTTTCTGTAAATAAGTTTAGTAATACAGTCTCTGATAACCTCATCACAAGCCAATTTTGCATGGTATCCTGATTTCACTTAGGGCACAAAGCAGACCGTGCTTATTCAGTTAATGAACAACTATCCATTCTTCTTTCTCCTGTCCCATTTGCAGCCCCCTGATGCATAGTATTCAAACAACCTTCTAAAATCAGAATGATTAATGTTTCTCCAGTGCTCACCACAATGTTATCCAAATCTTGTTTAATCACACTCATCTTCATAACAACCTTGTGAAATGACGGAGCGGTTACTCTTTATGTTTCAGCTGGGGACATGAGCATAGACAGTAATCCTAAAAGTGTCTACTGATGCTGGGTACCCAATCTGAGACCTGTGAGACCCCTTTTTTTCATTAGTTAACGTTCTCTTGCTCTTCGTACATTCAAAACAAAACTATTGTTGATGTCAGTTGGAGCAATGAGTTCTGAGCACGCATGAAAAATCTGTCTCAGACCAAACCGCTTAAAAGGCAAATTAGTGCAGAAGCTCTGCTTACTATAGCTTCTTCAGGATCACCTGGGGATGTGTTGTAGAGATAACAATAGAATCTGCTTCTTTACATAGGTATGTAGATATTAGTATATTGATATACACATACATATACACAAATATATGCATATACATTCATTTTATTTATCTATTGATTTTTACAAGGAAGGAGATAAATTACACTGTCATTAAAGAGAATAAGTACTGAACAACAGAAAAGGATGGCAAAGATTTACCACCTAAACACCTCATAATATTTGGCATAACTTACTCTTGCTTTGGGCTAATTATAAATTATAAAGTTTTTCCCTGTTTCTCAGTTTGTTTCTTTTAACGTACTAGTATTGCTTTCTTGGAACATATCCCTTATTTTTTTCAGCTAACTTTGTCCTCCTTGAGGCATTTATACCYTGTGAATACATAAGTGAACAAAAGGATCAGATTAGATGGAAGAACAAGCAAATTCAGCAATAGGTAGCAACAAGCACTTTGCAGTACTTATCATCAGTGAATAAGGTCTGCATCTTTCCCAGACAAATAAGCAAACAGAAAACCAATGTAAATACATGGATAACCTCATTGGATTCAGTGTTACAGGCAGAAAATGTGCTATTTCAGGGGCTTCCAGGAGTAACCCTGATAGAATCTTCTTTGGTGGAGGCAAAACATTGTTCTAATTAAAGAATTTTAAGTGCATCTTCCTCATCTTTTTGGACTAGCTTTTATTTAAAATACGTAAAATTGGCCAAGCCCTATTTGAAAATCAGAAGCTGGTATTTACACGAATAACATTTAATTTATAAATATAACAAAGGGTTTTAATATTTTATCCATGTTTGTCATGTTTTAAGATATTGTTTTCCTCCGTTAGTACCAGATGCACAGTAAAGACGTTTATATTTCCTCTGTTTCAAGATATTTAATACATAATATAGTAACATACCCATGTAACTTGACGGTATCTACGTGCCAACCTAAAAAGGCTCATCGTCCTTATTAGATTTAATTAGATCTAGCTACAACCGCCAATTAAGCTGTCATTTTAATATAGAACCAAAGCGTATGGATCAAATATGCAACCTTAATTGAAATTAGTCAGTCCTAGTTCAATTTTTTCCTAAAAAATTGTCCTCCTCATTAAAGTAAGTATTTATTTTAGTTTTAACTTTTACCAATTCACTGTGAATGCTAAAAATAAAAATAGATAAATGCAAAAAGGAGATATTGTTGGAAAAATCGGAATGTACTATGGTCTGTATTATTTATGAGTGACTAGGGAGACCAGGGAGAAGGGAAAGTTTGTACTAACAAAGCAAACCATGTAGCTTATAAGTATCTTGAGCTTTGAGATGCAGAGAGGATATTTGTTCAGTTGAAACATACATATAAAAGCAGGCAGAATTACATTTCTAGTCAATTCAACATATAACAACTTGTGTAAAATCCTGCAATAGACAAAGCATGATCCAACAGACTGTGACTCTTTAATGTTAGAATGATTCTCATGGAAAGTCCACCCTTAGTGACTCTTTCTGGCATGGCAACATATTCATAGAATAAGAAAAAATAGCAGTTTTAAAAAATCAGAATTCCATCAATCTAAGCATGGTTCAAATACATCTGTTGACTTTCAACACCAGTGTCCAAACTGAATTTGAGCTTCTTAATGGAAGTTAACATGCATGGTTAGCAAAAAAACCCAGAATCCCTGACACATAAAAATATCCATCCTTCTATATACTACAGATTTTAGAAGGCAAATGTCCACATTGGCTATGCTCACACTGAAACGAGTTGAAAAATAAAAACTGGGGAAAAAAATAAAATCAAAATCCAGCTGTTACTGAAGTTAGTAAGAAGGCTTACAATTTTTTCCTTCTGAGAAGAATTAGGCCTTTGGTTATGAAGTGCCTCCTGAGGTAAAATGTACATCAAGCTGATGATTCACATTCTCAAAGAGCACTTTCATAAAAAGGCAAAGATACAAGTGTTAAGGTGTCTACTGCTACTTGCAGACGTGGTGATGGTGGACTATTGATGCTACACCTCACGCTGATTCAGCTCCTGTGTTACTGGCATTATGAGCACTGCGTTCAGCTCAGGTGGGACCATTAATCCAGAGATAACAACTTTGGAACTGGTCCAGGCACAGCAGATTTTATACAAATCCCCCTAYGACAGAGAAGGTTATGTTTAACCAGCTTCAACTTTTTACCGAAGAATAATAAAAATTAGGTCAATCTCATTCCAGCAAGACAGGAGAAGAGGGCCTTTCTAAGAAGAGGGAAGTCTACAGATTTAGGAAGTCTTTCTTTTTTCTTTTGTTCCCTCCCCCCCAAATGGCTTCCTAAAGTGGAGACGCAGGGAAAAGATGACAAGAATTGCGTAGAAAAGATTTATTTCTGGCCAAGCTCACATGTAACCTAATCTAGGCACTTAGACAAGTGAGGGAGGAAAAGGAACAGTGCAAAGTGGATGAGGAAAGGAAATGGCTGGTTGCATT
Organism: Oceanodroma leucorhoa; assembly: GCA_030449065.1. Classification (NCBI taxonomy): domain Eukaryota; kingdom Metazoa; phylum Chordata; class Aves; order Procellariiformes; genus Oceanodroma; species Oceanodroma leucorhoa. The sequence continues at coordinate 15,134,942 of JASVER010000004.1, read as the reverse complement.
CAATTTTCAGCCAAAGGGCTATTCATATAAATAAATATAAATAAAATAAAAATTCTCTCTGACAGTCTTTTTCTCACATAGTTTGGTATATAAAATTACTATAATTTTCATGATAAAAGCTGACTTTTAGGTATAGTAAAAATTCTAGCCACAAATCTCCATCTTTAGTCTAAAGTTTTACCTTTTCATATTTTACCCCCACTTTGGCAGGTTTTCTGGACTCTGGGGCTGTGAATCTAAACACTTACATCTGGCCCTGGTTGCTTGAGGTCCTCCCTGTGTGTAAGCTGGAGCCATCAAGCACTTTTTATGGACCTCTGAACTGTCTTTTCCACTGTGCGTTGCATTTGTGGTTTTCCCCTTGTCAAGCTGTGTCGCAGTGGATATCAACCATGGTTAGTGCTGGGCAGCAGAAAATTTACAGGARAATGGACCCATGATGTTCCCTCTCTGCTGTAGGACACGCCACCCCAGTCGTGGCTGCAGAGTGAAAGCTGGTCCATGCTCCTAGACAAGGSAATCTAATCCCTTAATAACTTTCCCAGGGCTAGACAGCAGTGTCAGTTTTTCCCTGTTAGCTTTCCTTGAGAACAGCAGAAACAGACAAAATTTCCTGTAAAAATAGATGTACATAGTAAAAATTATGGAAAAAAAAAGGTCTTTCCAAGACAAACAACCCACAGCACCATTACCTTTGAGAGTTCAGGTATGTATTGTCGTATATAGGTAAATCTGGTTTGCAGCTCTGAATGACTCGCAAATTAATGACTTTAACTGTTTTAACAAAATTGCAAGCTTCCATGGAAAGAATTCAGCTGATTTCTTTCCTTCCCCTGCTTCTTCTAAATCAAAGAAATCAAAAGCTCTGACATTGTTTCATCTGAGAATGTTTTCTTTCCTGAAATGAATATTTAGACAACATATTTATTTTTTAAAAGCCTTGCTTTTTTGAGACTGAACTTGAACTCCACTTACTGGCAAGTCTGCATTTACAAGGCTGCCAGCTAAAAATAACGCATGAAGAAAGAAGTCATGTGGAACAAGTCAGGGCACGACACAAACATTAAGAAATAAAATTCCTTGCAATATTCTGCACTCACACAGAACAAGTTAAAGTTCATGGTCACAGAGGAAAAAGCCTGTAAGCAGTCCAATGCAGTATACTCGCTATTGCTGTAAATTGAAACACAGCTTACCTCAAAATGTTCTTTTCACAGTAGCATGCAAGTATGACAATGTAAGTAAAGCTGAGCAGCTGATCAGGTGAGCACTTTTTTATATATCTTGCACAGTGCCCCTGGTCATGGCAAGGGCATCCTGGATTTATACTGGCCTGGTGGCAGAATTTGAAGATACTGCTAAAGCTGTGGAAAACCACTACCATGAATAAAACCAGCCAAATTTGCTTAGAATGAGCCAAGATTTATTAAATGTTTAGTGTGAGACTGAGGAGAGGTTTAGATATCAGTTGATATGACCTGGGGTCTTCCAACTCTCCATTAAATTTATGTGATAATAATTACCACTAGACTGTAGCATAATCTATGGCTTGCAAAGTGCTTTGAAGTTTTTAGATAAAACTTGATGTGTAAGATATTAAAACATAAATAAGCCACTACATGAAGTTTGCATATTGAGAGCATTTCAAGATAGATATGAGTAAAACATTTTTTACTGAACTTTTGATGGTGAGAGACAAAGATTCAGAAGCATCAGTTCTGTGGAATCTTCCACTTGGTATCTCTTCCCTAAAAAGAGGGTATCTATCCCTAAAAAGAAATAAGTGGTCGTCTTGAAAATATATATAGACTATTTCCAGTATTAGACATAACTATGACATAACTACTACAAAGTCCTCTTTAATCATTTTTAGGAAGATGATTCAATTTATGGTAGCTTTCTAAAAATTTACATTTCAGAATAGAACACTTATTTTAGAATCACCTTTGCCATGAGGTTAAAAATTCTGCTTTTTACCCCGTTCTGTTTCAAGATAAGGTTAAGATTTTCAGACTGCATGCTTAGAAAGAGCCATGCACTGCATTGTGTAGCTGACTGGTGCATACATAAATAACAGCGGATTTGTGAATGGACCTAATCGTGTGCATATGCAAACCAAGAACAGTGGCCTTTTATACTGCTCTTTGTGCAACACAAATCACAGATATGCAAAGCATAAATGTGATTCTGCCTTTGGGCTACTGAGTAGCCATCGCACAACAATTTGTCTCAAATTAAATGGCTTCAAAGATGCGAAATAAGCATGTCATTCACCTGCCATCTCTTCCTTTATTATGCCTGATGCTATCATATCGTATTCTTCTTAATCCTCCTCCGTGGGTGGACTGTTTGCACCACTTCTGGTTTGTCTCTGACTGCAGTGGTACCAGTGCGAGTTTTCTTTCAGCAAAACTGCTTTTATTTGGCAGCATCGTAACGTCTATCACAAGAACCGAGAGCAAGTCCTTTTTGCTGCTCTGCCAAGATCTTGAAACTCACCTCCTTATACTGTGAGCATTTTTGACCCGAGCTAATGCGATTCTTGACCTGTCTAAGAACGCCGAGAATCAAACCACTGTCTCTTGGGAGAGGCAGGTTTAGCAAAATAATCTCAAACTCATTGAATCACCATGGCAGCAGAAAGAGATACAGATTTCTGCTGAGTGAAAGGATCTACAGATTGGAGGCAAGGACACAGAAAAAAAAMCCCTCTTCCCTCTCCTCCTCCATCAATACTTCAGAAAGCAGTCCTAGAAAATAACGGGGGACTGAAAACCGCATCTCTGCGGTTGGGGTAAGTGAGAGCCATTGAAGAAAGGCGGCGGGCTCAGAGGGAGCCCAGGGGAGGTTAATCGGTATCTGTGTGCGCACGCAGGATGCGGCAGGGGATTACCCACGTAGCTACTTACCTCTGAGATCCCTATCGCCCCTGTTAGCTCAGGTACGTTGGAGAACAGCTAAAACATCTCCACTGGTTTGGTCCACTAATCATTCAGGGCAAGGTTGGGATAYCCTCATTAACACATTTAAATCAGGCTGGCTACTGAGGAAATAAGCTGCACAGCAAAGTAAACAGTGAAAGAATTTGGGCTGTTATCAGCTCTCCTCATACACAACGAAGTATTAATTGATAGAAAAGCTACACTCTGGTAAAGTTTGAATGCAGACCTGCTGTTCTCTTCATAGACAAATAAAGAAAAACAATATTCAGAAGTCAGGCAAGAAAAAAGGTAAGGCATCGACGTGGTCTTCTCTCCCTCAGCGGCTGCTGCTCATTGCACGAGATCTGGGATGGAGGGCTGATGCCCCACCGCCTGACCCTGTGCGTCAGGTCTGCATAGGAACCGCTACACAATCTATGTCTCATTCATCCGGCTGCACAACCTGCTTCTTGCCAAACACCCAGCATCAGTATTAATGTATTCCTTCAAAATCCACATGGAATAAGATAATAACCTAAATACAGGACTAGGAGTTCCTGACACTTGAACTGATGCACAAGAAAAAGGACAGAAAGCACTCAGGGAACCCAGTTCACCTTCCTTCTTTGCAAAGAGACRTCAATGACACTTGCAATCCCCCAAATCCCCTGAAACACTGAGTGCTGCTGCTCGCCGCGATTGCTGGTCGTGTCAGGGAGGAAAGCGCAGGCAGAAGGAGGGCACAACTCGCAAAGGAAGGAACACATTGCATTTTTGTGTGGCGAGCATGTTCATTTTAATTGCTGGGGAACGATGCTACTCCACACCACCCACGGCTTGGGCCTGTGACTTAGTGGCACAGTCTGTCCCTACACATGCAATATGGCTCGCTTGTTTTTTATTATTATTTTTTAACATGACAACAAGCAATTTAACGGTTTCCTTTCCTGTTTCTGAGTGGCACTTGCACTTTGCTTTCATGGTAGCTTTTTGTAATTTGAGGCCCACATTTCTCTGACCCATTTCTCTGACTCTTGCCAGTTCGGGAAGGAAACCGCAGCTGATTTTTTGCTGCCCTGAGCTAGTACCTTGGGCAAGCAGCTGCCTACTTTACCTGCTTCTACAGTCAGTCCCACACTAACCTATGGTTGAAAAGCACTCTTTACGCATAGGGAACACATTTACGGTAAATTCATGCTATCTTTAAACAATCACAATGAAAACCACGGTCACATTTTCCTTGGTGCTGGCATGCAGCTGAACATTAAGTAAGGTTCCCCCTCTTGGGGAGGGGGAATTGTTCCCCCTCTTGGAACAATTTTTTACTGATCTTGCCTTGTTTAACTGCTTTGGTGCATGATTTGATGGAATGTGTGGAGCAGAAGGAAACTTTGGATTGAATGCCAGATGCCTGCTTCATTCCTCTAACCTACAGTGTTATTAAAATACTACCAACTGGTTCTCAAGATCTTTCCACTGCAACAACTTAAAAATAATTTGGATATCAGTTTTTTTGCTTACTGTTGTGTTGTGATTGTTGTCTCTGTTGTCACAAGTATGAATATCAGGTAATGGGTACCATTCATTTTTGTAGTTAGTAGTTTTCCTGGGGTGCTAGTGACAGGAGAAATGTATGCATTAAAACAAGCGTGATGGAAAGCAGCTCTCTTTATAATTTCAGCCCAGCTGCTGTATTGATGGATACAATCTTTACCACATGCTCCAGGTGGCTTCTAATGCCTGACTCCCTGCAGAAACCGCTATTTGCACATCTTAAACCACTTATTGGATTTGAACAGGATTTTTCAGCCTGAGTGCAGTAACAGTGTTCACTTATGTAATATTTGTAAATCCTGGCTTTACATTTCACTCACCAGACTATCTTCGGATGTATTCAACAGGGCCTTTATGTGGTCTGATTCTTGCTTTTTAGTGAGATCCCGTCAACTTGTATGGCTACAAAGTGCATTGCTAAATTTATTTTCCATCATTGTCAAGGGTTTACAATGAAGTGCAACTCAATTAATCAGCCCTGGCTGAATACTGCTTTTCTTTGTCACCAGATTTCATATAAAATTCATCTGAAAGCTTTGTATTCAAAGTTCGCAAAGGTTAACCTTTATTCAGGGCATGCATCTCCAAAGGCTCTAATCAACTTGTCTACTGTTGTTTAAAACTTCACTTACTACTGTACCAGTTGCTTTGAATTATTGTGCTTGAGACCTTTATTTGGTGCCTGAGTGACTGAACTGGCACACTGAAGGCTGCAAAATAAAGGGCTTTTATAATTATGGATGGGTAGAGCAGTTACTAAAGGATATATATTCCATCTTGTCTTACGCATTACAACTGTCCACCACCCAGACGTTTACTGTGCACTTTGTAGCTGTGCAATAAAACTTCAAGTGTTCTCATTCCCCCAGTAATTCTGTGCACAGCCCAGATCTCGTATAATGTTTAAGGGACTTAATAATAAGTTAGTGTACTAATTAGTGGAGACAACAGCAGACACCCATGATTTATAGCAAATGCCCAACAGATGATTACACTGCTGAACCACAAGTAAATCTTTTCAGCAGTGAGCCTTTACAATTAATTTCACATCAGTATACTTATTTTGCTCCTTTTTATTAAAGAAAAAGGGAAAAGATGAAAATGTTCACTTTGAAACGTGGACCTTATGGTGGCTGCAGGTGTTTCTGCTGATAGAAGGCATTGGTATGCAGAAACAGAACCATTTTCAGATAGGATAAACTTCTATTCCCGTCCTCYTTTGTTTAGTATGAAATATTATTCTTCACTTGAGTGATGTTTGCATTCCTCTCCAACACAGTTGGTTTGATTTGTGACCCAAATACAATGACATACATACCAATGACCCATTACATCATTAACTAACATATTTGGGATTCTTGAAGGTGGGAGTGCAAGGGGACAGCAATCTGACTACATCATTTCTTTGAATTTCAGCGTAAATTGCACATCCTTTTTTTTTTTTGGTACTAAAATCTCATAAAGATATTAAGCACATAAATTTAATATGAATGCAGCTGGATTGACACAATAGATCTAAGGAAACATTAGTGCTCAGATTATTGACCCAAAAGGCTGTTAAGAAGGATTAGCAAGACAGACTGTAACAGTTCCTCCCGAGCCTTTACAGTCTGCTAGGTCCGAAGTCCACTTTGCACAATCCCCCAAGCAGAGAATGTTCTCCAAATTAACATGTTTTCTAAAATACCTGCTAAGCTACAAACCACACTCCAACAGAGCTGTTGGGGTCTATCCAGTGAGTATTAGGCAAACCAGAATATAGAAAGGACATAGAACAGAAGCCAGAAAATAGTAGGCTTTAAAATGCATCATCAGAACACTAAATATAGTGGTATGCAAATCTAACAAAAGTATTTACTTGAGATATTGGCCAAATCTGAGGCAAATGACACACAGAATATAGATTATAATTCACATTGAAAGATTATTTTGGGCTAATGACTATTAGCTTTAATGTAGATTATTTTTCTTTTCTTAATTATTGCAATATAAAGCAAGAATGAGTTTGATTATGTTAAACAATAACTAGCAAGAGGAGGATTCAAATTAGTCATCTGACCTCTGATAGCATCATTGACTTTTTCTTCAGTCTCACTGATGTAAAAATGTCCATGCTTTCATCTTAAATAAGGCAAACTTGGCGTTCTAAAGCAGCTTTTAATTTTCCATCTGGAACTTCTTCCAAAGCAAAGATGGCCATTGCACTTCCAAAAGATAAAAGAAAATGAAAAGCACTCTTAACCTTTCTTCCTCTGTTTTTTTCTCATTTTAGTTGTAATGTTCCAAATATTATTTAAGGCAAACTGAAAGTTAAGGAAATCTGAGGGAGGGGAGAAGAGGAGACATGGAATCTTAAAAGCTAAAAATAATGGAAAATCCCTATCAGCTTTCTCTTTGCAAAATATATATTTCTCCTTCAGAGAATTAGTCTTCTCCATTGATATATTGGAAAACTGAAGACTATCCACGAAATCCATTTTTCAAGTAACACTACTGTAATCACAAGGCTACTAATGACATGCTGCATAGCTTCAGGGCAAATCAATTAATCTGAACATCAATATCTCCATCTGTGATATGAATATAATAATTCTTTCCTTTTTCTTAATTAATTCGTAATATTCTCTCTCCTTACTGCCAAGTGCCCATAGCATTCATCATTGAAGATTAATTCCAGGAAGCTGGAGGGGATGACCAGCAGAGAGACCATCAACCCATGGACAGAGGTCTCGTCCAAAGCATTCACAGACAGTGGGGACCTCCCCGAGAGGGAGGTCTCTGTCCTGCTTGCCATAGGGCAACACCATCCCAGGGAGTGCCGGGTATGAGACCACTCAGTACGGCATCCAGGGAGCCCAGTCCAACCCCGTGTTTTGGCCACCCACCGGTGTTGCCCGCCTTTGGCTTGGGGAGCATTTGCTCATGAGGCTATGCCTAGCATCAGCTCCCTTACTGCAGCCTCGCTCTGATCGGGTATCAAAATATTTTATCCAGGATGGCCCTAAAGGCTGCCAGATGCACAGCAATAAGCTGGCTTGGCCTCTCATGAGGTACCAACTAAAAGCCCACCAAAGTGGATGGGCAGTGCTGTCACTGCAAATAGGGTCTGCAGCACTTCAAAACTATTAGAGCCAATTTTACTGGGGAGTCATCTCTTCTAGGAGTTACTTATCAGTCACGCTGCTGGCACGTTGCAGTCACATTGCTATTACAGCCTAGTCACAGCCCCCATTACATGACAGTTGCTTTAGAGTACAGAGCAATCCCATCGCACTTACTTTATATTGACAGTTGTACGATGCCACTGTCATATCACAGATATTTCCTTGTCATAACTTAGTGACATTGTAGTCACACGACAGATACTTTTTTAGAGCATGCTGAATCTTTTGCATGGAAAACTCTGGTAGTGGCAGTCACTGCTTAGTTATCTCTTACCTGTAGTTATGACAAAAACATTTTGTGATGATCACTTCTACTAGGTGCTTTAACTGTCACACAAAGAACCACAGAACAGTTGCTGTTGCTCACCACAAACCAAGTCTTGGGTCCTTAGAACCACTTTAATGTCAAATTAAAGTAGGAGCTAATTATATTTACAGCCAATTCCATATTTCATAGATGCTTCTTAATCTTACTGTTCAAATACTGTAGGCATTTCGTCTGGATTTTGAATTCTTATCSTTATTAAAGCTATGTGAATAATTAAGCATATAATTCTGTTTGCATGTTTTCACAAACAGAAAATAATTTTTTTCAAAAGCGTTTGTCGTATAATTTCTCATTATAACTTAGTAACTCTTTGTAGCCACTGTGTTGCATGTATTTAATAAGCAACATGTAAGTTATGCATCAATATAGTTCAAATGGCATATTTCTGCTCACTCATTGACTGACGAGTCCAAGGAGAAACCTTTACTACTGTTAATGTTCCTTCAGGTTTTCTGAGCAAAATGTTACACTGGAAACTGTTTTTTTTGAGCAAAATGTTACACTGGAAACTGAAACTGCTTTTAAGAGACATTCCTCCACACATCTTTAAAAAGTAATCCTTTTCCAGCTATTATATCACAAGAATATTTAGAGAAGGAAGGAAGCTATATATGGTCTAAGTAAGAGAGTTTAAACATTTGTATCAATGGAGATTGTGCAGTATTGCCATTATTGTATATTTATCTGAATATTACAAAAGCTTCTTTTCCCTAAATCTCCATAACTACACACCAGCAAGGAATTTCTGTCCTGATTCAAATCTGCATCAAAACTTGAAGTCATTTCACCCAAGGACCAGGTAATAAATGCAAATTCCTTCTCGTTATAGAAAATTTCCCAGTGCAGAAGAAATAATAACAAAAAAATCACCCCCCCCCAAATGATTTTCTTTGTCTGTCTTTGATACTGTAATGAACTATTGATTCTATGAGTAAGTGTTCCATATTCCCATCCAAATAATCTTGGGACTCATTATATGAAGACTGGCCCTTGTCCCAGGCTCCCAGCTCTACAGTTGGACTTCATTACTGATCCTACACATTKTAGGGGCTGGTACTTCCCTTCAAGTACTGAGTTGGATGTAGCAGAATAATTTCTTCTTAGCTGCAGGCAATCTTTCCTGAAGACAATTTATGTTTCTTTTTGAATTGTAAGACGTGAGGAAAAATTTAGGTCTTTGTTTTAACAACTTTCCTATAAAACGTAACTATAGCTAGCCCTTTATTTAAATTTTAATTTCAACATTTTTCCCACCTTGATTTCCCAAACAGCTAATTGTTTGCTTTAAATTATCTCAAAGACAAGTGCTGTTCCTCCTCAGGGGATGTTTCTGAATACTCAAAGCAGAAGCTCACTACGGGGGATGTCATACCATAGTATGACAGTTCTGGGAGGGAGACTGAGTTTTAGTGCAGGCTGCTACGTTGATTCTCTTTCCTGCACGTTGCATTGTAGCATTATCTTCTAATTATTTGCCTGGTGTATTTAAGATGCAGCTCTTTAAGTTCTTTCCCCATATGTCTCTCCCACTAAAATGTTCTTGTTTCCAAAATGAAGAGAGTGCTGCAAACTGTATTAAAGTTTTATGAAATGCAAAGACAAAGGATGCCCTTGGAAACACCACCACTGGTATCAGTGGAGGTAATACGGACCTTGCTGAACTTGACCTTGAAGCCCAAATTTTAAAATTATGATCCCTCTAATTTTGAGAGGGATCAGACTTAAGTACGACAATGTCAGTTGTATGAAAACTAGGGTATTTTTACAAGCAAAATCCCATTTTTACATGCAAATCCAGCACAAACTGAACAGGCTTTGTATCTGGATACTTTATAGACTGTCTACTTGTGCCAGTGCTTAAAAATGAAATATGTACATGATGTGCCATTGCAAAACCACATGAAACAAGAAGCCTGATCTTCTGCTGATAATCTAACATTTACTCTAGTTGATACCCTTAATACTTATACCAATTTTCAGCACTACATTACTAAAGTCTCTTGAAATAAAATTGAAAATGAAATAATCTTAGTGCAAAGTCAAATTAGAAAAGAATCAATAAGTATTAACATTTTAAGAAATAACCAGGGGAAAACTAACAAATTATCCCACAGAAAAGAGATGATATTAATACAAATGAATAAGAAGCTAATCAAGAAGAGGAATCTGAACACCCACAGAGGAGTTTGCAAGCTGTCCTAGGTTTATTTCATTATTATGAATATACAGATAATATCTGATGAAAAATGAACACAAAAATCTAAAATCTACTTGTACTGCTATATGACTAAAATCACAAGCAGCCAGATTATGCAGATCTGCCAAGTGAAGCCTTCCAGTCATTTCCTTCTTCACAACACTTTGCATTCTTATACCGCAGAGGTACTCAGCGTGGAGCAGATCTGTAGCCGTTCAGTGGCCTCCAGCTTCAAGATTTCTCCCAGAAAGCAAGATGCAACAGATGTACATACAGTCTTCTTTTGCCGCTTTACATTGTGGGGCAGATTTTGCACCAAAAAAAACCTATGTTTTCTTAGGCATCAAACACTCATCTCCAAAATTCAGACCTGAGCCTGTGAACTGCAATGTGGTCTATGCCAACTCCAAAGAAATTGTTCAGGAAGTAGAGAATCTTTTCAGAATGATCCATCCCTATATGCAATTTTCTTAGCACCTCAAAACAAACATATATTTTTTCTCACTTTGGAGGAAAATGGGTTGAAAGCATCTGTTTTTCATGCCGTCACACTTTTTTAATTTAAAGAGCAAAACCAGAAATATATAGCGGAACTAATATGGGCCACAGTCTTTTTACACGTATATGTACTATCTGTAACTGGAGCAATAAAACTTTCAAAAACAAATGACCTTTTTTATGTCCACTTTTATTTGTCTACTGTTCAAATAATAAAGAAAGTCTATAAAATAGTTCTACTCTGTAACTTGTGAAGTTAAATCCAACTCACCAAAATAATGAAGGAACAACGCTCTTTTAAAAATAGATCCGGTTGTAGCTTAATTAAAGAAGTTAAATACATTCCATTGCTATGAGGCACTTCAGAGCAACACACAATTTATTATCTGGAATTAGTCACCAGGTGAAAAAAAATATTTAAGTTCAATGCTTACTGTTAAGGTAGTACAAGTGTGGGATGCTACCAATTTATTTTGTCGTTATTTTTAAACCGTGCTAGTAATTAGTTTCAAGGAATTATATGCAAAGACAAGGAGTTGCTTGCTTGGATTTTTTTGTTAATGCAGATCATTTCATTGTATTATTCTATGTATTTCAAATTTTGACAATATGGTAAATATGGTAAAAAAACAATGTTTTCATTGTTAAAACGTTATTTCTGAATAGTTTCCTTTATACATTGAAAATACCTTGCTTTTGGGTTGTTATGAGCAGTATTTTACTTATCATCTGGCATACACATCACATGATTTGCGTATGCAGTATTTACTGTATATTACTCAGGTGAAATGTCTATGTAGAGGGCCAATATAACTGTCATATAGTCTACAGCAAAGAAATATCAGGCAAGAGACCTGATATCTCTCTCTAGGTGCACAAACACTAACTGGGTGGCTGGCGAGCACACCAGAGGTATGTATGCACCGATGGAGCACCAGACCTGGCCGTAGCTGAGGGTCATTGCTCAGCCAACCTCCGCCCATGCCAGAGCGCACACGCTGTGTCTGTGGGACTAGCAGACAAAAAAGCTGATTTCACAGGTCATGTGCTATGCAGACCTGGTTTAAGTAGTTTAATAAATAAAATAGCTGCCCTTGAGTGGATACACAGACTGTGTTGATGGTTTCCTGACTACCAAAAACTGCTGACTAAATCAGCAACATAAAAACCCACTCCATTTACCAAAAGCAAGATTAGGGGGTTTTGTTCAAAAATTTAACTTACAAATTGGAGGTTGTCTTCCGTTTGCATTATTACGATACCATGACTGTGCACTGTGGAAGGTTCCTTAGTTATGTGCACAAATACGCCCAAAGCAGCCCAAAGTTTTAACAAGACAACACAGTAATTTACTGTTGGTTTTCTCACTCACTAGAGAATAAGCGTAGGGTGGATCAGAGAATTCCACTGTGATTTTTTTAATAGTTTTAGGTGAATTGTGAAATAGCAAAACATCTGGAGATGAGAGGGACAGGTGCAAGAGGGAACATACCAAAAGGTATAAGTAGGAGTTACAATGCAGATTTTAAACTCATGGTGGTACTGCATGCAGAAAAAACTAATAATTGTGAGTCCAAGAGGAAATATAATGTTACTGAGGCAAACGTGCCAAGATGGAAATAATCAAAACAGAAGCTGTTATGCACTAACTCAATGCAGAAATTATTCAGTGCCTGAAAAAGGACACTTCCATGAACTGTYACCACAGAATAGTTGAGTTGGAAGGGACCTCTGGAGGTCATCTAGTCCAGCCCTCMTGCTCAAGTAGGACACTAAGTTGCAGAATGTGTGCACTAAAAAATAAATGGATAGAACCCTAGTTACACAGGAAATCATTAAATGGAAATCTCAAGGAATAGCACAAGCATGACAAATTACATGGCAAAAATTCAAGACCAGTAATGGCTGGTGCATATAGATGATGTGTCATAATGGTTTTTGCCTACAGAGAAGGACTTCACTTTGCCAACATCTACCTTCTGACTTCCAGAAAAAATTCATTGCATTCCAGCAATACGTGATTGGATTGCATAAAGGTCACGATTATCTGCTGAGCCAAATGGGAAATGCAGATGAGACACCAGTTTCCTTTGATAAGCCATCCAATAACATCGTTGAAGAAATAGGCACAAAATCCGTCATCATCAAAACTTTGGGGAATGAAAAAATGTGCATTACAGTAATGCTGGCAGTGTTAGCAGATGGTATAAAATTGCCACCGTATGTGATCCTGAAGCGGAAAACAATGCTGAAGGACCAGCTGCCTACTGGAATAATTGTTAGGTGTCAAAACCAAGGATGGATGTCTACAGACTTAATGAAGGATTGGCTGAACATCGTTTGGAACAGGAGACCAGGTGTGCTGGTACACGAAAGGAGAATGCTTGTCCTAGGTACATTCAAAGGGTATCTAACACCAGCAATGAAGAATATCATTGGAAAACTGAATGCCGCTCTTGCAGTTGTACCAGGAGAAATGCCACAACTGCAGGTGCCTGATGTAGTAGAGAACAAGCCCTTTAAAGAGTGTTTGTAGCCCTTACGGTTCTTGGCAGGGGATCCTGTTGTAACTCCTACAGGGAAGATAAAGAAGTCCTAGTGCAGCACTGCTTTGTCATTGGATTAAGACAGCATGAGATCAGATAAATCCAGAAGTTGCCACTGAATGGTTTAGGAAATAGTATATTTCAAATTCCATGAGAGGAGCCAATGACGGTTTGAGTTCAAAGAAGTAGCTGAGAGTGGTGAAGACACTAAAAGTGGGGAAGAAGTTGAAGACAGTGAAGAGAGTGACAGTGATGGAAATGATGGTGCCAGATGAAAAATCTAAACTGCAGTAGTAATAAACTAATAAGAAGAGAATAGTAGTAATAAACTAAACTAATAAACTGATAAACTAAAGTAAGAGAAGAAAATAGACTAAATTCAGGCAAATCATTAGTGAAAAGTTTCTATCCTTATTGTATGTTGGTTACAGATATGTAATAAACTTTTTTGTTTATAACCTTTTTCTTTAGCAATGTTACTTAAATTCAGCATTATTGTCCCTGGGTAATATGAGATATTGACTATAACTTGAAAATGCTAGGGAATAATTTTAATAGACAATATTCTGAGAAAGCAGTATCAGATGAGGAAATCTGAGGAGCTAGCGAAAGCAATATCTCTCCAAACTATTTACCAATCTGTTATGTAAATAGAACATTTGTCAAATTATATATAAAAAAAAAGCCAACAACAAACAAACCACTTTTCAATTGGTACTGCTACTGAACTGAATGATAAATTCCCCAAGCTCAGAGAAGACAAGGGGGAGGATCTGTTGTGAATAAGGGTTCAAAGTCTGGCCCATTGTTTTTATTTCACTGTTGACATTCAGCAAAACCCAAGAAAATAACCCAAATATTGCTTTGGCATCACTTAAAGTGAGACACAAAAAAGCAAGCCAGCCTGGCTCTCCCCACTCAACCCCATAACCAACAGAGCTGCCCTTGCACACCTCCAGCTCTGAAAATCTGAAGATCTGGAGAATCACAGAGACGTTCACAGATCAGGCTGCTTCAGAGGCAGCTGGACAAAGAAGTTACCTCCAAGGCTTTGATCCTCATTGGTACCTTGCCAGAAGAGTTCCAACTCTTGTGTCTTCACTGACTGCGATGAGGCTGTTGTCCACAAGCAGCAAATCTAGAAGGTTAGAGCTGAAAGCTGTGAACTTCTGCCCCTGGAAATCAATAGCCAAGGCACATCCCAAAGCTGTGCTGTAGGAAAGTTTAAGAAGCCAGTGACCAACTTGAAACTCAACGCATATCTCTGCTGGGAAAGGACTTGTGAGGCAGCCTCCTGCAGCGGAGAGCACCATGCAGTTGTCTGTGCTGGAGAAAGTGAGAGGCAGAGATACCAGCAACAAGGTCAAGAAAAGACAGGCATGAGCCAACAAAGTCTTTCCATTGACTTCAGTGGGTTTTGGATCAGGTCCCTTGCAAGTACTTTCTATCTCAAAGGTCAGCAGTGGAAAATTTGGATGTTTAATATTATTCTTTTTTTTTTTTTTAATATTCTCAAGCTAAGGATTTCCAGGCATACAGTGCTTTTCTTGTTGCTCTGTGGAGGAGACCAACAGCCTTTTGCTGGAAATGCGCTTGCGTTATAACTGGTTCACCAGTACATTTATCTCTTCAGCTCTATATTGCCTTATTTATCCATTCCTATGAGCTTTTCATTTGTTTTTCCTAAACATTGATGCTGACTATACAGAAGCCAAGAAAATTCAAGGCAATTTCCAAAACTGATCATTTTTTTCTTTCTTTTTGTAATGAAGACTCCAAACCAGCACTGATGATTTAAAAATGTATGTCTACAGTTTATAAGCAAATCGACTTCCCTGCCATTCTGTGATGGAGCCTTAGAAATCACACAATGCCTGTCACTATTTTTCAGATATTTAATAAATCTGGTTCAATGATTTTCTGACAATTCTCCACCAAAATTATTCAGGCAGCCTGAGTCCTTCCTTTAAAAAAAAAAAAAAAAGAAAAAAAAAACCTAAAAAACAATG
Source organism: Oceanodroma leucorhoa (assembly GCA_030449065.1). Taxonomy (NCBI): domain Eukaryota; kingdom Metazoa; phylum Chordata; class Aves; order Procellariiformes; genus Oceanodroma; species Oceanodroma leucorhoa. The sequence continues at coordinate 15,119,725 of JASVER010000004.1, read as the reverse complement.
CTGTATGGATTCAATTTGAGTCAATAAATTGTTGATTAATCTGGCTCATGGTGTGTATAAACTCAGGCTTAGCTCTAATGGTAATCATCTCCAGAGTGCCATACAGCTGCATGCTTTCATTTCACACCAAGGGAGCAAGGATTAAATCCCTAATGGAGAAGACATATAAACAATTTTAGTCTTTGCAACAAGCACAGTCCCCATGGCAGCATATTTGTGTATACAGCATGTGAACGTGTGCAGAGGAAGGAGGGACTGGTTTAAAAAAATAATAATAATCTTCACAAGGTGAATGGTGCAACATGTAGGACAACAGAAATGAGTGAGGGAGAAACGTAAGTGGAGCAGGGCAATAAGTTTAGCAGGGTGCGTTGCATCGTTAGGCACCTACACCGACCATACTCAGGTAGCGTAGCGTAAAATATCTCTCCTGCTCTGAGTGACAACATATGTACAGTGACAGTCTGAGACAGTGAGCTGTTATGTGCAGGCTGCTGATAGGCGTAAACTCCTAACAGCTATGTGTGTTCATTAGTATGCCGCCCTGATCATTAAGTGGTTCCGTAAAATGTGGTTTTACCCAGACCCTTATTTTCCACCATATAATCTTCCCAAAGCTGTCCCAAAATCTCTAACATAGCAGTGTTAAACACAATGTATTTGTAAAGCTTTCTTTTTTCTTAGAGAATTTTAATCCCATTTATTGGTAACTAGCTTTTAAAATGACATTTTTCCTTGCTGCATTTAGCTTAGTCCAAGGGGAAAAAAAAAAAAAGAGATGCCAGATGTCACGGGGCCAATAAGCAGGTGGGCCGAAGCTTCTGTACCAATTCAAACTGGCACCGCATCAAACCTGGTGGGTATAACCTTTAATTCAGTGCTTCCCTGGCACCAGATCTAGTGCCATCTGCTTAGCTTTGCTAAGCTGTGCTTGTTTCTGTGCAGGGACGATGCCAACAATGCAAACTGTCTCCTACATGTGCAGGGAATCATCGGTGCAACTAGTTTTTCAAGACCCATATGGTGGCATCTGCAAATGTACACTGTCAGCATTGCTACTCGTACCACCCTTCATGTTTAAGAATGGAAGGAGAGAGCCCTGCTTTGCAATTCACGTCAAGTTGAAGGGATATTCTCTTCCTCTGCGCTCCTGTTCTTAAGGGCAACTCCGGGATGAAGGGAACATGTAGCTTTTAAAGAGGAAGCAGTTTAGAAATCAGGCATGGGAACTGGGGAAAATCAAGTAGCAGCTAGGAAAAAGATGACGATTTTGTGGAAACCCTCTTAACTCATTGCCTGAAAGCTTCCCTGGTGTAGTTAAAGCCAAAAAATCACTGTATCTTGACTCTTGGGGCTATGAAATGGGTTCATTTCCCAGCGGTCATCCCAAGACATGGACACTTCCACTTGGCAGAAACGGATGCCGTCCTATTGCCTCTTCTCCATGAGGTGGTACCATCAAGAAGAGTACAGGTCAGAGGGACAGGGTAGGTAGAGGCTGGCTCCAGCACAGCTATTTTGGTGCTTATTCCAGGCATTAAGGAGAATGGCTACTGACGCAGAGTAGGGGATGAAATGATAAACCTATGTGCAATGATGAGCAAACCCAGAACTATTAAAACTCATTTCAGGCTCTCCAATTCAAGTTTCTCTTTGTTAGGGAGCAGCAATACCTCCTTCCTAGTGCAAGGACAGAGGAGTGCATGGGGCCATGGCCAGCCAGTGATCCTCCTTTCCTCTCCCCTGCCTGCCAACATGTGCCATTCTCGAGAGCGGAGCTTTTGCAAGCGCTTTGCAGAGCCGGCAGGTGTGCATGGCAGTTTGGAGAGGAAGGGTAGAGAAGGACCACCCTTGCTCACACCTCTGAGCATTGGCTTGGCATTTTCCACTCCTTCATAATTTGGCCACTCAGACATTCCCACTGGCTCTGATACATTACCACCTATCACCAACGTCAGTAAGCAAGATCCTGACATGCTGCTCTGCCAACCATCATCAACACACCTCTGTGCGGTCAGGAAAAGTACATGTTGACCACAAAGAGCAGCTCTCCTTACTGAAAAATGATTAATTGCTCTCACAGAAGGCCAGAAAAATTTGCACTGAAGAGTTTGAACAAAGCTGCTTTCTTTGGATTGCAGACGCTGCAGTGGAATGGTTAAATACAAACAATAGGGTTTTTTTCAGTGGAATAGTTTTCCACATTTGATTTCACGGAAATTTTCTATTGATCTAGCAGTCTTCATAAAAATCACATTCATATAGAGCATAACTCTACCTGACAGTGTGGCTTTACAGGAAATCCTTCTTCCCTTGCTCCATGTTCCTCTGATCCCCAAATAGTTCTGTAACATTTTTAAATAAGGAAAAGGTTAACCCAGCAGTTTGGGAATTATGAATCCTGCTGCCATTTTCCTTTGAAACCTCAAGCAATTCTCTATTCCTACAATAACATGGGCTGCCCCCTTCTTCCCCCTCGGTGTCATTGCCCTCCCACTGCATGAGCAGTATAGCCCTCTCTGGGTGAAATTCTGCTTATAGGTCAAAGAGGGGGCAAAAATTATTCTTAATTTGCAGGAAAGTTATGAATCTTCACTAATTCATGGCTTAGTTTCAAGATGTTTGGCTAGAATATGTAACAAACTATGCCAGTATTACTTCTTTTAATTTTAATTTTACCAGCTGGGTTGTCTCCCCTTTATTTAGTGTAAGATAACTGATCAGCATCAAACACAGCTGCAAGTCATGTCCCTGGTAAAGAATAAGGACTTTTTTGATACTGTTATGAACTTGCACATAGCTTTAAACTGTGACCTTTAAATCACACTAATCCAAAACTGCCTTTTTTTATTTTTACACTCCACATGTTCTTTTCCTTGACATTCTATCTTCMAAAAAAATATTATTAAAGATTATAACTAATAGGAATTAAAATTTCCTTTATGGAAAGGCCAGTCTCTTTTGGGCAGACACATACAAGTAGAAGAAAGACTTATTTATTCCTTTTATACATTAACAAAGAATTTATGCCATGGTAATCTGGCTCTGAGTGTTAGACTACAATTTCTGCCTCTAAAACAGTTCACCATGATTGGCATACAATCTACATGAAATTTCTGAAGGTCTCCTCATCATGTGCACTTCCACAAACAGATGAACAAGAAAAAATTTGCACTTGTTGCAAGTTTGATATGGATGCTGCTGGTGCATTGCAGAAAACAGTTAGTTGCCCAAATCCACTGCTTGCACTGTTAAGCAGCACTTTTGTTTTTACAAGGAAAGATTACTTGCAAATACTCCCTCTTGTGATCAAAGCTAGAAAACCAATGGAATCATTTCCCACTAGTTCAAATCTTTCTGACTGACATTGTTCAAGTGTTACAAATAGCCTGCATACAGGATTTTTAAGCCCTTCCATTATTTGGTCCTGTAAAACTGATGGTTGCCTTTCAGAGACATTAAAAAAAGGCTCATTCATCTCCTGATGAGGCATTGCGTATGCTGAACTTCATATTTCATTTAATTACTCTTGTGAGGAGGACAGATTTAAAAGGACGTATTTGTTTCTCCTTTCCCAGATGATAAGACAATATTTTAAAATTGCATAGGCTGATGAGTCTTTAAGGAAATAAAGCAGTGTTTAAAACAGCAACAACAACAAAGTTCCTTTTTTTTATCTTAGTGTCTTCACTGAGTTTAAAAAAAATTTTTTTTTATGTAGATCCCTCCAACCTTGAATGTCACCCATTGACCAAGGGTAGCTGCTGGACATTATGAGGTTAATAATACAGCACCTGCCTTAGACTTTCCAGAAGACTGATTAAAATGCATACAAATATCTAAAAAATAAAAATGAAGTACATAATCCATGTTTTAAAGGGCTGTTAAGCTGCCTTTTTCTGCTTAGCCCAAAAGAGATGCTGGTCTCAGAAAATCCATTTTAACCCCAAAAAATGCCACCTGAGTTCTCATTCAGAAAATGCAAGTTTGCGAAAATCCAGCCGTATCTCTTAGCTGATATTTATTTTTCACAAAAATGTTAATTAGCTCCTAGGTGTGCCTTGTGCAGATTTAAGTCTTAAATTTAATGTCGTGATATTTCACTGAGAGTTTACCACTAGCGTGTTACTTGCTGTTTACCTCACTGCCCACTAGACATGCTCCGCCATTGATTTTGTTCTGTCAGTCACTGTGGAAGAGGAATAACACTTCACAAATCAACTATGAGGAATGGTGGAGCACACAGTTTTGATGAAGAGAAAATACTGGTTAGAGACAAGAAATAGTTAAGGAAATTAGAAATTAAATACCCAAACTTTGACCCATTTATGCAATTTTACAGAGCTCCGGTTGCTTTCTCCAGCTACCCAAGGCAAATTGAAAGGAACCATGATCACTTATGTATTTCTATGTGGAGACCCAAAACATGAATGCACTTGGATTTGTTTCTGTTTCTAATAATTACCACATGAAATGTACTTGCACTATTGCACAGTCAGTAGAGAGCCTCTACCCTGAGCTACGACAGACCATGGCTCTGGAGGATTCCAGCCCTACATGTCACTCTAAGACCTAGATTCTGCAAAAGTTTCTGTTCATGCTTCAAGGAGCTCCAACACAAACTGCTGCCAACTCTTCATACTGATTGCTCATTGTTATTTACTGGACATCTCCTCAAATGCTTGGTTTTTTCCTCTAAGGTATTTTTATTTATTGTTTTGGTTTAGGCATGTCTTTCACACTCCCCTCCTTGCACTCCAGTGTATTTTACTTTGGGCACCAACAGACAGTTGTTTTTTTCTAGAGAGGTTCCTCTGTTCTTTTTTCTACTGAGATTGCTCCTGAACTTCCTTCTGGATGCTCTTACACATACCACTGAACCACTTGAATCAAAAAAAACTTTTGTACACTATTTTATTCATACATACCTACATCATCTGAATACTAATCTATATCTAAACCTGTAAAGTAACACTCAAGGCTTGGCCAGTTTGCTTCCAGGGTCCTCGAGGCTCAGTGATAGAGCGCCGCATGCTCCAAAGTAAGAAATGATCAATAGAATGCGCCCCCAGTATTTTTGTTCATCTCGCTTGATTATGTCAAAACATTCATATCAAATTATTTATTTTTTTTCTGTCAGCAACAGCTTAACCTTGGACTGTCTTAGCTTATAAATGAAAAAAACCACATAGAAACCAAGCAGAACAGAGCAGACAAGTAAAGGCCCCTCGGCCCAAGCTGTGCTAGAGCACCAGACTGGCATTTTGCAGTAAACAATGGCAAGGGTAAAACCCTTTAGTGTTTTTCACACTCTGCTGAACGCTGTTCTAGTGCATTTTCTTCAGGGGCATTATAAAGCACACCCAAGAAATGGTCTCTGGGTTTTGCGAGTCCAGAGGACGGCGAGGCTGGCTCCCTGCAAGCAGGGCTGACCTTTCTAAAGCATTTATTCTGGCGTACCAGGGGCTGAATAATCTGAGAGACAGACATAGAGCACATATAAATAAAAGAATCACACAGAGGAATATGAAAATTCCCATGCAGGATATGGCTTTTGCACCATGTTAACCCTTTCTGCAGAGAATTTATGGACAAAGAAGTTGTGTTGATAGCTCCAGTCATCTGCCATAACTTCATCCATGTGGAGTGAACTATGTCTTCAGCAATGTCTGGAATGTTCCCACATCTGCTTAATTTATTTCAGAAATGCCAGCAGTGTCACAAAAATGTTCATCTACACAGGCTTGTACAGGGTCTCAAGCTCTAATAAATATTACTACTTATTAATCAGTGACATTCATTTTTGTACGTTTAAACCGATTAAACACAATGAACAACAACAGAGACAAGAAAAGTATAATCCCCACTGCCATTACATTCCCATTTAAACAGATGTTTCCTTTCCTTGTTTTATAGACTGGAAGAAGTAAATTAGTTGCAGAGTTTGACAACACATTTTTTACAGCAGCTTACAAACTATTTGAAATCACTAAGCAGTAGTATTAGCATTGCATTTGCTCTGGGGCTACCATGGTGGTGAAATAGGCTTACAGGCACTTCCCTAAAGCTTATGAATGATTCAAACCCACTTTATATGCAAAAATCATATATACATGCCCTCTCTCAGATATTACATGCTATGCCTATCTGTGAGAAGGAATACCCACCAGCATCTAAAGTACAGTCTTTATTACTATTGAGTAGAATTCCAGCTATGAATGGGATCAGTTACCAACCACTGTAGAAACATATAATCTCTGTTATCAAAGAATTTATAGTAGGATTGTAAATCAAAAGGCAAAAGGAAGGTAGAGCCAATAAACAAGACTACCAGAAAGCCAGGAGAGGCTGTAGTGTCCTAGCACATGAAATGTTTAACCACTGTCAATTTTTAGACAACCAGGTATATACTGATCTTATCAGAGTGTGTGATTACACTGTTATATCATTCCTCGTTGGTAAAAGCAGTCCCTGCTTATTCAGTTCATAACCATGCCTCACAGTGGCATGCTTTCTGTCCCCACCCCAAAAGAATAATGGTTATCAAACCACCCCGGGAACCAAAATACTAGCAGAAAAATATTTATTTGGTGTGAGGAATGCATCTCACAAAGAAAGTGGAGTTTCTGAAGTGCAGTTGCACTGCCAAACTATTATAGACAATCATTGAAAAGCACGGACTGAACGTATTTATATACAGGGTAGATTCCCATTCTCCCAAATGCACATCTTTCAAAGAAGAATACACAAAAGCTTGCGTTTAATTCCTGGCTTCACATGCAGCACACGTTGGGCTAGGCTGTGTAGCAAACTTTGAAGATGGAGGCACATGAGTAAATATGCAAAGGTCAGGCCAATCAGTAGAAGGAGTCTGCACAGAGGCAAACGACTGATTTCTGGTATGCACGAACAGAGAAAGATTTGGGCTGAGGAAACGGTGAGATACAGTTCTTTTGGAGATGGTTGAAGTATTGTGACAAATTAACACCCTCCCTCTTTTCCTGCAAGCTACATCCTCATCACCTTTGGTGAAGCAAGTGAAAGGAAACTTTATCCTGCTGCAACTTCAAAACCCCTGCTGCATGGTAGTAACACTTACATGGTGGCAAGGACTAGCTGGTCTATCACCCTACACACCCCTAGGATGCAAATATGCTCTTAGCTCAAAAGATGGAATCAAAGATTAATAACATCCAGTCTGCATGCATCCTGAAGCATATGGGATAAACCACAGCAGTGGAGACAGACCAGACCAGAGAGCTCCACATTATGGAAGTGGAATCAATAACTCTTTTTTTCCTCAGATCAGAAATTTGCTACACTGAACAATGAATGCCCTTTCTTATTGCTTTTGTCTTTCCCAACTTTGGAACTCCAGGACAGTCTCAAAGAACACACAGACAAGGAAAAGTCTGCATTGCACATGACAGCTTCCTCAATGCAAGGAGGAGAGACGCTTTGGAAGCATAGCAGGACAATTATGTCTCAGAGAAGTCTCCAGATGGTGAGGAAACTGAGATAGGCTAAACCTGTTGGCAAACACACTCTTTTATCCACCTCTGCAATCGCACTGCTTGGCCCAGTAGGGGAATGGCATCAAAATTCAGCCTTCTGTCCTACCTACCTGTCTGGAGGTCTGCATTAACCCTCTTACAATATGCTTCTGAGGAAGATGCAGGAGACAAAATGTCTGTTCCTCACAGCAGAAGCTTCAAATCAGTGAGAGTACAACCACATGACTGAGCAGATAAAAAGTCTGGGACACAGATACATGAGCAGAGAGTCAACAGCATTTAGGACAAGCTGAAGTCTGTGGAACAGAAATTCAGGAGAGCCATGCAGGAGAAGAACACCATCTTAAGAGGGAGAATTGATGAAAAGCATGGTTGAAGTTACAGCAGGAACACAAGGACAGGAAAGTACTGGCCCAGCTAGTGCAAACTGGTACATTGGTAAATCTGCATTGATCTACACCAACTCTTGATTTGAACTTGATATTACATCTAAAAGAAAGGCAAAGAATAAATAGCATTTCATTAGTTTGAATGAAAATATAATCCTCAGGAAATGAAAATTGAAATCTGACTAAAAAAAATGACTGTCCCACAGAAGAATAAATATAGATCACATACCTGCAATTTAAATTTCAATCCCCAAAGTGACTCTAGCATTGCTGGCACAGGGCCTGAGAAACCTGCAATGCAGCTAGATGTTCTACGTGAACCTCTCCCACAGCTCTGTAGATTTCTATCCAAAGAGAAGCAGCAGTGAGAGGAAAAGAAAGTTGAGTACACCGTGGGCGCAGTTCCAAGACAGGGCCAAACAATCACCTGTAAATGATTTTTTTAAAAAAACCAACAGTGATAATGACAAAACAGGAAAAGAAATTGAAAAGCAGTTAAGTGGTGCACTCTGAAATGTCTCCACTGAATTATGATAAGTATGTATTAGCTGCAGTATGTTTATCTATGTCCACAAGAGAGGATTAGCTGCAAACATTCTTCTGAGATAAACCAGAACTATTTGGTGCTGGCACTGTTAAATTTTTGTGATATGCAGGTGTTTGGAGTATGTGTGCAGCTTCCTCATTGGTTTTGATCCAGGTATTTCCACTGAGAGTATTTTTACACACTGAATGTGACAAGGTACATAGAATAATGGCAAACACTCCACGCATACAGCAAAAATAGCTTTATTAGTATTGAAGTTTAAAATAGTTTTGTGTGTTAAAGGCAATGAATGTAAATACTCACTTTGTCAGAAAAACTTGGGGTCAGTGAATTTCACCTGCTTCTAGTTGGCAGGCATCCCCACAGGCTGCGTAGTGCAATGCTTCTTGCAGACGGACGAGAGCGTAGCTACCCCATTTCTGACAGCAGAGAGGGCACGGTGTGAGCAGRGGTTTAGGGTGGCTGGGAGATGCGGTCCTGGGTAGAAGGGTGGGTGAGAAGAGTCCTGCGCAGTGTCGAGTATCTTTGCAATGCACCCGTGCTGCACCAGAGCTCTTCACCCCAGCCCACCGCCATTTCTGTCCTGCTCTAAATGGCCTCATGCCAGGTCAAGGTCTGCTGTTTGTCACATCCCACCTCTTCTTGTTCCCAAAGCTATTCAGCTCAGCTGTCCTCCAAGGGCCAAGCTTTCCTAACGCTCTTGATGAGACAGGCCAGTAAGAATTTTCTAGTGACTTTGAAAGGCACCCACTTCTTTCTGTTTGGAGTCTTTTCTGATGTCCACTGCATCCTTACTAAATGTAGTAGCTGTAATTTAGCAGTAATTTAGGTGTTTATTTCAGAAGTGGTGCTCTATGTGACATCCAAAATCTAGGCACAATTTTGATAACTAAATTCAGCAGATTGGATGCCATCTCAGACATCTGAAGAGGAGATTAAATTACACAAAACCCTTGAAATTTTACAGCTGCACATTTTTAACTTCTCCGGTTTTCACTGGAAAGCAACATTTTCCAGTTAAAGGATCTTTCCAAATAACTCATTTCCTACATCAACAAACCTAATTCCTCCTATCACTTACCAGCATTCCATTCTGTCAAATGACTTATTATCGTAAATTGTGCCTGTCCTGCAGTTCCTGCTGTCCCGTAACCTCTTGGTCTATGCTACACTTACCTACGATGCAGCTCTGCACCTTCAGACTGATTCACATGGAAGACCACTATATACTTTTACACAGGGATCACTGCACGGTTTTAATCTTGTTGCTCTTGTCTGCTGAAAGCAACATTCTCGGCCCTTATGCGATGTGACCTATTGTTTACATGTAATTTCCAGTGTTTCAGATTTTTTTTTTTTTTTAAATCTTCACATGTCAGTGTTTCAATTTCTGAAATGTATCGTTGTGTTCTATGGTACAATAAGACACCTTGAAGTCTCCAACTATTTAACTACATGCACCTTCCTCCACTGCAGTTTTCTTTCAGCACAGGTGACTCCCACTGAAATCTTGTATTATCCGTGAGATCTCATCAGCGTTTCATGGCTAGTAACCATGAAAAAGCATTTCGTTTTTGTTTTCTTCAAATCTCACATTTAACTTCTCATTGCAGTTGTGCAACTTTCAGCTGAAGACATCAAGGATTTTTTTGGCACTAACCTTGAGATGAAAGGAAAGAAATGTATTTCCAAACATTAAAGATTACAAGTTATTGATAGGTTCCAGTGGACTATGGATCTACTCCTATATCACTTGAGTTAACGGGATTTTTACTTCTGGCTACAGTCGGAAGTCCTTATGGCCTTCCATCACTATGAGGCTAGAAGAATTAAAAATTCAGAGTAATAATTTCCATTGAGTAATACACCTAAAGTGGACAAAGATTTACCTACACTAATTACACAGCAAGAATATCTGTATATTGTCACTTGAAGATAGAGGTCCGACACACTTAATCTGCTCATAATCAAAGGAGCAGATTTGCCAGTACTGCCAGAAGCTGAAAAGAACTATGGTCACACCACATAGAGGACTTATATCTTCCTGACTTTTATGCTGAATTCTGTAAACAACAACAACAACAACAGTGAAAATTCAAATGCACCACATAAAATACAGCATTAAAATAGTCTGCTATGCATCTTAAAATGACAGGGCAGAACAGGGCAAAACTAAAATAGCAGCCCAGACTTCTCTGTGGTCTTAATTCTGCGAAGTATTTCAGAATGGCCTTTAGCCCTTCCACACTAAGCACAGCACTTTAGCACACAATTAACTACTGGCCATTGCCAAGTATTTCAGTGAACAGAAATGGATATCAGGGTTGAGATCCAACATGACAGAACAACAGAAAGAAACCAGCAGACGCTCACTCTGCACAAGGCCTTGGGACTATCCAACCAAACCATTTGCTCCTCCTCATTTACTCAGTGCTAAAAAGCTTTCTGTGAGCCTGTAAGGCATCTTACCAACTCATCAGGTCTTACCAACTACTATGACTGAGAATCACATCATATAAAGTGACTTTTAAACCTTTAAAACATTTTAAAATTATTTAAAACTTTTTTAAAACTAAAGTGTTTGGGTTTGGTTTTGGTTGTTTTTTTTTTTTTTTTTTTTCTTTTTTTTACTCTTATACTTCCATGAGGACTCTCAAGTTCCAGGAAATTTCAAGACAATTATCTGACAACTTTTCATTCCCAGTTCTACCTTCATGTATAGCCCGGTCTGCTCATAACTATTGGCCTTTAACCAGTTTTGTCGTATTCCCAAAAAGACCTTTCACTTGATGTTTTTTCATTCCCCTGCTAGATAATAACATGTTCCCTCCCAATCCTTTTTCCCCATGAGGTAAACACACCAAGATCTTCTAATCTCTTCTCATAAAAACAATCCATCCTTTCCCCCAACAACCWTTATTCCAGTTTGAATTCACCTTTCTTAATATAGGTGGTCAGAACTGCAAAAACTTCTCTGTATGCTCATATTACCATCTTTAGGCTGAGACATGAGGCTCAGCTGATATATCTGAGGACGGGGCTTGCCACCTTCTCGGAAGCATCCCTCGGATGGCTCAGACGTATCCTGAAACTGATGAGGGTACCTTGGTTCCTCTCCTCCTCTGCCATTTCCTGCCATTGAGCTTATCAGAGAAGTTCTTTCTAGTTGCCTCTCTAAGAGACTGACCTTGCACATTTTGCTATTGAATTACAGCTCTTTTCTACTATTTCAGTCCTCTAGGTAACACAGATCTTCCGGCATTATGCTTCGATTCTCTCGATATTGACAAAAACCTCCAATTTTGGCTCATTACCACACTGCCACTTTTTATGCCTTTATCATTACTAAAGCTATTAAGGAAAGGTATGGGCAGAGGAACTGGTTACCAGAGGGAAAGCCTGAACACATCATTTACCGTGCAGCAACTGCCCACATGCACCCTCCTACCTTTAGTGAAAGAGAGGAGATGTCTCCTATTTATCTTGGGGTACTGAGGGGCAAGTGTGTTCAGAGAAATAGCTACGGCGCTTAAGCTGTAAACTCACACTCGAGCCCATGACAGCCATGACAATTGATTAGGTCTCCTTAATCAGTCCCTAATGATCCCTCAAGACTTCAGGGTACCTCCTTCCAGCCTGATGATCCCCTTTAAGCACAAGCCATTGCATGATTATCTTGCCCTCAGTCAGCTCTTTACCTATTTTATAAGTTCCCTGCTAATCCCCATCCTCTCTAGTGCAATTAGTAAATTCCAGTGGAGCACTACATTAAATGCCCTACTGAAGTCCAAGCAGATTTGACCTACCTTACTTCCTAGTTAAGTCAGTCAGTTATTTTACTGAATAATGATATCAAGTTAGTTCTGATAAATACAAGTTGCATTTTAGCTCACTTTTAGCTTCATATCTTTGTTTATATTTCCTTCCAAATTTATTCCAAACTATATACACTGTTGAGGTAAAACTCATGAATCTGTAATTGTCCAGAACACTTTTTCTCCTTTCTTAATAGAGGTTTATACTTCTTATTCTCCAGTCATATTCTCCACCTTTTAAAATATATAAAAATAATAGCTAACAAACTCTGATTATTTCATGCTGCACTGATGATTACGTGCATGTTTTCTCTCTATGCAGGATGATATTAAACTTTTTGGATTTTGATTCTATCTCAAATATGGTGATTTCAGATTCTCTTCTTTTCCCTTGGGTATCTTGATCTGTTTAACAGGATAAATCATTGTTCAACACCACCACCCTTGGCAAAAACTGAAAAAAAAAATTCATTTTGCTTTTGAGCTGTAGCTAAATCTTAACCCAACCCCCTGCATAGAAGTATGGCTTCCTTCATTGTTCTTTTGTTAGCTTTACTACCAATAAACCTTCTGCTATTTGTTTATTTGCTTTTATTTTCTCTGCAATAGCTAATTCAGTCTGACTTAAGGTATTTCCCTCTCTTTTCCCACAGTTTTTCACCTTTCAAGTAGCTTGCTTTCTTGATCAATTAYTTTTTCCATTCCCTGTGGGTTTGCTGTTCATTCCTTATGTCCTTTTTGAGTCTTTTTTGCTTTCAATGTATTTGGACCCGATATCCTTTCTACACTTCTCTCCTTCAAATTTTTAGAGAATTTTGCAGTTTTGACTTTAAAATATTCCAGACCTCATCCATATTCAAGACACTGAACTTTTTAATCCAGCTGACTCCACTAATTGGGGTCCTTAATGTCTTAAACAGTAAAGAAACCTTACTTAAGCACCTGTTTTTATTTAGCTTCCATTTAATCCAAAAAGAAACCACTGCTGATCAGGATAGAAGATTATTCTCCGAGACCATCGTTTTTGTAACATTCTCATTACTCACACCATTCATAACTTTTTCGTGGTCCAGCGATTACATGGCAATCAGGCAGTTACCACATCCAGAAAGAGCTGCACCAGGCAAACTGCTCATGGCCGGCTCATGGCTGAAGTCTCCTTTCACGGCAYAGTGCTACAGTTCCCGGCAACACTTGGTGTATTCAATAAGCTGTTTGTCCAGTCTGAATCTAAGTGTGCTGATTACCACCTTTACTATTACTGCCATGTGGAAAATAAGGTGTTTATTAGCCTTCTCAAAAACGTATTTATTCCAAATGTGTTATTTCGTGCTCTCTATTCTTTCCTAACAGTTTAACACATTGTTAGTATTCAAAGCTTTGCACTACCTTTATTTTTATTTTATTTTTTAATTTTCCTTGAGCAATTTTCCATCCACTCCCATGGATTACCACATTCTAAGCCAAGATTCTTTTTGACCAGGTTTCCTTTACCTCTGTATTGTCTGTTTTCACAATCTGTGCCAGGAAAATGTATTTCTCAAGGTTCCTGCCCAGGTACCTGCATTTATGGTCAATACTTATTTCTCATAAAAGGCACACATTTTCCTAGCCAAATAGGCAATATTGTATCGCTCCACCCCCCAGCTACTTCATCTGCATAAATGCTCCTTTTCTCCTTAGTGTACAGTATTCTAAAATCTGGCGTTTCTTTATCTATACATTCAAGAGACCTATATGCCCATGAGAAGGACTTTTATTTTTGAATTTGTAGAAATGGCAGGAAGCTACTGGGATTTTTTTTCCTCATTGGGGTTGATCCATCAGCAAAACAGTTTTCTTGTTTTCTTCCATTCATCAAAATATTTTCTGAATGACTTTTGGTTTTGAATAAATGACTACAACACAATTTATTTTAAAACATCTCCACATTTGATATCCAGTTCCATAGTCTGAAAAACAAATTCCTGTGATCAGAAGCTCTTGCTCCAAAGCCAGATTTTTTTTCCTAAGATGAATTAGTTATTTGTCATTAGTATTGCCAGCAAACTAAATACACTAGAACAGCAGTTGAACATAAACAAGAAACAAAGTTTTAGTTAAAAAATTAAAAATATTGAAAAAATTTTCAGAAGTATTTTCTCAGATCTGATATTTTTATATTTATCTCTTTTGATCCAGCCAACATCCAGTATGCACTGGCACTCAGAAATAGTAATGAGAGAAAAAAATTCAGTAGCTAAAAAAACCCAGTATCTAATCTGTTTAGGAAGAATGGTGTTTTGAAGAAAGAAACTGGCATTAGAAACTATATTCTGTTTATTTTCTCTAAGTGAATTGGACACATTTATAATAAAATCATGCATTTTTCTCTATTAAATTAATTCAGGTAAATTAATTATAAAACAATTATCTGAGTTTTTATGTCATGCAGGAAGTGTCATTTATATGGCAGTTGTATGCAAAGAGAGAAAAGGTTGCCCTCTTAATTTATTGTAATGCATGCAACAGTGAAACATGATTTAATTGAAACAAAAGACAAGAGGATGAAAAGAAACTTTTTTTTTCAGAAAATCCAAAGCATTTGCATGCAAGGCCTTGAAGCATTTCCACATTATAAATTATAAATTTATATGTAAATGGACTTCTGGCTTCTGTCCAGAATATTTGGCAAATTGAATGCCAGATTCTGCTGTCTTTACTTTCATTGAGTTGTGAACCATTCCCTGAATATTCCTATAGATTTCTATGGCTTCACATAACTTATGCTACCATATGTAAGCTAAATGTGAAGGTGAAGGGGTTTATAACAAAATGGGTGTATCCAGGAGCTGTCTACTCCCCATTTGAAAAATAAAGTGTCCCATACCTGCAAAGTTGATGCAGATGTTCGAACCTTGGGATCATAGCAAAAGGTTTGGACTGTTTTTCGAATCTCAGAAAGATTTTATCCATTAAAAAAAGATCCCTTTCACGCTGACATGAATCCATGATGGCTTAAAATTAGTTTGTATGGCTTTGAGGAAGAAATGGTAAAGGGGAAGAAAAGAAAAAATCCTGGTGTACTTACAATATCCCAGGGATTGACAAGGAATATCCTAACCACTGAGCAAAATTGTGATCCCTCATACAAAATGGACACAGCTGCAGGAGGGAAGGAAATCACTTAAAAGTAGCCAAAAATGTGTTTGTTTAGCACAGGAATTTCAGACTGAACCAAAGAAATCTTTTCTGAATAAACCAGTTCATACCTTCATAACTTCAAGGTCAATTAATTGTTTTCTGGCAAAATTTTTTTTGTCAGGAAATTCCTGACCAGCTCCTAATTATGAGCCTTATTTCATAACCGTCAGTAACGATCATACTGCTGGAAGGACAAGTGGTTTAAATGACTCAATTCTGACTCCACAAGATGACTCATCAAGTTAAAGGTGACTTGCTAATAAGGGCTATAACTTCAATATCAAGGAAGTGTAGGAAGACATATAGCAGAATACACTTTACCATTCTGCTTAAAAAAGGCAAAGAAATATATTACTTAACCTTTTATTGTCAGTGGAAAAGAAGTCTTTGAGGAAATAACAAAAATGTGGGAATGTGAACAATAATACACTCAGTCACCTTTTTGCAGAATTTACCTTCCTAACAATTTCCTACCACAAATAATTTATAAAATATTTATTTTGTTGATTATTGATGTATATTTTGCTTGCATTACTTCTCATAAAATAACTCCTTTAGGCTGTTCTTTTTGGGGGTTCTTGTTTGCAAAAACAAGAGAGAAAGGAGGTTTTTCCTTTGCTTAGAAAACCGTGAATCTCCACCTAAAGATCTCAAGTTTCAAAGGAAAAACTTTCCAGGTGAACACAAACCCCCTACCCCGAGGCTTTTTTAAAAACACTCAGTCAGTGGTTTTCTCTTTGGAAATGCCACTGCAGCACAATATAAGAACTGTAGTCAGACACCTCATGCTGCCACTCTTTTGTCTGGGCTCGAATCTCTATCACCACATTTGCCTCCACCACACTACAGATAAGAAAGCAGGCATATATTGTAGGATAGCATAGAAATACTTGAGCAAGATTAATGTATGAGTAAATAAAACTTTACAGCATATTATCCAGAGGAAGTTCCACACTTTTTCTGGAGCCTGGGCCACCTCAGATAGCTCTTGTTACCTCTACAGCGCATCATGACAGTCCATGAGAGCACCAAGTCCATAGAGGAAGAACAGAGATGGACGTACCAAAGCATCATTTCCAACTAAACAATTTCTGATGTATGCAAAAAGTTTATTTTCCACTAGAAAGAAAAGGAATCTCCAGAAAAATTCTTGTTTCACAATTTGGTAGTATATATATACAAAAATCTGACATTGAGTGAGGGTGCTGATAACTGCAGCAATGACACGGGAAACAAGAAAAATGTTAGTTTGGTATCACATAAAGCTATTAACAATGATATTTTGCACATACCAAGTCTGATACAAAGTCTGTTGGTTTCCGTATGTACATTTCAGAGCACGACTTTATAAAACCCTTTGTTCCAAAAGGTTACAATACAAGCACTCTTAGTTGGACCAGTATCACAGACCCCCATAATATAACTTTACGGTAAAATTTAAGGCAGCAGTAGTTCTGCTTTTCAAATGTTCCAAGGGAAAGGTAGAAACTCTTGATAATGACTTAAGATAATGAATAAATTCTGATTTTAAACTATCACTTTCTATTTTGGAAGCTGTATTTGCTTCAAAAATGAGCTTTGGCTCATTTGAACAAAAAGGCTTCAGCTTGTTATACAGAACAGGGGGTGGGCTGTATCATGAAGTTCATACACAGTAAATCCGGACTCACGTTTTAGTACTGGGCTACCCATGAGCTCAGAGACACAGCTGATCTCCTTCAGTCTGGAGTCCCTCCTGGAGTGTTAGTAAATAACTAACTGTTCCACTCAGGCAGGTGCTGTTACAAGGCAGATTATAATTACATCTACGCTGTGGTTGCAACAAGAAAAACACAGTGCCTCAAAACCTTAAAATTAGGAATGACTTCAGGTTCAACCAACTTGTTTTAAAATGTGGACTACAGCAAAACTAGAAAGCCCAATAAAATAAAATATCACAGTCACCTAGTATAATTAAAGCGAGTGAGCCAAACGATTTACTGGTTAACTGTATAATTCCCCCTGGATGGGAATACATCTGATCTGTAGCCAGCACTGCTACAAACATCATTCCTCTCTCTGGAGTCAAAAATAAATACCTCTGTTGCTTTTTGGGGGGTTACAGTCTGCTGCAGGCCAGTAGGTCACTGCCCTCTTCAGTGTGACATTAAACAGGAAAGGTAAAATACTGTCAATGAGAGTTTTGCTATTGATTTCAGCTAAGCCAGGACTTCATTCCATGTGTTTCACCCACTCTTAAATTTTAGTAACACTTATCTTATCTATCCTAAGAAATTTCAATGGCAAAAAAACATCTGACAGGCATGTAAATCTAGAAGTTTGGAATTTGGGGTGAAGGGAGACAAGGTCTGGAAAATTGCTTCCACATTCACCGAGATATTCTCAGCCTGCTATGGGAATCTCCAACATGTTAGTGCTTGATCCTACCTCTCCCCAATGTCAAGTGCAACATCTTTTCAGATTTCAGCAGGAGAATGTGGTAACAGGCACGCAAAAATGAGTGAACTCTGCCTTTTTATGCTGTCCCTCATAAATCACCTTTGTTTGCATAAGGCCCCAGGCAAAGTCCATTGAAATCAGTATAAGCCTTTTTACTTTAGGTCGAGTCCATTATCTCTGCTTCTCCTGCTCCTTTTTCTTTTGGCTGAAATGTCACGTCTCACTTAAGCACTACAAGGGTGGCCAACTGAAGAGATGGAGCCAGCAACAGGAGTGTCATGAGAATACATGAATGAGAAATGTATATTCATAGAAAGATTCATTTTAAAGCAGAATAGCAGAGCGAAGACGCACCAGTTGCTCTTACACACTGATAATTTACACATTTTACACATTATTACTTTGCTGTTCTACAGCAAAAATGTAGTTACTATAGCAACTGGTTTGTCATATGATCAGAATGCTATTTTTAATATCACTCAAAGATACATATTAACATGCATAATATATGGACTGCTTATGAGGGCTGAAAATATGTATACTAACATTTTTAAGCTTATAAGGGATAATTCTTTCTAATTCTTTTACTGTCTTTTTTTTTCTTATTAGGCTATGTAATTAAAGACTGTCAAAGAGTGATGGAGTAAAACTGTCCTTACAGCTCCTGGTGAACCCATCCATTTTTTATCTTTGCAGTACAGATTAGAGGTGCCTATCAGGTTCAGAGCTCCTGAGAGAGTCCCAGGGCACTCCAAGGTCCGGCTGGAAGCTTAGGCTCCTGAGTATCTTTATCATCAGCTATCACCTTCTTCTCCTCCCTTTTTGTACCATGCTCCTGAGTCAGCTTATTTTTTTGGATGACCTATGTCAAATGAATCAGGAAGACATCTTAAAGCATTAGTTTCTTTTCTCAGTCTAACACATAAAATGTTTCTGCAAAGACATAGTCCAGCTGCAACAGACACAAATAAGCCATTTCCCAGTATCATAGCACCTCCAAAGTCCCAYGCACCAGACAGCTGATATGACACCTTTCTCTTTGCTGCTAACCTGAATTTATCAAACAATGGATTTTCAGTCCAGTGGTCAAAGTGAGTGTAGGAGAACGGGATGTTCAGGGAAAAAGTAATTTTAGAATGGTGATGGGAGGGGGTTGTACACTTTTTCTCCTTGTCTCATTGACTACATTATTCACAAATTTTTGGTGGTATGGCGGTGGGGAGAACTCTTACTGAATTTGAAACTCCCATTCTGGGAGCAGAATACCCATGCACTCATTTGCCACAACCCAGGGAAATATACTCACAGCAGAGCTTCTCAGGTTGCACCAGCTTACAGTTTGTTTTGGAGGCCAATGCAAAGCATTCCTATTGCTCTATTGAGCCTTAAACTATTTAAGATTGTAACTGGTTAGGGAGGGGGAGGGCTCCCAATTCAAATTATTTCAACCTTTTTACTCCCTGTGGAGACTTAACATGCTGTCAAGCCCCTCTGACTTGAGTTGATGGCAGACTTAGATGGTTTCTACTCCAATATATAGGTTTAACCTTACAGCTCCCTTAACACAGAACTCCATCTATACCATGCCCTATAGCCTTCAGCAAAGTTGCCCACATTGCAATTCTGAACTCTCAAAGGTAACCTTGAATTATAACTGAGGTTCTTTCTTGTTATAGGAAGCTTATAGGAATCAGTCTGCATGTCACTGACTTATGGATAGGAGAGAGAGGTGACATTCAGAGCTGCCAGAAGTCAGGAAGGAGGACCTGTGGCATTGTTCTTGCATGTCTGACCCCAGAGGATCATGTCAGTTCTCAACATTGTGCAGAAAAAAAGGTTCATCTATCTCTCAGCACATTCATATCATCCATGGAGCCTTCAGTATGTGGTTGATGCTGCAACTGGAGCTCATGCTGACTGGGCGACTGTGTTGCTGGTTGGCTGGTATGGGCTAAAATTATTCTCAAATTGACCCAAACTTGAGTCCCAAAGGAGAGTATCTCTCTCCTGGTGTCATACTGCTGCAGCAAGTCCACCAGAAAGCACGCAGCTTCACGTGAAAAGACAGAGAGTACTTGCGATGCAAAGGGCCTGAATTAAATTATCCCCTGGCCTGACTAAAAAAGGGTCCAAAAGACAGCATCCCGAAAGGTTTGGGATCGTGAGGAGGTTTGCAGTTAAAAAAGCTTTACCCTATTCAGTAGCTAAATGGGTTGGACAAGTGAAAAAGATCTTGCTGTAGATAGTGGCTTTGATATCTTGGCATGAGGAATTTATATGTAATTATTCGTGCAGGAGGACAGAATCACAATGAATGCTTTATATAAATCCTAGTAAATATATAAATCAAAACTGCTATCGTATAAATATCTGCTTCTGTTCCTACACTATTATCATGGTATACAATAGAAAGCTTCATTATCTATTTACATCAACACTCTCACAGGCCAGAATGCTTTTTTGCTTTCTGTTGCCATTATGTTGTATTATGCGTGGCAATGTCATAGCAACTCAAGATAATATAAGTACTGTAGGGCAACAATGTAATATTCTGGGTTTTTTTTGAATGAGACAGAATACAGCTACCCACTCTATGCAAACAATCCACATATACCAAAGATTTAACATAATGAGTAGCAATTAACAAACCAGCATTACTTATTGCAAGCAAGCATTTTTCTCCATTACTTTCCAAAGGTTTAAAATAACTAAAGGCTACCATTACAGCATTGTAAAGGTATGAGCAGTATACATAGCAGAGTAGTTCACAGGTTTGGTGTATGTCACCATGCACTTATTCACATTTGATCTAACTGAACATATGTATGAGACGTCTGGGCAACAATGATGTATCTATCACATCTGAACTGGGTCAGGTCTTGGATTAAAAGGCTAAAGGCTGAGAATCACCTTAGGATATGTTTATCTGGCATCCACCACAGCAGTACTACTTGTAATTGAAGTTGGTGAGAATAACTAATCAATATGTGCATGCAGAGTAAAATGTCATTTTTAGTCACCCGAGACAATGAGTTCAGAGTGCCTTCTCTGAAATATGCAGTAATTACGACGCCATGACCTTGGCGGAATAATGTGTTTAGGCAATCAGGCACAGGAAAAAAAAAAGAGTATCATCAGCCAAAGTACCAAACTTTCCTCCTGCTGATTTAGCTTGTACCCTGAAATACCTCTGACCCTCTGGGGACAATGGAACCTGCCAGAGTTCAGCTTGTTAATATATTGGGATGCTCACCACAAAGTGCACATTGCCAGTGGTTTGGTTTTGTGTCTTGTATCTAAAAATGTTATACAACAAGACAGTTCACACTAGCAGGATATACTCTGTGGTAGGACACTTTGCATTAACTTGACTACTTTCTCTTTTTCTTCTTTATAAGAGATTTTTACCTGTGCTGCACTAACTTAGTTGCATTGGATGGGGACCAGTTGACAACCATTTTGCAAACTCCAACATCTAGTTGCTATGCACAGAAACTAGACATCTAAAAAGATTTAAATATGGTTTTATGAACAGCAATAAAAGTGGTCTTACCTGTTAATGAACAGAGAAAAAAATATATATACCATTAGAGGATTAAGCATTGTTAAGACTGACATATGTAACTACTGACCTGATATTCAGATATTTGGGAGGAGGCAAGAACCATGCTTGGGCAACAGGTAATGACTGAAAGAGCTTCCTAACCCATAATACAGAAATATGCAAATCCCCTCAGGAATCTAACTTACATGGATGTCAAAGCTTTGCTGACCCCTTTGTGTAGAAGTGGACGAGAATGAGAGAGAGAAAGAACGTGCTTGGAGGCAGAGGAGGCAGTTTTGCTTGGAGCCAGAATTAAGATTGCAGCGAGGTTCTGTGGAAAAGCCCATCTAGAGCAGAGGGTGCTGTCTGAGACAGGCTTAAAGATACAAGTAAGAGAAGACAAACTAAACACCCCAAAAAATCTGGAGTCATTTGATCCTCTTATGTTCGTGGCACAGGATATTGATATTTTCTTGTAAACAGAATTACATATAACATACCTGACTAATATGATTTGTATTCTTAACTGTCATGATCTGCAAGATGTCCAAACTGCTGGATAGATTCTTGGATTAAAAATGGAAATACATTTTATAAATATAGTTGAGCCACAAGATTATTTCACAACCATTTAAAAAGTGCTCATTTTTATAGTGCAGATGAAGCCAGAGTTAATTAACACTAGTCACTGGAGACAGCAGTAACTCACTCACTTTTTTTTTTTTTTTTGCTTGTGCTAAATGGATTGCAATTACTCCCCCAGTAATACTGTGATAACAAAGTTTAATACACAGAAAAAGTATTAACAGCATCAACAATGCATCATGGGAGAGCAGTAACTTGAGGAAAAATAAAGTAATGCTTTTTTTGTTCAGTTCTGGAAAGAAAAGATTTTTCCTAATAAAGAAATGTATTTTCAACATTGTTTTCTAAACCCAGAAAGACTGCAAAGATTCAAAACCAGAAATCTTAAATAAGCCTTAAATACTTCTATAATTACATACATCTGCATTATTTTGTACAGATGTTTATGATTAGGAATGCATTATTAGAACAAGCAAAGGTCTTTTCTATCTATAAGCAAGCAGGGCCACAGTTTCAGGAAACTGAATAAAACCTATTTATTGTCCCTGCAGGTTTGTTCTCTGGGTTTTTGTTGTTTGTTGTGGTTTTTGTTTTGTTTKKTTTTTTTTTAATTCTGGTATTTCATCTTAATACAGTTTGCTAGCAGAGCTCAAAAATAGCCTAGTTCCATCCCATCAAGTCTTAATAATACTGTTAAAGAATCAGATATAGAACATTACTGAGAATACTCATGGGAATGGCTAAATCATTCCACAACAGCGCAGTATGGACACTGCAAGTGCAAGGCTGTACAAAACCCAGGGTTTTCATTATTGTCCCTAGGAAATTGTGAATAATGCCACCACTGTCCTCCAGATCAAGTTGGAAAATGAAACTAGACTTTCAGTTCACTCATCTTGGTAAATTAAATTTTACTATGTTATGAAAAGATAACATTAGGTTGCTCTATTTAGTTCAACGTGCAGTACAAGTCTCTTAAAAATCCCACTGTAGGTAAAAGCTGAAGACTACAGGATAAAAAATGCTTTAGATTTGTAACTATTTTGCAATAATATGGCATTTTGTTTTCCAAAGGACTGTGTTAGAGAGGCACGCTGTAAAAATCCAGAGATGCTGCCAGTAATTAGGCAGCTGGGTGGCCTAGAAATCTTCTCCATTACACTTTTGTTTCCTTGCCAGTTCTTCATGTTCTCTCCTGAAAGAATTTTTTGTTTTTGTTTACATAGCTCTTGTAGGCAGAATGAATAAACCTTTTTTTCCCCATGCTTGCCAGCCTTCACTGATACAATATCAGCTTCTCCATTTACAGGCTTTGGACAGGCATTTCAGAGTATTTGGTTTGACCAGAAATCAATTTTCATGTCACTAAAAGAAAACATCTTTATAGCACTCAAAGTATTTTGAACTATCAGTCAGGTAAAATTGAAGATGAAGTTTACATGTGTTTTAGAAAAAGAGATCTAGATGGAAACCTTAGTTAAGCTGAGTCAGGACCAATCGGGCACCTGCTAAAAGGAAAATCCCTATGGAAAAAACACCTTTCCCTGCAAAATCCCCAATTTCCTGTCTCCCTCCTTCCTTCTACCATCATCTTTTCACTGTGTTATGTCTGTTCTGCTGAGATATTTATAATCTCCCCATTCAAACCACCCCTTTGGGGCTCTCAGGYTGAGCGGGGCAACCAGGCAATGGGAGCTCTCAAAAGAGAAGCAATTTCATTTGCTGCCTGAAATATTTTGGCAGAAACTCATTGAACATGCATGGGAAGAGATTAGTCAACTGCCTAAGATGTTTGTGATTGTTAACTTCTGCTCAAACTATTCAAGTACGTGGTCTTCACTGAAGGCAACAGCTCAAAATTCGACAATTTATCTTGTTTCTTGGAATAGCAGAGATTAAAATTTTACACTTTTAACATATGGGGCACTTTTTCATTTCCCATTGTCTGAAATGAAAAGAAAACAAAAAGAAAAGGGGTATGGGATTTATTTCTAATTTTCAGAATAATTATTCTCCTTCGGGCAGAATTTAATCACAGTGTGTTTTAGAGCAAGGGGAGAAAGTTTCAGAAACTTATGAATTCTAAACATAAATAGTTTTCAAATATAGTTATTTGTCTCTCAATCAATAGATACTAAAACAAACTGTAAAAAGAATACTTATTAAAAATAGAGACGAACATAACAGAGAAAATACAAATTTAAACAATTATAAAAAGCAAAAGTCATGTAGCCAATTTCACTGCAAGATCCCCAAAATATGGTAAAGATTAAAAAGTTCAAGACTTAAGTCACAGAATGTTCTTACACTGAACATTCAGAAACTTTAAAGTTTTTGCTATACAGAATAAGATATATACAATATAAAACAATGCTGCTACAGAAACCTTAACTCTTTCATTACCAAAACTTGTAATTTAACATATTCTGCTGAAGAATAAGTTTTTATATTCATCTGGAACAATTATCAAAAGAATCAGTACAGTTTTGTGACATTAGATTTTGCATTTCATATCACTTCTCATAGATACTGTCCACTATTTAACTTTTTTAGACATTTTCAGCTCCTGTTCTGAAATGCTCTGAGCTTCATTCTCTGTTCAGACGTGAATATTTCTGGAAGTTTGAGAACAAATAAAAATAAGTTTTTCCACATTTTTGAAGTGGAATCAATGTTATTTTGTAGCAGATTAAAATTGAATACTCTAAAGATATTCCTTACTTTGCCACAAATATCCTACATGACTATATTGAAGTCACTGAGTCTATTTTTCTGTGTTCCTGTAGATAGCAAAAGGTACTTCTATACTAGCCAACTGCAAAGTTTTGTGTATATAGTTACTTATCACCTCACAGTTCTTCCAAAATCTATGAAAACCTGGAAAGGCAATGAATACAAAAATGTTAACTATCCATTTCCTTTTGCATCCATTTTCAAAGTGCCCACAATCCGTGTCCAAAAAACTTTAGGTTTGAAATAGGAGATGCTCTGGGCACTAGTTTTAGAGGAACTTGTAAGTGGACCTTAAACTTTATGGTGTGTAATAAGCAGAAGTCTGGAGATACCTGCACTTGCTCAGTTTAAGGCCAAAATTCTTTTTTAACTTCCAAGTGTAATCTTTCCCACTGTTGTGTTTACCTCCAAGAGACACGAGTGCAACCCCTGTGCGCAGCAGAACGGAGGCTTCCCTGGCACAGCGGCCGTTCATCCCCACCGGCAGGGCTCAACCCGCACCAGCTGCCGTCTTCCACGCAAGGGATGCGCTCTCCTTCGAGGCACTTCGCCGCCTGGATAAACAATGCTGCTGTTTGTTTCGACAGCTTAAAAAAATACCATCGTACCACTGATATGCCACTGAACATGTCAGGAGCTAGGCCATTTCACTGCGCTGAAGTGCTTTTCCTTTTATTGCCAGGCCTATAACAAGATTATTGAAATGATTCAACAATAGTCAAGCTGCAGGTATAGATACTTGTTGAAAGTAAATAATAAAAGCATTTTATCAGAATTGCTGTCATTTTCCTGTTGAGGGATACATCTGTTTCATAAGTACATTTTTATGTGTGCCTGCCTTATGTGAACCCGCTCTAATTTAGTTACACTGATAGGTACAGTTGTAGCTTTCTTTCTAACAATATTAACAGATGAATAGGGCAGTCATTTTCAGACAGCAATTTGCCACGGCTACAGTCAAAGTGGATTGGTTTGAGATTGCAACCTAGTAAGAACAGGGTTTTTTATTATTATTGTTGCAGTTACTTTGTTGTTAGGTGTTTGGTTTTTTGTTTTTTTTTTTTAAGCAGGCTGCTATAAACTGTTAGTTATGCAGTAATTTGAGATAAAAATTCATCGCAAGGTAAACTAAACGGGGGTTAAAAACATTCTTATAAAAAAAACAGTGGTAAAATACAGCTTACAGATACAGAAACGTACAGAGAACATCACCTCTCTGCGTCCTGATACTGTCTAGAAATGTAAACCCTGATCATGCGACGCAGCTGTCCAACATACATACAAACAGCAAGGGCCATTTTTAGAAGATGGCAGTTAAGGAGAACTATGAAGCAAGTGGATGCATCATTGCATTTCTGTGTGAGGTGAGGAATCTGTGCCTGCCCTTGGAGATGCAGGGAAAGCACATACTATTTTGAAAACCAAGTGTTTTTGTAGTCATATTCAAACCTAGCTAGGTAAGTCTAGATGCTGTTGTTCAAAATAGCTATCCCATAAACCCTGCCGAAGCACTATCAGCACCTAAAGGCAACTAACCTCCATCCCAGAAGCATCTGTCCAACTTTGCTGCCAAGTAAGTTTCAACCTGACCAGTTTCAACCAGTTTTAATTGACAACCAATGGTCTCAAATATGAAGTTCCACCTAGAAGCTGGTGACTTGACAGAGGAAAGAGACCTGAACCAACATCCCCAGCTAAAGGAAAGTTATGGTTCAAGCTCATAGGTTCCCCTTTCTGCTTGACTTCCTGGCTAACTAAAAAAACACTGTCAGTGTCCTGGGCACTAATGGGCTTTCCCGTCCCTGCCCAGCCCCTGGGGTCCCTCCACCTCACCCATGGCCCAGGACCCCATTTCTATCCCCAAGGACCATCAGTCCCTGCCCCAGTAAGGCTGGTCTTCAGCTCCCCGCAGCCCTGCCCTGCCCGGCCATGGGCCCTCTCGAGCCAGGCCCACCCACAGGCCCATGTCCTGGCCCAGCCTCAGCATGTCCCTGTCCCCAGGGAGGTGCCCAAAGACCAGGGCTGGGACTGCCAGGATCCCCTATATCCACCTTCCAGATCCTTTAGGCACTGAATTTGTGATCCTGCAAACACATGAAGATATCTTTATATCTAAATCCGTGTGCATGTGCTAGAGGTCCTCAGACCTCTGCCTTCCAGGGGTGTAAGTAGGGAAATGCCTTCTTGCTTGAACACCCACAAGGAAAGCCCCATGGAGCTTTTCACCCAGTGCTTTCCTCATGGTAAGCTTGCCAGGGAAGGAAAACATTTCATGCAAGTCTTCACCAACACACTTTATTCCATCATCTAACATTGCATTAGACACCAGCATCCACCCTTCATCTGTTTTCAATGTCTAATAAGTCAAGGCAATGAGTAATGATGAATAGTTCCAGGAGGGATCATCTACATTTCCTCCTCAGTGAAGCAATGGTTGTAGTGATACCCCTACCCCACCACCCCACACCTCTTGTGTGATAAGAGGCACAAGGAGAAAGATGGCCATAAACAAAATAATTTTCTTGTTAAATAATTAATGACCTTTTCCTGGGTCAAGAGGCTCAAAAGGTTAAATACATTGAAAATGAAAATAAACCAATAAACATTAAGACAAGACAAACACTGAATAAACAGCTTTTCAGCATGCAAGTTTCCACTGTTATGAGCTTATAGACATCAGAGTGTTTAACCCATGTTACTTCTCTTCAATTTTCTACGTGTCTGTTCTCAGTTTGCGAAATTCAGGTAACGGGGAAGACCGCCGCAGCCCTCTTTCCTTTAATTTGTGAGGAACCAGGAACAAGAGCCCAGTCATCCTTCAGAGACAGCGGGTTCTGAACAATATTGCAACCTGGCAAAAACAAAATCCCTTTGTCCTCTTTAGTGTTTGCACCTGATAGTGAAATTCAGAAACTCTCAATAGCTGGAACCTGGAAATCTCAAAGTGTGCTTCAATATTGATAGCTGCCACCACCACCCCTAGAATATCTATTGGAAGAAACACAGGCAAAGTCTGCCTGTCTCTTCCCCTGCTCCTGAGCAAGGTGCAGTGAAACCTTACAGGGTAAGGGAAAGTGCAGGATTGCAAAGACAGCTTGGATTGTGTCAGAAATTCTCTTTTAACAACATTTTTTTCAATTCCCTTGGTTTTGCTTAGAAAAATACTACTTTCCCTCACATTTATCTCCATGCTCCTCTCCTTTTAAATAATTGCAGGAAGAAGGTTAAGCAATCAACCCTGAGGGAACACCTAAATCAAAGGTTACCTTCAGGGGTATTTTCCTTAAATTTATTTCCATAAAAATATACAATGGAAACAAGATTTCTATTCTGCAACATAAAGGAGGGTAGAGCTGTGGCTGTATGAGCTCAGAGACCTGGCATGATGCAGGCTCCAGAAGGACCCCCCCACCAAACCTCACTCCAGAGCACCGAGGAAGAAATGAGCCCCTCCCTGCTCCCGCAAGTCCTGCCTCCGGTCGGCTTCATGGGAGCTGGCAGGAGCATCGCTGTGGGCTTCCGTAGAGCCAGGACTTCTCCCCAGGATATGAGATTCAGCTCGGCGCTGCTAAACACATCCTGAAAATCTGCCACTTTTAATGAAAAAAGAGTTGGAGGTGGTTTCCCTCTTCTCCTCTGCAGYGGAGGGAAGCTCTTCACGCTGTTTGTAATACATCCAAATATCTTCTTCAAACAAAATATTTCCCTCATGAAGCATCTCAGCCAAAAACCTGGAGGAAACCTTGGTACAACTTTCCCTCTGAGATGACAGTCCTTACTGGGAAAAATAAGAGAGTATAATTCTGTGACTGGGGAAGACCTTGACATCAGTGATGTGGGATGTCAGAGTGGGGAAGGGAAAAATTAGTTGAAAAGCTATTGTTTCTAAAATAAAACCTGGTCTCTTTGCTTGTTGGCCTTTTTTAAAGAAATGAAGAAGCACTCAGATTTTTTATGTATACACATGTGTAGATAGATAAATAGATAATTTATACAAATATATTATGTATGTTAGGTATGAAAAGCCTAAATAATTGTGGAATTGTGGAATTTATTTTACCCAGAAAAAGTAGACTAAGACCCTTGAGGGCAGGGACTTTTCTTCTCAGTCATACAAAGTTTAGCACAAGGAGTCCYGGATAATACCAGAGATTCCCAGGCAGCACAGTGGTATAAAAGGTAGCTTAGCCTTCTTGTCCCACTGCACTTTTTCCTATCCCTTGTGTTGGTAAAGGCATGCCCATCCTTTTCTTCCTAGTTACTTCTCAAAGCTTGCTCTTGCGTTCAAATAAAAAAAATCATTAAACTAGCAAAGATAATTTGCAGTGCTTTAGAAACCCAACTCTGTTGGGCTCTCCGCTTACGGTTGTCATACAGACAGCTGCTTGTTGCCCTTTTCTAACTGAAGGGGTCATGCTGAATAGGCAACAAAGACAAATGTTGAAGCTTTCCACCCCTTCTGAAGCAAGCATTTCAAGTCAGCTGGCCTGTGAGCAGCAGAACTAGCAAAGCCTTTTGTCCTAAACATACATGCCCAACAACACACACTTACACTCATATCCACCACAGATCTTCCCACAATACCTCCAGTTCCTCGTTCAAGTCCTCCCACTTATTACCAGGTCCCATACCCATTAGATGGACAAACCAGTAATAGCTTATGTGGTGGCTTTTTGTGAAATAGGCATCCAGCAATTTGTTGAGGAATACACGTCTGTTATTTCGCTGGTCAGCTACACAGCACACAGCTGCTGGGCTCACACTCCAGGTGCACTCTCAGTGGAGGTATTAATTTTGGCTATCCTCTTCTATCTGCTTGGTGATTTTCATAGATTTGGTACATTCCTATCTTTGAAGTCAATTTTGGTAGAAATTGGTAAATGGGCTCAAAAAGTTAGGGGAGAGGAGGGGACTAAGGTTTCATGATTGCTTAAGTCTTTTCACATAAAGATAAAAATGCCTACTCTCAAAAACATCTTTTAAAAGACATTTTACCCACCAAATTTTCCATGCAAGTGGTTAATGTGACACAAGGAGCAGAAAATCTGGAAAAAGATGTTTTCAGACTACTTTTCTTGGGCCCAGCGTCTATTTTTTCATTTCCACATTAAACAAAAGAGCCAGTCATATGTAGGTTAATAAAGTGAACACAAGGGAGATGTACCTCCAAATTGGAGCCAGACGGTGAATAACATAGCAGGAATGTACTTAAACCTCGGTACCAGCTCGTGACAAGGTCTGCTCTCTGTCTTAGCCCTTGGATTTTGGAAAAAAGCTTCAGGAGCTAAGAGAAAAACTTTCAACCTGACAAATACTCCTTGGCTAGAAAAGGCTCCTGTTTTAATTCAGCACAGATGTGACTTTTAATGAAAGCATTATGGCTTTGCAGCTGCATGGATGATACAAACCTTTTTAAAGGAATAAATGACTCGAAATGCTTTATTTTCACTGCACCATTATGCTTGACCTTTGCCAGGGTACAATCCTAAAACCAGCTACAATGCTGTTTATGGTTACCTGTCTCTTATCCAGTCTAACCTTGGGAGAAATGGGGCAGACTGACTCCTGCTAGATGAGAAAAGAGAATAGCCCATACCTCCCGGGTGGGACTCAGCATTTTGCAGGATTAGGTTCCTGGTGAGTATAGACGCCGATGGTAAACAAGAAGGAAAAAATCTAAATGGACCAGGCAGCTAACAGCAAAGAAAACTGGATCACATTAACACAGAGTCACTAGGTAACACTGAAAACTAGGTCAATGGGAGGAACACAGCAGTCTTTCTCCAGAAATTAAGCTGGATCTAAGGGCTGGCTATTTGGCTCGCATTCAGACACCTGCTTCACGCAAGCACAGGGGTAAGTCGTAAACTTAATTTCTTCCCTTCATTTCATGCCTCAATTCTGCTGGGCAAGAGACAAGACAGACACCTATATAATAAACTTTTTTTATATTTAATCAGGTGGCATCATCTTCATCTCACCTAACTTTGGTCTGATCAGAGAGAGTCTGCTAGTCTCCCTCTGCACAGTGGCATCTCTGGGGGTAATTCAGCACACGTACCCTAGGATGGGATAAATCAGCTCCTAGAGAGAGCCTATCTCCTTCCACATAAAGAAGCTCAGACTAGACAGTCTTCAGATAGCCATTAAGGTGCAGCAAATCCCACCCTCATTATATACAACCCCAGTCAGTAATTTAAAAAAAAAAAGCCAGAAAAATATTGAAGATCAAGAAAAACTTTTCCATCTCACAGAACAAGCACTATTATTCTAAACACACAAAGTTACTTTTAGGTAAGACTTTTTGGTCCATCTTCTTTCTTGCTATTTTTTCTGTATGCACATAATTCTCCTGATTTATTTCAGATTTGTTCCCCTATAAGGAAGAAGAAATCAAACCCCTGTGGTCAACACTTTCTTTCACCTAACATGTCCTGTACAGGCACTGCACTCGTCTGGCCCCGATTCAGCAGAGCACTTATCCATTTATTTAAACACTGCTGAATCAAGGCCAGAGGTACCATCCTGTGCTCAGCAGTGAACTAAGAAGCCAAATACTGTGGAGTCAAGTTCGACATGCTGACAAATTCACATTTCTCAACTTGGATTCCTGGAAGTCTCCACATTACTGCAAAAATTTGGACTTCCACTGATTGTACCCTTTGTACCGGAGGTGTAATATGTTACATCTTCTTATTGACTCAGTGAAGCTTTAAAAAATATTTACCAATATGCATATAAAATGCTTGTACAACAGTCTCCAATAACTGACCCATAAAATGTATATAGTATGCAGAGCACATGGAAATAAGGAAATATTGTAAGAGAAAAGTTCATTTCCAAGGGTAACAAGAAAGGGAAATAAGAGGACCTTGGACAACTGACGAGAGCGCCCTAAACAGTTCTGTTTAATGGGAGAAAATTTAAAGTTATTATTCTTTAGCAAATCATCCTGAATTAATTTCATCATTCTTGATTCAAATGTGGTTTTTCTGACACTTTAATTACAAAGAAACTTCCTGAACCATACAATATGAACAGAGATGCTGTAAGTTTAAGTAAAATGTTATTACCTCCTCATTTTGCAAAATTCACAGCCTCATTCAAATTAAACACCATTTCTCTGCAATAGATGAAATTAATATTGCAAAAATGAAATTGTATGCATGGGTTCAGGAACATTTTAATCATTTTATGCTTTATATATATATATACGTGTGTGTGTGTGTGTGTATCAAGCATGGCATGCTGGCAACTTTGCAGTTTAATGAGTATATCTTTTTCCCATAGTAACACACCCTCTTATCTTCTTGGAAATGAGAAACATTCACTGCAGCAGTATAACGAAGCAATGTTCATTAAAACAGGGTATGTAGGTAACGAATTTCTATTACCACATTACACCACCCACTTAACTAAAATACAGAGCACTATGCATTCACCTAATTTTATTGCTTGTACCCTCCTGCTCCCCATTTATTATTGAGCTACCACATTTATAATTCATTTGGACAAGTTTGCTCCAGAATAAAGCACAACCAATCTGCACAGTACAATGTTTACCTCTCACCCCTCCTCTTTTTTTCCCTCCCTACCCTTTTATAGTCACAAATCATTTTTACAAGCTATGGCTGATTAGTTGTCAGTTTGCTCCCCTTTTTACATTTAAAACTTGAGCTCAATTTGCTTTTCTTTAATAAATACGTGCTTCTGAATAATGCAGGGTGAGTAGTTACTTCAGGTATTACATAATACTCTAGCTCAATTGATAATATTTTAAACCTGTAGGTTTTAAATTTGCATGACAAGAACATATGACATTTAAGCTAATGACTTGCTTTACAAATTTATGGACCTTTCTCATTCCTATAATGCTGGAAAAACAGGAAGCTTTTGTGCTAAAGTATTTTGATTCCAAAACGTTGAAAACTCTGTGGTTCACATTTACGGGATCTGTGTTCTTTTGCCATGCAGTAAATTTTCAGGAGGTAAAAGAGCACTGCAGAGGGTACAAAACATAAAAAGAGACAGACCATAACAAGCCCTTTTCAACACTAGCCAGAAGTGAAGTGGAGCACTTTGCTCTACTATATATAAAGAAAAAAAACTTATAAAAAAAAATCTTTCCTTAGGGAACAGGGCAGGCCTTTGTAGAACTTCTTTTCTTATAAGGTGTCCTCAACTCTATTTTGGCTGAGGGAGAGAAGCAAGATGATAGTTGCTGAACAGAAGTGAAAGCACAGCAACAAACCAAATGTCCCACATTACCTCACTTCTCCATTTTCACATTCAGGGTAGACGAATGTGCAAAGAAAAAAAAAAAGCAGTCTGGCTACACTGTAGGTAAATATGCAGATATTTTTGTCCCATTGACATTAGGGCAGCTAGGTTTTCACTGAGTTACTTAGTTCCTTACTGTACCTCCTTTGTCCAGCTTTATTAAAATACAGAACATGCATAAGTGTATTAATTCATATTACATAGTTGTATATACACATACTGACCTGATTTATAAGAACAGTCTTCAGTAAGTACTTAACACCTTGAATCTCCAGCTCAGCTGCACTCGAATGACTTACATTGGACTCAATTCTCACCTCAGCTAGCTCAAATACAAAATTCCCTGTTGTTCAGGAGGCTGGTGGCTAATCAAATGCCAACCAATTAATGAAAACTAGGAGGTAAGATACCAGATACACTGAAAACCACCAGCCAGCACAACAGGAAACAAAGCTGAGTGAAATTGTAATTTCAAAATGCTATTATTAATTTGCAGTTGAAGAAGGAAGACTAGTCTTGTGGTTAAGAACCTGTAATAGGACTTGGGACCAGACACATGATTTGCTTCTTGGCTATGTTGAAGTGTCCCTGAATAACTTTGTACTGGCTAATTTCTCTTCCATGTCATTTTCCCTTATATGACATGATGATACTTATACCTGTTTCTCTTCCTGTCTCCCTGTCCTCTTTCCTCACTTTCATCCACTGGAACAGGAGCTGCTCTCTCCTAAATGCCTGTGACGTAGAGTTTCTATCCTACTAGGGATTTTCTATCCCTACCATTAACAAAATGGAGTTTCTTTTCCTTTTCATAAAAAAAACCCCACAAGGTGTAGGTTAAAGAAATCTGAAATTCAAAATTTTACAATAATATTGTTTAAAAAAAAATCTATTAGCATTGCTAAAGAAAAACACTGAGGACTCAGCAAAACTATATCTATCTGCTAACTATAAAACACAAATGGTATGCACATTAAGATATTACCTATATATTTCAACACTATCCAACCTTACCGTATCACAAGCCCTAAGCTTGACTCTGTAGAAGTACTATTTTTTCAGTAATATTGAACTGCACAAAACCTTCTGCAAAATAAATAGAAACAGATATCAATTAAACATGATTCAATCTTAAATAAGTCTGCATATGTAATTTTACTATAAAATCAATAATATTTTCTAATCTCCTATTAAACAATATAGTCAGCATTTTTCTCTAAGCAGGGCTGTCTTTTGGTGTTCTAGGGCTTATATTATGCAAAACATCAAACTACAGGACCCACTTCATGAATATATATACCTTTTCTTCCAGCAACATCAGCAATTATAAAACTTTTCAAAAATTTTTTTTTACTCTACACTAAAATACACTAATTGAATGGACAATATCCATGCGTGTTAGACCAAAAGGGGTTGAGTGACTCGATAAAAGTCTTTTGTACCTATATCAGTTGGCCTACTGAAAGACTTACTTCTCTTAACATAAATATAAACAATAAAGTTTAAATTTAATACCATTATTTAAGACAAAAATGCAGAAATGCTTGAGTACACATAGAAAAAAATACAAATTCAAAATGCTTTAAAAACAGGTTTCCTTTACTTTAGCAGTATGTACAGCATGGCATATCTCACCACATTAAATACATTAATATATGTGTGCGTTAATAGATCAATATCCAGAACACACTTGTTCATAATGCATTACAGATGGCTCTTCTGTAATTATTTACATATTGCTAGATGGAGGCTACGATGCTTACTGCTTTGATGGTGCTTTGAGTTACTGTTTTGATGACTCCGTATAACTTTGAAGCACTTCAAGGTGATGCTGTGTTCCACTTACAAGTCCTCTCTTGTTCTTTTATATGTGCTTAGCGTATGAATTGGAATATTTCTATTTAGAGGTCAGACACTAAGTGAACAACAGTCTGTATCAGATAATCTAAAGAATATACTAACCTATGCTTCTTGGTCATTGTTTATATAGTTGACTAACCAGCTTAATCGTTCGAAATTTAAGAATGATTTCTCTGCTTGCAATGTTTGTGTTGCTTTCTTAAGTCTTTGTGAATAATTATGGTCAACAACTTTTCAAAGTGTTTCAGGAATAAATCTCACACCAACCCTCTGATCTACCCTAGTCTACTAGAATGACTTAAAAAAGCATTAGTGGAAGCATTGTCCTTTGTAGATTAGTTTTCTCCCTCCAAAATCTTAGTTTTTATAAGAAAGGTACTTCAGAAGAGAAAATTATCTTATTTAATGTAATTGAAAAGAAAGAGCAATGCTATGTTAATCAATAATAATATAAATAACTCATTTCAACATTCAGAATAATCTTCCCAGCATATACATTTTTAATATACCATTTCCATTGTTTAGATATGACTATGAAGTCAATTTAAATTTACATACTCTTTTCTGATCTTACTCAAGGAAGAATGATAGAAATCAGAAGAGCGAAGCACTTCAGAAATGGTCTTGCAAGAGTGGAAAAGGAGACTTTTTGTAGTTTAAAGGTGGAAGAAGGCTTCTGCAAAAACTCTTCCAAATTACTTTGTTCCTCTGAGTCAATTTAATCTCTTGGAGAGAATATCTTCTGGAGTGACCTCCTTGAACCTTTGTGACCAATGCAATAAAACACTAAAAGACCTAGAGATTAGAAAAGAGTGCCTTGAAACTAAAAAGAGTGTTCCTCAGGGCTATAAGTTACACCAACAGAGTGAGAATGAATCCCATTGGGAAGGGAAGATCCTGTATCCCTACTATTAATTATCTGCTTCGTAATCTACTCCCATTATAATTGTAATACTTTCCAAATGCAGCTCTCCTTTCTCATGCCTGCAGCAATGCACATTGTTCCCTGTCTGACAAAACCCCTCTTTGTTTCGGAATTGCAAGCTATGTAAACTGCATAATAGTCTTTAAGAAAAGAATCGGATCTTTGTTGTGTTTATGCCACACATTTCTCTTCCGTGTTTTATAAAAATGATTTGCGCATACAAACTGCATGGATGTCCCAATAGCATAACTTAAGAAATGCTGATCTACATGTCTAAATGCTGCTTTATTCCGTGCACAGCTTTACCCACTGTATGTGTCTTCACTAATTATGTTTGTTCTTCCCTGTTATTTAAAAACAAAGAAAACCAATTTTATTCTTGGGTACAACTGAGGACACCAAAGGCTTGCTCAGAATTATCCACAAGAATCATTTTGACCATAGACAAATACAATGCATATGTTTAAAAGAGGAGGAATATGTTTATTCCCACATACCCTGCAACTTGCCTCCACCTCACACTACGAGCATTGTCAATTAGTACAACTCGAGCCGCAAACTACACTCCCGCACAAGCCAGTCGGAGGCACTACAGTCGTACCCCCTGCTTTACTGCCTGACCATCCCATGCCATACTCTGCCTGAAGCCAGAAGACAGGCTCATGGGGCAGGGACTAAATGCTGTGATCTCTAGTTGCAGAAGACCTCATTCATCTTGCCAGGGTTTCTGCGGCTCTGTTACTGCACACCCACTGATAATGGAGCATTTCCCACAGCTTTGTGGTCCTGGGCATTGAAAAATACAGGACAAGGAAGTTTTCAGAGAAGGTAATAAGACATGAAATGCACACCTGTAATTTCGCAACAAAGTCAAATTGTATTTTATGCCTATATTCTACATGCCCATATATAGTGTACACCAATTTTAGAGGCTTTCATCGTTTTTTGCTAATGTTTTTTCCTTTTCCCAAGGGTGCAAAATTACTAGAGCACTAAGACTCTCTCAGTCGGCATTGCTGAGTACAATCTTTGCTAAAGCCTAACTCCTGAGTATATCAAGTATAATTCAGCAAGGGCTCAGTTGTTAATGAAATGTAAGAAAGATCACTAAAAAAAGAATGAGTCCTATAGTTTATGAAAAGATTTGTGGGAATTGGGGAACAATTGCCATTCACTAAGACATTTGCTTTGCCAGCTGCATACATATATTCTACCTCCATGAAGATCCTAATCCACAAAGCTGAAACAATCTTTCAGGGAAGGCCAATGTTTTGAGGGGTTCATCGTTACAAAAGCAAGCAAGATAATCAAGAAATAGTCATTTGTAATCAGAGCTTTTAGTAATAGACACACTGGTTTGAATCAGGAATGTTTCTAAATTATTCTGTAGTTATTCAATATCCTCTTTCTTCTTTGCTTTGAAATGATTTTTTTTTCAAAATAAAATATTTGTGTCAGATTTATCTTTAAGGTTTGCTGTTTAATTTTCTAGTACTTTTAAAACACAGAAGAAAAGTGGTAATAGAGTAATCATTTTACATTAAGCAACAGCAGAAGAGTAATGAAGTGGAATCACAGTGTTCAAGTCCTTCATTTACAAAACACTCTTTTATCCCAAACACCTGCATCTTTCCCCAGGCTGAGGGAACATTTTGACTTAAAACAGAATGTTAGAAGCTCTAGTGCATTATCGCTTCAGATCACCTACAGCCGACTGATTCTGGGTGTCAATTAATGTTATTACCACCTAATCAAATGCTACTTAATGCAAACTGTAGGCTATACCCTTGGCTTTGTATACAGCTTGGGGTTCACAGTTGAAGAAGCTGTTTGCAAAGGGCAGTTTACAGAAACCGCAAATATTACACCCATTTCTAAGCCAGACAGAGAATTAAAAATAATCATGTGTATTTCAAGGGGGAAATTTTAGTGTAATTACTTTCAATGTATTATATGCAAAGATCATACTGTCTAGAGTATCACAGGTTTAGAGGTTTCAAAAGCATAAAGTCTTTATATTAGGTGGGACTCACTCCCTGTTCTGTAAAAATATTCCCAAAATTGGAGTTGGGGGCAAGGTAGACTAGATGATCTCCAGAGACACCTTCCAACCTCAGTTATTCTGTGATTCTCTAATAAGTAGGGTTAGCCTTGCAGGTGGTGGGCACGCAATTACGATATACAACCAGCTGTGGTACACAACCTGTGCCTTCTCACAGTCACGTGAGTGGTATCTCACATACCAAATCCAAGGTATCTTCCTTTTCACCTTCATCTTCCTGAGAACACACCTTAATCAACAGATTGTAATCTAAGGTGACATCTTCTGAATTCCTCCTATCTTCTTTGTAAGCATTAATGCAATATTCATAGTAAGAGACCAGACACACAGAGTGTGGGTCTCCTGTGCTCAGTAGAAAGCCCAGACACAGAAACATTAGCCTTTGCTACAATTATGATATGATATGAAACACCAAAATATGCACTGCAGCATGATTTGGAACTTGGGGAATTTAGTATTTCTTCCCTGGATGATGCCGGGACCACTAAGCCTCCTTGTTCTTTCGTCCCAGTAACTGCCAACATCTCACCTCCAGATCCCATAATGGCTGACACTTATAGCTGTCTCCTGGGAGTTTGCTGGTAGAGTGTCATATCCCCACAAATGAACAAGGAGAAAGCTAAACCCAAGACCCTCTTCCCTTAGGGTTGTACTCCAGTTGCTGACACTCTGAGTAAAGAAAACAGCAGCACCAGCTCTCCCCACTGGCATGAGCATTAGTGTCAGCATGAGCTTTACCACCAGATCAGAGCTCACTAAACAGAATGTAGACAAACCTGTTCCTGTAAATCCTGGTGGGGCAAAAACTGCAGTAGCCATATGATACAAAGGGCTAATCCAGCTCTTTACTTCACTTTCCCAGCCCAAATTCATTCAAAAGTTCCGACAAAACTTTCTCACAACCTTAATGCCATATTCTTTGTCCTGCCAGAGGAAGAGTAAAGCCAGCATAAAAACATTAAGTCTAAATTCTGTATTGCATGCTTTGGCTAATTGAACAGAAATGTTCACATACTCATTTTTGATCCAGATCAAACCTGGACTTAACAGATCATATTCTGCATCATGCAGCCACCACCTTCCTGCGAAGGGGAGTAAGTGCTTCTCACGTTCCCCGCAGAAGGCCATCCTATCAACCTGCTTTGGTCAGGATTTTTTACTTCAGTGTAACAGTATGCTTCTCCATCTCTGATGCGATATCATAACATCTTGCACACTAAAGTACCTGAATGCAGATTGAACTCTTCCAAAACCTTCTCAGCACACGATTAAATTTGGACGGGAGCTGGGCTGCAGTAGTGGGTCTGTATAATGTATTGGGTTAGTTGTAATCCTGTCATATAATATGCGATCACTATCTGATACATTATTTGAAACCCTGCCAAAACACACTTGAGAAATAAGTTCTCTTACAAACGATTTCTGAAGAATATCTTTTCTATTATAATTAAAAGCCCACTTTATATACACTAGGCATCTTATTTGCTTAATTATTTTCAAACATTTCCTGAATGGTTTATGCATCCATCCCCAAACACACCAGCCTGTTATTCCCCACTGGAATATAACATATACTGAAAATTAATTATTTGAATATCTAAATGACAGATATTCTTTTAATATCTGTTTGCTGACCAAACTTTCCATTATGAATTAAGCATTGCTGGGGAAGTTGCCTATTATAAGAAGAAAAGAGCAATGACACAACACAGACAAAGACTGATTTATGGTATGGACTGGTCATACTGCCAGATCTGCACTACGTGTTGCATGCTATGTCATGGCTCGAGTACGGAACCCTTCAGACTATACATCTGCAACAGCAACTGATTTCCACTTGACATCATTGCCTAGGGTTCTGCAGCTGGAAAGGCAATGTCCACCACTAGACCTCATCAGGGCTCCAGGCCTTGCAGAATCCTATCTCCAAGCTGTGTTTGATAAAGTCCGTCATGCCCACACCTTGACTGCTGCCATCCTCTAGGTTTCTGTGGTCTTCTTTGCTTACCTTTGAGAGCCACCTTGAATAATTTCTCTCATTAATAGCATTCAATCCCTGAATAACACCTTTCTGCAAACTTGAACATGGCAAAGAAACACTTTGAGCTTTCAGTTTGGATCATTTGGATTTTATTACTGTATTGTGCATGACAGCAATCTTAATAAAGCGGAAAAACGATTTTTTTATTACATAATATCTTTGATTTTTAACAAATCAAATCCTTTTCAGTAAAGCTTCATGCGTCTATCAGGAATCCTAAAATATACTTCAAATTGCATAGAAATACAGGAATTATATTTTTTAACCAAGAAAAAGACAATATAAGGCTGGGGTCCTTGTGTGCTCCAAACTCATATCTAATTCCCAATCTAGCTTCATGAGATCAGTGCGTTGATTCTAACCTTCAAAGAAGACAACAAGTAAAGTCATTGGCATGTTAACAGCTGCTTTCAATTCAGAAACCACCGAGGTAGCTGCACTTCTGTGTGTTAAAGCTCACTGTAAATGGTTGTGACCATAATGAAGGCTTTTGAAATTTGGAGGTAAAATATTTGAAGTGAAGAGGAATAAGCTGTGAAACCAACTCCTAGAAACAGGTCAGAGAAATGCAAAGTGCAACTGTTTTGGAATATGACTCCAAATTGAAGGCCTTTTTGACTTTGACAAAAACATACTTTTGCTGTAACTTTTCCCAATGATTTAAGAGGTATAAGTGTAAAAAAATT
The DNA here is from genome assembly GCA_030449065.1 of Oceanodroma leucorhoa. Classification (NCBI taxonomy): domain Eukaryota; kingdom Metazoa; phylum Chordata; class Aves; order Procellariiformes; genus Oceanodroma; species Oceanodroma leucorhoa. The sequence continues at coordinate 15,079,122 of JASVER010000004.1, read as the reverse complement.
CGTCCCAGAAAAACACAACCAGACAGTCAGACTGAGAAAAAAGTGAAAGAGTAAAAGAGATGTTTTATACGGCCAGTGTTTCGAACAACCAATAAGTTAGTAATACAAACTGTACAGCAAAGTTTCAAGCTTTCTGAAGTTTTGGGGTTTGGTTGTGGTTTGTGGTTTTTTTTAAGGCTCTAGTTGCAACCTATTAAGGAAGTATGGGCTTTCCGTAATTATAGAGGAAATCCTAACTGTCAATTCTAAAAAAGAACACAACCAGTTCTTTTTAAAGTGATATAAAAGACAAGTCCATGAAAAAAAGTCATATCTTGATGTAATAAATGTTGGCTGCAGAGTTTTTTAAGACAATGCTCAAAAGCAAACAAAAGTTGGATTTATTTTAATGAGCTTCCAGGAACATTTATGACATCTACCCCTGTGACCACAGGTGGACATCCCTGCTGGGTAACACTCGGCTGCTCCTGAATAAAACAAGAGAGAGCAAACAAACAGAAGAGACAAAAGAAAAAAGGAAGAGATTTGTGTCAGGGTACACTTAATGAACACCTGCACTTCACAGGCCTGGGTAACTATTTACCACCTTCTTCCCTCCAGATAAATATCTACTAAGAAATTACTCCTCTTTCTGTATCACTGACAAATTAAATGAAACCTTTGAAGAGTGCTTGGAGGCAAACTACGCACGGGTTAATTTTCCTTTTTTGTATGCCAGGAAAATAATCATCATGGGAACACCTAATTAAAAAGGACTCSACCCTTGGTGCGTGGTCATGCTTGTTGCTTCATAACAGAATGACTATTTATCTGGACATGGAGAATGCAGTTAAACAGAGCTTCCAACTTTAGTGGCCCAGCTGCTTGGGATCAGAGTACCCTAACAGTTATCCATCAGAAAATCACCTGTGTAAACTTCAAACTGGCCACAGTGAGAGAAATCACAAGGTATTATTACATATGGGAGAAAGGTCTCAACATACTTTGCTTCACTGCCAGTTTAGGAACTTGGCCCATTTGTCCAGATCTGCCTTCCTTCCTCGCCTCATTTGCAATGAGGATTTATGCATGGGCATGCTGGGCCTGTGCAAGACATTTATAAGCCCAAAACAAGCTACCCAAAGAGGCTAGTAGCCTATAATCAATCCTTGGCACTTTGCATCCTGAATGCAAGCTATATTTGCAATCCACATGCCACAGCTAATGGGAACCCTGATGTACAAACACCCCACCCCAAGAGTGCTCAAAAGGTGATCCCACAGAGAGTGTAGAAGGGCAGCAAAATAAGCAATGCACTCTAGATACTGTTCCAAAAAAAGTCCCTCTCAGAGCATGGAAAACAACCACTCTCCATTGCACGCTGCAAACCAGCTGGTAGCAGTTCAGCAAGGTGAGGCCATAAGTTCCTCCAGAGCTGCCCAGACCAGAAGCTGAAATTCTGGCATGTCCAGCACACTATTGTTCACAGGCTGAAATCTGACCCCAGGACAGTGTGCCATCCTGTCCATCAAATGCTTCTGTAAACCACCAGTGCCCTTGTGGTATGAAAAACATGTGTGCTAACAGAGGACAACCTGTTTTTCAGAGATGCTCCCCCAAAGACTGACAGGAATCTGGAATAGCTGAAAAGTGAAGTTTAAAGGCTAGAGGTAGAAGTCATCTTAATCAAATTAACTTGGGTGTCTAATTCAAAGTAGTCACCTGAGCATATCCAGGAGGTTTATCCCACTTAGCTTGCAGTCCTGACCACAGGCTGGGACGGCAGCTCCTCAGGAGATGACTGATCCTGTTCAATGAACATAAATGGAAATTAAATATTAGTCTGGAATAGCCATGGAGTGTCAGACTGTTTAGACTTGTTTTAGATTAAGATACTTGCATTTAGGCACTCAAATGTGCATGTCTTAATCTCAGACTGAATCCTGCCCTGAACTTCTAGCCCAGCCTAGGAAAATATTGTCTTCATAGGTTGAGGAGAAGCTACATCTGGAATAATCTTCCCAAGTTCTGCAATCAAGAACTCTGTGCAGTAATTTTTTAGCTCCCGAATAATCCAAATCGGTAATTTTCAGATTTTCAACCTTTATGATCAAAGAGCAACTCACAGCACAATCATAGAGCAGATCTTCCTCAGGTGTTAAACTCCTATTATATTTTTTTTCCTTTAAAATATCCCAGAGGAAATAATTTATTTCTGGAAATATTAGTGCTCTTTCCTTCATTCTTTCTATTCATCTCAGTCCCCTCTTTACTTTCTGCTACACCATAAACGATAGTGTTTTTGCTTCATCTTCTCTCTCTCTCTGTTTCATAGCCTCAAATGGCTCTTTTTATAAGTGGTTACACAATCTTCTGCTGCACTGCCCTGGATCTGAAGAAAACAGACCTTGCATTCTTTACTTTAAATGTTAAACAAGGAGAAAAAGGATGAAAATTCTATTTGCAAAAGATTCTTCACTCAGATTTCTATATTCTAACTACTGAATATGCATTTTCTGCATTCACAAATTTTGGCTACATATTCAGAGCACAATACTTAGAGAAAACAGCAGTACCAGTATTATTGCATTAATGTCAAAACAAATGTTCCATGCTCTGATGGCAAGAAAGTCAGTCCACCATCAAGGGTCAATTGCTTTTGCTAAAGGTGGCTTAGTTGTCATTAAAACAAATACACTGTTGTGACAAAAGCATCATAGGAATTATGCTCTGTGCCCCTTACAAAAGGAGCCTTGACATCCTACAACAAAACTGGACCTTTATTACAAAAGGCCAAAAGCTTCAAATACTCTATGTATGATGGAAGAGAACAGGAGAGGTCAAAGTGCACCTCCTGGTGTCTTATGTCCTCATAATAGCAGCTAGTGAAAAAATGGATTACACTAGGAAATGGACCATATGCTACAAAGGCAGAAAAAGGGTTGTCAATGCTCTTTGCCAGCCTGACCAGGGGAAATCCTGACTCCAAGTCCCCAGTGTGTGAATGGACAGGTACCCAAGCTGCTTCACAGTCAATTTGGGACACCTCCTGTGCCCTCCCCAACATCCCGACTCTGAGTGGGGCCAAACTCCAGCACTGCTGGGAAGCACATTCAGGAATGTGGGATTCTGTCTCATTTGCTAAGTGTGAATTTGCAGATTCTTTCAAACACATTGCAAGATATTTATCTCACAGTGTGCTGATACCAAAAAGATACCCACTATGCTGTAGTCTTCATAAACAAAACAATATATTGCCTCAAACTGAAAATAAGACAGTAATTCAATAGAGAAATTTATAGACAACATACAACACTTGAATTAATTTTAAAGACTGCACTTATAGTCCCCCTCAGGTTAAAGCTTTTCTAACACATCAGGGAGAATCAAGCAAACAACATCTATATCTTTGCATAGAGTGTTTTATGTTGAATACTTCAATATTTATGTGTGGCATTATTTACCCTACACAAAAATATAGGCTTTGTGTCTTTCATTTATTCAACACTTTAGAATTGCTAATACCCATGGGTTTACTACACCCACAGGTTTATTCCTCTGACAACCCTTACCTCAGAAAAATGAAATTTTTACATTTTAAATTAAAGCTAACTCTAATTTGCAATTGTAATGTACTGTAAGAGATTATTATACAGTACGTGTGCCAAAGGAGCTGCCTTATGCTGGTAAGGTACACTATAGTAAGGGCTGCTGTGAATGAATGTGACACATGAGAACAGGGGAAAAAATAAATCAAGTAAGTCAGGTTACTAACTATAACAACTCCACACTGCTAAAGTAATTTCAGACATGGCTGATAATCTGCTGGAACCCACCAGTCTCTCCAACCTGGCAAGGAAACATCACACACACTGCTTACCTGCAAAACAAACAATGTCTTTGTAGCTATGCAGAAAAAGTGATGTCCCCAGGGTATCTCCCTTTTTTAATTGCCTTGGCATTAGCTCTTCTGTTGTAGAACATTTTAACAAGGAATCTTTCTGGATATATTGCATAAACAGAAAATCCTCAGTGCATCAGTTGTTACAAATATGCACCTTCCTTTTGAGCTTAGATCTATTCTAGATCTCGATGTCAATGTTCCCTATTCCAAGCAGCCACTCTGAAACAAAGCTGCTAATGCTCTTCCTAGATGTCTCTGAAGTGTTAGCCTGCTAAGCTACCTCTGTTTAATTCACTCCTTCACCAAGAAAGCTGCTGCTCCATCACCATTCTCCTCTTGCTTCAGAGCTAGATGCAGGTTACCAGGTATAGCTTGACGATACCAGGTATATCTTGGCGATACCAGTTATAGCTTGGCTATACCATCTCCAGGGCCCATTTCTATACTGTGAGTGGTGAAAAAAGGAAAGATTAACTTAGGATGATGCTGTACTACCTTATGTAGACCTGCCTGATACATATCAAGCCTAAATTACTTGCTCCCTGCATCCCAGAGATCATTTCCACAGCCCTGCTACAGGACACAGAAGTTAATAAATCTTCAGAGTGCTACCATTTTTCAAGGTGTAGTTTGTTGTCCTTAACGCAGCAGGAACAACAGAGCTCATGTTCCTTGACAGCTTTAAGTGCCCTGCAGAAAAGGACTGCACATCCCTCATGAACAACCACAAGGGTTCATAGGATTCATGGTCCAAAATGGGCCAGATGTTCCCACAGAACAATTCCAAGGGTCAGAGGTAGGGGTGCCAAGTGTCCTCTTACACTGCTTATGATGTGTATCGGCTGGCCTTRTAGTAGAATGCCCATCTACAGATGTGACGACCATCTACAAGAAGGGCTGGAAGGAGGATCTGGGGAACTACAGGCCTGTCAGTCTGACCTCGGTGCTGGGGAAGGTTGTGGAGCAGATCATCTTGAGTGCCATCATGCGGCACGTACAGGACAACCAGGAAATCAGGCCCAGTCAGCATCGGTTTATGAAAGGCAGGTCCTGCTTAACTAGCCTGATCTCCTCCCATGACAAGGTGACCCGCCTAGTGGACGAGGGAAAGGCTGTGGATGTTGTCTACTTTAGTAAAGCGTTTGACACTGTTTCCCACAACATTCTCCTGGAGAAACTGGCAGTTCATGGCTTGGACAGGCGTACTCTTTGCTGGGTAAAAAACTGGCCGGATGGCTGGGCCCAAAGAGTTGTGGTGAACGGAGTCAAATCCAGTTGGCAGCCGGTCACAAGCAGTGTTCCCCAGGGTTCTGTATTGGGGTCAGTTCCGTTTAATATCTTTATCAATGATCTAGACAAGGGGATCAAGTGCATCATCAGTAAGTTTACAGATGACACCAAGCTGGGCGGGAGCGTTGATCTGCCTGAGGGTAGGAAGGCTCTGCAGAGGGATCTGGACAGGCTGGATTGATGGGCTGAGACCAATTGTATGAGGTTCAACATGGCCAAGTGCCGGGTCTTGCATTTGGGTCAGAACAACCCCAGGCAATGCTACAGGCTTGGGAAAGAGTGGCTGGAAAGCTGCCCGGCGGAAAAGGACCTGGGGGTGCTGGTTGACAGCCGGCTGAACATGAGCCAGCAGTGTGCCCAGGTGGCCAAGAGGGCCAACAGCATCCTGGCCTGTATCAGGAATAGTGTGGCCAGCAGGAGTAGGGAGGTGATCGTGCCCCTGTACTCGGCACTGGTGAGGCCGCACCTCAAATACTGTGTTCAGTTTTGGGCCCCTCACTACAAGAAGGACACTGAGGTGCTGGAGCGTGTCCAGAGAAGGGCAACGAAGCTGGTGAAGGGTCTGGAGAACAGGTCTTATGAGGAGTGGCTGAGGGAGCTGGGGTTGTTTAGCCTGGAGAAAAGGAGGCTGAGGGGAGACCTTATCGCTCTCTACAACTACCTGAAAGGAGGCTGTAGAGAGACGGGTGTTGGTCTCTTCTCCCGAGTAGCAAGTGATAGGACAAGAGGAAATGGCCTCAAGTTGCGCCAGGGGAGGTTTAGAGTGAATATTAGGAAAAATTTCTTCACCAAAAGGGTTGTCAAGTATTGGAATTTGCTGCTCAGGGAAGTGGTTGAGTCACCGTCACTGGACGTATTTAAAAGACGTGTAGATGTGCTTAGGGACATGGTTTAGTGGTGGACTTGGCAGTGCTAGGTTAAGAGTTGGATTCGGTGATCTTAAAGGTCTTTTCCAACCTAAATGATTCTATGATTCTAAGAGTGTCTTAAAAAGGCATGTATGAAAACAGATCCCTTTGACATCCTGGCTTGTTTGACAGCCAGTGACTGTGGCATGCGAGTTACTCTCCCTGATGTGGTTTATCAAGTGTTTCCTGCTTAAAACCAATAAGCTGTGAGAGTGTTATTTGTTCCCCCACCTCCCACTTTTTTTAATTTTCACTCCAAACACAGCTTATTTACACTCTGTCTCTTTTAAAAATCAAGTGTCAACCGACTGCTAAACTGCTGCTATTTGCCAATGTTTCATTAACACCTTATTAGCTTCCAACAGCTGAAGGTGACTGGACCCTCACCTCTGTTTATTTCCTCAAAGTAACAGTTAACTGAAGCATCAGGATAGAGGCACCCCTGTAAATATGACTGAAAACAAATATGCATGCAGAATATAATCACGCACAACTTCAGCCAGATCTGCTAACAGACACATCTAGTTAATTTTATGCACAGTCACATACTATCAAGTTTGGAGCTCAGATTATTATTAGAGATGATAATAAAGATCTCCGTGTGCTTTTTTCCCCTTGTCCATGACAGAAACTGGCTAAAACAGAAATACAAACCCTGTAGTAGTTTGCTATTTCAGTTTAGATACCGGGTAGGAAGGTGTGATCCTCTTGTCATGTAAATCAGCACAGTTCCACTGATTCCCATAAAGTTAAACCTCCAGCATGTATATATACACATTCTTCTATACTGAATCCCAGTCCACATAGATATAACTGTAAAAGAAAGAAAGAAGAGAAAAGAAAAAGCAAAACCTTACAAATAGGTGTCCCAGAGCAGGAAGACAGGAAACATCCTCCTTCAGAGGGATCCCTGAGGGATTGAAACCTTTCTTTAGCTTTCCTCTATTCCCTGCCCTACTGTCGCTAATTTTATGAAAAAGCTTTCCTGATGTTTTTTTCTCCCACACTTCCATACCAGCATTCTGCACACCTGGAAAAAGAAGCCAGCATGGTGGAAGGCAGTTTATAGAGGTTTCTCCTGCCCCGTCCCAATGGGTAGGGCCTTTTGAACAATAGGTTTTGTTAATGCTAGAGGAGCTGGAGCTGTTCAGGTTGTTCCCCAGTTCATACCTCTATTTTTGATGGCCCATTGGTTTCTACGACTGAATTGCACTTATATTAACACTGGGAGCTTGGTTATCAGGGTGCTAGTTACCACTTTTCATCATCCAAACAGGAAGAATGCAGATGTTTCCAATGAGCTAAAAAGGGAGAGGTCTATTCTATCATAATAAGCATTCAAGAAGAACCTGAACCAATCTTTTCTGATTTCGGTAATCGTTTTCATATCAACTATAAAATTTTCATACTGTTCTTCATGCATATAATGAAAAAGAATTTGCTTTCTGAAATATTCTCTGAAAAAGCTGACAAATCACAAAGAAGCTGAAGTGGAAAGAACAAAAAGAAAGGAAGTGGCAGGTATTTGGGAATAGAAGTACAAAGAATCATATGGGTGATTAAAAAAACATGAATAAAGTAAACAGGATGTTGGTACCACTAACAGAAGCAGTGTACCCTGGTCTTTGCAAGGCTGGAACCTTGAATTATTCTTCTCATCTCAAAATATTGTGTTAAACTAGAACATTTTAAAAATAATTGCTAACTCATAACTTGAGCATTCATGTGGCTTATCTGATATGATCAATATTTTTTTGCATCTACCCAGGAACACTCCCAGGTTTTACTAGTTTTGATATAGGTTAGTGGATAAATTTTAATCTGTTATTCTTTTAGTGTTCTCTCTGTTTATTCTTATTGTTATACACAGACGCGTTCAAAGATTTTAAAAAGTCTGGAGGGCGCTATATTTTACTTAAGGAATGTAATGAATGCTTTGCTCTCAGTTCTATCTCTGCAAGTACGTTGGACCAGACTTTGGTCTCATTAGCACCAATATAAATCTGGAATAGTTCCACTAGTCTCTGTAATGTTACTCCCAATACATGCTGATTTAACTGAGATCACAAGCTGGTCCATTGACCTAAGTGGTGTCAGTGGGGATGTACTGAGAAGAAAATTTGATCTACTAAATTCAAATCCTTGAGGTGTTGTTCTAGCAGCCAAGTTATTTAGAAAGAAAACACTGAACTTGAATGTTGACCCTCCATCCCAGCTGGATCTCCATGTAAACTGTGCTCCTGCTGTAGCCTTTTAAATAGATCAGCAATTTACATTTTAAATAGATCAGCAATTCAAATTAGTGAAATGCCAGAATGTAGGTAGCATGGAGGGGGCAGACTTCAGCGCTACCTGAAATGTCATCAGTGTTCAACAGTGTAACTCTCCTTACATTTTCTGAGAGCAGGGACTGGATGGGCTATAAGGATTCAACTACTGCACGTCTGTGCCCAGAGACGGCAGAAGTGGCTGTTATGTAAAGGATGGGCAGACATGGACATGACATCCCAGATCTTGACCAGACCTTGACTGGCCATAGCAGGTGGGCTCAGGCCCAAATCTTGCTGGGGAGAAACCTGCCAAGGAAACTGACCAGACAACTCTGGGATACACAACCGTGTTCTGGCCTGGTGTGATTTGCGACTACAGATGTGGCCCACAAGTCTCATCCAGAAAGTGGGATAACCTGGGGGGAGCAAAGTTTATGGAGCAGGGACGCAATGACTCCACCGCTGATGCTGGGCCCCGAGCCGACACAGGCTCATGGGTCAGAGACCACAACCATGCTTTGGTTGCCTCTTGGCTGCCGCGCACGAGGACAAGATGATGGCTTTCTGCTCCGATTCTTGCACCTTTAAATGCCCAAACGTTTCTGAGAACAGGCAATGTTTGCTCAAGCTCTGGGGTCTAAAATGGATGTAGGTACCCCTAGGGTTAAGCTGCAATGCCCTGGAGGTTTTTAAATCATATTCTTGGATTTTAGCACCAAAGTAGGTGGTCTGAATCTCACCAAAGATAAATTATTGGCAGTGAGAGCAATGTGTAAACATAGGAAAATGTAAATGGAAAGGCCAATATAAAACTGTATGACTATGTGGCGTTGTCTTCTGAAGACCCTGGCCTAAGTCAGTCTGCGTTACACAACAGCTTATCAGGCCCCACCAGACAGAGATCTGTCCTTATGCCTTCCTATGGAGCCAGACACACAACAACAGAGTCACTTCTCCATGAGGGCCCAACCTGGGCTCCTTACAACAGGCTAGTGGGATTATTTTGGAGCTAGAAGCAGCCAGTTATTATAAACCAGTTGTGAGAAAACATAAGACTGACAAAGTGAGATTTTAATGAGATGTTTTGTTTGTTTGTTGCTTTTTGCTTTGCTTCCTCATTTATTTGTCTCTCCCTTCAGATATTTAACCATTGCTGCTGGGCACTGAAAAGACTTGGAGCTACATTAGTTCCACCTTTGATCTTCATCGCTGATCTTACTCTGAATGCACTGAACGATTTTTGGGTGATAAAATGCTGCTGCAGTTCTCAAGGCCGGGATCATTTCCCTCCCAAGAAACGGCAAAGCCTCTGTGCATATGTTCATCTACATTGCTTGCTTCACACACACAAACAGCCTTTAATTGCTGCTGCCAATTAAAGGCATGTAACGCAGGCATACACACCTTGTCCCCACGGTACTGGGACTGGCTATCCTTTGCTGAAGGAATACCATTGCGTTTTATCTGCCTGCCTCGCGCCCTGACACACAACTTACAGCAGTGTCACGCGCTTCAGTGTCTGCCTTAAAAAGCATCTGCGCCAATCACAGCACAATTATTCTTAATCCCTCCAGCTCTGATATTTGTTCACCTCACACCAGGAGGAAGAATAGGGAGCAGTTGCTGGGGATAAACACGAACGACTGTGGGAGATCCCCTCAGGAGCAGCTCTGTCTCCAAGGATGTTTGCCTCATTGACAGACCCGTGCAGCCTGTCGGCTTGGCTGCTGCTCTGCTCAAGAGAAATGGCAGCATTTCAGGCTGTTAAAGGTGTGATTGATGGGTGCTGTTGGTCCCTACCTGTCAGCCCATCGCACTGACAGGAGTGAGATCCCCCCAAGGGAGACAGCCTTACACAGTACAGCCCACCCATCCTGTTCAGTGAGACCCTAATGTCTTGCTGCAGCGCTCCTGGCAGGTGGTAATCCGCTCAGCAGGGCTGGGGAAGGGCAAGCGGAGAGCTATGAGCTCTGTTTTTGCTGGCAAGGGCAGTGACATCTCTCTCAGAAGTACCTGGAGACGCCAGAGCAGAGCTGCGAGCGCAGCTGAGGCAGGCTGGCTTCTGCAGAGGGCTGGTTCAGCCCGGGGTTAGGACGGATCCTGCTGCCGCAGCTGCAGCTGCGGGGACGTCAGTGAGAGAAACTTGTGGAATGCTGGCACGACTCCACAGCTTTGCATGTGCAACATTAAACATGTGCAGAGGGTTTGCAGTATCTGCTCCCGAGCCTGAGGGATGACAGAGGTGATACAACCATTTACCCCTGCTTGGAGGAATCCCCCACGGATGTGCACGGCAGTGCTGGCACACGTAGGTGTGAATTCCTCACCCTGCAGGAGCGAGGCTCAACGTCGTCTGACTGTTCCTCTGGTTTTGCATCAATCTAAATAAAAGTATCCGGTCAGAATAACAAATCACCCTAGGAGCCAGGGATTTTTTTCTATTTTGTGTCTGCTAGCAGGAGATTTAAGGCTGTTTTTCAACATTGCAGTTTAAAGAGGAACTTTTCATCCACAAGAGATCTAAATCAAACCTCAGACCATTCAGCCAGTGTCAACACAAGAAAGCAACAGCAAGAAAATCCAGTTACCTTTCAGCAGCTCCTTTCCTTTCTTGCTGTCCCCTTCTCCTCCCCACCCTCTGCCCCTCCAGACTTGTGGTGGTTAACCTCTGCGCAGCTTGACCTGCCTCTCCCTGCATCTGGCTCACAGCAGCACTGGGGCTCTCGGGCCAGGAAACCTCAGTGGGGCCATCCAAAGCCCACTGACGTCAGTGGAAAGACTCCCACTGACTTCAGGGGAGGCTGCACCAGGCCCCGGCTGAAGGAGAGCCATCTTTCCTTCAAAACTTTTACTTGACAGTTCATAGGCTGGCGCTGGCTGTGCATTAAGACTTTTAGGGACTTGCTACAGTGCCTGCAAGGCGAGCGCTGATGCCACTGCTGGGTCACTCCTTTCATCTGATGCCTCAGATACGAGAGCGTCTCAAGCTTCCCTTTCCCCTCCAAATCAAAGGCAGCGACTGCAGCTGCACAGACCGGCGAGTCTGTTTAGTTTCTGTGGGCCAACAGCCACCAGCTGTAGAGGCTGCTGTGCTTTTTGCTGGAAGGGAGCTTTTAATTCCAATAGACAATGTGTACAAATATTTCCCATATCAAAGTTGTTCCATATCTTCCTAAGTTAATTAAATGTTAATTTTCTAATGAGGTGACAACAATGGCAACAACCTGTTATCAGCATGCTAGCTAGTGCCCGTAACCAACGGGTGAACACAGAACCCTTGTGCTATTATTAAACTGCATTCCTATATTAATTAATTACTTTCTGAAGCTGGACAGAAATGCGATAGTAATTAAATGAAAAAAACATTTACATTATTTGGAGATTGCAGAGTTGCTTTATGGTATTTATTATTTCACAGTATTGTTATAGGAACCCCTCATGCGTTTTCATGCCCACTGCATGCTAGTTTAGCAAGAAATGGTGGAAGGAAAACTCAGGATAAAAAGTGCTGTTCAATACACATTGAGCATAAATTAAGGTATAAAAGTTTCCTGAGTTGTGCATTGAGAATGAAAAAGCCACTCGGAGTTCAGATTGAAGGGTGGCCATATATCTGTCACATTTTTGTACTCAGAAAAGGACTTAGGTGTCTAAAACCTGGCAGAGGTGGAATACATGTGCTTACATCCAAAACAGAGATTCTGATGTCTACTCCAGGAGGCTTCCAAACTCTCCCTGACTTCAGCTGGCAGTACAAAAGCTCCCCAGACATCTTGAACTCTGGTGATACCTAAGAGCTCTTCAGTCTTAAAAGCTCAAGTTGCTCAACATGCAGTTCAGGCACCAGCTTAGTTGGGACCCAAAAAATATGTTCCTCTGTTTATCTTCCCCCAGGACTGGCTTGAGCACTCTGAAAATTCCTACTAAACAGTTCTGAAATTGGATTTTACATAAAACACAATGGCCGCTACCAGTTTCTTCTGAAATATGGCCGCTGGAGTCCTCCTCTTTTCTAAGCTACTGCAGTATTTGAAGGGGATATGAGAGATACAGTTCAATGCCTCATGCTGTCTGGTCAGAACTCATTCCTCCTGTGATACACTYTAGTCAGCAGGCTTTATCTCCTTGGAAGTCAGTGTGAGATTTTCTCAAGCCTTCTCACAGAAAAGGAGTGGTAATTTCCACGAGGACTGTGATTTAGAGATGTGACAGCCACTCCACCTTTGACAGAGATGGTTTAGGCACCTACCATCGAAAGAGCATTCAGACGGTGGGGAAAGGTACAAGTCTTCATGATGGCCCAGAAACTCTAAAGCCTATTAAAAAGCCATTCAAAAGTGGGAAGGGAATGGGATTTCAGATGGGCTCCTGGCATCCATATCTCTGTGTTCTCTGATCAATTAAGGCAGCATGCTCCATCCTTGTGTACCTGCATGTGCTGTTCATGAACCCTGGGTACCCAACCAAGGATCAGGGACTGAGAAATTGCATACTGCAATGCTAGAGTGTTGCAATGGGCAAAACCTTTATTAGTCTTGAATCCTCTTAAACTCTGGGATTTGTATCTGGGAACTTCCAAATATTTTTCTGCCATCAGCCAGCATGTTTCAGAGGTACAAAGGACAGATTTTTTTCCCCACTGTTGCAGAACAGGCTATGTTAACAATCTGGATCTGGACTGATCCAGATTTTATTAGGAATTAATTGTTTGCACCATGTTTAGATAATCAGGTAGCAGATTTCCATATAGAGCATTTTACAGCCATTCTTTAAATGCATGAATCTTGTCACAATGAGCAACAGGTGAGATGCACCTGTAAACCATTTCTTTGAGTGCTTCACACAGTTGGTGTAATGATGTCCTACAACTGAATAATAAAGCCTGCCAGGAAAATGAAGCCGTAATGTGAAATTCATGTTCAAAACTGTTTAAAACAACTTGTTTACTGAATTCAGACAAATACCTCCAAACTGTTTTCATTACATTTAGTGTTAGCTGAGCCAAGGCAAAAAATACAGCACATAATAAACTATAAGTCCATTCACATTAAGCAATAGGTAGACATATACCTTTGTTGTATTCCTCTGTGTGCTTCTTTCTACTCCAAATGTGGATAAATAAATTCTTATTATTCACTCCTAGTAGTTGACGATGATAATAATAACGATAATAGTAAAATAATTTACATTTAAATAGAATGTTTCCTCCCAAATCATTCTACAAAGCCCGCAAAATGATGTGGTGGGACCACTTTATCCAGTTGCTGAAATGCAGCCACCTCTGGAGTGAATCACAACATCTGCTTAAACACGGATAATATCATGCTGTGTGATAGATTAGGATCAGGAGAAGGGAGAAGTACTATAACTAAGTCATAACGAAAGGGAAATTATTTGAGTTGAGGTTTGTAGGAAAACCACAGCTAAAAACCCTTAGCTTTGGAGAAAAGTTCTACGGGGTATTTAGTAATTATTAGTTTTTTGAGATTTGTGTCACCCTAACAGCAAAATCTTAAGCTGTACAGCTATCCCAACACCATGCTGGAGGATGGAAAAACCTGCCAGTGATGGGCCAGCACTGCAGCTTCACACACTGTGAAACGTGTTCTGAGCAAGTCTCAGGGTGAAGCTTGCCAGCACCACGCAGTGAGCCAAGTGAACCGTTTTTTAAGATGCCTATATTCATCCCAACCTATCACTTTTATCTTAATGAATTTAGTATTATTCAGCATGGTGGATTTAATTGAAATATTTTAAAGTATTTAAATTATTAATGATTTAATAATTAGAAATAAGTATTTTAATCCATCACTGAATAATGTATATAACTATTCAATTTATTTTTTGGAAATAAGAGTCTAGGTTTATTCTTTTCCCTATATTTTCAATTCAGAACTATTCAGAAGTTGCAACTTTGCCATTCTGGCTTCCTGCAAAATATAGCGAGTGCAAAACATCTTGTTTAATACAGCCCAAGAAAACACACATGTGTGTGGGAGACAGAAAGTGATACAGCCTCCTAAAGTTCTGCTAAAATCTCAGTGGTGGTTAGAGATACAGCTGTGTGAAAAACTTCAGAAAAAAAGAAGTCACAAGTCATAAACAAAAAGGATATAATTATGCCAGGGCAAATTTAGAACTTTTACACCAAAAGTTGAATTACTTTGAATGTGCCCATACAGTCTTTATCAATGCGATATTCATRCATATTCAACCTTCATACAGGCAACAAACATGGCCTATCCTGGGAGCAGCTGGGGTCAGCCCTTCAGAGGTCACGGGCCCACAAACCTGAGCACACCCAGAAGTAAATTTAATTTTGCCATGGCGTGAAGTGGGTCAGTGTGTTACCAGACGGGTTGCTGCAAAAGTCACCTGTGGTCCCACCGTGGACAGGGAGCAGACAGCCTGGAGGGCAGCAGCCATCCRGAGGCATGTCCACACATCTGCAACTCCAGACTGCCTTCTGCTCTCCAGAGACTTCCGGTGTGGGCAGTTGTTCACTGTACACTCAGGATCAGCCGAGAATCAACCCTAAACCAAATCATACTCTAAATTCCCTTAATTTCTGACTGAAATTGGATTTAGCCACCATCCCCCTGACAACTTAGCGTATAGGCTCTGTGTCCCCTGGGGCTTCTGCTCATCCTCCCACGTGCATTCCTGCCTTGGTTTTGCCTCCAGGGTATTGCTTGCTCAGGTCTGCTGCACAGATAAGCCCTGCCGATACTTAAACTGCTCGGAGGGCTGATGCAGCAGCAGGGAGCACCTTCAGCCGCCCCGGCCCTGCAGGGACTCAGGACTCCCAGAGCAGGTGATACCACTGGGAGAAGTGCGTCGCGAGGGCATAACCATGGACAGACTCCTGCCTTCTCCAACACAAGCTGCCCTGCTGGAGACGCTGCGCCCATCTCTGCGAGCAAGGGAGATCTGTGCCAGCCACAGTGAATCAAGCCACTACCTGCGTGGGCTTTTTTTTTTTTAAATGCAGCTGCCTTATATCCAAAAAACAAGTCATTAGGAACATTACAGTATTAGTCAAATCAACTTTGTTTTTCAGAAGGATGAAAGCCAGTGATATAATTCACAAACAGTGGGTGTTGGTGGGTGGTAGTATTACGCAGAGGTTTTCAAGATCTTTTCTCCTGTGTGAGCAAATTTTCATTCTTGGAGAGACATCCTGTGTAATTGCTGTTGACGGGTGCACAAGGTTTGTTTTTCCCAAGCTCCCAGGCAGAGTGAGCTGGCTGAAGGCTTGGGCTTCGGGTAGAGAGGCAGTGCTGCTCCTTTGGGCCACGGCATTGCTGTGGATTTGAGGCTCTGGAAGAAGGGGCTGCTCCGCTTGCTGGTTGCTGTCTTCATTTCAGGACCATCTATTCAGCCTTCCACATCACTGATTATTCCTCCACTGGGACATAGACGGCCCAAAGCTTTTTCCACTGTGCTTCCCAAAGAGGAACAACAGTGTCTTTCCCGGAGTACTTTATCCCAGTGCCACCTCCAAGGACAGCTGTAATGTCTGCCTCTAAAAGATTAAGACTAGCATATAGTAGAGGTTTTACAGAATATCCTCTTTTTCCTCCTCATTAGCCTGCCAACTTCAGCTCTCAGCCTATGCTAAGGTCAAGGAACCCCTTGTGAGAGGAGCAACATAAGCAAAATCTCTCATACACATGACAGTCTCTGTATCCCTCAAGACTTCTGAGACACAGGAGAACTTGACAGCGCGTGAACATGTTGCTGGTGGATCTGTTTTTGATGTTTGGCTGTGAGGCACGTAATAGTGGGATACCTATATAAGCTATAATTTAATGAACTGAGAGCTTTATTTCTGCAGCTTTCTAAACTGGGGCTGTTAGGTAGCCTGGTGTTTTGTAATCCTGTTTTACTTAATGAAAGTATTCCTGTTGGCTGGGTGGAAAGGTGTGCTACCCTGTTACTAGCACATGATGAAAGGAGGCAGACATCATTAGTGTACATGACTCCTTCCCCAGACCTCATCAGAGCTAGGGCCACCATAGCTCCTCTGGAACAGAATTAACATATTTCTCATTGAAATGTTTTTTCTCTCATATTCAGCTGCATAGATCTCCCCATTACAAGTATTAAACTGTTTGCTTATCCGCAATGTGCCTAGACTTTCGCGAAGTTCATTTACAAATGAACCCCTGCTGTTGGGTTAAGGAAAGTTTATTTTAGCACTAGCAGTGCCTATAATCCCGAGTTGTTAATGGATTGACCAACTTTTCATCATCCGTAGCATGAGAGGTACTTCTCATGATCTCGACTCTTACTCCTGAAGAGCAAGATTGCACTGGGGTCCTCTCATAAGTTTTCTTGGGTTTGTGCCACTGGAGGAGGGAGCGCATAAGGAGCAGCATCTGGCAGTACATCTGCATCCAGTCCCTGCTGACATCCTGAGATCCGTCTGCCCGAGCTCACTCTTCCCTACAGAGCTTGACATATCTGGTACCCCACTGCCAGACAAACTCAGCAAATACTTCTCTCTCCAAGGGAGGTTGAGTCACTTTTTCAGTGTCTTCATCTTGTGTTATCTCATTGCTAACCTCACGGAATGGTATGCAGTCTCTTTTCAAACTGCTCACGACTCTCTGGAAGGCATCTGCCGAAAAGCCTTGATCTGAGCAAGCTGGAAGGCCTGATCTAGGTGCAAAGATCAAAACCAGCCTTCTCCAGACCAATGACCCTGAAGTTTTAATTCTTTACAAAGGACACAAAAACTAAGACAGTAACTGAGATAAATGTTGATGAGTGGATGTGACAGATCTGTTCCTCAAGGCTCTGCAAGGAAGCAGCAAGGAAGCGCTGAAGGCCCCCAGGCCAGCTCCATAGTTAGCTGATTGGTTGTAAGTCAGTCAGTTATAATTTTTTTCTATTATTTTACATCACTTTTACATACACTACTGTACGTACCCTCTGGTAGACCCTTTCAAAGCAACAGAATAACTCAACGCTGAACAAGGATACTTTGATTTTCTTGTTTAAGTTCTGGGAAATACAAGATCATTTTTCATTCTGAGTTGGCAATGACGATCCCCAAACTAGTGGTAGAATAGGGAGAATAATAGCTTTGTGGAAACTACTCTAGAGATATGTACTGTGAGGAATGATGAATATATGACAGAGGAGTGAGGCCTACTTTTATCCTTTCTAAATGTTCAGTGTAATGAAAACTTTCTTTTCTGTATTTGCATTATCTTTTAAATTTAACATGTTTTATGCCTATGCAGAACTCCTGTGCTGCAGGAATGACTGTCATTTCCAAACGCCCTTGCTCAGAGGGAGCATTTTTTCTTTCTTCTATCTGTATATTTTACATGAAGATGTACAAAACAGAAGTTATCTTCTTCTGTACGTAGGAATTCATTTAGTAAGAGACATCTTTTCTGTGTATAAGAGCATAACATAGTGTAGCAGAAACACTGGCCCCCGTGAGTTTGAGGGCACAACAATCACAAGCAAAGTAGATTGTCTCAGGTGGGTTGCCTCTCCATCACCCTGTAACACTGACATAGTCCAGTCACAGCAGTGTGTATACGAGAGGTTGAATAATGCACGTGAAGGGTCTCTTAAGCATTTATTTTGTTCTTTCCAGTTGTCCTTCAGGCATTACCCACTCCATCATGATATCAATTTGAAAATTTCTTAATACAGAAGATAAAACTCGCTGACAAGGAAAAATTTCAAAACCATTGCTCTTGTTAGAGTCATAGATCTGATATTTCTGTGGAGAATTTACCAAATTTCAGCATCACAGTCTTTGGAAAAAGTCATACATACTACAAGTAATTCCTATTTTGAGGCAACCCTTAACCAAAGGGAGGTAATTATCATTCTGTAACATTTCAGATGAGAAGCTACATTTGACCAAACTGTATCACCCACAAACAAAGCCACATTTCTATTAATTAAAACAGCTGATGATTGGTTTGTGAGAAAAAAACGTATTCTCATGAATAACACAATCATGTTTATAACTTGTCTTATTTTAACTTGAACTCACAAGCCTTCATGTATAAGGGCAAGGACTGTCAAATGGCATTCATAAGAACAAAGCAGGTTTTAAAGGGCTGCTCTTCAAAATAAAAATCTACATAGCGCACTGGGGAAATTTCCCCCACATACAGTGCCTAACTTTAAATGAATTTGTGGCTTTGGTAATGACCTGAAGAAGCCGCTCTACTCTCTTCCCTGTTCAGCACACCCCATTATTACTGGAGCAGCAGAGACACAGTGGTACAAAGGTAAAGTACTGCCTGAGAAGAGCAGCCTGAGAACGGCTACAATTAATGAACAGATAAACACAAATATGATTGTCTGCCTTTTAAGAAGGAAGAGTCATGAGCTCATTAGGGCAGTGAGAACCCATGATATCGTTGTTAAAACAGCCCTGCTTTAAGTAGACAACCATAGCACCTTAGCTCATCTTTCAGATGAGAAGCTGAAGGAAGCCATCAAAAGGGGAAGCAAGCAAAAACCTGACTTTCACCACACGGGCTGCTCTGAAGGCTCCTCAGGCAGGAAAGCCTAAATAAAGCTGCCCTGAATTCAGAATTTGCTGTCCTTCCCAAACCAGAGCAAGTCTTACTATATTACACAGTAATAGCTACTTGAGGGCCCTTCAGCTTCAGCCAGGAGAGAGCAGGGGAGATGGCAGGTCATTCCCCAGCCCCTCCTTGCAACAGGATAATGTCTACAGCTTTCCTACCAAAAGCAGTAGGCATGAGCATGGCATTCTTTGACTGGAAAGCAGTCCCACAGACACTGAGGGAAACAACTATGTAGAAACGAGTTTCAAAAGGACAACAAAAGTCAATTTTTCTGGCATCTCCCTGAGAACCTAATAAATAAAAGTAAAAAGCCTGAACATCTCAGCTTCTATTTATTTATGGTAACAAATCAGGCACCAGTGATGGTAGGAGACTCACCCTGTAGGTTAAGCTCTGCTCTGTTCTTTTTTGTAGCCTGTCCAAAGCAATCCAGGCCCACAGTCCTACTCTAAACACCAGCAGCTCCCCACTGAGCAGGGGTGATGCTTTAGGAGTGCCGAATCAGCAAAAGGGCTCCCCTGCCATTTCCCTCCCTGTCCCTCCTCTCTGCTGATAGTATCACAGGAGAAGAAGGTGTCTCTAGAGAAATGGGAACATTGCCAGTACCATTTAACTCAATAACAGACATACAAAGCTACTCTAGCTTGGCATAATGTAACTTTTTTATACACGAAGGCAACAGCAATTAGCCTGACTTATGCTTTGTGTAAATCCCCCAAACCCTGTTTATTCCTTACTTAAATAAATGAACCATTGATCCAATGAGAAGCTGCTTCATTTCAGACATCTTTATCTCCTCCTGGCCCTTTTCTTACCCTATGAAAAATAAGAAGTTGAGGTAGCTCTGATTTGATATCAGAATTAGCTTTTCTTCCAACCTCTTCTTCCTGAGCAACGTGGTGAGCTGTGAGGTGGTAGTCTCCTGGAAGAACTGGCCATTTTACTTCGATCTTCTTCCGCTCTCGCTCCCGGAGGAACTGCGATAGGAGAATGACATAAGTTTGTCACCAAACTCCATACCCATCTCCTGTGGCTTCGCTCTTTAAAATTCCTAAAATCTCTTTGTGAAATGGCACACTCCCAAAGATCTATATGCTGCTCACTTTTTCCAAGGTTCAGCAAAATGAAGCTCTTCGTAGCTCACATTTATAACTGACTGGAACAAACAACTTTTAGGGAGAATTTGGGCAAGGCATGAACTGCAGGGCTGTCAGCTTTTATCTGCTTTTTTAGTGATTCAGAATAAAACAACAGAATCAAGCCTATTGTTTGAATAGTCATGTATTTATTTGTGGTTTTAACATGCAAAACCAGTATAACAATTATAGAAGTTAGAAAAAATATAGCACTGAAAAAAGTATTCATGCAGAATGAGGCTTCTACTTGAACTATCCTCCACAATCACCAGTTAGTTGATTTGTCCCAATATTTATAGTTCATCATTACAACTGCCAAAACTGGCAACCACCAGGATTGTTGCCTCAATTAAGGACAGTAAACAGATTGTCCCTTTTTTTTAATGAAAAAATCTAAAATGTAATACTTCACAGTTTAACATGTTTATTCATTTAAACGAGCTAAAAAATAGTGGTGTGACATCTGCTTGAGAGACACTGGTACCTAACATTTTGGCTGTCTCCCCACCAATTTGGTTGTGATTAAGGGGGGGATAAAAGGAAGAGTAGGGGATTCTGTCAATTAAATGCATTGATGAACTACAAAAAATATTTTTCCACTCTTGGGAAAGTGTAGAAATACATCTACAAAAGAATGTATAACAGGAAACTAAGAGGATGATGGGGAAAAGTGTTGCAAAATATCTCCGTCGGCTCTTTCAGGGAAAAATACTGTAAGCATAAGATCACAGACAATCTTTGCCAGTTTATTCATCTCATGGATTCATTTCCCAAAGTGGAGGCATAATCCACTACAAAATCTCTTAAGAAGCAGTTCCAACATCATATTTCTGCTGTCTTATTGATGTGCCATATTGTTATTTTCTTAGTCATAAGCACCACTAATTATTATGCTACTGCAAGTAAAACTTGAAATGCGATCAAGATCTGTAGTATCCTGTTTGTTGGCACTCTAACTTGCCTAGTCCGCATTTCAAGTACAGTCCTTTACTGAGAAGTGTCCTGAATGCATTTGACCTTCACCAACTGGCTCAGTTGTGCCTTATAGGCACAATCCCGTATCAGAGCAAGATGAATCATGACTCTACCGGGAGCTGCTAGCAACATTTTCCTCCCTGAAAGGGCAGCATTCAAAACTTGGCCCTAAGTCAGCAGATAAGACTCTTCCATGGTAGCAATTTTCATGGAAATGGGATAAGCGGTTTTGTAGCGCTTTCACTGTGCCTTCATTTAGTAGGGTTGTTTAAAAACCGTTTGTTTTCAAACACAACTTGTTAGATCAACTACTCTAGATGACACCTAAACAGATGAGTTTGCTCACCTTACGTATGTTCGTAATTACGCATTGCGGCATAATCTCACAGCCTACATGTTGTCCCTGCTACAGCTGGTCTGATGCATGGAGGGAGCTATGACAGATCCTGAATCACATGATGTCTATATGATATGCAACAGTGAACTTTAAATAAAGCGTTCTTCAAGAAAAGTTTCAATATATCTCTAGGGTCCATTAGGGAAATGCTTAACATGCCTCCTAAGCTTCCAGTAAAATGTATTTATGGACTCTAGGAAATAGAGTTAAAGCCTTTCCTTGGCAGTGTTCACCAGCAGCACTAGTAAAACTACTATATTGAGGCTTCTGTCCTGAGATGGTCTACATGCTGGTTCTGCTTTTGTAGGATCAAAGTGAAAAGGAAAACTGCTGAGGAAAGATTTACTGAGCAAAATCACTGCTGGAAGACTGTCGTGCCTTCCTAGCCAGAGACTCTTCCAGATGGGACATTCGCTCCCACCCACAGTGCGAGGACTCAGTACAGGCATCTCCTCCACAACCTCCGCTGGAAAGAAATTCAGTTTACTCCACAAGCAGAGGGCAACAACAATACTGACATCTACCCTTTTCCCAGAGGTGAATATCCTTGAGAAAACCTGCCCCATTAAGCCAGGGCTGCTGTGTAAATGGTTTGATCAGCAATCTTTCTTTGAAACAAGCATATAAAAGTATTACTTTTATAACAAAGTCAGTCTGTCTGAAGTTGATGGGAGCTACATGGAACAACTTTGTCTGCAGAAAGAGATCTAATCTATTGGTATTGGGTAGGATGCCAAGGGAAGTTCTCTTTGTTGTCTTTTAAGTATTCATAGGCTACGCTTAGTTTTAATACGAGCTTAGGGGCTAGAACTGCCTAGAATAATCCAGATATTCTACAACTGGTGAGTATCACTGCTCACATTTGAACATTGTGCTGTTTAGATTGCTTTAATGTCCTTTCAAATGTATATATAATTGTGTGACACATCCAATATTAATAAGAGCACAAAAATAGTAAAAATACGTTTATTATTAAAATAGACACTGAGCAACTCATACAAAGATATGTGGTCCAAAAAACAAGAGGCATTCAGTCTCAGATATAATTAAAGCAAAATAAGCCACATGTTTGCAAGATTTAAATCAGTCTCTACTTTAAAATATCAGGCATGGACAATGTAGCGCTCCAGAAAAAAGCAGAAATAACTTCAGGTCAGATTCTGATTTTCCCTTGGAGTAAATCAGTTGTAATTTCAGTGAACTCAGGGGAATCATCAATTAGTAAGCTCAGAATCAGACCCCATTGCTAATATTGTTGTGCTTGAGCCTTTTAGAAAATCAAGGATGAATAATTTGATGAAAAGTGGGAGCTTTTAGCTTTAAAAAACTATTGACATAGTCCCATTAGAAATTATTGCACTGATAAAAGAAAATGTGTATTTGATGCAATATTTGCCATGTATTTTTGTGTACACTGAACAGAAGCCTATCCAGTTTATCTAAGCAAAAGGGAATTTTCTTGTTACGTGAGAATATCTTTCATGTGAATAAAAAGGCCTAACCTAAATGAAGCCAACAGACAAACTGCAAACTATGGGCACTTGTGGGCAATATGGACTGATAAGCCACAAATCAGGGAAGCTGCTTCAATCACACATATACGCACTTCGGATTTTGTCTGTGAGTCATAATTATGGGAAATGCAATCTTCCTGTTCTAGGAACTTCATGTTCATAAATCTTACAGTAAGAATAGCTTGCTTTTTCATGTAACTGATTCAGAAAGCAAGTTACGAGACAACCTGCGTGAAGGGGATAACTACACATCACTCTCAGGCCACACATCACCCAGAGAGCTACGTGCAGACATTAAGAAAGCGATCGTTCCAGCATTCTATGGAACAAGAAATTGCTCATGCAAAGTAACAGGAAGGTCTGCAGCTTCTGTGACATGTGGTGTGGCACTGGTGAAGTGAAAGGCATGTCACATCCAAGGAGACAGCTTGTGATATGCTTTTCTCTCCACTGAAAGTCGGGCCATGTGTCACATAATGCTTCACCAGAAATGCAACATGTTGCTAAGCGTTTGGTCACATGTGCGAGTATTAGCAGACTATAAGTCATATGAATGCATAAATGTTAGGATTTTCTGTCTGTAACAGTGATAATTAGAAAATGAGAAATATTTGCACATATATGTTTATGCTTCTCTTTCATATTCTTCTCGGAAGACTGTTGTACTCTGAATTGCTAGAGGAGTTGTTTTGCATTGCATAAAGTGAATGAGGARTAGGACAGAAAAGAAGTGGATCCTTAGAGACTCATAATGTATATGGTCATACTTACTGTATGGTTTAAAAATTAACTGTATTGATCTAAGTTCCTTAAGTGGTGATAATGGGACTGTGTCAATTTAAAATAAATATATTTTCCATTATAATATTTGCTATGATTTGTATCCCTTTGTCTTCAAAACCACTATAAGAAATCTTAGTCAGGCATTTCTGGAACAAGTCAGTAAATATCTCGGTTGCAACTAAACCTAACATTCATCCCTGAAATTGGTATCAAAGATAAAACCAAGACAGTTTGCTAATAGAATTTCAGAATTATGATATCATTTCTGGAAATCAATCTGCCTAACTCCCTTGCCACATTCAGCACCAATGGCTCTGTGCTTTTCTTGGTATCAAAGTGAATCCAAACTAGAGAAAGACTGACCACATTTTTAAAAGGATCAAAACAGAACCTTCACAACCACAAGCTCAGTTATATGCCAAAGCCGAAGCAGAACAGGATAAAGCCAGAATTTTACAGCTCCCTGCAGCTGCTTTGACATACTGACTTCTTCAAGTGGCTTGTGGTTATCAAAGGGATCAGAAATGTTATCTGCAGTGCATATTCTGAAAGGTACTTTGCAAGAACTGAAGGACGTCATGGGGCAAAGATTTTCCCAATTATTAGTATGCATGAAAAAAACGGTTCCTTAATACTTACAAATTCTCACATTAGTTTGATGATTAAAATGATTGTACAACTGGAAAGCAATTTTTTTACAACATCCCCCTAACAGGTAGAGCAAGCTGATACCACAACCAGCAGGAAGAGTATAATTAAAATACAATTTTGACTTTATATTAATAATAGAATAATACACTAATTAAAACCAACATCGACTGAACTTTCTATTTACGCTAGTTCAGACAGCACAAGAGGCAAAGAACTGTGTTTCAGAGGCATATGCGAATGTTAGAGCTTCTGTCATCCAGGTGCCATTTCTGACAGAACACATGTGTGCTGAACAGTTGGCAAAAGAATGAAAAAGATTACTGCAGATATATGGGCACACAGAATCTGGGATGACATAAAATTAAGTCCATATAGGAGGTGACAGACTGCTTCTAAAAAGATATTTTTTTTCCTACGTCTTCCATCTTTGTGTGCGTGCGTGTGCACACATGCACAAGAAAGATTAAAAGGGAAAGGATGAGGGTTTTTTTGATATATTTTAAATACAAATCAAGAAAAGACTTTTTATTTGGTATTTCTGCTTTCTTTTGGGAAAGGAAAAGGAACCTAATTTGGCTATTAGGAAGCTTTGATTCCTAAATTTAGTCAAGGCAGACTCTCCTCCTGTGAAGTCAGCATCAATACCCATGATAATAATAGCACCTGTCTTTTGACATCAAAGTTCTCTGCCTGAGAAAAAATAATGTAAACAATAAACTTCATGTATTGTACTGCTGCTCCTGGCTTTGGTGTTAACCAAATACACTTGCCGGGCATGAGTGTTCTCTTATTTTGGAGATCTGGAATGTAAAAGTAACTGACATATTGCAAAACTTTCTTATGAATTTGGACTGCAAGAAATGGCATCATTTACTGTCTCACAGTGAAGGGACTGTGTGTTCCTACGTAGTCTCGTTCAAGCTGAAGAAATCTTGATGATAGATTCATTGCATCTGCTAGTTTTCATCTGGATCCAGATCAAGGTCAACTTCATTGGAAATGTTAAGATAAAAGAAAGCATAGAAAGCCAACAAAAATACCAGTATAGCTGCAAGGACAAGGGCAACTTCCTGTAGAAATTAGAGAAAAAAAATAAAACAAAACCTGTTAGAAAAAGTACCATATTTTCACATAAATCAGGAATAAATATTATTTCCATTCTATAAATGCACATCAAAATAACATCAGACATATATAATTGCATAAGGCATTGATACTTTAATGATTTCTTCTTTGTGATTACTGTTTCAGAATGTTATAAAATCCATTCACTTAATAAAGATTTTGGTGAATCTGATATACTGCCAGAAATAGGATATTTGGCTTAAAGATCTTTGGTCTGACCTAGAAATAGGAGCTCTACATCTTTTTATTATGCTATTCCTCCTTTTTTAAAAGAAAAGACAGAATTCACAAACTACAGTTTTGAACACAAATTTAAGTTATGAATTTACACTGTGAATTTTGATGTTTTCTAGCAATATGTTACTGCTTTTTGCCAACAAATTTGTAATTTTTTAATGAAGCAAACACAGTATGGTGGAAGTCAATGAAAATTGCTACCTCTACCTCCCTAACTCCTGGCATGCATTACAATATGAAGCTACAAAATCCTTCAGAGTTGGATGAAACTTTTCTTCCTTCCTCTCTGCAATAAGGCAAAAAGCACAACAATGTGCACTTGCCTCTCTTCCCATAAAATATTGCAACTTGCTGCATCTTCCTTAATTAACATAAAAGTCTTCCAAAATATACATGATTTATAGCAGCTTTCAGAAGCAGAAAAATGTTTTTATACTACACATCATACTCACTATGTGACTGCCTATCATATTCTATCTTAAGGCTGGACTCTGTTAAGCTCCAACTTTAAATCTCAGATATAATAAATCATAGTACGATCATCCTCTTTACAACACTACTTCTTTCAAAGTCACAGTATTTCGCATTTTTAAGTTTTTATTTTCCTGGAAAGCACAGCACACTTCCTATAGTGTTGACTCTCATTTTGCTAGACCATGAAAGAAGAAATATAAATTTGAGAAAAATCCTTATGTTCCTTCAGATCACAGAAAGTGCCACATCCACAGATAACAACATGCACTGCTTCATTCCTTATCATCATGACGTATTTTTAAAATCATGCACTGAGGTGCTCAGAAGGAACAGGTTAGCTTGTACTGCCCAAAACTCTTTTCCCTCTACAAAAAGAAGCAACAACCTCCCTTCCAAATCTCAGCTTCATGTTAACCTACAAACCATCTGCATCAGAACAATTCAGCTGTATACTTAAAAGGAGAGAAGAAAAACAGTTCAGTGACTTTATAACAACTAATCTGAATGGGTACAGAAGATGCCACACCAAATCTACTCTGCCAGTAAGACTGAAAGGAGATGCCTACCAGACAATCAGACACACTTTACCGTCCAAGGAGAGAATCTGACCCTCTTTGGTGTAAGATTCATTGCATCCTCTAAAAGAGGTCAGGTGAATTCTTCCTAAAAATGCCTATTTCTTCCCCTAGACTTGAAGGGGAGTGGAGATATCTCTGGTGCGGAGACCTGCACTGTAGGATGAATTCCATCCAGTCTCTCTGGATTGATGGTGGCTTTGTGACCAACTTTACTGCCATGAAGGAGTTAAAACTCTGTTAGCTTCATGCCATAATCTGGCATTCTTCTACAGAACAGCATTTCATTTGCCTTTACATGAATGCATTATATAGTTTATCAGAATGTTGGATCAATAATTCAACATATGCCATCTAATAAACTTTGAAATACTACTGCCTAGTTGGCGTATGCTCTATAGGAGTCTTTGTTCTATAGAAACCTTTGCTTTACATTTTATACGGATGATTAATTGAGATGTATTTTAAATTTATTTTACCACATTAAAATTGCTTCTGTAAATTTGCCGAGGCTGTTTGCTACAGATTTCAACTACATTTTCCTCTTAGAATCATATCATCCTCTGAATCTCATCCTCCTGATTTCATATGATTTGATTAAAAAAAAAGAAAGTACATCTAATTCACTAACATATTAAAGGAAAGCGATTTTTTGCTTTGTTGCAGTTGCAACACGTCAGTATCTCACAAAAGGGCATGGCAGCATCAGACAGGTTTCATTTATTTCCTTGTATCCACAGCTGTGCTCCCAGACCCATCTGGCCACACAGCTACTAATCTTAAGAGGATGTAATAAACAAGTGACATACAACTGCAAGCTCCATCTGCTCAGGAGAGTGGACAACAAAACCGTACAATGCAGGCACCGTTCACACGTGACACAGAGAGCAAATTCATTCCAGTATTAAAAAGTTTTTTCCCTTGTTTGGATGCCATGCTTGTCACGCTTTCTGCTTTACAATAGGTTCACCTTTCTTCTCCCTTCCCTCCCGTCTCCCTTATGAAATGCTGTGGTAGCAGCAGCAAAACTTTGGGGAATGTTCACATTAAAGATTTGTTTTCTAGGAAGTGGAACTAGGAAAATCTTAATTTTTATTCTCAGGCTGCCCAGTAACTGCTTGACGGGAGTAGTTCTTTAATTCATCTGCCTAAGTTCTACAGTGAATAACACTGAGATAACAATACTACTTTCCTTACGCAGGCATTAGGAACTGGGTGGCTGGATCAGTATTTATTAACCCTGGGAATGGAAAGCCTTATTGAAATTCCAGGTCTGAGAATTATGCAAGAACCTTAATTTTGAGTTACTGAAGAAGGCAGAGTCACAAAAATCTAACAAAGGACACCTGGCTCTCAGCTAAGGATATGCAGTCTCTTAAGAACTACATCCAGTTTATGAACTTTTATAAACATAAATTTTCCAATGTAAATAGCAAATGAGATGCTACACCATTATACTGTCTTTGCAACAACAGTATATATTATCATTTTAATTTGTTTTATATTTATCAGGCTTTGCTATTTGTATTTTAAGCCATGCATAGAAATGAAATGTTAAAATACTCCCCGCTCGGCATATATAGCTCCCTTTCTCTTGCACTTTATGGATCATCCCCATCATCCCTCTGCGAAATCCATTTACTCAGAGGATTTCACCATGAATAATTAACCAATATAGAAAAAGTCCTATAGAAATAAACTTAAAATGATCACAGGGCTTTTTCTCCTTTTTTTCTTTTATAACATGGTACAGAATGCTAGGAAATAACATCCCTGCTCTCAAATCCCAAAGTACAGTCAAAGAAGCCTTTAAAAGAAACAGAATTTTCTATTATATTATCTTATATTTAGAATAAAGTTGTTGAACCCTACTAATTTCAGCTTGGTTAAGTTTTTCAGAAACTTTTCCATACAGGAAATACATGCCATTACAGCATAATGTAGATTTAATTCTCCTATCATTTTTTGTCAGTTTTATGTCTCTCATGCCAAAATACTTGGATAATGTCCTCAGATTCACCCTGATGGAGTAAGTTGCAGAGTTGGGATCTAAACAAGATTAATCAGGAGATGAAAAAATAGGGGTGAGGAAAAATGTTGGCTATAATAACACAAACCTGGACACTGTGTATGGCAGCATCATATCCTACACATATAGAGAAATACCACACTTTCAGGAAATTTTGGACTTTTTACATATTTTTTATTGTCGTCCAAAGAGCATCATACCTTTTTTATCTGAAACCAGCTTAAAACTAGGTGAAAGAATACCACAAATTGCTATCTTTGAAATGCTAAACTATCCCTAGCTATTTCTGAAAAGAGATGAAAATAAAATCATGCTGACCAAGGATACCTATAGAAATAAAACAAGCATACATGGACTTGACAATCAGCCTTTTTATCCCATGTAATTTCTAACTGGAAGACTTTATCTGGACATTCACTGTGACCATTTTTTAGAGTTCCAACAAAATCATATTTAAAAATGGATGTTTACCTCCTTAATGCAGGACATTCTACATCTAATACAAGGTAACAAAAGTCAGTTATTAACTTTTATCAGTAATTTTTGTTATAAATTTTTTATTGTAAAAATTTCAAATGGAACAAAGATCATTATTGTCTCAAATAATGAGAACAAGGTACTATTACAGAGTCATCTGAAAGGCCTGGCTATATGATCATAAAGCAACAGGATTCACTTTAATATAGCTAAATGCAAGATAACCTATGCAGGTATCAAAGGTGTAGATAGTACTTACGAAGTGGAGGACTCTGCCTTGAAAAACTGTGAATCTAACTAAAAAGGTCTTTGGATTTAAGGGGTAACCACTCCCTTAGTGTGATCTCTGCATGTGCATAGGCAGAGGGATTTCCAGTAGGGAGATGACTGGTATTTATTTTATCATAGAGAAGAATGAGGGGTAGTTTGGTTACAGCATATAACTATATATGCCATACACCTCTATTTAAGTAAGGCACTTCACAGTGTGGGGTCCTTCTATCTTGTTTACCAGAACCTCTCAAGGTCCAGCTGTGGTTAGATAAGATCAGTCTTGAAATATGATGCCATTTCCTAGGAGCAAGAATGATTGAACATTCCAATTACCTCCTGGGGAAAATATGGACTTCCATGGCTGTGAGTCTTTTCTAGTCAGGTCTCTCAAAAAAAGTACATTTTTATTTAGCTATTGGGAAGAATACTTCAACTTGTGTGAAAAGGAGGTCCTGGCTGCCAGCCTTGGAGTTGGCGAACTCAGCCCTCCAGACTGCTCCCCTCCTTCAGAGCCCTGGGAAGACTGGGATTACTTACATGGCCAGTGCTATATTCTGAACCCCTGAAGTACCAAATTGTTAAAAGTAATGGCACCTCGTGCTTCAGACTTTTCTGTATAGGATCAAAAGAAGTTTCCTTCTTTTTCAGGAAATTTTCCTCCAATTGTATTGATTTTATTTCTGGGATTTGAGGTTTTATTGTTGTCAGCTATCCTTTGAAGTATTAGAGATTGGTCATAAGTAGACACCAAAGCCTGAGAAAGATGGTACAGAAAATCCTCCTAAGCTCCTGCTTGGTGCATCATGTTCACATGCTCAAACCATCACGATTATTGTACTTACATGTACAGGTCAGGCCAGGGTCAGATGGGAGCAATATGATTTTGTTTTTCTCTTTGTACGGGTTTTTTCCCCTCCCTTCCATTTCAAGGTCAGGGATCAAAGTCTGACTACTGGGATCACTGGGAATATCACACTTTGTTCACTGGTGGCACATGAAGCTGTCCTGCTCTTTATGTGAGGCAGATAAGCTAGTTTGAAGACCCAGTATTTTGGCCGTTATGAAGTGCTTGGACTTCCTAGAAAGTATTTGGATGAAATTTTATGATCTGAAACATAGAGAAGGCCAGATCAAATGATCTAATAGTCCCTTGTGGCCTTAATTTCTGCAAAGCTATGGAACTATATTCCCAACTTATCTTGGCAAATGTAGTTCACTAACTTAGCAGATTATGAACAGTGTGAAATCAGAGAATACCATTTGCCAAAACACACTAGGAATGTCTTGTTATCTATTCATACATAACTTGTTCCAGATGAGATAAACTCTTAATAGTGAGCTAGCTAGCTAGCTACACAATAGATTAAGTAGATATGCAAGAGAATGACAGACAGTAAGCTCTCACTTTTTTAGGAAACATTTTTTCCTTAGCTCAATCGATGTACTACGTTGCTAATAATCCTCTATGGAGTGGTATTCTGTAGTTGATTATGTCTTTGCAAGTGGGTGTAAAATACTACTGTTCAGATTTGTGTCTACTTTTCAACAAGAGAGAAAACTTCATCATCTATCCCATGGACCACCGATTCATTCTTGCAGCCTGTGAAAAAAATCTCTCCCCAAGAACTCCCATTACTTTTGGCTTCTGCATACCACACCCCAGCTATCTGGGGTTGAGCTTCCACACTCCTCTAACCATTTTCTGCTTGCCACCCTCCTGCTGGCACCTCTTCCTCACCCACTGAGAGCAGGGTTAGCACCAATGGTGCAGACCCCTTGCTGCTCCACCTGGTAAGGACAAGCAGGTGGGCTTCCACCAGCACGAGCTCCCCGCGGGGGGACAACAAAACCACCACAGAGAGAAGGTTCAGAGGCTCCCTTTTTGGTACTGCTACAAAGAATTTTGTCTTATCCAAACACCAGGAGACATACAGCATACTGCTGTCTCTCCAAGTTGTTTCTCGAGATAGGGGTCCTGCTTTTCCAAGAGACACCATATATTTTGGCACTATCTGCATTAGTGTCACATGTACAAACAGAGCCAGCACAATAGCTCTACTACAATATTTAACTTTTAAACATGTTTAAAGAGCAAATATTAAATACCAAATACTAGCATGGTCACCCTGCTTGAACTAACTTTTGATAGTTATTAGTGCTTAGCTGCTTCTCTGACATTTTCAACACGGATAAAATCTCTCATTGGGGAAATTAAAAAGTACTAAATGCCAGTGACTGAAAGAAACTTTGTTACTTTAAACCTTGCATTAAAATGACAAGGCAATCAAAGTTTGACAAGACAAGCTAATTAGTATGCCAGCGATGAAATGTGAAGGATCTCCAGGGGATTGGTTCTGAAAAGTTTTATGTCATTTATAGGGCCCTTTTTTTTAAGCTAATGTTGTCAGCTCTCGTGGTGAAATACACAACAGTTGAATTTCATTATCTTCATAGAAATTATGGACCAAAATCCCTTCACTATTTTCCAGTCCTCTTTTTTTTACCCCCAAATACTACAGCAAGTCTTAGTTTATAGCCAGGAATATAAGCTCTTCAGGACACTAGTGCAAAACAACTCTAGAGGTATCAACGAGCACTAAAAATCCCATCATTTTAAGTGGCAGTATGGTACTTATTGTGTTAGGTATTTCACAGAATTATAAAAATATTCCTTTTTTCCAGAGAGCTTGTACTTTTACATGTACGATAAGGATATTCTTCCGCTACAATATTTTTATTAACTGCAACTTAGCTTTTTATAAGAAAATGTTAATATATTTTGAAATGCTGCATGCTGCATCATGTACTGAAACCTGGATAAACAAATGAAATGTATGGTAAATACTGATATGTATGTGTTTTCTCAAAGATTTACAAGAACTTTGGACATTTCTATTTTAAGTGCTCCCTACTTATTACACTGCACTGTAATTACACCACTTTTTTTTTTCCTCAACACAGATTGAAGTTAATCAACCATCACAGCACAGAATCAGGGCCTACATCATATAAAAAGACTAAAAGCCCAGCCTTTGGAAGGTGAATCATGTCGCTTATCACCATCAGAAAACTTTGTTAATATGAAGTGACAACTGTGACGATACCTTCCCAAAGGAAATGCTCAGGCACACTCAAAAGCTCTGAATATTAGGAAACAATTAAAGGAATGCACACTCAAGCCTCAAAATAGTTTCACGAATGTACATAACCTGATGGGACCTCAACTCTGCTGACTCTTCTGACAGCCACAGGCATGAGGAGCGGTTTAACACCCTGCTGTCACACTAAGCAGGAGACTTCAAGAAATTCTTATTTCAAAATTATCCAGAAGACAACAGAGGAGTATCTGGGATAGGTGTGGAGGATGAACAGCAGAAGATTGCTCTTGGACAGCCGGAGGAACTTAACAATGGACTGAGCAAAACAAGCCCTGCCTGAGAGAGGGGGAGAGTCACGGGGCTTCCCAACTAAGCAGCCTCTCCTGGGGCAGGGAGGGCCATTTCCCTGCAGACACTCCAGGCGCAYCCAGCGCCCATGGTGAAGCTCTGCTGAACTGGAGGGATAGAGCAGGGCGAGGAGTTGTCACTGCGAGACTGGATGAGGTGCAAGTTTACCCCGAGATATTAAATATGCCTCACTTCCGTGCTGAGCGCTGCAGGGTCTGTCAGTAGAAGTGCAGAGTTTTATTCTACAGGGATTGCCCATATTTTGGCAGAAGTACTGCAGCATTTAGTAAGCCTGAGGTTGTTGGCATTAAGCAGGTTCAGTGAGAAGGATGCATACAAAGGCCCTGCTTTCCTTCCCGCACAAGCATATCCCTGGAGGGAAAGGTGTCCAACTTACCTTCCCTATTGCTTCAGCTCTGTCAGCTTTTCGCAGCAATTAGAAAGCAAAGCAAATGATTGTGATCTGTTCGGGGATGATCCAGAGTCATATTTTAAGGTCCAGGCGTGCAAAAAGTATTACAGCCAGAAGAGAATATTTTAAAGAATTTCCTTCTTTTTGCTTTTAAAGACAGAGGCAGAATTGCAAACCTGAGACATTGCACACTGCAACTAGCAGAACCCCAGAAACACAACATCCCATGACCTCGAGAGCACATGTGTGCCTTGATGGCAAAACTCATTCCTACCTAGAAGTCAGCTGGTGTTCTGCTATAACGTGCAAGAACATATTGTACAAAATAAACTGTTCTTGATTTCTTTATTCACGAATACTTCATTCTTCATTATACACATGATTACACATATGCTTTCCTATTCTACCTCGTTTTTAAATAAGAATTACTTAAGAAAGTAAGGAAACAAAACAGGTTTTGAAGGATCAAGTTTCATATTTTTCTCACTTGTGAAAGACATGCAAAAAACTTGCACATTTTAAAAGAACTAGGCTGTTACAGTAAAAGTCTCCAAGTAGAACATCAGTTTTAAAAGGTCAAATCATTGAAAGTACGATGAAAAGAAAAAGTAAAATTTAATAAGAAAGGAAGGAAAAAACATTGAACTCAAAAGGTTAATAATCTATCCTTTAAACAAAAAAGGCAATCTACTTTTTCTCATTAAAACCTGACACACAGCACTAACTGAGGAGATTATGTTGTGAAAACATACTGCATCGCACCGTAATGCTTGATCGAGATCAGCAATCAGGAGCAAAAAGAAAGCACTGTTTCGTGATTATAATAGCAAATTCTGGAAGACAACCAAATACATCATCTGGCAGCTCAACAGCTGTTACAGCTTGGTAGTAATACCTTGGCATTTGCTATAAGCTATAACTTGAAAAAATTGATTTCTCATCTTCCAGAAACAAGAAAACATTCTCCTTTTAACATTTCTGAAGTTTCTTTCACTAGAATACCCAGGTATTTGATCCACTTTTTTATTTTGCTCAGTTTTTACCCTTGCTCCTAAGCTAACTGTATATCAATTTGATTCAAAAATATGTTTGAGGGAAAAATACCAGGTGCAACTTAAACAAACAATGTGCATTCAGATAAATCCCGTTTTGATGACACACTGGATAGCAGATAGCACAAAATATTCCTAATTGTCCTCCTTGCTCATATTCACAGCCGTGATCAACTTGTCATTATTATACTTCATACCTGGCTGAAAAAGGTACATTTCCAAAATAAAGTTCAGTACCTTTCTGTGTGTTTTGCTGTTAGTTAAGCCTTCTGTTTTCCAAGTCAGAGGCAGTACACAAGGATGTAGACTGAGATAATAATGCTGAGAATTTACAACACTTAACAAACCCAGTCTTTAAATTACTCCTGGGTATAGGATAGGAAGAGGAAGAAGGAAGATGTTTATTGTAATTTTATAACTATATGAAATCATTAAAGCATTTGTTCTGTGTGTAGAGAGGCTCCCTGAAAAGATCAATTTTCTAAACATACAGTACTTTATTGACCTTAAAGTAAGTATGCATCATAACAAGGACAGGGACTACTTAAAATCTTATAGCATTTCAGCTATTCTAGTTATTTTGGGGTTAAGTAAAAGCAATCCATCATAAATTTTTTAGATTCTGGCATTCCACTTAGATTTTGACGTGTCATAAACAATATCTCTCAGAAATCAATATTCACACAGTACATCTATGGGGAAAAGAAACAACATATACACAAAGGTGGTATAAGCTATCAAACAGATCTCTACCTTTACGCCTAGTGCAGTTTTCTTGGCCTCTGCTTTTAATCTTGTAGCTCTTAACATAGGCCTGGTTTTCTTATAATCTTGTTTTCCTAGAGTAGAAAAGCACATTTAATGAAAGTGATGCAAAAAGAAGATAAAGAATGTCTGCAATTATTTCAGTTGGAAAGTCAGATCTAACATTTTGAAAAAATCCCACGGTCCAGCACTTTAAGCAGGAGCTATAACAGAGGGGCCTGATCCGAAGAACAACGGTCCTTAACACAGACAATGACAGCAACAAGCAAGAGCCGACAAATCAGCATAGAACCTATTACTCCAGAGAGACATTAAAATACACGTATGGATAGCCATCCACTAGTACAAAGTTTATTAAATTGTTCAGTAAGCATCAGATAGCAAATAAGTAGATTAAAGGTGGATGATGTTTTTCCCTCACATTTCAATCAAAACAAAATATTCATTATAATTTTTGTTGGTTAGTCATCTCTAATGCATACATAAATGTGTAATAAAGGACATTATGGTGAATGTAAATGTTTCATCATTCTGAACCGAAATATTATTTCGGACTGAGTAGTAGAACTCAGTCCAAGTAAGTGCTAATAAAACCATTGCTTCACACCATCTGCTTGTAGAAACACGTTACACAAAATGTTCTAGAAGTATCTTAGATGGACTTTTTAAGTTACGGGGACTATCTTTTGCAGTCACAAAGAGTGCAGCCAAGTGCTTGGTTACTGTGAGTCCATATGAACTGGGTTCAGAGGAGGACATGCAAATACTTAGAAACAGCATAAATCATTTATCTCAACTTAATAATAAAGCACAAAACACTTGATATCTCTCAGAGATATTTTTGCTGTCTGAAGGGCCTGTCACCGCGGTACTGTGTACTATTAACCACAGCTTCTTTAAGTCAACAGAAGTCATGGTACAGGTACGGTCACAAAAGGAGGAGAAGGAAAAGAGGAATCTGTGAGGAAACTGCTCAGAGGGGTAGAGCCTCAATACAACCGCTTTGGCTTTTCAAAAAATTCCTTTCCGTTTCCCCCCACCCCCAATACATACATGCCTTTTTGTCCTTTTTGCCTACTTCCAAAGCTGAGCTACAGTGCTTAAAGCAGAAATCTCTGGCCATTTTTAACCACTAATTTTACCTAGTTTTACATTTAGCTTTCATCATTGTTACATTCAAATAATTTAACCTTTTCTCTAAAAACGTGCCCAGCAGTTTTGTGCATGCAACACTCCCACTTGCTCAACCAGATGTGGTCTTACATCCATAACCAATACTGCAAGCTTGTCATCTTATGGTCACCTTCAAAACTGGGATATTATAGTGCGATGGTGAAATGCTGAAACATGAATTGGAAAAGAAAGGTCTTCTCCAGTGATACACTGGAATCATAGAAACACACCTCTACCTTTGTCCCCTCTATCACTCTGTTCATATCCAATACAGAGCTTCTCTCTGTAGCTTCTCTCTGTGGATGCTGAACTCGCATTATGAATTTGCTTTCATTGTATAATCTCTCCTTAGCCCTAGGGATTATATATTGTGAAGGTCTCCGTATTATCCTTTGGTCAGATATTATTCATAAAAGAGCTGAAATAACTTGGAAAATACTGAATGAGAAAAGGAAAAAAACCTGAAACAATGTCTATTGGGGGAAAAAAAAAAGCATATATCCAAGGAACCTTCTTAGAGGACGGAGTGAAGAAAAGATGACAGAATGACTATTTGTGTCTGATGCTCCAATATGTTCATCCAGTCAATGTATCTCATTTGCAGGACAGCACCACTGCAGCATTATTCTTCAGAAGTCAAAGATATCTGATAATAGGATGCATCAGGAGCACAGTAATTTTTTTGAACAGTTGGGAAAGAATTGCAGGAACCACCAAAATGGCTAAGTCATGAAACAAAGCCAGCCAGGGTGAGAACATGTTTCTTCTCCCTAAAGCACTGCAGTCTACTTTTGCTATGAAATAGTTAAAGAGCTGTCAGAATTTCCATTATAAATGGCAGGAGTTTATAACTCATAAAAATTCACTCCAGGCTGAAATTTGGCATAGATATACCCCAGCCTTGAATGTTTTTTTTTGTTTTGTTTGTTGGGAGCCAACTTTCAATAAAGTGATGCAGCTGTTCTTACTTACTTGCAAACAAACTATAGAAATTTATCCGAGATGTTTTAAGCATGACAAATACATTTGTTTAGAAGTATATAACTGACAAGGACTAAGTTCAATTTCAGTTCTCATAATTCATGTTTGTTGCTTTCCCGTCTAGAGTAAACAAAGCAGGACAGTCAGAGGTTTCCCTTCCAGTGATACAATGGCATTAGATAATGAAAACTAGAAAGCTTTGTAAGGCCCATAAAAAATGGGAAATAAGTCAGCTACTGAAACACACCTCCCTTTCCTCCCTTTGCCCAATCTCCCTCCTCCTCTCCAAGGCTCAACCATGAAGGTGACACGAGCAGGGGTAAACATTGCACAGGAGATCCAGCCTATGAACTACATCTATCAGTAGGACCAAGTCTATTCCTAGAGAAGGGAAAGCTTATTGGTGTTCTTCCCCTCGGTTTCAAGCACTCTGGTAGTATTTATTCCAGTATCGTGGCTATGGCTAAGACTGGATTCTACTTATCTAGAGAATACTTCCAGATTTATATTAAATCTGATATGAACAACTAAACCCCCCTACATAACAAATAGGCTATTTTAGTAATGACTCTAGAGCTGGTAGTTCTCCAAATCTATGCACCTGCCATTAATTTACCACTCTTCTTGCTGAATGTGATAGCCAAAAGGGGGGGGGGGAAGGTAGGGAAACAGTCTGAGTCCACCAAGTGCAAAAGTTTAAAAAGGGCATCTGTGGAGTCCTTCGTAATGAAAACCAGATTCAGCAATTGTACTAAAAGACTCTTAAAGCA
The DNA here is from genome assembly GCA_030449065.1 of Oceanodroma leucorhoa. NCBI lineage: Eukaryota > Metazoa > Chordata > Aves > Procellariiformes > Oceanodroma > Oceanodroma leucorhoa. Next base: position 15,040,955 of record JASVER010000004.1, on the reverse strand, counting down.
TCTGAACTTTCTGAGGCCTTGGGAAAGACATATGCACTACAGGACTATAAAGAACTATGAAATGCAAAGCCCCTACCACGTGAATACTGATCATTACCACCTGGAAAACAAGCAGAAATAAATAATACAGGCTCCCTATGTTCTTCTGAGTCTGCAAATTCAACCAGTTGGAATACGTATATTCACACTCCCGACGTCTTCTAGTTTTATCTCACTTATCCTGCAAGCTTTCTTGTACATTTATCTGTCAGAGTCATCAGCTTAAGTTGTTTCTTCTTCCCAGGAACTGACCGTCAAAGCCAGTTAAGACGGTCTCATCAGACAAAGCCCCATTTGTCTGCTTTACCCAATGTCTATTCAAGACAGACACTGAGTTTTCATGAGGGAATGTACAAAGGCAAGAAGAAGAAGCCAAAAGGATAGAATTGGAAAATTTCCAGACCAAATCTTACTTTTTGTATTACTTAAGCAAAATACTTTCCTCTTCTACTTCTCATTATCGTTATCAATTCTTCATCTCATCTCTTCTCTCAAACTCCAGTGTTGGCTTTCCTTAACTTTTTTTATAACTACCCCAATTTCCAATTATTTTTTTTTACAAATTTGCCACTTCTTTCTTTACAACTTTTCCCAAGTCCACCACTTTCTTTCCATTTTTAAGGCCAAAGATCTAGTCCACGATAAGGCAACTTTTCTTACTGACTACAGCCATCACCTCCCTGCTTATCTTGCCTCCTGCCAGTCCCTCCCAAGACCAGGTGCAAAGATCATCCACCTTTCCATTTCAGAGCCTGAAGTTGCCTTTGCCCTTCGGAAGCTCTCCAGAGCTCGTCTTTCATCCCGCCCCTTCCTTCCATCCTTGCACAGTTTTTTCTACTCCTTTGCTGACCTCAGCAGCAGCTGAACTGAGGTGTGCCCTGTTTACAGATCCTGCTTTGAAAACCTTCCACAGGTAGAAATGAAGACTATTCCACTAGCTGTAGAATTAGAAAAGGGTGAAGATAAGGGTGAAATACAGGTACTTTTTGAGCTACTAAAACACAGTGAAAAATGCCAAAGTGTCTCTCTCAGAGTGAGTATTAGGGATTCATACAATATGCAACATGAGTTTGTTTCTCCTCATGTAACCAGGATTAAAAATCTACAGATTGCACGAGAATTTTTGTGATTATCTCTACTCACAAGGGAAATTGAGATCCCATGTATTTTCTATGCAATAATTTTAATAAACAATTAGAGATGACCTGATCTGGTATATTCAGTATTCTTTTTAACTAAACCTCCAATGACACCATGATTAATGCAAAATTTAAACTAAATTATACATATGAGCTAGACAAGTTCATTAAGTTCTGGGTGACCATTTTTTTAGTCTACAGAATACTGTGACATTACCAGGTAGTATGCCTAACATTGTACTTTTGCACACATACCGAACTCTGTTACATATGTAACTGAGAGTGTAACATGCTGAGCACTGTATTTAAGAAAACTGACTACATTTAAGACTGTGTTTAAAGATGCTGCTGTTTAAGATACAACCTGAACAAATCTATAGAATAACTTCATGGGGAAAAAAATTAGATTCCCAATACTTCTAGATATTTACTCTTTCATTCTAACAATAGCTCATTACTGGAATTGAATAACAAACTAAAGACTGCCTTTCCGCTTTTCAATTCATCAGGCTTTAGCAGAAAGAGGAGTGCATCTTTGGCCTTTGTTGATGCTGCTGTCCAATCTTATTATCATATGAATATCTAGTTATTGTTTTATAAATGTTCACATTTCGCGAGCTCCCTGCTTTCTTTTCTCTCAGTAGACTTTACAATATCCACCTTCATTATCATCATGTGGCAGCATTGCTCTTTGCCTGCATTTGCTACTTTAAAAATTAATGCACTGCTATTTTCTGAATACTGTACTGCATAAGCTGCTTATGAGTACATTATGCTATCAAGCAAGCACATGCAGAAAAGCTTCCTAAACTGTTATTCTTTCAATGAAAATACAGCTGGTTCTGCTTCAAAGGCACTTCTTTTCACCTGCAAATGGACTTGCTCCTACACTTATTCCTCAATTCATTGTCTTTTATTTGTGTCTGCAAATCTTTAATTGCCTTTAATTAGAAAAAAGTAAATTCAGTGCTTTAATCTTGCAAATACATTCAATCGTAATTCTGTCTGGGATGAATACCAAGTTCTATTCACTGACTGATCTTTATAACAAAGGTATATAAATTTATTGTCCGTTTATATAGACCACACCAATTAAGCCACAATGGAAAAGCAAATAGATAAGAGTCAAAATATTTGAAATGAGAAATGTGCAATCTAAATTTAATYACTCAGACAAATTATTTGAAGATGAGTTATTTACAGCATGCCAAAAAAACTGACAGATAGTAAAATTTGCTAATCAACATTACAGATTTAAAATTCCTTTCAACACTTTCACTATAATTCCGAACAACCAACAAACTGCTGTCCTGAATCTTTCTGTGCTGGTATTATAGTCATGATCAAAACATTAGTAAGACATTTTTCATACAGTAGCAATCCATTTCATATGTTAAAGTATTGTTTAAGTTGTAGTAAAACTACAACTACTGGATAATTTTTAGTTACCAGTAGTAGTTTAACTAAAGTACATTAATGTAACTGATGCTGAAACCTATACTAAAATGTATACATAGCTAGTTAGAAGCTAGAGACAGACTGTGGCAAGTTTTACTGTCAAACTGGAAGTGTGAAATCACGCACCTAGTTAAGCTGAAATCAATGTTCTTACTATGATTATTGATCTGAATTACTGAAGGTTCCAGGAACCTTCCCACAAAATCCTACAGAACAAACACAAAACAAAAAAATGTTCCTCTGGTCTTTTCAGGGTTTCCACAGCCTGACTTCGAGCATCCCCTCCTTTTCCCCGCTGTAACAGGGGGAAGGGAAAAGTTAGATCTTGCTGGCAGGGGTGAAGGTCCAAGATGGGGGAAGACTCAGTCACACTATCCTCCACAACCTCCTTACATGCAAGACATAGAAGGTCATAGCCATTGCACCTGACTTCAGTTTTAGGTGATTGCTTGTCTAGGTCTCTCTCTACTTCCCACAGAGAGACTTCTCCGAAGAGTGAGTGACAGCAGTCTAGGACAGCCTGAAGTGCTCCCTGGCAGCGCCTATTTTACTGTCATCAACAACAGAGAGAGCCCAGAGTTGTTCAGCACCCAAGTCAGCTGGGGTGGTTTCACCTCTAAGGTTAAGCAGAATGAATCTGAGCCAAGGAAACTGGATCTAAAGGACAAGTGGAGAAGCGGTTTCCTACATGATTTTATCTGGACTCGAGACATTTGCGGACATGGCCAAATTACCTTTGAAGTAATTATCTTAAGTATTACTGGCACTATAGAGAGAACATCACAGAGCCATGAAGGGACTGTACAATGCATCTAAAACCACAGCTTAGCAGGTGGTTCCCGGTGAATTCCACCTTTGCTCAGCTATGCCGTGGTGGTTCCCAAGCCAGTTAGCTATGTCTGTACCACAGAGACACTGTTGTGAAGATGTACCATAATTATCAGTGCTTCTTCAGAACCGTTCCTGTGTGCCAGCTATGGTCCCTGGCAGTTTAAGCTACAATCTCATAGGATAGTTTAGGTTAGAAGGGATTTCTGGAGGTCATCTGGTCCAACTCTCCACTCACAACAGAGCCAACTTCTAAACTGGATCCAGCCTGAAAGTTAGCTCCAGTTGCTCAGGGAGCTAGTTTAGCTGAGCTTGTCTAGCTGAGTTTTGAGTATTTCCAAAGGTGGAGATTCCACAACCTCTCTGAGCAACCTTTTGCAACATTTGACCATCCTTCTGGTAAAAACATTTTTCTCCTACCTAATTGGAATTTCCATGTTCTAACTTGCCTCTTGTCCTACCATTGTGCACCTTTGAGAAAAGTTAGGCTTCACCCTGTCTGTAACCTCCTATTAAATATTTGTAGACGGGAATAACATCTCAGCTGAGCCTTCTCTTCTCAGAGCTGAACAAACCAGCTCTCTCAGCCTCTCCTTATACATCCTGTGTTCCAGACAGTCATCTTGGCCCTTCACTGGACTCCCTCTAGTATGTCCATGTCCTCCTTCTAGTTTTCTTGAAGATGGGCACGGCATTTGCCTTTTTCCAGTCATCAGGGAACACTTCCTTGGAACCAGTTAAATGGCTGACAACTCAGGGAGAATTTGGCCATAAAATCACATTGTCCGAAATACCTTAATGTACCTATAGTAATGTAACTACAGCGCACCAAAGGAATTCAGTAGGGTCTATAAACAGCAAGTCAACGGACTAAAAGTTCATATCAATTTGTACTTTCAACAATTCCATAACTTTACAGTAGTTTGATTTTTAATAGGAGGGAATATATTTTTTTCCTACATGCCCTGGGACTCCTCAAAACTGGGCTCTATCATCTCATACACAGTAGCAGAATTTTTCTTTAAGTGCCTTTATTAATGCCAGCAAGAACAGCAAAAGCCCAGCTAGAACTCAATCTGGCCATTGTCGTAAGAGACAACAAAAAATGTTTTTACAAATATATTAACAAAAAGAGAGCCAAGGAGAATCTCCATCCTCTACTGGATGCCGGGGGGGAACATTGCCACCAAGGATGAGGAAAAGGCAGAGGTACTTAATGCCTTCTTTGCCTCAGTCTTTAATAGTCAGACTGGTTATCCTCAGGGTATTCAGCCCCCTGAGCTGGAAGACAGGGATGGAGAGCAGAATAAACCCCCCATAACCCAAGAGGAAGCGATTAACGACCTGCTACGCCACCTGGACACTCACAAGTCTATGGGGCTGGATGGGATCCACCCAAGAGTACTGAGGGAGCTGGCGGAGGAGCTTCCCAAGCCACTCTCCATCATTTATCACCGGTCCTGGTTAACAGGGGAGGTCCCGGATGACTGGAGCCTTGCCAATGTGACGCCCATGTACAAGAAGGGCCGGAGGGAGGATCCGGGGAACTACAGGCCTGTCAGCCTGACCTCGGTGCCGGGGAAGATCATGGAGCGGTTCATCTTGAGGGTGCTCACAAAGCAGGTGCAGGACAACCAGGGGATCGGACCCAGCCAGCACGGGTTCATGAAGGGCAGGTCCTGCTTGACCAACCCGATCTCCTTCTAGGACCAGGTGACCCACCATGTGGGTGAGGGGAAGGCTGTGGATGTGGTCTACCTGGACTTTAGTAAAGCCTTTGACACTGTCTCCCACARCATCCTCCTAGAGAAGCTGGTGGCTCATGGCTTGGACGGGTGTACTCTTCACTGGGTAAAAAACTGGCTGGACGGCCAAGCCCAGAGAGTTGTGGTGAACGGAGTCATATCCAGTTGGCGGCCAGTCACGAGCGGTGTTCCCCAGGGCTCAGTTTTGGGGCCGGTCTTGTTTAACATCTTTATCAATGATCTGGACGAGGGGATTGAATGCTCCCTCAGTAAGTTTGCAGATGACACCAAATTAGGTGGGAGTGTTGGTCTGCCTGAGGGTAGGAAGGCTCTGCAGAGGGATCTGGACAGGCTGGATCGATGGGCTGAGACCAATTGCATGACGTTCAACAAGACCAAGTGCCAGGTCTTGCATTTGGGTCACAACAACCCCAGGCAACGCCACAGGCTTGGGAAAGAGTGGCTGGAAAGCTGCCCGGCGGAAAAGGACTTGGGGGTGCTGGTCAACAGCCAGCTGAACATGAGCCGGCAGTGTGCCCAGGTGGCCAAGAAGGCCAACGGCATCCTGGCCTGTATCAGGAATAGTGTGGCCATCAGGAGTAGGGAGGTGATCGTGCCCCTGTACTCGGCACTGGTAAGGCCGCACCTCAAATACTGTGTTCAGTTTTGGGCCCCTCACTACAAGAAGGACATTGAGGTGCTGGAGTGTGTCCAGAGAAGGGCGACGAGGCTGGTGAAGGGTCTGGAGAACAGGTCTTATGAGGAGCGGCTGAGGGAGCTGGGGTTGTTTAGCCTGGAGAAGAGGAGACTGAGAGGAGACCTTATCGCTCTCTACAACTACCTGAAAGGAGGCTGTAGAGAGGTGGGTGTTGGTCTCTTCTCCCAAGTAACAAGTGATAGGACAAGAGGAAATGGCCTCAAGTTGCACCAGGGGAGGTTTAGATCAGACATTACGAAAAATTTCTTCACCGAAAGAGTTGTCGAGCATGGAGGCGTTCAAAAAACATGTAGATGTGGCACTTTGGGACATGGTTTAGTGGACATGGTGATGTTGGGTCGGCAATTGGACTTGATGATCTTAGAGGTCTTTTCCAACCTTAACAATTCTATGATTCTATGATTCTAAGTTACTTTTCTGGCATGGGGAAAGACGTGTTTCTCAAGTGCTTTGTAACATCACCCAGATCCATAAAGGTACTAGGCACCTAGCTTCTAAGGTGCGTGTACAGAAGTATATGATCAAATATCTCTGAGAGATTTTAAACCAGTCACTGTATATTCATTGAGTAACAGAATTTCAATCCAGTGAAACTCTACTCACATGTGAGTAAACATGCATGCCTCATCCATAACACACTAACTCTAAAACTGGAAATAACTATTTATTTAGGATGCTAGACGAACCTCAGAAAAACAAAATTCCAAAGGAATTTCAGGCCTAACCTCAGTTAAAATCAGAGAGCAAATCACACATCAGTAACAGTGTTATAATCCACGTTTGAGAATCGGYACCAGAACTCTAGCTCACGTCTCAAGTTCTCAAGTATTTATTACTGGGTTTTGTGCTCTTAGTGTCACACAGATGTATTCAATGACCATTCTTTTCCTGAGAAGCAGAAGTGAGATTTTCTTATTTTTAATTGCTGTGATTCCAAATGGAATTTTTGGAGTCTTAGGTTAACAGAAACATTTTGATATGTCTTATACACACTCAAGAGTATGTCTGTACTCAGAAAAGGCACGAAAACCCCCCGCAGCCTCTCTGTTTTTTATTCAGGTTTAATGGCAGCTCAAATCACTGACCATTTTTCAATCTTGAGAGACGGAACAGCTTGACACTAATAATACATTTGCAAAGGACACATCATCATTTAACACAACATTAAGTGCTCAGGGACAACTTTTTACCGTAGACACAATGTGCTCTGAGCTCAGGGTTGACATTTAATGCTACAAAGATAATCCAACCAGTCATTCATGAGGGGTAAATTAATTTTCAAGCAACTATATTTCAGCTTTAAGCCAACAAGAAGGATGCATTAAAATGAATAAGTTCCTTTTATGCTGCATGCAAGATTAAAAAAACCCCAAAATATAAAGAATCCTTAAATATATCAAAATATACCCATTTAATTATTGCTATCTTTCCCTGATTCCAAAACAGAAGTCTGGTAATATTTGTTAAATGTAATATTCTGACTGGAAACACAATCCTTTAGAAAATCCCTCAGAATTTGCCATGGGTTGCCATGAAAAGGCAGCATTTCATTAAAGAAATGCATTACATTTAAAATTTGTATTAGATGTACATTGATTATAATGAGTAATTAAGAACATATTTAAATTAGCACCTTTTCTGATACTTCTTTCAAGGAATATTTTAAAAATCGATAAGCAGTTAAGAAAAGAAATTCAGAAAACTGGTTATCAATAATGTACAAAACAAAAAACAACATCAACACTTTAAATCAGCTAATTAGTCAGGTAATTTCATTGTTTTCAATACATGTATAATATACTCAATTAACTGCAAGACCATAATCAAAGATATGAAGAACAGCACTAAAAATATTGATGCCTACCAGATACTATTTGATGGGCAGTCCTTTTTCACACCTGTCAATGTTAAACCATCTTTTACAATCTTTTGCTCAAGCCCAACAGGTGCATGCCTACAGCCACTAAAAAGTAATAGCTCCAGGTAAAAGGAGTATCTTCAACACACATGATGGCAGTTCTTCAATTAACCTTTCCAACAATCTCCTTAATATTTCCTACTCAAATAGACAACTATGAAAATATTAAATACCTTTCTTAAAAATAAATTAACACAATTAATTTGAAACAGATCACTGGGTGGGTGTTTTGCTTCTTTTCATCTCCACCTACATAATAGATACATGCATTAATGTACACATGTAGTTTTGAGCACATTTTTATTACTTTGCTATGGAACAACTATTAGCAGTTGCACTTCCATATAAACAACTATGTTTTAGTATAAATTCTGAAAATGAGAAAAGCAAAACAAAAATACTACTGCTTAGGAGTGAAGTATGCACCATTAACGTAATTAAAAGCCGTATTTTTATCGAATATTTGATGAGATGATTTTTGGACAATGGAAACTATTTCTTTGATGATGAGAGGTGTGAAAAAGGCAGCGTAACGCGTGGTAAGAGGGACACACAGCACACAAAGAGTCTTTCTGCCTCTCTGAGACAGACTGCGCCCAGCTCCCATTTGGCTTACGCTGATTTTATTAACTTCGTTGGCTGCAAATAGGGGAAAATGTGATATACCCTGAAATAAGTGGAAACAGACTTATGGCCAGAGCTTTCTAGGAAGACAGAGGCAGCATGCAGTGCCATCGTTCCAGAGCTGCGCAAGTCCTAAGCGTGCCCTTCTGTCTTTGCCATCTCCGCCCCTACAGGCCTCAGACCTTTTTTGATATATCCCGTTTGAAGGTGTACTCATAGCTCACTTAATAGGGGAAAAGGCTGAAGAAGAGGGGATCTGACAGATAGAAGCTAAGTAGCAAAGACAAGAGAAAGAGAGATTGATTACATTGTTGTCACAGATACCGACCTGGAGGACACATCCAGCAACCCTCTTCCACACAGGGACTACAGAGTCACTGAAAAACAGGTCCTTAAAAATGGAGATGGCACAGCCTCGCTAACTTTTCCCCAGTGCTTCACTAGGTTTATCATGAAAAGTTTCTTCATGTCCAATGTCTAACTCCAATCTCCTGTATTGAACTCTTAGCACATTACTTTTTGTCATATCCACCACAGACTTGGAGGACAGCTGATTTATTCCTTTCTTCTTTGCATAAGGCCTTTATATATTTAATGACTGCCATTACATCTCTCAAGTCTTCTGCTCTCCAGATTGAACCAGTCCTTCAGTCCTAGTCCTTCAGTCTTTGTTTTCTGGGTTCCTCTTGCTCTCCTCTGGACTTTTTTCTGATCTTTGTACAAAATTGAACACAGCACTTCATCTGAGGCCTTACTGGTATCTCTTATGTATATACTCTCCTTACACATTCAATCATAGTCTGCCTGTGACTGCTCACTGTTACAAACCCTTTCTCCAAAATTATTGCCTAAGCATTTCTTACCCATATTCAGTCTATAGGTTAATTATTTATACCAAAGTTAAGAATCTTGCCCTTTTCCTTGTTGGATTATATTCCATTTTTTCCAAGCCATTTCATCGATTTCTCAAATTTAGTTTGAATTTTAATCTTAAACTCTTATCTCTTTACTGCCTCCCATGCTGGTATAATTTGCAAACTAAATTCATCACCCCACTTGCAATTAAAATATTGGGTCCCGGACAAACCACTATGGATCCCTCATTACACCTTTACAAACAGACAATAAACCATTAATAACTACCAAGAACAGCTTTCATAACAATTTGGTACCCATCTTGCAGTAGCTTCATATTCATGCATTTCTAGTTTGTTTACCAGAATACATTGTCAAAAAGCCTTGACAAGGTCGAGGCATATGGCACCTCTTCCTCTTCCCCATCAATAAGGTTTGCTACTGTGTCAGAGAAGAAAATTGAATTGATTTGACAAATCACATTGGCTGTTGCTTACCTCCTTGTTGTACTGTAGGTGCGTACAAGACACTGTCCCTGTCCTGAAGAGCTTACTGTGAAGGATGAGGAAGCTGCATTCAATAATTTATGAATATTATATGTCCCATCTGTTTGCTTGTTATTGTGATGTTGGCTTTATAATTACTAGAGGTTAGTTCCAATAAAAGCGAGTCTGTGCTTAGGCAGGAAGGTAGAAAAATACTACTAATAGTTCTCCACTGAGAGCACTTAAAGACAGTAAAGGAAAATATAGAGACTGATGACCAGGTCATCCAATTCAGTTGCCCACAATAAAGAATATCCACGTAACATGTTCCACAAAACATCTTCTCTGTTCTTCTTATCGCCGCAACCACATAGCCAGAAATTTCTCCCATTATCTTACATAAATTACTCTCTTTTGACCTTAAACAGAACAGGAGCAACTGATGTCACAGGAGAAGTCAAAGATTCCCTATTGGGGTATTTTTTTAGGAAAAAAAACAACACACATGTAAATGATTATAAGACCATGATCAAAAGGAAAGCAATACCCCCTTCCCTCTTCCCCACTGAAGAAAACCCCTTGAACAGCCCTAGCCTATCTGAACCAACAAGAAACTCTTCCAGACCACTTCTTTGGCAATAAGTTTAACCTCTTGAGCACATGAACAGGACCAAACCAACCACTGCCTGAAAAATGTTTTCAGTACTAGTAATTTGAAATTTATTCCCGATTACTCTGGTGTATATTATGCTACTGCCAGACACCTTCACAGAGTCATTCACAACAGTGGTTGCTGAATAAGCACCACAACATCACCAAGTACTGCAATTAATAATATTAAATTTTCTGGATAAAGGGTCAGTGGTGTTTCAGGAGAGGAGGATCTCTCTCCCTCTGCTGTAGTTAACCCCACACTACCTGATGTGTCCAACCTTATTAGGTGACAGGTCTGTCCCTGGGGGATGTCACAGTGGGACTGTGGCCCCCCATGGATCCGGAGTCATCCCTTCTCCCATGCCCCTGCTCCTCCATGAGCACCCTCCCAGCAGCCACAGACCTTCCCAACCAAACCTGACCAGCTGTCCTGCTGTGGGACTTTTTGCTTAGAGGAGGGATGAGGACAGCTAGGCCAGGAAGGGAAGGACACAGTCTGTCACCCACAGCTTCCTTTTCCCTCGCTGGAACAGTGAGGTCTTGTGGGTGGCACAGAAAACCCGAGCAACTCGGGGAACGGATGAGGCCATATGAAACAGAGTACAGGACCTCCACTGCAGATACCACATTGTATCCGTTTCTAACAGTTTCAGTCTCTTCTGTTCTCACACACAATAGGATGGCAGTATTTGAACGGTATTAGTATATCACCCAGCATTAAATCATATATCTGATTTTATGAAAAACAAAGAATATTGACATATTTTATGAATATTTTATGCGGCAAAGAAAGAATATTGACAAAGTCACATCATGAGCCAGGGACAGAGGCTCAGAGACAGTGCAGCTCAGGAGAAGCTAGGGTCACTTCTCTCTAACGCCTGCCTTGTTGAGCTGAAATCCCTTTTAACGTTAGCCCATGTCCTTGCTGCCAAGATTAAAAACATTATTTGCTTCAGATTGGTTCACTGTTAATTTGCCACTGGTCACAACTTGCTAAAGAAAAGCTTCCCAAGTCTGAACCAAACAAAGTCTGGACTGGAGATAGAACTTGTGGGTAACAATCTAAATTTATGGATTTAGTCCAAGTATGGGATTCGTGGCGTTCACCTCGGCGTGGAGAAGCTGCAAGAGCTGAGGGGGACACCCTATGAACAGTAACAGCCACATCACACCCCAGGGACAACGGCACAGTCTAAAAAGGGAAAGAGTGGGGGAAGGAACAAAAGACATCTGGGTGAAGAGACTTGCATGAGGTCAGGCACCAGAAGAATGGCACAACCATGATCCTGAATGCCTTAATTCCTGATCCAGTGTCTTATCCAGTGGATAATGCTTTTCTCAGAATTGAAAATAAATTGGATGCTGTCTGCCAAGATGCAGTAATTCCTTACTAGCAAGTCATATCATTCTGGACCAGCTGTATATTACAAGACCATCCCAAAATACAAGTTGTAATTTATTAATTCTGCCTGAGTAAAAGGTTTCCAGTAATACTGTCAGCATTTGCAGTTCTCACTTCAATGAAGCATATTGCGAAGGATGCTTTGTCAGACCTATATATCACTGTCACTCCAGGAGTCAATGCACTGACAGTCTTAGCAGAGGTGGATGTTACAGGATACTGTGAAAGTGATTATGTAAGATGGAAAAGCAGGTTTTTGGAGTCTCACTCCAGCAATGCAGAAATCAGAGGCTTTTAATGGAATTAGTGGAGAAGGGAAGATCTCTTGTACACATCACCATTATCCCTTGGGATCCTAAAATTACTTGTGAGGAATAATCTCTCCAACTCACTCATAATTTTAGCACTCCTAAGAAATACATATCTTCAGTTCACCCGTAATTTAAACTTCTTTCCTTCAACAGAAACACCACCTGACAGGTCTTAACTAAAAGTGAATGACAGCAATAGCAGCTTACTTAAAAGTGTAAAGGAAATGCATATTTATGAGCACCCAGAGTAATGGTTTATGGACCTCAGAACTGAAGGTGTAATAATGTCTTGAAGGCATATTAGGAGACACAATTTTACCTTCAAAAGCCAAACTGGGCTACAGCCAGTGATGAGATCCATGTTTGTGTTAAGATAATAGGATAGAGGAGCCTGGCTAACTTTAAAATTTATCTTTATTTTTCCAGACATACTACTCCATCCTTTTCTTTTGCCTTTCTGAAGGCTCATAGAAAAGGAAGTACACGTGTATACATGTAGTGTATTAAAACATGTAAAATAATGGCATCTTACTCCTGACTTCAGGGCTGGACTTGCTGCCTTACAGGTGAATGTCTGGTCTCATTCACAAATACTGGAATCTTCAATATATAATGAAGAATAGCTAGGCCTTACTTCACATCTCCTCTTTAGGCATATAAATTTGTCACGTAACTTAAATGCTGTATTTTTCCAATCACTTTGCCGTCAGAGTAATGGTAATGAGTTTATCTGAGACCTTTTGATTTTATTTTGTCATTTGCACCAGCATTAGTGCACTGTTTTAATGAATAAAGCCAGTCGGTTTCAGTAATAGTCTTATTTTGAACATGACTATATTATAAACAATTTAAATAGCAAAAGACGTGTATTAGGGCAATTTATTCAAAGAAACAAGGACTGCTCCCAGCATAATTTTTTCCAAAACTTTATTCCACAGGATGATCTTTTAAGTACGCTACCACTTGTAGGAAACATACAAAAGCTGGAAAGACCGCTGAGGAAAATAGTCTACCATCTGGAAAACTATTCGATTAGAGCAGATAAAGCATGGAGCTGTTTTCTATTCCTGAATCTTCCATAGAAGTGCTGTATGACTTCAGGAAATCTCTTTTCCTTGCAAGACTTTGGTACTCATCAAAAACTCTGAGATCCTGGTCTAATGGTGTAATAGAAGTGAAAAACACTCATAAGTGTTATCTATTAGAGATGATTCTCTGATGGCCTATATTAATTTCTTTCTTAAAGATTTTAAAATTACATTTACAAATATAATGAGAAACAATTTTAAAAAGTACCTGAAAAAGTAACCGAATCTGCTACTGACCCTTAAAGTCAATTTCTTATTCATTAAAAATGTGTGTTAAATATTTATAAACCCATGCACAAAGCAATTTCAGTTTCTGGAATTAAAAGCATACAAAATTAAACAGAATTAAACAGAAAACTAACTTTTAGCTATGCCCGTTTCCTTGCAAACTGTTTATATGGGCACTGCTCTGATCAGAAAGGTCCTACAGAAAGGTAACCCCACACCCCCCTCTGTCTTCCCTTGCTGAAGAAGTCCGTCTGTGTAGAGCCACCTAGGGTGGTCTAGCACGCGATACAGGACACAGAACTTCAGCCACGCACCATTAGATGACCAGTGGCTTGGTCCTCGTTCAAGTGCATCTCCCGCGGGAAAGTCCTGATGTGCAGCATCAGCAGAGAAAATCCCCCACCTCCCGCGGCGGTGGGCTCCCAACGCCCAGGGCATTGCTCAGGACAGATGAGAGAGGTTATTTGTAAACTACCTGAACAGTTCTCTATTAACATTTCTCGGTCTGATTGATTCCGTACTTTAAACATACCAGAAAGGACACATTCATTATACATAGCATGCAGAGTGAAAAACAGTCACTGCATTTCTTTTTCAGTCTCATTTGTCAGTTCTTCGCAACCTCGAGGTTTGTCTCACATTCGGAGTGTGTTGTTTTGCTGAATGTCTCATTTCGTAGATAGATAGATACAGAAACACAAAACAAAACAAAGCCACACACCCTCCCTATAGCCTGTTTTTCAACAGTTCATTTTCTTGGAAGAAAAGAGACACAACTTCACTTTCAGTAACAACGCAGTCCTTATGACAGACATACTTTTCCTAGATGCAGGAAAAAGCCAGTGGATCAGACTATGTCAAGTTCTAAGAATTTAGCAAAGGGATTTTGCATATGCAGAATAGAGGACACTAAATTATTAAAACAAAATTACTGCAACTAACATTTGAGTGAAACATGCATGAAATGAATATTTACATCGAGTTACTTCTTAGTTCTTTTAGTGCAAAATCCAAAGGTGTGGCAGAAATACAATGCTAATTTAACGCTCATGTTCTAATCAGTATTTTTTTTTTCTTAGAATAGAAGGGCTACAGAGTGTGGCAAAAGGATTCACTGACAGTTCACTCTGTGGTGTGCTGGTGCTTTTTTTTTTATTGTTTTTTTCCACAGAAATATCATAGGAAAAATCTTTAGGCACCCACCTGTATTTTTAATACAGATAGAGATACTAGCAAGTTCAAAGGCAGGCATTGAAAAGTCAAGGAATAAATATAAAGTTGTCTGCTCCTAACTTATATACCAGAATACAGAATTTTATGAATTTTTATCATTTTATGATAATGTCTGCAGAAGCCCCTTCCTCTTTCAGTAGCTAAGTAAATATGGATGATAAGACTCATTGATCAAGTTGTATGAAGTGTAGTAAATGAGGCAAGGGACCAATGGAAGATGACAAACACATTTATGGTTAGGGTAATAGAGGAGGACCAGAATATCTTTTCCTCTCTCAGCCACATGTTTTGGGTATGACCTTGGACAAGACATTCACGTTTTGATTTATCAAATGTGCAAGCAGTCCTAGATAACAGTCTTCCTTCTTTTGAGTTAGGAAAAGTGCAGAGATTTGATGAGGTAAAACATGGCAATCATCTTACCTCATTCTCCTCTGAGGCCAGCATCCCACGCCATGATCAAATGGCAGCCTTAGTTGGTATGTCCCTGTGATGTGTTAGTAACCAATAGTCCACATAAATACATGTGCCTTGATCACTTTCTACTCCAGGTGTTTACCCACTATAACCCACTCTAGCCAATATATCGACCTATTCCAAGATTTACTGGGAACAAAGCTCTTTCCATGTCCCCCATACTGGTGTGCACTTCCAAGATCAGAGCAATTTTATGCTGAATTTTATTTCAGTAATGCTTAGTGCTGCACACCCACATGAATATCTTTCAAAATGTACTAAGCTAGGTTAAAATAATTCCTGGGAAATGACTGATTTTGCATATGCTGTTCAATAAATAAATAGATAGGTGGAGAAGGAAAACTCCACCTAAAGAAAGCACTTCAGCCAGTGATGTATGCAGTGGGGACAGCCCATATTACCATGCCCTTGTTCCACAACCTTTGGCACCTGCTGTAAACTGTTTCCAAACTCTTCCTATTTACTTACTGAATGAAATATGTTCCCAAGTTCCTTGACAACCTACAAATACTATGCGTTTCTCTTTTCTGCCCCCCTGGAGATGAGCTAATTACTAGAAGTATTTGGTATGAACCATTTTTTAGTTTCCCATTGACATTTTTTGATAACAAGAATGCCTGAGTCACATCCTATTCCTACCAGTGGGACATGCTGCAACAGCTACGGCCAAGGGGTGACATAGGAAAGTGCTGTCAAAGATATGTAACTGGGGATCCTCCGACAAATTGCACACTATACGTACTACTGGACTGTTAAGTACTGCACTTCTACAAAATAAAGAACAAAAAGAGCAGCAACACCAAATGTACACCCAGCAGTTTATTMAAAAAAACCCAAAAACGAACAGGAAAAGATGATGCTGTGGAAATGTTTTGATAGTTTCATCACATTATGTTGAGAGGAGAGGCACTGAAAAACAAAGGTTAATGTTATGATGGAAATGTGCCCCTTTTCCCTCATGTCTCTCCTTTCAGCCTGGACTTTCAGCATGAATTTCATACTCTCTTCAACAAAAAGGAAAAAGCCTGTAAAATTCAAGATTACACTTTCAGTTCTCCTGAAATCTTGATTTTGGTGAAAATAGTATTAATTTTTCCACAAGTAAAACTACAGTCAGAAGGTTATGGTAATACTTCCAAATGCATTTTCTAGCTATAAATATCTCAGAAAGCTGCTCCATTTCACAGTGAAACTTTGTCCATATGGAACATATGACTAGGAAGGACTTGGTGAACTACTGAAATCCAGTACTCTGTTAGTGAAGGCACCCATAGCATTCAGTTTTGTTCAAAACTGATCATAGAAAATGATCCATTGGATAACAGGTTAGAGCTTTGGGTGTTTTTATTTTTTTGTCTTTAGCACTACAAATAGGACATTACTCAAGAAGCTCAATCTCCTATTAGTAAGAAACTGCCTTCTAATTTCCAGCTATGTTTCTTTACAGACAATTTATACACAGTTACAGACTGGATATATATGGACTGTTGTCTTTCCCAAGTGTTTACTCCCAAAATACTCACTGAGAGGAAACATATTTGTCTTAGTTTGTGTTCAGCTGTGCTAAACAAGGCTCTTCTTGGTCATCCTAGTAGTTCTTTCAGCATCTTTCACTTTCAAATCATCTTTCTTAAACATGGATGAGCAAAGCAGTACTCAGTACTTCAAACACACTGTCTCCAGTGCCCTATTTAATGGCTTTAATATTTCTTATCTCTACTTTAAATACATGCAAGGATAAAACACACTTTTTTTCATTACCATACTTTAGGTGATCATCAGGAACAAGGGGACCCTTCCTCTTAAGATTTTCAGCTGATGAATTGACAGCATTGGCATCGAGCTAGCTGGTCATCAAAGTAAAGACATAAGCCATGTTTTAAGATGCTGATGCAACCCACCCTGACCTTCCCACATAGCGATGTACGAGAAGTACCATATCATTAGTTTTCTGTTTCTTCATCTGCCCATGCAAAGCAGTGTACTGAGCAGCTCTGAGAACCTTTCCTGTGGTAGGACTCTATGCCGGTAGTACTCTAAGCAAATATTCCCAGCGTTTCAGAAACAAATGAGAATAATGGCAGAGAATGTCAAAATAATTCAGTACGGAAGGCACCTCTGGAGGTTACCTACTCTAACCAGAAGGTAGGCCAGGCTAACTTTGAAGTTAGATGACATGGCTCAAGTCTTCATGCAACTCAGTTTCAAAAAATTTCCAGAGATGGAAATGCCACAACTTCTCTGGGCAACCTGTACTGGTGTTTAGCCTCCTTTATCATTAAACTTCCAAAATTATTACTAAGTTAGCAACATGCACAGCTCTTTGATAGTATTTTGACAACAGACAACAAACAAGTCGTTAAGAAACATAATAAGACTTTCCCGTACCTAAACATTATTCATTTTATCTTCACACGTACAGATTGGATTTTCTTCCCAGTTACAAGGATGAGCATCTGAAATAACTTTGCTAAATTCAGTAGTGTGATACCTGTCCCAAATTTCCACCACTGTAAAATCCAACCTTCCTACTCATGGTCTCTTGACTGAAGGAAGTGTTTCTCTTCAGACTAAAAATTACCTGAAAGGTAGCTGGATAAAGCAAAAAAGTTAACACTACTATGCTTTTTAATTTCTCTTTTTGCATCAGTGACAGAAGTAAGATGGGGAAGACAATCCTCTGTGGACTACATTTTTTCTGCTTTTGCCACAGCCAAAATATCTGACTCTCCCTCTCTGAAGAGTACATGAAAGTACTTTCCTCTTTGTCCTTTTCATGACGATTACTCATTAGAATCTACACAAACACAACAGATCATATTTGCTTTTTCCATTAAGCCACTTGGACAGAAACTCTTCCACGGAATATATGCTATGGGGTCTGCGGTTTTCCAAGCTGCCTATCAAGATACACGGAGCCTCCTGTGTTACAGACATGAGTCTGATTTTCTTGTAACTCTACCAATCGTTTCCATCTGGTATTGTACTTAACAGGTTGATTTTCTGAGACACTTCACACTATGAAGTATGTTAAGGATTGTACCTTCAGTTCTATTTGATTTGCAATTTATTCAATGTTTCTCCCTGTGCAGTTCATTCTAGTTTGCACAGTCCCCATGTATTCCAGAAAAGACACAGCGGGCTGCAGCCTATCTTTTCTGGAAAAGTACTTCTTCAGGGATAATCCCACTAGTCATTTCATTCCATCTCTTTCTAATGTTCGGTAGGCAAAATACACTATGCTATACCTGAACGTTATGGAAAAGACTGTGCCAAAATAAGAACTGTATTCAGGTTTTGTTGTGCCTTCCACATGTATGGAAGACATCATTGTTCACTGCAGACAGTGTAAAATACCTCTAAAAATACATGGATTTAAACTATCGTAGTTATTATTCATAAAGTAATTCAGCCAGTAGGACTGATCTGACCTACAGAGGCCACTGGGCTGAAATCAAAAGTGATTCTAAGAAGTCGGGGGAAGCCTACACAGGAAGCAAATCCTTCTCACGCTTCCTAATCATCTCTTCAATCTGCATGTTATACGGAATAAAGACTCTTTCTAGACTCACTCGAGGTGTGGCTTAGCTTTGCAGTATGTTCAACAGCAATACAGGCTTATGGCACTTGTTGGCCCGAGTTTTGCCACACGCTTCAGTCCCTGCAGTGCGCTGTCCTGCTCTTCGACGCATACCAGCTCGGTTTGTGCATGCAGCCAGATGATGAAGCAGATCAGGGAATTGATTCAACTGAAAAACTGCCTAGCACATCTTCTTCAAGCTGGATCAAGATGGCACACAAACAGCTGTGCCATCCCAGAGGATGATATAGTATACACCGTGACATGGGGACAGGAACAAGTACAGAGAGCTAGGTGTTGCTAAAAGTCACTTTGTAATGTCAAACTGTACCCTCTGGCTGATTGCAGGTGTACCAATATATTATACAACACCAACAGGAACTGGAATTCAATGGTCTGCACCCTCCAATTGTTACAACAGTCCCTGCCACAGTTTGTGCCCAGAGTAGCCCTCTCCCAAGCAATTCCTACACATGGCTCAAGAGTTAACATGGGCCTGGAGCAATTTTCAACAAGCAGTTTGCAAGCAGCCACCCTGTTTTAGGGATAAAAGAGTTTAACAGTATGGTCAGGATCATTCAATGCCAGCTGGCCTCTGTGCCAGAAAGCAGTACCAGGCTTGTTTAACCTACAAGTGCAGAAATGAATCACCAGCCCAAACTCAGACTTTTCACCCGTTCGTTAGAAGAGAACCCTACAGAGGTGATTCTTACACATCCCCACTCAATGCCTGCAGAACTCCTAGGAGGCCCCACCTGCATTCTACTTTACCTTAAAACTTCTTCCAGTTCTTCAGTGACAGTGACTGAAGGTCCCTCAGGCCAGGTCTACACAAACAGTTGCATACTCATTCTGCCTGTGATGTGAACTGGTTAGGTGCAAGCCAACTTCAAACCAGGAGATGCACTGCCATAATACACAGCATCATGGCCAAGTTAATTAGCGCTGCTAAGAGGCAGGTCAACTTGAGCACTATGCTCAAGAGGTCCAAAGCTGAGGGATTTAACGCACCCTCTGAGTTCAGACTTACAACAGCTTCAGTGAATCTGGGCCAAGCTCTCATCAGTATGCCGTAACCTTGAGCTGAAGAGACCATGTCTAATGCTGAGACACTGTTTCACTCCATATGCTAGTTCATTATCCAGCTCCTCTCTGTTTTGACTGCCAACAAATAATGATGTTTTTCAACACTTCTCCACTAGGAACTGAATGCACAAACATCGCATCATAAATGCCACCCGACATCTGCCAGGCAGTTACCATCTTCCCATGACTATCACCTGGGCTGAACCTGAGCAAGTGATTTAGTGACAAGCTGTGTCAAATCCTCTTATCTATCACACCTGAGATCATCCAAACCCCAATTCTTACAAACAAGAAAGCCCACAGGTATTCAGTTAAAACACCATGGGAAAGTTAATTCTAACCAAAAACCCCATGCATTCTAAAATTACTGTTACTTTGCTAATGAAAAATTAAATATCACAGTCGAGGATATCAGTATTGCTACAAAACTTATAGCACCAATGCAGATATGGTGATAATGTTGAGATATTCACAGAAAACAAACCTAAGGAAAAGGCAGGCTTTTTCCACCTTTCCTATTTAACAGGCAGTCAAAACTCTTGGAAATATTATTATTTAATATATGAGATATTTTAGAACAGTACCAATAGCTTAGCAGAGCAAAACTCACTCAGTTGGTCCCATGGTAAATAGGGTATCTGTGTAGCTGGGATGATGACAAGGACCAGATTTCAAGTAAAGTATTTCAGAGATTAAACAACAGATTAGTGACTTGCCTTACATTATTTGTAAATTTATTAACTGCAACCAGAGCACTCAATCAGGGAAGAGTATTTGATTTCCGACATTCCATTTCTTATTGTAGAGCTCTTTGTTCACTTCATGGTGCTTTGCTGTACCGATCCAACTGCTACACAAATGAAACATCTCAAAATAACTTTGAATGTGTGAATACTTTCAATAGTGCTTATTTTTAATCAGCCTTTACCATCGAGTAAAAGCAAAAGCTAGTTCCATGATGTTTGCGATTTCTGTAACTGTAATTCAAATTAAGCAACTGCCTTTTTACATTTTCATTCCAGCAGTTTGAGCTTACTGAGATCATTCTCCTGCTGCCCTGTTACTTCATTTCCCATCCAACACTTAAAGCCTGCAAGTAATATGTAGGGCCTAGCAGACAATCCCATAAATAGTTCAAGACCTTGAAAACCACAATGTAGCCAGTTCCTAACTTTCTTCCAAAATAAGGCATAATAGATGCAAAAGCCTCCACTGAAAAAATATTTTTAATACAAACCAGTCACAGAAATCCCTGACAGCATGCAATTAATGGACCGCATGATAGCAATCACCAATGTGAACAAATTCATTACAAAAGCCAGATGACTGTTCTATGGTCATGCTTACCCTGAACACAGACATCTAACACATTTTTTTAAGGCCATAAATAGGTGCAATACCTGCTGAACTACATAATGCACATGGTCACATCCTGAAGCATGAAATACAAAAGTCCCTTCAGTTAAACCTCTTGAATTGAGCCAAGGGGACTCTATGTCTTTCGTCTTAGACCAGTGCCCCCTGCAATGCTCGCCAGACTCCTTGCTGCCTTCATTTCTGCTAGTCCGGACAGTGGAGGAGCAGCGGAGGTTTAACAGACTGCCACCCTCCATTGCGGGACAATGGCTGGACAAAACTGTACCAAAAAATATAGTGCTACATCTCATAGCATTGTAACTGAAGAAATGCAGTTACAAGTATGCATTATGTCCACCTTAAACACTTATCAAGCACATCTTGATAGATGCATGTGCACTGGGCATTTCATTCTTATGCCTTCTGCACTGTTGCCTTATGATGAAACAAGAGGAAACCACATTTGTAGTCCACTGCCCAACTCTCCTTGCATTTATATTGACATAATATTACCTAAAAATATAAGCACATGCGCCACACACAGAGAATGCATATATATGAACACTGTACACAGAGAAAAATTACGTCTGAGATTTTTTAGAAATGGGTGTCTAAAATTAGATTTACAGATTCACATTGAGATATGAGTACTTTGAAGTCCACCCTTCACACATACGAGCTAAGATTTTCAAAGCCTGCTGAAAGAATTTCTAAAAATGTTAAACTGCTCTGCCTCTGAATATAATATAGATACTTTTGTGTCTATAGTGAAATTTTTATGTATTTTGGAGAAGATGCAAAGAGATTGTTTTAGGTTGATTTTTTGAAATGAATCCACTGAAGAATGGATCAGAAGCTGAGAGTAAGTACAAGCACAAATATGTATCATTGCAAGAGCCCTGTAGACACCAGATACCTTACAGGAATTGCAAGTGCTTGAAATAACACCATGCTGAAATGCAGTTCAGCAATTGGAAACAGCGCATCAAATTTCACTCTCATTTACACCTATAAAAAAATTCGTAGCGACTCCACTGAGCGAAATGGTGATATTGTTGATGAGATTAAAATAAGAGCAGACTATGAGCCTCCATCTGTATAAAAGTACTAAACAAGTGTAGTATAAACGTATAGTAAAAGTAGTGTAATCAAACAAGTTCAAAGAAACTCTAGGCTTTTGCTGTGGGGAGGGGATGGGAGCCAAGGCTGAGACACACTACCTTCCTCCCCAGCATCATCATCCCCACAGCCCCCGGCTCTGCCGCCGCCCCTCCCCTCCCTGCCCAGGCTGGGGCTGCGTCTGCCCGGCAAATGAAAACTCAGTCACATCCATGCAAACACAAGTACATATCCAGATCTACCATCACCTTTTATGCTCTAAGCCAAGGCAATAAAATATAGCTTTACTGCTTTGGACTTTAAAAAGTGATCACATACTGTATGTGCTTAAAATCCATCATCAGCCTTCACAGAACGCATTTAAAAACATCCCAATCATCACAAAATGTGGATTAAATTAGTACAGCCAGACTAGGCTTCACTTCACAGCAGTGTTTTCCTCAGCTGCTCCTGCTTTAGTTTCCAAGAAGTGATGCCACTGGCACAAAACTGAAATCAAAACAGCAATCACTGACCAAAAGATCTAGTTCAATTTTTGTGATAAAGAAATACATTCTTCATAAAACCTCCTCCCAAACAAAAGAAAAGGGACTACACGTGGTATCCGTGGAATATCACTGTGAAGTACGAAACTCAGCGTAGGAAAAGATTCCAAAACTTGCCAACAGTCACACATAATAGCAAAAGGAGGGGTTTTTTTCCTACTTCTCTTTATTATGTGCTTAATARTACATTTTTATTAGAAAAATTCAAGAGAGTAAATGTAATGTTCCATATGCAAAAAACAAAGGGCATGCCGTGCACTGGAACTGCCTGTTTCTTGGGTTGTTTTTACACTCTAAATAAATGGTAGGAGAGGTCTCTTCCCTTTTTGTCTCAACTTAGAATAGCAAGTATTTGTTTCTGTACTTTTCCCCTCCCTAGCTTTCCCCCAATAAATAGGTGACTGACATCAAATATGGGGGAAAAAAAGATGACTAATTAAAAAAATAAGTTGGAGAATTTTCATTCCATTGTCATCAGTCCTGCTACAACTTTGCTTGTGACAGCGGAGAGCAATCTCGATGATGCAAACGCTGCCTTCTGGTCCTGTGCCTTTTCTTAACAGACAAAAGATATAGGAATTCCTGTTTTGTGACCAAATGGTGCGATTTTGAAATTTTCAGCACAAATTCAGTCCAAACATTTTTTGCTGTTGCTGCTGTTGTTTCAGAAATGAAATCTAAAATTTTGATGCTGATAACAAACATATTTCCTGATCCAAAACAAACCAAAACAAAACAATCACATTTCACTTCAAAGTATGAAATATATTTCAGAAGAAAGTATCAAAATGTAACTTTTCCTTTTTTTGAGCTGAAATGGAAGACTGTTAGTGGACAGTTTGATTTGAGTATGTAATGGCACTACTCAGGATAAGGAAGGTGGAGGGACATTAACTCTAAAAAAATAGAGAAGGTGAACAATAACAGAAAGCAGAGAAAAAGGAGAGGTGGTAGAGAGTAAAGACACTTCTTTAGGCAGGTGGAGATGGCAATCTGCCACAAGAAGGGCTTCCATCTGGAGGCAGGGAGGCAACAGGTCCATGCTCACAACTGAGCTGGTAGCTGGAGGTGGGAACCCCAGCGACGTTCTTGCTGCCGCTAGTCTCCATCCATCCAGCCAGCCAGCCAAGGTCTATTCCTTCATGTTGTCAGTGCAACCGTATTACCACAAACGACGCTGGTTTGGGAGACTGGGACTGCTTTCCTTAGCAATCACCCAGCTGACAGCTGAGCTACTCTGCGCAGGAGGCTGGGAGGCAACAGAGCCCAGCTCTGCCCACCACGCTCCAGCTGAGAGACAAGCTCTTCTCCATCTCATCGGGGTTACAGTGGGACCGTAACCCTTGGCACTAGGATGAGGTGCCTTTCTTCTGGACAAGTCACCAGTTTCCAACACCGAGGAGTTTTAAAAAAGGGGCGGCTTTACCCACGGAGTTTTATCTGTTAGTTCAGGTGGGCAGTGCTCTCTCCCCTCCTGCACTGCTACAGCCGGGGTCTCAGGACTCCCACCCCGTCCCCTTCACCACCCCATCCCTCTGCGTGTGCTATGCCAATTAGCACCGCCTCCACCACCCAGCCGTCGTGCTCAGTCTAGCACCTTGTGCTTTCCAAAACAAAAAGAGAATTTATTTTCATTCATAACTTTCATTCCTTCCCAGGGGATGTGAGGAGCTTTGCTCCAGAGGTCCCCTGGGCTATGCCTATATAAGCTCCAGCCCCTAAAGGATCAAGCCAGCAAGTCAGAAGATACAGAGCAGACAATAAGCAGACCTTTGAGTCTACAAATTGGAGGTTGCATGATTGGCAAACAACCTCTCCTCATGAAAAATTATGCTACAGCAACACAATAGTAATGGGAGCCAAAAGTATGTCTATTCCTGATTTGTAGACCAGGTTTTAGTTATGCTATAATCCTCTCAGTATGCCTGCTTAGGATCCCGCAATCACACAAGTCATGAACACTACCCACAAATCCTGCGGCTTCCATGCCGAGCAAGCGACACACCAGATGAAGAAGGATGGAAAATATACATGTGGAATTGTTCTGGGAACTTAAAGCACACATAACAGTAAACAAAGCAAATATGGTGCAAAACCTGTTGCTATTTTCACAGCATTTGCGGAGCAAAGCTGCATAAATGCAGAAAGATGCATACTGCCTCACACCTTTCCTCTGATCCCAGCTAATTAAGCACAGCAGCACAAACAGCAGCAGTGAGAAGGAAACGCTATGCAGAAGAGCTGCCCCATTTGCTGCTGCACTACAGGTATATGTTTGGGTATGTGGGAGAGAGCTGAATAAAGAGCGTTAAAATTACTTTTCCTCATGCCTCCTCCAGAACCTCAGCTGCTCACAGGGAACTGAACAGGGAGAGATTCCTTCGGCACCATCCTCCCTCCTCCGGGCACAGTCCAAGCCAGTTTGAAAAGGTTGCCGCTGCTGTTCCCTGTCGCACTTGGGGACAGTCTTCACGAAGCCAGTGCCAGCCTAAAAGGCTGCCTCTGCTCCCCGCGAAAAAGGCAGTGCCGCTGTCGGATACTGGAGCACTGGCAGAACGAGAGGCACTACAGACAAATTTTGGCTGGTGGCAGGAAAGATGGCTGAAAGCCAGCTGACAGAGAAGAGCAATATCAATCTCTATGCCGGGGGAATCCTCTGAAAATGCTACTGAAGCAAACACCAACCGCTAACGGCACAGCAGCAAACAAGACACGAGCGATCCTGAGCTCACGGAGGAGAGAAAAAGGCAAATGGCTGAACCAAAGTGATCAACATGAACTTGAACCGTGGCACAGGGCAAACATGTGGTGTGCCGTATGGAAACTCAGAACAAAACAGAAAGCTTGGAACAAAATGAAATTAAAAATCTGCTTTTATTTCAAATTACTCCACTAAACATCTAACTGAAAATTCTGTGGAAGTTGATGTGACTTTGTGACATGTTGTTGCTTGAAGACTGCCATTTTCGATCAAAAAAAAAGGTATTAAAAACATTTCAATCTGGTTACCTTCTATCCAGCAAGGCTAGAAAACATTAAATAATGAGCTAAAAACTAATGCCACTCCATTAGTCAGCAAGAGATAGCTGTTCAGCCAGCATCCATCATAATATTTTCAAGATTCCATAGATACCGAACGCCCGGAAAGGAAGGATGGCAATCACTCCAAGCATGTATTTAGAACTTTAAACAGGTTTGATAAATTAATTTTTTTAAAGACAGGCCCCATGCAGCCTCCCTTTTTCTACTGTTTCTAGATATAACCTATCCGGGAAAGGGTGATCAAACGTTCATCTCCAAAACAGATGAGCCTTCTCTCTCTGTTCTCCTACAAACAAGAATGAACCTCCCATAAGCTACAGAGTCCTGGAGCATGATGGTGTTCTGTATTCTGGAAGGTCTTCTACTGAACAGCCTCACACTAAAGCGTCCCTGCAAAAGTACCTGAGCTGCCAAATCTAGGGCTTATTTGATGAATGGATTTTAAGAAAAAATTGAAATTCTTCCCATATAATTTCTAATAAGTATCTGAATTAAATCAGATCATGAAGAATTAGATCCAGAGGAGTGAAAATTAAGGATCTGGAGCATCTCTCCCATGAGCAAAGGCTGAGAGACCTGGGACTGTTTACCCAGAAGAGGAAGCTCAGGGGAGACCTCATCAATGTATATAAATACCTGAAGGGAGGGTGCAAAGAGGTCGGAGCCAGGCTCTTTTCAGTGGTGCCCAGCGACAGGACCAGAGGCAATGAGCACACACTGAAACACATAAGGCAAAAACTTTTTACTTTGAGGGTGGTCAAACACAGGAACAGGTTATCCAGCGAGGTTGTGGAGGTCCCCTCCTTGGAGATATTCAAAAGCCATCTGGTCATGGTCCTGGGCAACTAGCTCTAGATGGCCCCACTTGAGCAGGTGGGCTGGACCAGATGACCTCCAGAGGTTCCTGCCAACCTCAACCATCCTGTGATTCTGTGATAAACAGATGAATTATCATCACTTAAGCAAAACGATATAAAAAGAAAAAAAGTCAAGAAGTAATGGCAAAATATGAAAGATTTCCATATTCATTATGGCAAGAAGAGTTCTTTATTGGACAATATTTGTCAATAACAGACCTATTTGAACTATAACAGACCTAAAGGCATAATGAGACTAGAGGGATAGCTCCACTAAGCTCAGCTACCAGGCCTAAAGCTAGCCCAAAATGCTTATATGTAAAACTCAAACATGCCCGCAACATTACAGTATAAAACTGTATCCATAAATTTTCAACTCCCCCCTCTCACATTCATTAATTTCACCGGTGAGATCAGAGAACTAATTTCCATTGGCGAACTCTATGGCTATATCAGTGAATGACCAGAGTGGGAGCTGAAACAACCATCATCAGAGCAAAAGGCAGTGGACAGTCTATTTTAGTTCTTGCTCTCTGTCCTCTAAGGAATAATACAATCACAGAAACACCTCCTAGGTTATATAGTTTATTTGCCTGCCGGTGTGAGATTCTTCCCTACGATAATTTTTAACACTTGCTTTTGCCAAGTTAAGAGCAATGTGTCGCATCTAAGGAAAATGAGCTTACTATGAGCCCCCTTAGACACTGTATTTTGCAGTACCCAATGGATCACGGTGCTGCATCGTATAACAGGGAAGGTGCCAAATTGTTCAGACTCTCCGAAACCAGAGAGTCAGCACCATAACAGGATCCCTCTGAGTGCCCCGATACAAATACTCTCGCCGCCTTGCTATAGCACAGTGTCCTCTCCCCTGCTCAAGGCACAGTCGATCAGTCCTGGCATCGCACGGGTGTGAGATGTGCAACCRCGGTGCCACGCAGTAGTAATGTGCAAGAAATAGCCCAAGCTGTGAAAGAGCGGGAGGTAATTTTGTGAGTCTCAGATGCAGCTTTACACCCCCTTGGTCCTGCAGCAGCCCAGCCTGCTTTCCAGAGATCCCGCTGGAGATCACCAGCATCTTTCACCTTGCGGAGGACTTCAAAAAACAACTCCAACCACGGTCACCTAAAGGAAGAAAAGCAATCCTAAAGGAAGTGGCTGAAAAAGAAGTGATCGCGATGAAAAACGTGGAGAAAATGCCAGAAGGCTGATGCAATCATCCTCTCTCCAAACACCCAGTTACACAAGATGAGTTGTCCCGAAGGTGAGCTGCAGGGCTCCCACTTCCCACCAAACCCATTTGGGTGAAATATTTGTGGAGTCATCTTCTGCTGGGTAATAGTTTCCTTGCAAGGTTTTCTACACGAAACCTAAATCGCACAAAAGCGGAGAGCCCATCTATTTAAACATTTTTCCAGTATATCTGTGTCTCATCTATAAAGGTACTCGGAATTTTTCAGCCACGTTTCTAACTGTCTCAGAGAATGAACCGAGGAAGCCAGCCACGCAAACTGCCCAAGATTAGGAAATATAGAGCATTCCACAGCTGTCTAAAACAAATAAAATACAAAATAGTCCCTTACTCTAAATGCAGAAAAGACCATTAAAACAGTTATATTAAAATAATAAGGCAACATTAAAAAAATTAAGACATGATAAAAATAAGATTGTTCACATACCCCTAGCTCTTTCGCCATGAGAATGTACATTATAAACAGCCTTTTTTTCCCAGACACTTGCTATTTTTCTGCATATTTAAACACAGATGTGGGTGCTTAGCAACTGTAAAACAAAGTAATTTACTTAAATAACTAAGTATAGATTAAGATACTTCATTTTATTTACGTACTATTAAAATATTGTGTCTGTTTTATAATATTATTTAACACCTAGAGAGACAGAATCCTCACATATGTATTCCAAAATAAGTCACTTACCTTCACATTTAAGCAAAGAAATTGGGATTTGAGTCTGCTATGTAGGTATCTGTGCGACCGTACATGTGTGCATTCGTGTGTGTGCATGTGCGTACTTTGTATACAAGTTACCTACATATACAACGGTAAGAACAGAAAAAGACCTAGGAAAATAAACGATTAACATGTTAAAAGTATTCCATTAGTGTGAGAATAAATGCAGTTATACAATGTTAAGATTTGTTTCATTCAGTGTATCAAAAATTGTTACGAAGCAGGAAGAGTATTTTGTTAGAAATGCCCATCTTTTAAACTGGAGACAAACAGGAAAATCAGGAAAGTTCCAACAGTTCAGAAACATCGTGGAGCCGCTGCACTGCAGTATTTCACTAGTATTTCCAAACACAGAGCACGGTCTTTTTCAAGTTACTTGAAACACTGTCGTCATAAAAGGTTTTGCTGAACGAATTAGTCAACAGCATATAAAAAATGTTTCCCTGGAGTGTGCATTATTTTGCACCACTCACAAGCAAAACAAAGTTTTTGAAGAGGAATAATACATTTTGTTACACTAATTGGTCTGGCTGACAAAAACAGAGATTTTTTTTTAAGCACACAAACTTTTCTTCAGATCGCTTACCTATTTGTTTCCTGTACTGGTCAACAGGAGTCCTTGCTGTAGAGGCATCTTTTCTACCCATCGTTTTCAATCCAAAAATCACTGTCACTATCAGAAAAAAAAAATGCATTATTTCTAAATAAGTTACTAAGGAAATCAATGACGTATAACATCAGAAAAAACTGTAACGAGCAACATTTACATGATTATACACAAAGACATAAGCCTTCCCAGAGTACAGTGAGACACTGGAGTTAATCATCACTATTCTGAAGATTATTAGATAAATTCTAAACATACCTTTTTCCCCATTGCACGGGTTATTAACATTACAGAATGCCTGTTAGTTTGAATAAAAAAAGGGAAAAAAAAAGGATTTAAGCTGATTGCACTGTAATTCAGCATTTGGTACCATGGAATTACATTCCTATATAATTTTTTTCCCTAGTAAACCAGGGACTGAAGGTAATATTGTGAGCTGCTTCTATTGCTGGCAAACACATTTACACTACGCCTGGGAGTCTGAGGCAGGACTAGGCATGTGCGCATCCGCAGGTGCAACTGCTCAGGAAACCCACCTGCAGACGCGGCCCTCCAGCCACCCTGAGCAAAACAGAGGAACAGGTACTGAAAACACAGCAACCCCACACTCTCCTACCTTCCCGTCATGGGCTCTAGAGATCTGCGAATGAAAAGAAAGTGGAAAATAAAGGTGAGAGCTGGGGCTGTGCCCAATTTACACCTCTCAGCCAAAGTACTGAGAGTTTAAATCACCTCCAATGCATTTAGGTAACAACCATCCTGACTCTTGAATGGGCTTCTCACGTGGCACAGCGCAAGCAGGTGACGCTAGGATTGCACCAGGAACCGCACCATCGTTCATCCGAAGATGCTCTTTTTGGTACTTTGGTGCTCCCACACCATCCATGTAGCTGAACAAGTCTCATCTGAGTAGTGTTCTAGCAAATCCCCAATATACCCATTTAATGTGCAAAACCTTACGGTCATCCTCTCGCAGGGCTGCCACTCAAAAAATACAGTAAGATTTCACAACATGCTCATTTCACGTCTTTTTCCATACTCAAAAAATACCTGGCTTTTATAGTCATGCTTGTTGCTCAAAACACTGGTTTTCAACCATTTTGGCTGGGCTGAAGCCACCACTCATCACAGCGACAATAAGCCCCACTGTCTGACCATCTTTACCACACAAGCATCCCAACATCAACTGCTGCACTTACAAGAGGACTGGCATTTTCCAGAAGTGTCAGATTTACCGTTTGAGCACAGAAGACGCACAACAGCCAACACTTGCCTTTTCCCAACCGGCCTCGGTGAGCACAGTGCCAAGGGCAAACTTTGGCTGAACCATCCCGGGTAGCCACAACCGTCTGCAGACTGTGCAGATGGCCTCGGAGATTCTGTGAGAGTTTTACTTTTCTGTTAGGCATAACCTGCTGCATTGCAGCAAGACAAGCTTCCCCAGGCTCTGCCAAGGTACGCTGTCGAGGAAGCACAGCCCTTGAAGGCACTGTGATGCCAAACCATGGGCCAAAAAGCATGCCAAGGCACTGCTGAATGGGCTACCATCAGCATCCTAACCTTAAACATCCACCATTATTTCTTTCATAGCTTCAAACAAGCTTTAAAGTATAGCTGCAGGAATGATCCCACCAGTTATTTGTGCATTCTAAACCCACAAAGTTTCTTCTTTTGTATTTATCTATTCTATGAGAATTATTGGCATTCAATGTCCAGTGACAAATCCAGGCTCCTTAATTTAAAGTGTGGGACACAGGGCATAAAATGAACTTTGGTGGTCAAAAGTCAGCAACCTTTTTTTAAAGGTATTCAGGAATAATAACAAGGTATAAAAGACTGTCATTATTTTTTAATCCAAACTGAAAACTCAGTTATAGTGTTCTAACGTTCCCA
This sequence comes from Oceanodroma leucorhoa, assembly GCA_030449065.1. Lineage (NCBI taxonomy): Eukaryota > Metazoa > Chordata > Aves > Procellariiformes > Oceanodroma > Oceanodroma leucorhoa. The sequence continues at coordinate 15,009,695 of JASVER010000004.1, read as the reverse complement.
TACATTACTTTGGTTTAATCCAGAGAATACTCCCATTTTATGCAAAACACATAAGCAGTGAACTGTAATCCACTGGGGTTTTTTTCCCCTCTATTATGCTTCCCAGCTATTCTCTTGACTGAGTTGTATTTGTCACATAACGTTCACATCATAGTAACAAGAGTGGAAAATAAAAGTACCATTTGAACTTTCAGCTAGTTGAGGAGATAACAGATACATTTTTACACTGCAGAACTAGTTCTTGGCTTTTTTATGCCACTGTTAGAGACTGTTTTGACTTGCCTTTTGCAATTTCAATAGCCTACTAATGTTTTGTAACAAAACATCAGCTGTGAAAGATGTTTGCAGTTTTAGCAGTGCCAATAAAACACAAGAAGAAAACACAGGCAAAAACTATTTCCTGACTTAATACAAGCCACAGAGATGCTTGCATTTGCCCCCGTGGCTCAGAGTCACCGACTCCCGCATCTACAACCTCGACTCCTCTTTGTTCTTCAAAGGGATGCAGTAATCATCATTCATTTCCACCGCTTTGATGGTTAGATAGCAAACGCCCGAGAAACCCATGGAGACATTAGCACATACAGCTGCAATGTCTAATAAGACAGCTATTTGCATAAAAGATCAGCCACAATTTAGAATGTGTTGTGATAGATGTGTAAAGGGAATAACAGGTCTATATTAGCATGTACGAAACCGAGATTGTTTTCACAATTTAATTCCTCAGGGACTGTGGCTCATCACCTTCTCTTGTAAAGAACCCTGCATTCCCTGAGGAAGCAACTTGCCACGAGCCAGAGTTAAACTAAAATATGGATTAATAAGAGATAATATTTATTATTTATGAACCTTGCTGTAGGAGTGGTTTCCAATATAACTTTCTGATCAGATTTCCATAAAGGAAAAGCCTGGAACCTTTATGAGTCACAAAACCATTTGAAAAGTACCTTTTCCCCATTTAAAACAGGAGTGGTCATCCTAGTCAACTTTACTGTAAACGAAATTTGCACTCAAGTCTTTCCCAGCTGTCTTTGGCCACTCTGCTGCATCCGACGTCAGCAAGTGGAGGATCTGGTTTTTCCTATATTTCTTTGCCAAACCGAAGGGATAGGCAGCGCGCCGTGCTGCATGCACCCCAAGCAGCCTTCAGGTCCCTGGAATTTTAATGACTACATAACCATTTAAAAAACATGTGAAGAAGCTTGTCACTGCTCTTTTTACAGGCTACTAAAAATACTTCAAGAGTAATTTCAGATCATTTGAAGGTGACGTGAACCCTCCTCAACTTTCAAGCTTTTACAAAAGATGGTTTTAAGAAAAAGAAGCGAGGCCCATTTGAGTGATTTTTTATTGCTATTTCAAAGATACTACAAGGTCCAAAGACGTCTTTGTTTTTGTGGTACCCTTCACTGTTTTTTCACCCTCTCTCTTCCCCACTAGTAATTCACCTTTGAAGGCTTACACCCTTGGAAGAATACATGATTATTCTTTTTCTCCTCTTTTATTCATAAGCAGTGACTGATAATAATTAATACACACAATAAATTGCCTATTATCACCTCCAACTGCCAATAGCATTTTGTGAGATAAAACAGTTCAGAATGTCCATTCAAGGTCGTGCTGGTTTTGGCTGGGATAGAGTTAGTTTTCTTCATAGTAGCTAGTATGGGGGTGTGTTTTGGATTTGTGCTGAAAACAGTGTTGATAATACAGGGATGTTTTCATTACTGCTGAGCAGTGCTTACACAGAGTCAGGGCCTTTGCTGCTCCTCACCCCACCCCACCAGCGAGCAGGCTGGGGGACACAGCCGGGACAGCTGACCCCAACTGACCAAAGGGATATTCCATACCATATGGTGTCATGCTCAGCATATAAGGCTGGGGGAAGAAGAAGAAGGAAGGGGGAACGTTCGGAGTGATAGTGTTTGCCTTCCCAAGTAACCGTTACGCGTGATGGAGCCCTGCTTTCCTGGAGATGGCTGAACATCTGCCTGCCGATGGGAAGTAGTGAAGGAATTCCTTGTTTTGCTTTGCTTGTGTGCGTGGCTTTTGCTTTACTTATTAAACTGTCTTCATCTCAACCCACGAGTTTTGTCACTTTTACTCTTCTGATTCTCTCCCCCATCCCACCAAGGGGGAGTGAGCGAGCAGCTGCATGGTGCTGAGTTGCCGGCTGGGGTTAAACCACGACAAAGGTCTGGCCACAGGAGTGTTTAAATCCCAACTCACTATTCTTGATGCATACACAGCTTGTATCAACCAAAAAAAAATTTAAAGCAATTACTTTAATGAAACAGAAACACACCGTGAATGACTTTAGAAATAGCAATAAAAAATAAGTACAGGGACTATATAGCACAGAGATTGCACTTTGTGCATTTATGGTGCAATACAAATGATTAATAACAGTGATAAGGCTTAAAGCATGAACCAGTGAACACTCAAAGATCTACATATGTGCATGTGTACAAACTTTCTTAGCAGTGATATTTGGTAGTATGTCTGTATTCTTCAACAATAAGCTGCCTAAATATTAATAGAGGGCACGTTAAAGAAATAATCAATGAAATGACTGGTTTTGTAGCTGAAATACCGCTAGTCAGTTGAGAGAAAAGCAAGTAAAACTTCAGGATAGAAAAGAACCACTACAGAATGTAGAAGTACTGGACCAAGTCTTCAGCTGTAATTGAAAATGCAGGTGAATTCACAGTGAATATCTGCATATATGCAGAAGTATTTTATCCTTAATTGCAAATGGATATCTAACTTACAAAAATCTTTTTTTTTTTTTTTGTTGGATGTAATGCAGGTTGATGATTTGAACTCATAAACCAAATAATTTCTTAATATGATTCAAAGCTTACTGATGCCAGTGACAGAATTGGTCTTTTACCAGTCAATGTCATAGCTCATAGTTTAATAAATAATGGATATTAAAACCTTTACAAGTTACTAGAGAGCAAAAATAGCCTTTTATCCTCCTTGGGTAAAATCTAAGGAGCACATCACATCCTCTGCAAACATCAAATTATTCCAAGGAACTGATAGCACTGCATTTAAAGTGGGAAGCTGTCTACATGTAGGTATTTTGGAAATCATTGCTTGGTTATTTTAATTGGCTTTTTTTGGTGTACTGCTGAAGTACAGTAACTAAGGTCTGTCTGTACAGCAGTGGAAGAAATGCAGTGGAAGTAACCTGCAGCCAAAATTGCAAGAATAATGCAGCTGAATACTTTAACCGTACTTTAGCCAAGAGAAAGAATTTAAAAACCTTTACTACTTCTACTGAAAAAAACCATACAAACAAAAAAATTTGAAAAAAATACACTCATGTTCTATTGATAAGTCTTACAGTAGTCTTCACCATTTCTCTGGAGAGTCTCTCTCAAAGGATGAGACTATTATTTCAAAGGGAAGAGTACCTGCCCATGGTGCTTCTTGCAGAATCTAGCTCTACTTTCTTTGGGGATTTATTTCATTTTCTTTTAATAAAAGAAATTATTCATTTCTTTACTTAATTTAACCTTGAAAGCAGCAGAGGTGATTTAAATTCACTTAAATTTGGGAAAATGAATTAAAAAAATGGGATCCATAACTCCAGTTGGAACAAATATTGCTAAAATAATCTTAACTTTCTACACAAGGACAACAAACACTGTAACATATCGCCAGATTAAAACCGCCTAGGAATTACAACCTTTATTCTGACATGTATGAGGCTGTTTCATAGCTTCGTGTAAGCAGTAGAAACAAAACGCACATTGTTACTTCCAGTAAGTGCCCTTTGCACTCTAGGGAAAGCAGCTGCTCTGTTGTTTGTTAGTTATACAGTGCCTACAAACCCCGTGAAATTAGCTCTAAATTTATTTAACAAAAGTAGTACACAGGTAATAGTCCATATGAATACTCAGCATGTTCTCCTGGAATTTTCAAAATCCTGAGGCAATGTATTATGAAAAATAAATTTCATCAACAACCCAGATTAGTTCCACCTAATTTCAGGAAGGTAAGTGAGGCACCCAAGTTATGCAGGAGGCCACCTCCGCTCCCTTTACAGTGAGTGAAGAAAGAGATGCAATGGTAAGGAATCCAAATCGCCTCCGGCAATCTTGCTTTCTTGCTATGCTCCTAAACCTTGCCTAAGAACCTAAAATTTGGTGGGATTATTTAGGCCCAAATATTTACATTTGCTCCTCTAGCAAAAAGTCTACTTACTTCTGCTAGATGTAAAATGTTTTTAAACATCTGAAGGGTTGAAAAGATTATCATTAAATGTATTCTTGACAGCCAGGAAAAAAGTGAAAATCTCAAGGACTGCAAAACCTGACTAAGATTTTTTTAAAAGACTTCATACTTATCTAAATTTGTTTTTTTAAGCAAAAAGAGGCTATTAAAAATGTCAAAGGTTCCTTCCATTCCCAGTAGAGTACAGTTTGTCACAGCTTCTATGGGAAGAAGAATCAAAATGTATTAGGCCAAAGCTCACTTATACAGAAGATATCTGTTTAGCAATACTTGTTATAAAAACAGTATGACATTTTGCAGAAGAATATTCCCATTTGTAGCGATTCTATAAACCTTACATTTACTTTTCATTATTAGGATTTGTTATTTGTCTTCAGAAGCAAATTCTCTACTCACTTCAGAGCCGAGTAGAGCTATACCATCTGTGAAACATATAGTCATTTTAGTATGAAGACAGATCTTCATCTGAACAAATTTAAAATTCCAAACTTTAAAAGATGAACATTTTTTTCATTTTTATGAATATATGACAGCACTGGTATGTCAAGAAAATATCCTTAAAGAAGTTCATGAAGGAAAAAACCATACATGTGGTTCGATCCTGCGTTGCCAGACAGTTCAAAATACAGTATTTCCCAGAGGAGAGAGTTATCTCTGCTAAAGGGAAAATTACACGATAAATTACACCATTTGCAGTATTTCAGAATAACATTCTTCAAAATAACAGAATCTGTTTAAACATTTGCGGGGGGGGACTATGGTAGAAATCAGAGCTAAAAAGGGTGGGAAGAGAACGGGCAACCAGACCACCCCGATGCCCAGAGGCACATCCACCAAGGATGGATGCAGCCTCCACGGGAGCGACCGCAGAGGCTGTACAAACGCCGCTGTGGTCCGAGGGTGAGTAGGGAGGACACAGCCACCACCACGCCTGCACAAGATGGAAATGAAGCACGCGCTCTCTGCCTCGCRAGTTAGAAGTTCATTGAGTCAAGAGCAACGACGAGAAACAACTATTTGCTCCGTCTCAGTAATTGAACCGGCAGCAGCGAACATTTTGCGGTTTAGTTAAATCCAGGCAGTTTTATTCCCTCTTTGATCGCCATCACACACCCCTTCAGCACTCATTTCCTTTGATGAAGTAGGGAGTAATTTAAATAACAGGTATAAAGCTAGAGGTCATAGACCTTAAATTTCAAAATCAGCTAAGTCTGCCTAAGCACTTCACTTCTAATATGTTATGAAGTTACAATTCTTGAATTTAATAGAGCACCACGTGGTTTCACTGAGGTCTTACTCCAAAATGTGAGAAACTTTGTTTTGCCCTGCTAACAGCAGGGGAAGAGTGACTTCTTTCCCTTCTTTAAATCAGAAAATAACCCCTCTACTCTCCCCTCTCTTTAGTTTTGGGAAGTGCCAAAAATTCATTTTTTTCCAGATGTTACTCCTTTCCTGGGACTGCCACAAGCCATAGCTTGCTGTAAGCCTGGGTGCTTTAATTATATACATTTGTTAATTCCTCATTTGCAGATTTTAAGCGTAGGCTCATTTTTGACGGAAATGAAATTCTTATTTCTTCCTTAAGTGAGAAGAAATATTTAGGGAGTAATTATACTTCCCTTTAGCATATCCACCTTAAACTACAGTTCACAACCATCCAGAGGACAGAAAGTCTGTTTCATGACATTTTCAATATTGCAAAATGGGATAACGACCTTCAGTGAGAATAAATCTTGTAACTTTTGAAGTTATTGACACAAAAAAAAAATCTGGAGCAATAAGTAATTCCATATTGGTTTTTTTTATTTCTATTGTGTCTTTTTTTTCACACGCATTATCTTGGACCATTAAAAATATAACATTTATGAGTGACTTATTTAAAAATTGAAATAGTTGCTTTGAAGTAATGTATCAAAACAAGACAATTTTAAACTGCTGGAATTTTTCCCTTCTTCTCACCGTCTTTTTTAAAAAAAATGCTTTTTAAAGTATGTCAGGCTAAGTTTCAGCTTAATTTTTCCCCATTAATTCTAATATTGATATCCCGTCTATTTTGACTCCATTTTCATTGAAATTTGTCTATCATTCAAGAAAACTAGCTCTCAGCAAATAGTCCATTCCTGCTTGACAATCAATCTAACAACTGAAAACCAGAAGAGAAAACAGCCACAAATAAGCCACACAGGCAGAAAGCCGGGAGGCAGACAAATGTGCACTTCTGTTATGTATTTCACTGTAGTATAATACGATGTCCCATCACACATGACTTCAGGTCACAGTAATTGCTAAAACTGGTCACCACATTTATAGACTAATGATTGCCTCACTTCTTACCTTGAGCAAGCTTGCAAAAGTTGAAAGCAGGCTACAAATGACAGCAGCAAATAACACTTCAGTACACGTAGACTTAATCGTAACACTTCAGCAAAACTGAATTATTAGTTCCACTACTAAACCTGGTGTTCGAAAGGACTTAAAAGGTAATCTTTCCATCCAGCGTTCAGAATGAATGTGTTTTTTTTTCCTTTCTCTGAAACTACTACAGCTCAATAAGTATTAAATAGCCTGATCTATGAATGAAGAAAAATAGTTTTATGCCACTTTTGTTGTCTCACATGCTGTATTAGGCATTCAGGAAAGCAACTCAGCTAAAAAAAACTAAATCTATTCTAGTCACCAGGCAAAAGAAACATTAAGTGTAAAGAGTTTTAATTTGGTGGTTTTGGCATTTATGTTTTCCTCTATTTTTCAAAAACTGATTAAAGACAGAATAACCTGTTAATCTTCCCCATAAAGATGAGAAGATAAAGCTGGCATGCATTTCCTTAGCCTTAACACAATACATCATTTTTTGTATTTTTTCTTTAAAATTGTCTGAGGCGAAAACCAGTAGATAAACCAGTAGATAACTTAGTGTTAACATATCAAATGTAAAGTTCAGCCCTACAGCACTTAATAATGAGCTTAATAGTCAGGCTTAGTGAACAGACCCATGTATGTTAGCAGCAGCATTTTCAAAACCAACTCCCACTCTATTGGTTTTGAAGGATTAGGCCATAATTGGGTGAAGAGTTTAATACGGCTTAAATAACATCAGCTCAGTAGTTTCCAAAGTAGTTCACAACAATAGGCCAAGCACACTCTCTGCAGATTATATCTAAATTGCTCAAGACTTGGCTCTGCTGAAACCTACCTAGAGATCCCATTAAAGGCAATGATTTTTAAGATAAAGAATAAAGTAATAGTGTACATGATACCATCTCTTGAGGAGCTTTATGTTCTATTTGGGCAAAAAGGTAATATAAGATCATTGATATCTATCAAAAATCTGAATCTCGAACAAAAACTGAATTAAAGAAATGGATCAAAATCAGGCTAAAACCTTTATATGCACCAAATGAAAAAATAAGCTTTGATAGTCATCAGAAAATGTGGTAAACTGTTTACTTGCCTCATTTTAAGGCAGAGGAGACAAGTGTGGAGTGCAGTTGTGAAGAAAAGGCAGCAAAAAGAAAAATCGTCAACCAGCAGAAAAGTATCAGTTGAAATAGCAGAAAGTCATGTGAACGTCTGAAGGTCCTGGATGCAACCATTTGTGCAAATGTCTGCTTGGGCTCTTATCACGGCTTTCCCCATAAGACCACAGGATGGGAGGAGACTGTGTCCCCATCTATTGCCACTGCTCCTGAACAGTGTGCATGTGTCACAAGGAAGACATTTTGCTGCAGGGTTCATTGTCCAGGACAATGCCAAAGGAAAGGATGACACCAACTAAGACTAGCACATTGAAAAAAGTACTCCTTTGGATGTTTCAAGTCACACAGTACACATGAAATTCTATTTACTGTAAAAATATTAGTGAAATACAAAATTGAACACTTTTTCATGGGTTGCTGCTTTTGGAGACGGCTCATTTTTAAGATCCTGGGTTCTGACATGTGAAGGTTGGCCTTCTCCGGCCTAAAAGATACCTCTGATGAGAAATTCCTACACCTCAAACTAGTAAGGAATGGAATGGAATAGTTATTAGACTCCTAAACGAGACTATTTAATGAGAAGCTATCAGCTTGCGAGCATTTCTTCAGAAACCCTAGCCTGAGCTAAAATGGGAGACAACAATCCACTCCATTCGCTCTAATTTCCTGAGTGCATCTCTCTAAGCACTAGAGGTTTGCACATGCCCTTGGCTAGAGTCAAAGGAGAATGTATGCTTCAGCACTGCCATAAAGTTTTATTAGGAGGAGGGGGGATATACTGCCTGAAATCTAGCCTTGTAGACTGCATGCAACAAAAAAAAACCTGCTAGAGCATACAGTAAAATGAGTTCAGACTGGTTTTCATAAGAATAAACAGATTCAACACCAACATTACAAGAAACTACAGGTCTGTTCTCTTCCTGCTACAATTGCTCAGTCTGGCCACTACTGTACCAAAGGCTGTACAACCCTGTAACCAAGCTTAAGAAGTTTAAGAAGAGCTGGGTCAACTCTGGAAAGGACTTTAGCTAAGTTACTTTTGCTTTTAACTTCTGAAATACTCTATCCCATGCACTCAGTGTTACAGCCAGCCCAGTTGTTTCCATACTGATTTATTTGGGTTTTTTAATAAGGTGAGTTAATGAAAATGTATAGCAATATAGTACAGGGGAAACATCTTTCCAGCTCTTCACTGTTTCCAGCACTGACAGTGCTTAAGTCTGAAGGCTCAAAAACAGACAAGCAACAACTTTGGTCAGAGAGCCATTGCCCTGAGCTTTTTCCTACACACACCATTCCCTCCCCCTGAAGGTCTCCCCAAGGTACAGTACATATTCTACAGAGTCCTTCTATGGTCAGGATACAGAATTGAACCGAGCCTATACAATATACATTACTTGTGTGCAATGAATGACAGAATGCAAGTGCTTTGAATTCTTTACTCTGCATATATGGCTATGTTTTAGTACGGTACCCACATTTAGATCATAATTTCCATGGGTCTATATAAACATGCATGAAGATAAACAGGCTTTCTTCCCATGTAAAACTGGAAGAATTCATCCAGAAGCTTTGTTTTGTAAATCATTTCAGATGTATTTTACTGAAGCCATAAAGGATATTAGCAAGTATACCGGGACATTTTGTTTTAAATTATTATGCTCTATTACTCTAACAGAAGTTACTAATATTATTTAACCCTACTGGTGTACTTAAAATGAAAATAGTTTGAAGTTTTTTTAAATAGGTTTTGTCTCTATAATAATCATCTTTCCAGAATACCCTCCTGCTATTTAGTCTGTTGGTCTGCTGCTTTGTATACCCAGAAAGATACCGAAACAATCCAGGCTTTCAGATTATCCTATCTTTCAGAATAAAAAAATTAAACAGCAATCTAGGAATGCTTTGTTAATCTTTTCACTCCAAATTACAGAAAGATTAGTTCATAAATTAAATAGCATATGTCAAAAAATTCCAAAGAAAGCAACATCCATCGTTGCTCTGACCATTTTATGATTGCAGAATCAAAAAAAAAAAAAACGAAAATTATTAGCTGCTGCAATTCTTTGTTGGTTCCATTAAAACCATACTTAAGTTTAACCACACCAAAGTCTAAAGTTGAAAAAACATATTATAGAAAGCTTTCTATGATGCGTATATACAATAAAAAAGAAACAATGCTTTCCATGCCCTCTGTAATGGGAAGAAACAACAAATTAATGCAGATGCAGCATAGCCTTGCCTAGGACACGCAACACTATGTATGTAGGAGGGCCTCTGCAGCAGCCAGCTGGGATAGATAGCTCATAGAGCTTGTTGAGGTCCAGCATGGGTGAGCTAAAGTAGGCATGTGGTCAGGAACATCACGGCAAGCTTGAACCCACTCTCATGGCCACCTACCAAAGGTATTACCATTAACAGAAGTAAGTCTGTGTCTTCCAGGACCTTCATCATGCTTTCAAATTTTTCAGGATGTGTTTTTCATAGAAGTTAGAACTAGATGCAACATTCCAGCACTGGTCTTATTAAAGGGATTTATACCGCCCTCCTACTTCTCCCCCCACTTCTATCAGGCTGCACCAGCCCTTCTTGCCACTGCCCTGCACTTGAATCCCCTTTGGCTACAGGTGCTTCCTCACAACCCCAAGTCTTCCCACAGTCACAGCTTTACAAGATAAAATCTTCCATTCTGCACACACATCCAGCATTCCTTCTTCTTCAGGACAAACTGCATTTTAACAGACTCATGTTTCCATGATCTCAGACGCGCTTTAAACTTCGTCCCTTCTTCGACAATCCAGCAATCACTGAACCACCCATAATTTGTCACTATTGCTTTTATGTTTACACCCAGACAATTGACTAATACAGCAAAAAGCATCACACCCGACACGAACACTGGGGAAAGCCTCCACAAGCTCTCATCTGTTGACAGTGGCCTCCAGCCATTACTTCTGAGTGCTGGCAGCTCACCAGTTCTTTATCCATTTTATTGTTACTGTACAGTCCTAATTCTTAAATTAATTTTAGTTGAGCAACAGTAAATCAAGGACCTAATCAAATTTAAATGTTAGCTATACAAATAGCGTACTTTCAGTTTGACAGCCAAGACACAAAACAAAACAAGTAATACACTGGTTCAGGTTAACTGTTTCCTTTTGGCAAGAATGCAAGTAATACAGAACTGGCTTAGCAGTGAAGTAAGTGATGTAATCTTAATTGGAGGCAGCGTAATCAGCTCCACACACAATGAGAGCAACACTAAAACCGCCTACTGGACAATTTCTATGGCATAGATACTACATGAAAGATCGATCTGTTTTTTAACATGAACTTCTAGGCACTATCACTTTTAAGAGCAGACAAAACCATGAGGTGAGACTTTAAGGAGAGATGGTGACATGGTAAAGCCAAGGACTGAAATATCCTCCACACCGACTTGTTACCGTAACAAGTTGAAAACACAGGTAATTTAAAATAGAAAGTTTAAAACATGTTCAACTTAAAACTACAGGGGAGTCTCATAAACAAGCTTTGGGTATTTGAGAGGCTTTAAGATGTTGCTGACCAAAAGCCAATCAGAGGCTTTAAGATGTTTAATCACCTCTCTGCCAGGGATGAGCAGCCTGTAAGAAAGGGCAACAAGAGGGGGTACGTTCTGCCCCCGGAACCCAGGACCCATTCCCAGTCTATGCATCAGCTCAAGCCATCCAAAAAGGAATGTGAGTTAAGGTGAGGGAAGCAAACTCCAGTGACTGAGGTGCACGTATTGCCGGCTCTTCCTGCCAGACTGCAATTTGAGGGGTGGGAAGAAGGCGACCAGCTGGCAGCATCTTAAACCACAGCATTTAAGGCTTCCAGAGCACATCTGTCAGAGTCATTTGTGAATAAATTTGAGCATAAGAGTTTGTAGAATTGAGAACTTCATATGTAAAGATTACAATGAAAACACAATAGATAAAAGCACAAGAAACTACAAAGGCTGATTGATAATGTAAATGTGAGAGGGAATTATCATGGGTAAACTTAACCTTTTCTTCATTTACACCACACAGCACAGCCGGAGAGAAAACAATTGAAACTTTGAAATCTCCTACATTTCCAACCCAATCTGTTTCCCCACTATAAAAAATAGTTCATAACATAAAAGGTTAATTTGATCCATTATTTATTTTATTTCAATGGAAATACATGAGGATAAATTTGGCTTTCTGGTTAGAGGCAACCAACTACAGGGGATGTAACCCCATCTTTTATTTTGTTGTCTTACTTAAGAATAGAAATAACGGCATTAGTAGCTGACAACAAACTTGTGTACAAAATGGTGTGCTTCAGTTTCTCTGCTGGATTTTGACTTCCCAATACCATTACCAACACTAACCTTTTCTCTTTCTCTATCTCATACCTGCCCTTTCTGGTATAAGTGAATTCTCCACCGTAGGGTTCTGCTATCAGAAGAGTCCCCATTTATTCACTTCACCAGCTTAACGTCTATTCCTGGATTTCTATTTCACCCTTCCTCTCCTGACTACCTCCCGTCCTTCTTTACACCTGCTATTGGGTTTACATTGGCTAATTCATCACATCGTGTCTTTCCAATTCTGTCTTGTTTTTGATGGTAAAACATACTGGATGAAGGACAATGCCAAGAACAATCACAACACGTAAATAAGCAATATTTTGTTGATGTATGAATTATCATATTTAACATTGCAAAAAGTCCTGGGACACAATAAACTGTATTGTATAAGGCTCCATTGTATCATTGTAATATGTAGTTAGAGAGGCAAAATCAAACTTAAAAATCGCTAACGCTGATTTTTAGCCTTGCTGCTAAAAAAATGCAGAAGAAACGGGAAACAAAGGGATTAGCAATGTCCATGTCAAGAATGCCTGGAGTAAGTGTTTACTCAGCCCACTGAATTATAGGGGTATCTATGCGCAGCTAGTGACACAAAAGCACCTGGGGTGCCTTGACATTTTCCCATGACCTTCAAACATAATTCTAATGAATAAAAATGTATCAGGAATCATAGGCTGTTGCGGATAATTTTGGGATACTAAAGCTGCATCAATGCAAGTCCTACTTGGAAAAACACATGCAAGTGCTTTTTCTTCTTCTGTAGCAGTACCAGTGACCATCTGTGTTTGTCATTACATGAAACAGAGTTCCTTCTTAAATGGCAAACATCAGTTTTTCTGCAACTATCTTTCCTTCTTATCTTCTTTCCAAAGGGGAAAAAAAAATCTTGCCTGCTTATTCTGTGTGTCAAAAAATACTTCAAGACTAAAACTGATTATTAAAGAGCCGTAACATAAATTGTGTTTCTTCATCTCCTGTACCAACGACACCATGATGTTTATGCTGTGTATAATACTGCAATGATATATGAGATCATCAGCTTGGTAACTAAAAACAGTTTCACTGTGCCCGTGATTGATAAACTATGGAAGTCTTAAAACATTAAAAATGTTAATCTTTGTAATAATCTCCTGAAAAGTTTTTATATTAATTTAAACCATCGATCATTTTAATATTTAATCTTTGCAGTCTTCATTTGAAATGAGGATAGCCATTCAGTGAAAAGCACTTCATTTTTTATTTTAAAAAATGATCAGCTTGTATGTATTCTGTAAATCTCTTCACATTTTTTCATCAATAAAAAGTAAACCTGCAAGCAAATGAAAAAATCTACAAGAGCAGAAAAATTTAAAGCAGAGTTTGTGTCAGAAAACATACACTTTCGCAGTTCTTTTTTCCAGGAGTAACTGTATTACAACAGTAGCATCGTAAGAGGGGCAGTAGCATCGTAAGAGGGGCAGAGGATTGACGGAGACTTCTACTATAAATGAAAGTCATTAGCTTCCTTGTCTACACCTTACAACCATCTATGTTTTGTTCTGTTTATGTATGTCATAACATGTAAACACAACAATTTACTTATGAAGAACAAGTATGTAATAGGGCAACTCAGCTCTCCAAGATGATATTAAACTGGTTTAGGTTTTTTTAACAGTAACCCCATTTTGTAACATTAACCTGCTTTAGCAACATATAAAGGCTTTCCAAAGTATCATATCCTTGTCTATAACTCACAGCTTGTCTTGCCTAATGAAAAATTTAGATTAATATGGAAATATCCCAAAGGAAAACAAAACCAAGATATTCCTAGTTATGAGAAAAATCTCATGGAAACTCTAAAATTCCAACTGCGATTAATTATGACTAATCTTGACAGTATTTGTCTGGTTTCTTTTGAAAGATTTTTAAAACTATCTAAGAAACAAAACTAATTCATGGTATCAAGAAACAAATTTCACAGAAAAATCAAAGCGAAATGTCTTCATTGCACTGCAAAAAAAACCCTCATTTTGTTTCCTATGTAGAGTTTCCTAAAACTGGATGCTTCCTGAAGGTACTGCCATAAAGTACACTGAGCTTAAGTTGTCCTTTAAGACTCGGCTGCAGGATTTGGCTGAAATATTTGAATCAAGTAAATCCTAGAGATACACTGGGCAGTATCACAGGTTAATATATTAGCTTACATGACTAGTCTTTGGTTTGTATTTGTGACCAATAGAGAGTTAAAGGATTTTCCCATACCTGCTATAAAACTTGCACACAAATTGGCTTCCTTTTCTGAAGAGGCTGCAGAGTGTAATGGCAAGAGCTACGAAGAAGTCAGGGAACTGACAGAAGTGCATGTGCCATCTTCCAATGCATATAAACTTACTCTGTACAGTTCAAGTTTATGAAAATAAAAAACCAGTAATAAAAGCACTGCCTTTATTCTTGATTTTACGAAGAAAATTATATATCTTGTTGCATATTACCTTTTGCTAAAGTCTGTTTTTAAGGAAAGATGTATGGAAAAATCCTGTTCATTCAATGTGATGCAGTAATTGCATTCAGGAACTCAGCTGCTTGCATCTGAAACGGAAGGGATAGCCCTGTTCTTATGGAACTTAATAGAAACACATGTATGTGTCTGTATGCACATCGGTACAAGATTTAAAGTTAATAATTAAGAGGAGTTTTACCAATACCAACAGGAATCTCTGTTTTAGTAATGTGATTTAAAATAATGTTTCAAAACCTAGATATTTGAAGAGCTCCCACATCTGTGTTGAAACAACTGAGTATTTCCTATATTGCTTTTGCAGATACAAAACATTATTTTAGACAGACTAAGAAGTCAATTGTAGAATATTGTTGTAATCTCTACTTGGTTAAATTAATAAATCAAATTCACAGAATTACAGGATCATTGATGTTGGAAGGGACCTCTTGAGGTCATCTACTTGGGTTCATCTACCCCTACTCAAACAGGTTCAGCTAGAAGATTATACATAAATTATAAAATAAATTACAAGAATTTACATATTGAAGCAAGAATAACAAAAAAAAGTGAGCAACTGCCCCTTCCTAAAAAAAAAAAAAAAGTGTCAACTGTTTGTATTGGTGTGATTTACTTAGAAGTCACTACTACTTCTTTGTTTTCTCTACACTCACACTTAGAGTACGGACCGGAAGTAGACTTACATCTTCATGGCTTCCAGGAAGACAGAAAACAAGTCCTAGAAGGGTAAATTGTACTAACTCATGATCAGAGATAATCATGTCAACAAAAGCATCTGCCATATTTTTCCTTAGCGAGCAGACAAGCTATTTTCTGAACAACCAAGTTCATTCCTAGCTCGTTTTGTTCCACGAGGTGAAATGATTCAGGAAGACGTGCCAAATAAAATTACTTAAAAAATGGTTCTGTTTCCCCATACGTGTAGATTTTTGTGCATCCCTTAAACATCACTCGCTACAATTTTCCACTATGGAAGTCATACATCTGTAGCAATGGCTGGAAGAAAGTCAACACGTCTTTATTAACAGGTACCTTTCCATTCTGATTATCTCTTTAGGAATGAGCCTGGTCTCCAACAGCAAAGAACTTGAGCCCTATGTAACATCTAATTGGATTACTGTGTGTGAATGTGTGTGCTGTACATACAGCCCCATTACACCACAAGCTCTTTTAAAGGGGCTTTCTGGTACTACACTCTGTCCTCATAACTATGTAGGCTGACATAAGGCAGAGCAGTTTGAGAGCCACACAAGAAGGCTGGCAGAAATCCCTGCCAATGCTTCACATTTAGAAATGTTGCGGCTCCCATTTTGTGTCCAGGATTTTCTGAATGTAAACACGACCAATGCGCTCTGCAGAAAACACAAAGGAGTCCAATGTACCCGTAACACATCAGACCTGCATTGTAAACACAGCCAGCTCAACAGGCCCAGGTTGTATCAGATTTACTGCATACGCACAGCCTGCTGACCACATACAGCCCCGTTACACACAGTACGTGCAGTGGCTTCAACACGTCCTGGTTTCAGTGCGTGTGGGGGATCAGCCTACTCACACATACCCCACAGCTGTCTGTCCAGCTCCCAGACACCGGGACACCCCAAACAGACGGGGTTTGACGCACACACCCACCCAGCCACACCACGCTGGTAGGCAGCGCATGAGGAGTTGAGCTCATGAGGAAAAGCTGTGGAGTGTCCTCTCACGGAGGCTCCCGACAATCCCCGGGCCAAGCCTCGAACACAGCTTACGCCGAGGAGACCGCCTGGTAAGGGGTTTATTTCCCCCCAGATCGGCCAGTGGCAGCCTGGCGAAGGACCCAGCCTGGCACCAGCCGCCTGCGGGCACAAGGGAATTAGGCCAGGCAGCTGAGGAGCGCCCTGGGCTGCATGAGGTGGCGCGGCCAGCCCCGGCCCTGAGGGGAGCCGCCCGCTCTCGCCTCCGGTCACAGCGCAGGCTGCGAGGAAGAGGAGAGAGGAGGCTTTTCCCGCCCACACCCAAAATGGCCGCGGCGGCCGCCACCGCCGCTAACCCCTCACGGCCCCTCAGCCCACGTTCCGAGGGCGGCACCCGGGCGCCCGCGGCGCCCCCCCGATTGGCAGCGCGCTCCGGCCAATCGCGGAGGCGAGCGCTTTCTCCCGGCCAATGGCAGTGGAGGGCCGCGGCGGCCCGCGGGCCGGGCGAGCGCGCCGCCAGTGCGGACGCTCCCTGCCCGCAGGCCAATGGCGGCGCCGGAGGCGCGGCGGGGCAGCGCACCCCCACCGCCCCGAGGGGGGGCGGTTGCCGTGACAACCGCAGGCCCGGCGGTGCCGGCCGGCCCTGGCGCCCGCGGCCCCTCGCCCACCCCGGGAAGCGGCGCGGTACCTCGGGCCGAGCAGCAGCGCTCCGCCTCCTGCCTCCTCCCTCGGCGGGGCGACTTCCTGTGCTGGCGGGGCTGCTGCCGCCGCCGCCTCCTGCCCGAGCGCCCCCGCCGCCCCGCCCCCCGCCCCCGCCCGCCCCCCCCCGCCGGGCAGCGGCCTGCGCGGGGCCGGGGCGCCGAGCCCGCCGGGGTGGGGACAGCCCGTGCCCCGCGGCACCTGCGGCGGCGGGAGCGCTGTCCGGCCCCAGACCTCCCGCGGCGCCCAGCAGCTGCGCCCGCAGGTGTGTCGGGGAAGGGCCTCCGGCCCGCCGGAGGGGCAGCGGCGGCCTCGGCCCTCGCCTCCTGCCTCGGCCCCGCAGCGCCTGCCAGCCTGCGGGGCCTGCCAGGAGGTCGCAGTCCCGCCTGCCCGCCCTTCTCGGGTGGCTCGCTGGGTTTTCCAGGGGAGATGCTTTGGGGGAGGCTGAAAGTTCAGTTGTGGAGTATTTCAGCATCCCCCCTTCACACCCTCCACTCAGTTTTTACAGCTCTTTTGCCTACCTGTATCAGAAATGTTGCTCCAAACATGTAGAATCAAAAAGCAATTAGCCACCTTCACATCATCATCATCACAAGCTTGCTTCAGTGGGAACTTACTTAAGGTTCTAAAAAAATAACACATGGGAAATTATTAGCCCTGTCAGGTAATGTTCCGCTACCTCAAGATGATGCTAGGTCCTTTGCAGCAGATAATTAATTTACTTCGGTGCAAGAAATAAGAAACTCTTGGAACAGCTTACTGATTAGTATTGCAAGCGCACACTTTGCTTCCTGCAAAGTGGTGGCTGATAACCAAGTGTAACAGTCCCCTGTAAGGAAAGATACACAGAAAAGAAATATTTGCATTTGCTTACCTCTGTAGCTTAGGAAGTGAAAGCCGTACCCAGCTGAACTTTCCCATCTTTCTAGATGAGATGCACACAGAGTGGAGAATGAGCCTACAGAAAAGTTGATTAATCAGAGTTTCTGTCTGGCATGCGTACCAAACCACAGGGTTTTCACCAGTCATTTTTGTAGCAAGCTTAATGGATGGCTGAAATGAAACAGCTTTCTTTGAAATACAGCCTGTCCTGATTTCGAGTGATGAAACGCAAAGCTTTTTTTGTACGTTTTCTGCCAAGAAATCTCACACTAAGAGTATTTAACTGCTTTGAACGTGGCGGCTCACTGGACACAATGTTTTCTTCCCAGGGTATCTTGTCCCCTGTGGGACAGGAGTGTCACACCCACAGTGGCCACCACCTCTGATTTTTCTAACTTCTGTGTGTTCAGAATTTTCAACAGTATTTTATTTCATTCATACTCTTAATGGTAAGCCAGGAACCATATATATGTAAAATATTTTAATACTTTATTTTACTTCCTTAATTGTTTTAATATGATTCAGTTAAACCCAATTCATGGTTATGCTCATGGATATTTGAATACAGTATGTGCAAAACAGCAATCACGTTCAAATAGCTGTTACACATGATTTTTGACTGTGTAATCATAACCTAAATAAATAAACATGAAGGAATATCAGAATCGGTGTATCCAGCTACATGATTTTGCATTATCTGAACCACTGCTGAGGAATTTGTCCTTGTGAGTCCTTGCAGCAAAATACATTTAGTCCTAGTTCAGTTTCACCTAATTTCACCTAATCACGATATTCATTTCACCACCAAGTTATTCTTCTAAGAAACCTGTGTATGCCCAGCAGCCTCAATACTGAATCCATAAAGAAGTCATAAGGAATTACGACTTCATGAAAAGGAGCTCTACAACCACTGAGAAATTGTCACCATTTTTAGTTTCACTATCTTTAATTTCTTCATTCTCAATCCTCATTTTATAGGAAAAATATTTGTTTCCCATTGCAAGGTTTCTTCTGCAGAGAAGGCATTCATATTGGTGGAATGGTCAGAAGAGCAGTTGACATTTAGCTGATAGAAAATACTGCTGACAGGCTTGCTGTGTTTTGTAGGGTAAGAAGCAGCCTGGGTGGAGTATATGTATCAGGATATTTATAATCTGTCTCTTACAGGTATTAATACACAAGGGATGCAATTACTAAATATGTAACTATAACTGAAATGTATATCAGTCAGAGAGGAACATTTTATTGATCTTGCCACACCCATCAATTTGGTGTAGTATCCCCTGAGCAGATGAGTTTAAAAATCCAAAAGTGTTTTTTAAACCTACATGGTTTTATTTCGCAGAATTTTGAAGAAAATGTATCTGCCATTGTTTTCAGTGACTGTCTTTTCCTGGTTTCCCTCCTACGTTTCATGTCTTCACAAGATCTTCAGCTTACTCTGACAATTTGGCAAGAATCTGTCCCTTTTTGTTCTCCTTCTATGCAGTGGTTTTCAACTTTACGATTTGTGAAAAAAATTTGAATAGAAGTTAAGCCTACTGAAAATAGGCTTCCTTTTCTTACTTATATTTTGCAGAGCTCCTAAAAGCAGTCCCTGAGCTTTTAGAGTTCAGTATATAAAAGGTTGGAAAATGATGCTCAAGTTGACAACACAGATTAAATTAACATGCAGAAAACTAACTCCCCAAAATTCAACAACTCTATTCAGGTTATCGTTCAATCTTTCAGGTAATACCTTTCTCCAGAACTTCTAAAAGGTACAGTATTCCCCATACAACCACAAAGCTAAAACTCTCTTTATGCTCCTGTCACCTCCTCACAATGCCATTTCTGGTGGCTTTGACAGATACAGCCTCGCTCTGCTCATATCCAACCAGAAGTGCTGCTGAAAGAAATAATCCGCTTAGCTCATCCTTTTGCCCATGTCACTCCCCACTTCGCAACTCTCCAGTGTCTCCCATCTCTACGCCGGCTCTGTATGCACTTTGCCTTCATTTTGCAATCCTTTATTCCTATCGTGTCTTGTTTTCACTTAGCTTTAATATGTTGCTTCTCGCCTCTGACTAACCTAGGATACTGGCTTCCACTGTGCTTTTATTCATGTTTTTTTTAACAAACCCTGTTGTGCTTTCCCCCATGTAACACTATTACTCTCAAATCCATCCAAAACCACAAGTATGGGAGGATAGCTACTGTAACTTGAGGCCACTGGTGTGCTGAGCCTACTCTAATCATGCTTCTCCCGTATTTACCATTTCTGTCTGTTAGTTCATGTCATGTCTCACATTTCAGTTGCAATCTCTTCAGCACAGGTACTCTTGCTCTTTGCTTGGTTAATATTTAGCACCACAGATCCTAAAATCAGACATTCCTAAAACCTCTGCAGCATAGCTTGTAGCAGAGCAACCCCGGACAACTGTTCTTACCCCTGCTCCCTGCAGGGGTAGAAGGGACGTCTGCTCCCTGCGGGGGTAGAAGGGACGTGGAGCCCATCCTCTCTCCTTCCAGCCTTCCCACTGAAAATCTCAACGCGGTGTCAGTCATGATAGATGGTGCATTTTGTGACACAGACAGCCTGCCATTAGGACAAACTCATTTCAGTGAAGAGCCATCTGACGGTAATGACTTGCAGTCACAGACTGACCTGGGCTGGCTCGAGTCAGTGTGCTGGAGGTGAAAGGCTCCATATTCCATTACCAGTACTCTGAGCCATCGAGTCTGCTCCATCCCACCCCTACTTAATCTGTATTGATAGACTTGGTAGCATTTTCGTAACTGCTATCATCCATACAGATGTCTGCCATCATTTTGTTGATACAGTCAATCAATACTACATTAAATGTTACCTTCAGTTTACCCTTAATTGTCTAAAGTAGATGTGGTATTTTCATTATTTATACAACTATGCCATTAAATTATGCACTCCAGATTAAAAGAATAAAAGACTTGTTTACATTATTATTATTGCTCTGGCATCAACTTTTGGATTTCTGTGTAAAGAAATTAATCTCCTATCGGAAGGGGAAATGGGGACTGACAAGCACTAGCTCCTGTTGCCTCTGGGACATAATTGTGCTTGCAAATACAAAACCAGAAAAATCATAAGCTTAACACAGTAGACACTCTTGAAAGTTTCATCTCAGCATGAAGCTATGTTTTAATTATCATTTTTGTCTGCATTGTTCACATTGACAGTGCAACAACTAGAATAAGTGCTTATCCTAGTTAATTCTTCATGAGGCTTATGTCACTGGAAGATGCATTTAATTTATTTCCTTTTTCTTTTCTTAAGACAGCACTGACTAAGTGGTTATCTATAAACATTCAACAAAGGTTTTACTACTTTAGGGCCAGATCCAAAGTCTGTCGAGTCAATTGGAAACTTCAAAGGTCTTTGGAACAGGCCCTATTACAAGACAGAGGTAAGCTGTGATTTGTTTGGGGACCTTGCAGAATTAAAAAAACCCTTATTTATGTTCTACAGTATTAACAGATTTCCTATATGGTAGAGATTGTCTGTTCTTATGAACTGAATTTGGACACTCAAACATTCCCACACACCTCAATAATAATTTTATATATATGTATGCATGTCCCAATTCCACCTGAAGATTAATAACATTATAATATATGATGTTTTTTCTAATACAGTCCTTGGAAATATGATTCTATGTAATACATACAGTTCTTACACCTGAACAACTGTCATGTGTGTTGTGGGAGAAGATTTTCATATTTGCTGATTTAATTAGATAATTACAATGATACATTTCATATTGGGAAAAATCACATACTTTGAAAATTACTGTGACGCTATTTTGGTTCATTTTTTAGAAAAAACTAACCTGTTAAGTATCAACATAATAGTTATCTATTACAGCATCAAAGAAAAAATGCAGCTTCCAAGAATGAATGTGGGGTGGGTTTTGCCATGCCAAAAATAACCAGAGAAATGCTCTTCCTCCAAAGAGGTCATCCGGGAAATGGAAACCTATTTACAATTTTATAAATTATTTGTAATATAGTTTAGGAGCCAGGTTCTCCACGTTGCAGGATAGTGCCCCAAATTGCGAGGTTGATACAGTTCTCCTCAGTTTCCCTTAGAAATCCCCTCCATTTCATACCAATAATAAAATATTCCATTAAGTCCGGACTTGAACTTACTTCGGATGTGTGCCTTAACTGAATTATGCACTGTCCCCCTTTCTACACTGCTGTTCCATTAGGTAATACAGATTTGAACACAGCAGTAGGAGAAACAGAGAGCTTTCCCTCACACACTGTTACCCAACAGCAGAATCCTTAGGGCCCTCTCCTAGCAAGTGTGAGACCTGAAACCTAGTCTTTGTTTCGAATCAAGTAGAAAGAGGGGTTGAAAACAATTCCCACCAGGTGAATACCCTTTCTCCTGGACTGCAAGGTAAACCAGGAATTTCTTCTCCATGAAGAGTCTTGTCCTTGGAAAACTTTGTGTAAGGTGTGATCTGAGAAGTGCCACCTGACCAAATGCTATCATGCCAATGAAACTGGCGTGATGACACAGCAACTCTCTGAGAGTCTAGTGTCAAGGGACAACTAAATGTTGGACTTTTTATGTGAATGTTACCTAACACGGCAGTTAGGTGCCTAAGTCCCTTTGCATATCCAAAGGGACTCTGTAAGACCCCAGCCTCATGAACCTCAATCTGTTTAATGCAACAACAGAAATTTACTGGATGCTCTGATCACCATCTATGAAAAGCTATCATCTGAGCAATCAAAATCTGGTAACAAAGAACTCCTTAACTTTTATATACCGTTAGAAAGACTATATATATATGAAGAGGTAATAGCAGGGAGTTCAAGCTCAGCAAAGTGAGACGAAATAAGGCATACAGTTTTTCTAAGCGTTATACTGGGTTCTCCATTGTTTTACTGAATAGGTGTTTTTTTCCTCCCAGAAGAGGAGACCGTTTTCAGTGAGGATGTCTCCTGGCTTTCAAGAAGCTGTAAGACAAACTAGGGGGTGGTAATCATCCCTCTCACTCTATGCTTCCACTCATCACACTACAAATAGTAAGTAATTCAGTACTTTATTTCTTATTGCTGTTTATTGTGTGGTCTCCCTTTTTTATTTGCTACTTAGTAGACTTCAACRGTTGAAATGCCTTACAGCCATTCATATCACCTGTATTTGAGTGATTCAGAAACATAAATTAATTCATCTTCATTGCAGGCCTATAAGATAAGGGGGTAGCAGCATCACAGTTTTACAGATGGGAAGTGAGGCACAAAGAGCAACTGGGAGGACCAGCACATCTGACCTCTGTACCAGGGAAAATGGTTGAAACTACAATAGCAAATAGAACTGGATGAATGTCACATATGGAGAAAGATACCCCATGATTTTTGTAGATGAGGGTCGTGCTTCCCGCATCTGTTAGTGTTCTTTGAAAGATCACCTAAAAATGTGGATAAGGGTGACTGGTCAAAATATTTTAACTGGAAAGCCAAAACAGCTAAGTTGCTATAGGATAAAAGGGAAGTTACTTCTCTTGTTTAAAACCTAGAAAAAATAGACAGAAATAACAACAGCTCTATCTTCGTACCAATGGGATAGTGGCATATTCACAATGATCTGTCTGGGATCCATGCTGGTCAGTACAGTCCTAAATGACTCAATAGTAAAGCAACAAAATTTTCTGATTATACAAAATAATTAAAAGCAATCAGAAGTAAAAATTGAAAGATTAGGAGAAACATTTGATGATATTCAGGGATTGCATTTTAAAATGGCTAATGAAATCCAGCAATAAGAACTACACATACACCATGAGAAAAATAACTATCTGTACACATGATGGACAATAACGTTGTCATCAGTAGACTTGCTGAGGGTACACTGTGCCCCATCATCCAGATCATTAATGAAGATGTTAAACAGGACTGGACACAGTATTTAGCCCTGGGGTACACTGCTAGTTACTGGCTTCCACCTAGACTTTGTGCCGCTGATCACCACCCTTTGGACCCGGCCATTCAGCCAGTTTTCAGCCCACCTCACTGCTCATCCAGCCCATACATCAACAGCTTGTCTATGAGGATCTTATGGGAGACGGTGTCAAAGGCCCTACTGAAGTCCAGTAGACAAGATCCATTGCTCTCCCCTTGTCTACCAGGCCAGTCATTTCATCGTAGCAGTTTATCAAGTTGGACTACCCCTTGGTGAAGCCATGCTGACTATTCGTGATGATTTTCTTGTTGTGAATGTGCCTGGAAATGCTTTCCAGGATTAGTGAGCGGCTCCATCACTTTCCCAGGGATCGAGATGAGGCTGATCAGCCTGTAGTTCCCTGGGTCCTCCTTCTTGTCCTTCTTGAAGATAGGAGTGACATTTGCTTTCCTCAAATCTTCATGCACTTCTCCCAGTCGCCGTGGTCAATCAAAGATTATTGAGTGGCCTCGCAATGACATCTCCCTCAGCACTCATGGTTTGCTTAAATATTCCCTGACCTGATCCTCTTCCACCAAGGGTACATCTTCCTTGCTCCAGCCTTTCCCCCAGGTCTTTGGGACCTGAGATTCATGAAGGCCCGTCTTGCTAGTAAAGACTGAGGCAAAGGCAGCCTTCAGTAACTCACTCTTTACCATGTCCTGTGTAACCAGGGCCCCTATCTCATTGAGCAATGGGCCCACATTTTCCCTAGTCTTCCTTTTGTCTCCTAAACATACTTGTATGTTAGGTTTACCCAGAACTATTCTTTGATGTGGAGGTCATGGCACATGCCCATAATATTGTATTGTATTATAATCCCTCTAACATTTTAGAACGGTGTGACTACAAACAGGCTACCTGTTAGTAACCATTCCTGGCAGATGATGACTCATGCTTCAGAAAGCTTGAACCATGCTTGGGAATAGTTTGGGCGAGAGCTAGCTGGCATAGGCCAGTACTTTGTTGGGGACTATTGTAGCTATTTAGTGGCACAAATCAAATGCAAGTGCCCAGGATCAGGGTTCAATGTACTGCTATAGAGACAGCCTTAGAGAACTATTACTGTTCAAGAAAGAAATCCTAGAGTTCTCTGAAAATATCAACTCAGTGTTTGGCAGAGGTCCAAAATCAAAGCAGAATAATCAGAATTGTTTAGAAAGGAACAGAGAACAAAACAGAAGTCAYCATTATACCACAGTATGCAACAACGTGTTTGCATCTTGAATACTGCACCTTGTCACCCTGTTTCAGGAAAGACACATAAAACCAGAAAATGTTACAGAGGTGGGTTACAAGGATGATCAGATTTGGCCACTGTACAAGAGAAGGTTGAACTGATTAAAGCTCTTCATCCTGGAAAAGAGATAACGTGAGAAAAGGACACAAAGTGTTCGCTTGCAGGGAGAGTATAAATAAGGAGCAATTATTTACTGCTTCCCAAAAATAAAAGAGGGCACCAAATAAAAAAATCAGGCATCAGGTTTAAAACAGAGGTCCTTGCTGGACTGTGGACCTGCTTCTTTGCTTTGCTTTATCTGAGATGATCAGTGAACCCAGTTATCTCCTCTGCTCTGCCCATCACRTATAGATGCTGTGGGTTTGGGTCCTGCTGGTGAGGGCAATGCCTGCTGCCACCGGCAGCTCCTGGCCAACCTGCCTTGTGGAGGAGCCCTGCTTTTGCTCCTTCCTAACAGTAAATTGGTAATTTAGCCAGAAATTCCATACCTTACTGTATGGTAAAATTCTGTATATGTATAGATACGGATAAATATGACATTTGTCTCTTTTTTAAAAAAGATTTTGTGTTATTTTAAGGTTACTACTATCAGAGTAGCATTTATATTATAGTTAGTGGTTAAGGCTGCTTAGAAATATTTCTTCTTAGTTAATGTTTGTTTTATGTGGGCAATGTTAGACTTTTATATGTTTCATATCTTTTATGGGTGGATAACAAGATTATTCAATTAAATGAATACATGATTCAGGCTGAAGTAAGTATGGCTCCTGCAGAGTTTTGTCTCCCTCATCGTGACAGGTTACATGCATTTCAGAGAAAGTATAGTTCATCATGRACACCCATACAACAGTGCCTGTGTTCCCCAGATTCGTTGTTTACAGTCAGAAGAAGTTAGGTCATCTGCTCTCATGACCTGTATATCCTGTGCAATTAAAACTTGCCCACTTACTGTTGTGCTGAGGTTTGCTGAGCACAGGGACATGAGTATGAACGCGTTGTACACTCTGCACAGGAGTTATGGAAATCCAGAGATGGAGAATCAGTCATTCTGCTGTGGTTTGTTCCCACAATTAATCACCTTCATAGTTAAGATCAAAAAACAACAAATAACAGCCAAAGAAAGTTGTCCCTAATTTCTCATTTGAATCTGTTTGATTCCCTCTTTCAGCCGTTGGCTCTTGTTCTGTCCTTACCTATCAGAGAAGTCTCCAGTATCTTTTCACTGTGAAGGTGCTTATACACTGTAATCAGACCACAGTCTAACCCTCCTTTTAATAAACTGCACTTACTGAGTTTTGGGAAGTTTTACTGAGATTTCTTACTGTTAGGAATTTCCTTCAGCCCTCACATAATCTTTACAGCTGTCTGCTGCAGTCTAGCTGATTTTTCAAAATGCTTTTAGAAATACAGAAGATAAAAGTGCATGAGTTATTAAAAAAATGATCCCATCAGTGACAAATTCAGAATTAAAGCATGTGATTAACCCTGACCGTTACTTTATTACATGATTTTATATCCAACAACTGAATATGTGCTTTGTCAAAGCTTTGTTTTGGCAAACTGCATTAAATCATTCAGAATCAGTGACCATAATAGTTTCAAATCATCAGGATAAAGCCCCCCATCTTTGTAGGTGTCACTTGTAATTCTCTGTTTGGTGTCATTAAAAAACTGTTTAATGGTTCCAGATTAGCAACAGATTCTTACCAYTCTATATTAATTCCATCTTCAGTGTTATTTACTACCTGCCAACCTTTCCGTTCTCATTTTTTATCAAAATGAATTTATATTTCTAGCTGGAGCTTTGGCAAAAATCTTAACGTGTGTGTGGCCTGCTGTCATTCCCTGAAAAACCTCAGTAGAAGTGTATCTTCAATAACAGCTACTTTTTTGCTTCACCATCTATTTCTTAATAACTTTAATGCATGCTCTATTGTTTTTTTATTAGGAAAGTCATGCTTTACCATTTCTTCCCACAAACATAAGTGGACTGCCAAAATTTCCTAATTAGCTAAATAACAAATTCACAATTAGAAAGCAGGTCTTTTAGTTTGACAGCCTTTGCCTAATTGACGGGATGCATCATGGCTACAGCCCACTGAAGTGCGGGAGCGACCTCAAGGCTGTCCTCCGGACCATGTTTGCTGCCCGTCCTTTTTTGCTGTCGGGAGGGAAGACGGCAGCAGCTCCCTCGCCGTGCGGCTGGCATGCTGTGCCTGGCGGGGCTCCCCCCCCAAACACCTTTTCCCTTTGGTAATGATTGACACAAGGCAGAAGGATCCTTCCTAGAAAGATCCTGGCATCACCTGCTAGGAAGAGCAGATGGGATTTTTACACAGCCTGAATTCAAGGATAATGTGGATGCTTTCTCTGTCAGCACTTCAAACCACTTAAGTAAAAGTACAGACATAACCTGCATTTCCTAGCTGGCCATGAGTCCAAAGACGTAAGGTAATTAGTTCCTTAATTCCCCTTGACTGCAGTACAGCTTTGTGAGTTTCATTCTCCCCTATGAAAACTCTGTTTAAATGTGATCAGACCCAGAGTTTGGACACTTAATCTTAAGCTCATAATGGTGGACAGCATTCATGGAAAGCATCCCCATTCTCCTCCTTGTTTTGCAGGRGTGGAATAAGAGTAGAGCAGTAACAAGCTGGAACTCCACAAACCTTACAAATAATTGCTGGGCACTGCTCCAGTTAACTGATAAAATACTGAATCGAAATGATGCAGCTTCACACTGTAATGTTTTATCCTAGCTGCTGCATATCGTGGTTCTTCTCAATGCTGCCCTGCTTTAATGGCCGCGTGGATTGTTTTTTTTTAAAACGAGATTTATATCAGAATGATCTAAATACAAGCTAAAATTGCCTAAAAAGGATATTTTCAGGGTTAGTATAGCCAAAGTGAGCCATCTTTTAATTTTCATCTGCTTAGAGCATCCACTGACTCAATATCTTTATTCCAATAAAACATTTACTCAAATGAAGGGCAGCCAGATCTGACTGGAATTGCTTGGACACATTTTGTATATATATTATTGCTAATACTGGTAATACTAATGATATGTTGAACTATGCACCATATAAATATACAACAAAAAGATATTCTTTGCCTGAAAATTTCTGAAAATGAGCTTGGTGTAACATTAATGAGCTACCCTGCAACAACAAAATAGTGGACGCAGTTTGAAAGAGGGGTCATTAGCTTCCAAGGAGCTGTTAAAAAATGTCAACACCAGTTTAGAATAAGGTATAAAAAAAATACCCAATGACATAATAAGGAGCTATTTCTTCAACATCATGCATGAAACAAGACTTGAGTAGTTGGACATAACTGGAACGTTCTTGGTTCAAGCCCAACCTGTATTTGTAAATAAAAAGCTGGTTTCTCAAAAGATCAGGAATTAGGATTAACTTGCTACTGGGAAATCTGTTCCAGGATAATTGAATTCTGTGGTGACAAAGAGGAAGTACATGCAAATAATTAATTAGCAATAATTCAGCATGGAGAATTAATACTTACCCTACATAACAAGGCAAAAGGTAGCATAGCTGAAAAACAGTATTATTTTTAGGTATGAATATTTGTGTACATATATTTCTTTTATCCAGTATCTAATCTCTTCATTCTCACTGAAAATATTACTCATTCTAGTTAAATGCAAAAATCCTCATTCTACAAACATTTSTGCACGTGCTTTATATTATACAACCCAGTGCTAAGTTAAGAAAAGTTCTATTTTCTAGAGACTTCAGTTTTCAAACACTTAATTTAAAAATCAGCTTAAAATAAAAACATATTTCCTCCTTAACAGACTGTACATTTTCATGTTAGCAGAATAAATAATAAATTACTGTGACAAGAGGTAGGATAAGTATGAAGACTGAAATGCATTTACAACTCTAACGTGTTTTGAAAAAAATCTGATCAAAGACATTTTATGAACAGAAATTTTCTATTTCCCTTTTGGGGTAAATTGTCTTTACTGTGCGAAGAGGAGTACTACTGGGAGCAGAGAATCTTGTTTTGAAATCTGTTTTCCTAGAATGAGTGCTTTACTTTTGCAGTTTCATAGCCGTTAGTCTTTTTCCAGCACTAATCATGCAAGTGATGTCATAAAAAGTAACTTTTATAAGTTTTAATCACATATATTTCAAATCTCAAATAGGCTGTTCAGACAATACACTGTTTAGAAGACCCTATTATACCATGCAGTAGTGTGTGATGAGGAGATGCTACATTTATTTTAGGAGAGAAAGAAATCTGTATTTCATTTGTTACACTGCTAACTTCACTTTAGGTAATTGCATTCAGCTTTATTATTGCCCAGAGCAATAACTGATTGTTAGTTATTGAAGTCTGAAATGATTTTCTCATTTCCCAGGAGAATCTGGAGATTTACACGGTGCACAGCAGTAACTAATAGATATAATCTGGTCATAATGTAGCCCTATAATGTGTTATTTACTTGTTGAGAACACGGATGTTGAACATTTTAACATTTCCTCAAGAAGTGTGGCAGATTTTACTCATGATATGTGAGCTTTAAGTGTGTACTACTCTTAGTTGCACAATGGTTGAAATGCCTGCAGCCATTAAAAGGTATATAAAACACTGGAGATCACACACGTGTACTTACCCAGCTGCACTGGAACTTGGACAGATTTTATCCTTGATTTCTAAAATGTGTGCACATGAATTAAAAATAACCTACGATACGTAAAATTTCATCAACATTAGATACTCATTAGTTTGATTTGGAATATTCTTATTATATTAAGATAATTACACCAGGACAGAGAAAGGCTTTTATGGAGCAGAGCTTGCTTTTCTTGCTCTCCTCTGAATTGTTTGTATCTATTTCAGTACCAGTGTATATGCAACCCTGAGTATTTTCAGTAGCTGTGTGCCTTGTTTTATGAACGTCCTGTGCCATTCTGTAGTCAAAGGACATTAAAGGTGTGTAGTCACAAGCAAAATGTCCCTGGTGGTATTCTGGAAGCAGCAGACGTTTTAAAGATGGGATTAAGTTGCTTGAACATAGGCATCTAAGGCCATTTTGCATGCCGTGGTGTATTAAGGGCCTCCCCACAGGATTGCCACATAAGGCACAGAGCCTGCAGGACATTTTGGCCTTCTGAAGCGGCCAGGTGAAATACCTTAGGGCACATCAAGTGTCTCACGACAGCCCTTTTTAGTCAACAAACTACCCCTCTGAAAGTCTGATGCATTTATTCAGTGCCCAGCATGAGGGACCCCAACCTAACTGTGACCTTCTTTAAGGCAGTAAAATAAACCTTAAATAACAATCACTTCAAACTCCGCAGTTTTGTGGTACAGATGTCTGCCTTTGAAGCCAGGGTCTTAGAGAAAGAAAAAAGAAACTGTTCTGTAAACTTGGGTTCATTCTGGCTTACTTAGTTAAAATACTCCATTTTGAGGTCACAGTAAAATGAACTGCTAATGTTAGATAAACAAACCAATAATATGAAGTGATCTTAGCCTTACAATATATACTGGCAATGCAAGTATGTTATACATGATACTCAAGTGGATAAAATACCAACTGCTGATTGTATAATAGTGGTAAACATGTTTTATTAAAGTAGGTTTTCCTTTCCATCAAATATGAATGTTTTATGAAGGTTTCAAAGTATTCCTCATGGAAACATTAAGGAATCTGTTCTTCTCTCAGTCCCCAGGGGATTTGTGACTGTTATTCACATTAAACCTAATGAGAATTACTGACATAAATACCTGGTGCATCAAGAGGCAACCAGGCTCTTAATCCTTAGCATCTTCATCATCCTTTCTGCACAGGCTCCACCTCTTCCCAAGCTGCTTCTTCTTCCATTCCTAGTGCCCATTTCCTCATACAAAAACATTCCTCCTAATGTGGGAGCACCTTGTTTACTGTGGAAGATTGCTCAAGGAAAATCCTCCTCCTTGACTAATCATGCTGTGTTGCTTTCTTCTTCACTAGAGATAGACCCTATACCACACGGCTAAGATCTGGATGCCATTTTAAAGTTTTATTGGGATCCTTATTGGGTGGGGAGGGAATCAGAGCYGTTTCTGCTCTCTGAATTCAGCTCCAGACTGTTTATTGTCAGGGCGGAAGATGAAAGGAAAGAGAGGAGAAAGAAAGCAGTAAATTGAGGGCTGCAGGAGAAAAGGTTGGGGAGTGAGAAAGGACAGGACGGGTCTGTGCTCTGATAAAAACAAAATACACAATTAAGAGTTCAAAGCCATTCCTTCCTAAATGGCAATCAGAAAGAGTGAAATAAATGAAATCCAAACAACACCATCCTCCCTTGAAACACCAACCCTTACTATTCTCCCTCCCTCCCAAAACCTAGAGCAAACAGCCGAACCTGTTGTGTGTGGAGTCCTGGAGTGAAGTGTCCCTGTAAAGCCTGTGATAGCTTTTCAGCATGAGATGCTCGACTGGCAGTTCCCCCTCTGTCTCAAAGCATGGTCCAGAAGGAAGGTGCTTTGTTTGTTTGACTCTGCATATGCTAGCCTAGAGTCTGCCTCATCTGCACCTGCACAAACTATAAATAAAATTACCTGAAGCAAAAAGACTGGGTTCCAGTGGGTAATCTTACATATTACACCGTGATGGATCACTACCGATAACATGTACTAAAAATGTCACATTTAACACTAAAGCCATACATCAGGTAACTCCTGCACTGGACCATCAGCCAAGGCCATATATATAATCACTAACAGATTATGGCTTGAAATTTTTTTAAGGATTTTAGTCAAAATTAAAATGACTCAGTCTCTCCAAATCTTGTGGGGCYGTTCATTTCCCTGTATCTTCATTCTGATCTCCTGTGCCTCCAGTTGTGCTACATTCTCTGCTAGTTCTTTTTTCCCACCCCAATCACCTCCATGAAGCTCTTTCCCTCCCTTTTGTTCTTGCACTTGCATATTATAGAGAGGTCCTGTATTACAGAATATAAAAATAGTAATATAATGACAAAACTCACCATGGATAATTTTTATTTGATTATTAAGAAGATTTCTAACCATTTGAGAGCAGAACGACTGGAACAGCTTTCAGTGGAAGTATTTGTAGCAAGAAATCCAACCCTTTTTAAGACAGGCATTAAGGAGAGTGCCTGGTGTGGTGCTTGTTATAGCCAGGATGTAGACTTAGTGCTCCAGGGTTCTTTACTGTTCCTTTTCAGTGACCCTGAAAACATATCTGGGAATGCTACGTCCCTTTCTCAGGTGCTATGTAAGCAATCACCTCTGCTGTGTGGCTTTACGTTGCTGACTTCCAGTCTATCCAAAATGCTGCTAACATTTCCTCCTCTGAACACGTCTATCTGATAAAATCAAAGTCATCTTTCTGTATTTTAAATATATTAGAAAAACAGGCTTAATTTAGTGGTCTTTGTTATCTTCATTACTAAACAAAGTAGGAATCAAAATGCATGATCCTTGCTAATGTCTTAAAGAACCGATTCTCTAACTTGGTAAACCCAATTTTATTGAAGTCCCAACAACCTATTGGATAAATATGTCAATACCGCACATATCCTCTTTGGCTTGCTACCATTTTCCGGTTTTGGAGAGATTAACTCAGCAAATAAACTAAGTACACATTAACCGTATTGACTGTCAGGTGAATAACTTATCAATTATATATACCTAAGTTAGACTGCATTATCAATAAAGAAACCAAGACCTATTAGAATCAACTTCTAAAATTAACTGTTTCAGTGCTTACTGCTGTTTGACAGTCTCACACTGTATGTTAGAGATATGACCAATTATTGGCTCCTTCATTTCCAGGAGATACCTTATTAGCAAAAGTGCATTCTTTTGGAGGCAATGGAAGTTTCCACCATTCTGCTGTCCATCAAAGGCTGGCAAGCAGGTCTTCAGCTGCTGAACCAACTTGGGCAACTAGAACAGAAAAGCTCCTTCTTCTACTGAATTCAGTTTACAGCTCTTTATGATACTAGTAATATTTGCTGCTGTTTTAATTTCTCAGAAATTGTTTTAATATCTCCTCACATCCCATGCCCACACTTTTCTTCTTACTAACTTTCGAAAGAAAAGAAATATTCAAGTGGTTGGTTGTTCATCTGTTCATGCAAAGGACTCAACTTTCCTTCAAACCTAGACCTCTTCAAGGTTTGCACTGAAATATGACCATGTGTTTCCTAACATATTCCATAAGGACACCTAAGGCCAAGGCCTTCATAAGGACAATCATAAAAATTTCCCTAGGCCTTGAGACACAAATTCTAACATCCTATCTGCTACAAAGCCTTTGGTATTATTTATCTGGTCTTCCATTAAACTCCTCAGGACAACAAGATATTTTGATGGTGATGGCAGGGAAGCCACTGCAGTATTCTTGTAATGCCTTACAGATTGGTAAGCTTTATTAGTAATTAGTCATGTATTCAGCAAGGTGAGAGTCATCACCATGGAATACGAGGAAACATCACTGTCCCTGGGTACACGGGGTAGATATTCTGAACCATAACACCCAGTCGTACATAGGCTATTACATAGTCTTCCTCCCATATTTTACATCTTAGGCTGCCACTGTTTGATTACAGCAAAAGATTGAGGCTCTTCTGACTGTATCATTTTTAATTGACCAATTTACAAATAAAGCTGAACTACACAAAAATGTTGTTTTTTCAAGCTTTTGGGGATTATTAAATGACCTTGTCAACTCCTGGAGGATAACAAAAACCAATGTTTTGCAGTTAAAGTGAGAATTTTTCCCTGTTGAAAATTGCTTGTTGTTTTTATTATTGTAAGAACTGGTCCACTGAACTTAGCACAGCCTCTGAGGTCTCAGTGAGAATCCTATGATTAATGAGGTAGCCATTAATGTCAGTAGATTGAACAACTGAAATCTGATTATATTAAAGTGCTTCCCAAACATTAGGGTCACATTAACAGTTTATTGAAACAAGCTGATAAAATTTAAAATGGTCATCTAATTCCCCAGGGTTCCTAATTGTTGCATGATAAATCACTCTGTAGAGAAATCTATTACAATGTTCCAAATGAGAAAATGTAATTTACTGTACCATTAGTGGGGTGTTTGAAGCACATCAGTTCTTTCGTGGGGGAGTTTTGCCAGAATAAGACAAAACTCTGAATATGGAGATTTTTTTTTCTTTTAGGTCAAGATAATGCACATGCCTTGAGCTGCCTAAATTATGTAAGAAAAATGAGGCATGTTATGGAAACAAATCATCTGAYAGTGACTTGCAAGTCTATTACCAAAGGTCCGGCATGAATGAGCATTCATCTATGTTTATGGTATTACTCTACTTACAAGCACATTTTTGCAGAGATTAAGAAGTTTCCATGACTCAATTATGGTGGCTTCTTAAAGGGAAAGAATCAGCTGAAAATTCACCTGTTTCTGGTTTCAGAACCTCAGATGCTGAAACAAATCTCTGTACAGAGGACCTAAGTTACTCATATCAGTATCTGCAGGATCAGGGTCAATCTTCATAGTTTTTTCTCCTTTTGGCATCAAAAATTCCCACACGCTCACCTGTATTTACTTCTTTCTTTTCCCAAATTTATTCATGGTATAATTTTATTACTCTCATTCTGTGCTTAGGTAGAATTTGATCTTCAGAGATTCATATGTGTTTTTCATTTTGTGTGAGCAAATGTTGTGGTTCTAATGCTTAATAGTTTATAAAATTTATTTCTATGTTTCGGGGCAAAGCTTATCATTGCTATTGTGTTTGGAGCTTTCCCAAATTCAAAGAAAACTAAAAAAGTCATTACAGGTAGAAAGGCCTTTCACAATCACAACTGTCAAGGACAGGTAGGCAGTTATCCATTTGCCTCAAAACTAGGCATCAGACAAAAAAATGAAACTGGACATTCTAGAGACTAAGATATTTGCTGAGGAGTTGCTGAAGGACTGGAGACCCACTGTTGGTTTAAGCACCCTTATTTTTCTTCAGTCGCACTGGAGTAGAAATGGCACATGGTAAGGGACAACATTTCTGTGATGGAGGAGTAACAAGTAGCTGAATGATGCTAATTCAGTCTCTTGTTTGGTGGTAACCCCAGCCAAGCAGTCACAATTACCATGCCATTAACTTGCAGCAAGAATGAAAAAAGGATTTAGTTCTCACCAAAACTATTATTTGAGGGAAAAAACCCTCAGCTTCTCTCTTCCTCCTTTTCATTAACAGAGTGCTAAAATATTGTAAAAATGAGTGACTGAATGGGATAAAATGCTGACACTTACACCTGGCATCCTACCAATAGATACTGGAGGTTTTCTGAAATGTCTCTTTCTATCTGTGACAAAATTTTATTCACATTGCATATGAAGAGGAAATTTATACATGTTCCACATTCAAAAAACCCAGTGCAGGATGTGGAGTTATTAGTACTGCGTGCAGCTCGGCAGCATCTGGGAATCTCAGCTGCACAGCAGAGTTCTGTGTGCAAGGAGATGCACAAGCACAGGACAAAAAGGCATGTTTCAGTAAGTTTCAGAGGATAAAAGAAGATATAGCAGATGGATGTAAGGAAGTTAAAGAGAACATTAAAACAAGCAGCAGTCTCAGCATTGCTTGCTGTAGGTTTCACAGAAAAGGAGAATTCTAGGCTGGCTGTGTGGAGAATAAAAAGGTGCAGCTTTACGAAAATTTGCTGTTCCCAGAGAAAACACATCTGGAACAGGAATTACTGCCACTGCTTCTGTTTTATACAGTGCCTCAGTGGTCAAAATAGCCTCGTGGAAGACTCAAGTGCAATTTGCCAGCCTTAGTGTTATGGAAGTCAGGTTGAAGAGGATTCAGAATCATTTTGGACAGAAAAAATTCTAGGTTTTCAAAATGGAAGAGACAAGAAAAGAAATAGGGTGGTAGGTGAAGGGCAGTCTTTTTTAAGATGGGAAAATAATTGTTTTTATAGTGAGAGGAAGGAGCAAGATGATATTAAACAAAAGCAAAGAGTAAGAGAATGACTCTCAAGTCACTGTCTTGAGGGGGCTCAGGGGAAATCAGACAGCAGACTTAAAATACATATTTAAACTTTGAAACTCATTGCTACAAGATACTGTGGAGATAAAAAGTGATTTTTTTTTCAAAAAGAGATTAGACTTTTATGTAAGGTAGGTTCATTACTACCTATTAAACATCACTGACCCAAAGGAATCTTCGGCTTAATAAGTCACTAAACAGTGGTGTTTTTTATTTTTTTTTGCTCACCACCTGCTTATTACTTTGCTTTCAGATATAAGGCACTAAGTCCTGAACAAAAGGAGTCACTAAAGGTGGTGAACATACCAGTCTTTATATATGCTGATGAAAATACTAGACTTTCATGGACCCTTTTGAAACCACTAGAATGGGTCTGCCTGATCTTTCTGAGAGACTGAAGCCTGCCCAGACTTTGAGTTGGGCCTGACAGTACAAAGCACAGTTCCTTTTTAACCTCTCATATCTTCCCATGGCCTGATGGGCAGCTCTTGGTTGTCATCTCCATTCATTTTTGGCACTCCTGTTAACTTTGCTCTTTTTAGTTGATCAATCGTTTGGCCATGAAGGAAGGGGAAGAAAGAAGAGTACCAGGGACCAGTGCATTTTGCTGTGGAATACTTGTTAGAATAATGTACTTCTCTGGGGCTTTTTTTCTGAGATGAAGAGGTGGAAAGGTGAAAGAAAATGTGTAGAGATCAGATGAAGAACTTCATCTGAGGAAGGAGAAAGCAAAGGCAAGCCAAAGAAAGGAGACAAATCAAGGAATGTGAATCAGCATGTTTCTGGTTCACATTCAGCTGTGACTGAAGCCATTCCAGTGTAGTTCTGATTCAGGTCAACAACAATTTATTATTCAGTTTGGGAAGCCCAGCATAGTTTGGATGAGTCTGGAAAATTAGTGACAGAAAAATGTAAAGAGGTATGTGACAGGGTCTGGGCTACATGGCAGGGCTTCTGTCAGAGAGAAGCTTCTGCTGCTC
Source organism: Oceanodroma leucorhoa (assembly GCA_030449065.1). Lineage (NCBI taxonomy): Eukaryota > Metazoa > Chordata > Aves > Procellariiformes > Oceanodroma > Oceanodroma leucorhoa. Next base: position 14,972,657 of record JASVER010000004.1, on the reverse strand, counting down.
TCTTCTCACCCTTGTGCATTCTCTCTGTCTTCTCAAGTCTGACACATGGGATGGAGGATTTGAAAAGAAGTAGAGCAGCACAACATGTGAAGATCATCTGGTGCCATCACCATAACACTGGGAGTGGGGAARAGAGAAGGGAGAAGGTTGAAGTCTCCATTGAGTGTGTCAATTTAGTAAGTAGGAGGGCTTTTCGGGGGTCCAAATTTGCCTTATGCCTATACATGGAGTAATGCAGTATACATTCAGACACACCATTGCACTTGAAGAAGTTTCTCTCTTACTGGAAACAAAGTTGAAGGCACACACTGAGGCACCATCTGGGTGGTCCACCTACAGTGTGGCTGGAGGATCCTCCACCAGTTTGTCCTCCGTGCACAGATGGCGTGTGCCTGGGCCTGGTACCTCATCCAAACCTCCTTGTCATTGAAACCACAATGGTGACTTACAGTACTGGAGCCATAAGACTCCAGCAAATCAAGCCCCTGCCCTTCCTTCTTTGTGCCATACTAGTTGGTGGTATAGGCCTACCCTTAGTGTCCTCTCTTTTCTTGTCTTTGTAAATTTGCATTGGTCAAAACACAACAGAGGGGACAGARGAAAAACATCAACGAAATACACTGGTAGAAGTGCTGAGCCCAAGCGCTCACTGATGTAARTAATGGCACACAGCTCTCTGCCTGGAGGACAGGTTTGAAGATCCAGCCACCACCCCATCGTCTCTGACCAATTTTCTCTCCCGTGCAGTGAACGAGAAGTGGGAAGAGGGGGCAGAAGGGCTGTGGAGCTGCCCCATGTAGCACAAACGCAGGGTTCCATTATGCTAGGTTGTCATGCTGGTTACCTAAAAAGGCCTGCCTCTCAACCCAAGGGGACACCGCTGGGATTTGCATTGTACTCACTGCATTACTGGGCGTCCTGAAAAATTGGCAAGAAATAAATAAATAAGAAAATAGAGTAATAACAAGCTAATAAATTATCAGACTGCTTCCCTGACAGTGACTGATTTCCTAGACTATGTGGTGTTAATTCACTGCACAGCTATTGGTTTAGAAGGCACAAAACTGTACATCACTCGCACGCTTTCTCTCCCCTTTTTTATTCTTTAGGAGTTGGCTGACTTTGAATTGAAGACCACAGAGTCACAGTGGCTATGGATGTGCCCCCACAGAGTTTTTTTAATACACTATTTTACCGGAGAAAGGTTCTTCAGATGTAACTTGTCTGTCAATTTTTCTCTAATTATTATTATTACTGCAATCTATGAATGATATCTATGAATTTCTGTGGATCTATGATAACTATGGATTTCTAGGTTTTGGCATTAGAAACGTGAATATTACCTAATGTGCAATTCAGCTCCTCTGAAGCTGCTGAAGGGTTCCATGCTGGTTTGCGGGGACTGCTTGCACACAACACGTTGCAAATTGGCCCTTTGAATGGTTGGCAGTAGAGTTTTTTCTGATACCCTTTGTGTGAAATTGCCTTCCTGGTTTTGGTAAAACCTGACTGAAGTCAATAGAACTACTGCAGAGATGAATTTGGACCTTTGTATTTTGTTTATTCTAAAAAAGAAAAAAGAAAAAAAATGCCTTTATGGAATAAGAAAACATACATAGTATTTACCTGAAAGCTCTCAAGAGCTTTTTCATAAATACATGTGGTATTTCTGTTCATGTAAATGTGTATTTGTATTTTTACAAAAAACCTACTTATTAGTAGCACAGTTAAATAAGTGTTTTGGATGTGTAGTAGGAGTTTCTCCGTTCAAACATGATTTACCTTATCGGCTATAATGACTACCAGGATAAATGCATATTTTGCTATAATTAAAAATACATATTATTAATATTTTTATAATAGTTTACATTTATATAGCGCCTTTCATCCCAAATACCATAGGGTATAATGTATGTGAATAATCCCATTGAACTGATGTGAATAGTCCATTGAAACCAATGGGACTATTCACACAAGCAAGATTATTTGCATGAATTAGAGCTATAGAGACTGGCCCTCATTCTATAATGTGTTTTTTCTCCACAAAATTGACACCATACATGTTACTTTTAAATAAATTAATTGGAGAGGAGATAAAATTGCAAATGCTGCTCCTTTCAATATATTTTCAGAAATTCACATTTATGAATAAGGGTAGGAGGCCAAATAATTTAATATCTCTCTCTCTCTCTCTCTCAAGGGTATATTAACATGATAGTTTAGTGCTTATTTAAAATGAAGATGTCTCTTGTTGATGGCTCATCCCCAAACAACTTACTACAAATAAGGGGCTTAACCCTAGAAATTTTTACTTAAGGAAGCAGATTTTAATCATGTTAAGAATCTTATTTCATTCAGTGGGATTACTCACATGAGTTATGATTCCAGGATCAAGACTAAGGCTAGATAAACCAGTGGCTAATATAATTGATTGCTTTTTGGTCTATATTAAATAAGCATTTTACACTGAAACAGCCACTTGAGGAATCAGATTTGGGTGACACACTTTTCAGTTTTACTTTTCATTTCTGTGTGCTAGAGATGCTCAGGAGGCAAACTTTTCACAAGATTCAGGATATGTTATTTTTTATTTATCAGCTCTAACTCAACAACGTAACAGCATTAAAATTCCATGACACAATAATTTAATTTGGCACTATTCCTTTTAAAAGGATTCTTGCTCTGCTCTGCTCCACGTTGCTTGTTTACGCCTTCTCAGCCCACCCTGCCCTATGTCCACCCAAGCAGTTGTGGAGCCATACATTGATCAGGTCACAGACTGATCTGCCTGAAAACTAACCATTTTTTTGGCCACTTTAGCTTTAATCCCTACTGYTTGCCCAGCTGAAGTCCATGACTGCACAAATACCTGTGCCAGCACTGGGGAGAGGGTGATGTTCCTCTTAAACAGTAAAATGGTGGAACTAGTTCCTTCAAAATTGCTGAAGTTGGCTTTCTTTCAGGCAGAATCAGAGTTAGGTGCCTTGGAAATATATCCCAGCACACAAGAGGTAGGAGTGGTGGTATTCAGGAGAAAATGGCAATGTAAGGGTTGTGTGGAGTCTTGAGAGGCTCTTATCCACCCCTCTGTATGTGGGACAGTCAGGGTTAAAAAAGAATTTAAGAGACTGTCTGGTAAAGTAGGAAGATCAAGAAAGAGATGCAGCGTGGTTGTTGATAACACAATAGCGAAAGGAGTCACTGGGGATGCGAGAAACCTCCCTTCAGATCCCCATAGTGCCTGATTTGGAGCATTTACCCCCATTTTTGTGACTCTCATATGAAGTCCCTGCACAATGGCTGAGGGAGCCAGCCTCTTGCTTTTCTTATTTGTCTTTACTGTGCAATGCAAAGCAAAAGACCTCCCACAGGAGACACCAGAGGTGACCTACCCCGGAGGAGAGCACACCTTGGCAGATGGGGGACTCCCTTGCGGATGTATGAGACCAGGGCTTACATTCTTACTTTAAAGCAGTCGTGATGAGAAAAAAATGATGATGAGAAAAAAAGAGGAGAGCCCCATTAACCTACCAATTCAGTAAAACTGAGCATATCACTCAGCTACACCCTAGCGTCTTGAGTCATGCCCAGTGAGGAGGCAGGTCTGGGAATGAGTCCTAGATGAGKGTTTGCAGGAGTCATCAGTGTGGGCTTGCCTAACGCAGAGTGCCCAAGGTTAGGCACACAACAGGTCAGTAAGGTTAACTTGGACTGTCACACTGGCAGGTGTATTAGCAATTCCTTGGTGTCTAAGGAAATGTAGGCACCTGGGGATTTAGTTGCTTTTGAGGACCTCGGTTTTTCCTACTACTGAAGTTAAGTACTTCAAGTGTCTGAGCACTGCCTGAGTCCCTTTGCAGATTAGTCCTAAATTGTTAGAGAAAGAGTAATTATTCAATATGTATATTATATTCTGTATAAAGCTTTCTATGCCCTGGCCTAGAGGTTGTATTACCCCACCTTGAGGAAAGGTCATAGGAGGAATATGAGGACAAAAATTCACTTTTTGGTCTTGTATCCATTATATGGCATTGTCCATTAGTTCTGAATATCATATGGCCAAAAAGGGCCTTATTCTCTCTCAAAAAACAAATATCCCCTCAAGGGCATTTAAGAATCTTTGTTTGAAGGTCTCATATGAAAATGTGGCAAAGGATTTTTTTCAGCAAAATTTTTAAGAAAGCATATTTAATACTTTGTATTCTTAAGTATTTATTTCAAATACTTCAGATTCACTATACTTTTAATACTAATGTCATACTTAAAATAAATCACAATGTGTACTTCCTGTGATCTTTTCAGAATGCAATAAAACAGATTGTTTTTAATGGCTGCTCCAGCAATGAAAAATATCTATGTTAGGTGGAAACAACAAATTGATGCTTTTTCAATTCCTTTTAATGGCATGAGGATCTTTGCAACATGCTGTGAAAAATATTCTCTTAATGATAGGCCTGTGGCACAACTTAAGGAGTCATCAAGAAATAAATGCTCTGCTGTCTGGCTGGCAGCTTGGTGTCCCTTAATTGAAGTATTATAAGATTCTGTGCAGAGTAAAGCCTCCAGGGTTTTGTAGCTAAATGGCACGGACACCTCTGATGAGACATGCAGATGAAGATGTGTCAATACAATCTTCACCAATTTGCTGTAATAGCAGAGACTGATTAATTTTATAACCACGGGTCCTTCTATTAGCTAACCTAAGGAATGATTTAGACTTTATTAAGCAACTTATTTCTATCTTTTTCGAGAGACTTCTACAACATAGTTTATCTCCAAGTGCTAGACAGCAATACATTTTCTAATAAGGATTCTAAATTTATTATTTAAGGAGGGATCATGAGCGCAGCTCAGTTACCTGCAGCTTTGTGGGGGCAAATCTTTGTGACTTGGCAAATCAACTGCACTTAGGTTGGCGTTTCTCAAAAAATAAAGTGGCTTGATATCCTATGCAACTGAGATGGCAGCTTCTATATACATTTTTAATGTACAAAAAGGGAAATTGAAGCAACTAAATCAAAAGTATGTGGCTCTGTATTTTTATCTTTTTTTGCTAAACTATAAAACTCTTTTAATATTTTATTATAATTGCTTATGGACATCTAACATAATTTGGATCCCATAATCAACCAACACTTTATATTTTAGGGCTTTCTTCAATAAAATATGAATTACCGCATGGGCAATGCATTTCATGATTGCCCTGCACAGTGCTGGCTGTGCAGTCACACTGCACTTTCTCCCAGGAATAAGGAACCCAAAATGACCCTTGTACATTCTGGACACAACAGAAAGTTAGGAAAATGGTCTTTCTTGTCTGGATGGAAAAAACATGAATTGATCGCTGTCATCAGTTTCCTTACCTGTTCAGCAGGAAGACTGATGGCCATGTTTTTTCCATCGCAGATGCCAGCATGCCTCCCACTGCGGAAACGGTACGTCCCACATAGTACCCTAGTGCTGCCTCCTGACATGRGACTGCATCCTCATTGCCGAAGGAGAATGTTTTGCCATTGAGTGGAGACAAGCCTCCCTCCTTGTAAATATGAAAGTCTTATTTACCAAGAATACTGGAGGCAGACTGACCTTGTCTTTTTATTTTTCTGTTGGGTTTTTTCGGTTTTGTTTTTTTTTCCAAGTAGCCAGCTCTCATACAAACTAATAAAGAATATGCTGTTCACAAAAGCCAAGTCCACACATCACAAATTATAGCCATCAGCATGGGTATGGAGTAAACCACTTCCCGATCACGGGTCAAAGTTTCACTCATACACAAATGGCAGAGAAAGCAGTTACTCTTCACTCATCGTGGTCACAGGATCTGGACACAATATAATCCAGTCTTGTGCTTGTTTATTTACAATCTGATTCTGGGATGGACACTTACTGCATGAACTCATCTGTTACAAGTTAGGAGAGCTGCACATACAATCTGAGGATCATATTCTTCCCCCAGCAGCAGAAATGTGAATGTGGGAGGGTGTTTCTTTGGAGAAGAGCTTTTTTCTCCCTTCCCCTCTGCCCGACTGTTTTTGTGTTTTGATTTTTGTGTGTGTGTGTGTGATTCACCATTTTTATGTATTCACTTCTCAATCGTGGCTGAAWTCATCAATGTATTTCAATATTTGTTTGTTTGAAAATTGTTCTCATTACTTATTTCATACAGTTTCTTCTCCTTGACCAACTTACTTATGAAATTATGAAACAGTAATAAATAATTCCTCAGTACTGAACAACAAATTTCACTTGTTCTTATGCATATGTGCAACTCACTTTAATAGCAAGACTCTCCAGAACCACAGTACATTAATACTTCATTCTTGTAGTTCAGCCTGAAAGTTCAGCCTACAAAATTTATGGGAATCCCTACTTTTTGACTTGCCTGAGATGTTCGGAAGGTCAAATTATTTCGAACTTTGCCTCCTGCAGGCTCCATATACATTTTTCTCATGTATCTGGTGCTAGCCATGTGCCAGCAGGTGTCTGATCTAGCATGGCCGATCCAAATGCTTGTCACTGCAGAAACGTTCAAGGAAATCATTCTCCAGAGGTTTGTGGGAGCCAAAGGCAACTTGTGAAGAACAGAAACAGCATCCCTTTGGAGTTCAGGCAAACATTGGTGATCACTTTTTATCATACTTGCTTTGCTTTTTTMTCTTTCCTACATCTGTAGGCTTCATTTTTTCCCCTCTCCTAACTAGGTTCACTCTCAGCCCCACACTTTCAGAGCTGCAGGTCAGAACCAGAGCAGCATGTGAAATGTGGCTGCTTTATGTCGAGAAAGTACATGCCAGCTATATCTAGACTGCTTCTCTCAGTATTTCAGGCTTGTTCCTCCTGCAAAGATGAAGAATAGTGCTGCTGATTCAGGTTGCATTCTTGTTAAAGTGAGTAAAAACCTGCTCTGATGCTTACATTTCTCATTGAATGCTGCTGTGGCAGCTCCACGATATCCCACCTACCAATTAGTTTTGCCTTCCAAGTGAGATTGAGGCTGCTGAGAAAAGGTACTGTGGCATTTACTGAAGATCCATTCCCTTGTGCTTGAATTGAGGCTCTGGTCAGGGCAGACTTGGCTTAGAAATGTCTTTAAAAAATATATTTATATATATGTGTCTGTGTGTGTTTGCATTTACACATTAATCACCAGAAATATGCCTTAAAAAAGAATTATGTACGGCTGGATCACTTTCCAAATTAAAGCACAGGTTATTACTTCGTCTTATACTTGTAATTCAAGCAATGCCCCTAGCACCTTGCCCTCTGCATCCTCATGGAGAGACAGGAAGGAGAGCTAAGCTCAGATAGGCTCATTGGCTCCATATTACCCTGTCCAACAAGGCTCCCTAACCCTTGAAATGGTGCTGCATCTAACACTAATTGAATCACTAAGCACTATTGATTTCAGCTTTCTAGAGAAGCCATTCATACAGCCTACAGTGTATAAAAGAGCTTCTATTCTCCTTGAAAATGATTTAATATAAATAACTAAAATAAATGTCAGTGGGAGATCTGTGAACTTATTAAGAAGAGGTAGACCTCTTGATGTGTTGCACATAGACTGAATGTGCATGCGTATAGATTTAAATAATGATACAYGTATTTTCAGTCCAAGTCTGGCACAGCAGCAGAACAGACCTCAGAGTGAGTGCAAATACACTGGACAAATTACATAATGTGCATCTGCATAGGGAAACCCGCAGCCCAGGCGCACCGTGTCCATTAATCCTACCCCAGAGGCTCCTAAAGGTTGGAGAATGCATGCGCATAAACGTAGGCTGTGTCCCCTGGTCACACAGGTGGTCCCCGGAGACCCGTTTGCACCCACCTTGGTGAGGTGTTTTTGTGTCTTCAAGGGTGACCAGGGCGGGGGAAGAAATTCTGCCTTACAGCCAGAAAACACCAACTGGGGTCTGTCCTGCTTGTCAACTGCATGGACACGCTGCTTTCTTTGGCCATTTAGTTTGGTCACAGATTCCTAATGATCTGAGCGGGTTTCCAGTGCACCCAGAAGACTTTTTACCCCTCTGCTTCCTTCTTGCTGAAGTGTGAGCATAAGCATGTTGGCGGATGCCGGGAAGGAGGGACCCTGCGCCGCCCCCAGCTTCCATCTCTGCCCGCCGTGGGAAGAGGACGGCGGTGGCTGTGCAGTGCCGGGAGGAAACAAAGAGCTCCCACTTTGCGAAGAAGCAGTGCRCTGCCCCGGATTTTTCCCAGCGTCTCCCAGTCTTTAAATAGTCTTGTTTGTTTATGCTTTCTGGAGGTGAAGCACGGAAAATGCAATACCACGCCAGATCCAGGCATTTCAAGTTAACTCTGATTCATAGTCTGCTATAGGCATTAAAAATCTCTCTATCATCTCTGATAGACTCTGGATCAGGCAGATACTGAGGCACTAACAAAATCTAAAACTCTACATATGTGTGCGCACACACACGCAGTGTTCATACAGTATATACATCTATGCATTGCTTTAAATTTTCATGCTGATATAGCATAACTGTAAATTATAAAGTGGGCCCATTGCTCTGTTAGCTTTTGAAAAATAAAAATAAAAAATACCTTCCCTAAAAATGAAAAATATTTTTTATGTTACATGTTCTTAAGGCATGACAACCATCGAAAGAGCTATTTAGTATGTTACATGGTTTAATAAAAATAACGTGTCTGGCAATGTCTGAAAGCTTTTGCAGCTGCAGGGGTACTTCTTGGAAATAAATTTGTGTTTACACAGGTGCAGCCATATTTAACAAAATTTTTATATGCAATGCAAACAGCTGCCTGTCTGTTTTCTTTGGCAGAGCTCTTTCCAACTGAAACAATTTGTATCAAAAGTATCTCTCTGTGATACCTATATAAACAATAGACAAAATTCCTGTGAAAGGAAAAGGTTTTCAATAATGTGTCTTTTAGATAAACTGGAAAGCAGAAGCAGCCTGAATAGAAAAGCCTGGCCCTTCATGAAATATTTTACATTTGAGAAGACCTCGGGAAAGGGAGAATCCACCGGGAAAGTATTAAGCACTTTGTAAGATAACTCAAAAGAGTTTTATCAAGTTACAGTCAAGCTGAAGGATTCTATGGTAAGTAAAAGATGCTTGGCAAATTCAATATTTTCCTTAACAACAGCACTGAAAGTACTGAGKTACACTATATTATTCAACTTTTGCCATATTTTTATATAAAATGAAGTCTGCCAAAATATTTAGCCGTAAGTCAATTATCGTTTTTTTACTATACTATAAATATTTTGTTATATTTTTTCCATTGTATGAAATTCTAGTTCATTCAGAAAACTATAATTTACAGGAACCTTAGCAACCCTGCACTTTTCCAATTCTTTGCAAATACTCATGCTTTTGAAAGGCTGCCCTATCACCAGCTTGCTTTCTTTCAGTGAAAATTCAGTAGATGAAAAGTCTGTGGATTTTAAATTGCAGTCTGGAGTTTGGGTTTCACAGACACCTTCCTCAGTCTTCCCTGTGCCCAACCAAAACAGCAAATAGGAAAGAAAGATTTCTTCACTTAATTTATCTTGATGTTCACAATTTCTTTCATTATTTGTTCATGTACAAAGGTTTTCTCTTTCATTTGCAGCACAAAATGTTAGTGTTAATATCTGCTGCTATTGATTCAAATTGTGTTCAAAGATTATTGTACACATACACAAAATACAGCTCTAACATTAAATATCAGTTTAATTATTTTAGCATTGATGAGGAATAATTTTCTGTCCACAGAGGAAGAGCAAACTCTCCAACAACATTATCTTCTCATGAATGTTTTTTTTTTTCTTTCTTCTGTAACCATGCAGTACAGCATGTGAACCCATGCATGTGATATATTTGATCGGTCCTTTTACTTCATCAGAGAGTGAAGTGGAGAAGGTAACAATGCTTCTGGCATCCTCACTACAACAGAAACCACGTATCTAGATAAAGATTTTAATAAATTATATATTTGTATAACTCCACTGACTTCAGCAGAGGATCCAGTGGGCTTTGTGCTGCGCTTGCATTCGTATGGAGCTGACACAGCTCCTGAGTGCTCAGAATGACAAATCTGCGCTCCGTTTGTTAGCAGCGCTGCGGCTCTGCAGAAAGCCCTTCCACAAAATGCAGTTTTGTGTACCGGCATCGTGGGGGCTTGTCATACCCTCTCCTAGGCAGTCTGCTGAAAGCATATTTTTAGTGAGGTGGATTGTTTATTCTTTCCCTGTGGATTTGCCCCTTATTATAAATACAGTCCAATAAATGACCTTTTTTAAGCCTATTCTGCAAATGACATATTCACATAATTCCACAAGGTGTATTTCCATATAGGTATTACATCCCTATATAGAATGAGGCAGTACATTACCACTGGTTGGAATTATGGTCACAGAAGAAGATTCTGTGATTGTACATTTTCTACGCTTTCTGAATTGTTCTGGCCTTCTGTTTGAACTTCAATCTGATGAGCTGAGAACCCAAAAGACATGTTAAAGAACATTGTGCTCCACGTGTAAAGGCTGCTTTATGTTTATATGACTGCATTAGCTGCGAGCAGCAGTTAGAAAATGAAAATTCTTTGTGGGTATTTAGCTTCTCTTTCCCTTCTAAATCACATTTAAAGCATTAACTACGGTGTGATTATTTGTCTCTAAGTTTAAGAGACACGCTTCTATCATCAGGCATGCCTGCACGTTTGGTAATTGTGCAAGCTTTGTGGTTTCAGTAGGAATAGATTTACTGAGTGAATGAGGACTCCACATACCCCTTAAGCTCTTAAATTTTCAGACTGAAAGATTTTGCTCCGATGCTTTTAGCTGAACTGGACCCTAGGCTAAATTAGGAACACTACTCACTGACAACCAAGGAGTTGGAAAATCCAGTACGTAAGTTTGTGATAGAAATCTTTTTCCTAATAAATGAACAATTAGATAAAAAAGGGTATTGCATTCAAGTGAAATTAAAAACATTAATAAAAAAGAGATGGAGAAAATTTCACCTTGATGGAGAAAATTTATTTATACATTTAACTTGGGACCCTGTGCTCAAGGGCGATGATCTCACCAGACATTACAACAGAAACAGACCTGAGCCTGGGGCAGCTAAACAAAAGTGTTGAAAATGRCACTCCTTTATTTCAGTAAGTACTAACCAGTGGTTCTTAGCACTGCTGGAGACTCTTTTAAGCAAGTTGCCTAACTGACTGCTGGACCATGACACCTTTATAAACAACCCATTCCAGTATCTCCGTCAGATCCTAGCTCGCTTTCCACCAAAATTCCCTGTTAAAATGCATGACGACCACCTCTCTGTTCAACGTCAGAGTAAAAAATATTTACAGGAACATGTAATGGTATAAAGTCTATGAAGACTTTAAGAACCTCCTAGACAAAAAGTTGCTTTTCAGAAGCAATTATTATTATTTGGGTAAGTAATCTCTTCATTTAAGTTACTTTAAATATACCTTATCTAAACCACTCTCATAAGACTTGTGTTCTTTCCTGTATGGGCTGTTAACAAACAAGCCCAGGTTTGTTTTCAGATGAACTGAAATGCTACAGAAGCCAAATCCTTAGTCTTGGATCTGACTATGAGGAAACACAAAGAAGCTGAAGACGTACTTTAAAAGGATAGCCAAGTTCTTGTTTAAGTCATGCAAAGTCCCTGAGAAGATAATGTCTTTGACATAGATATGTCTGATGAAGACTTACTACTGTCATCCTCCTCTTGAAAGGAATTCTAAGGGCAACCACCATGAAAATAAAGAGTAAGACTTGTAGTCAGGCTGAGATAATACGCAGACACATTAAATCAGGCACTAATATTAAAAAGACGATACTAAAAGCTATCTCAAACCCATCAGATAACTATGTTAAAGATGAATATGAACACAACTATGAAGCTTAACTGCATTCTTTGGTATAAACTGTATTTTGAGTTATGTCTCCAGAACAAAGACCCATACTACCCTATAGCGGGYGATAGAGGAGGGGGCCTTATTCATTCCTTTATCATTAGCTTATAAATCACCCTTCTTCCCTTTCATGCTTTCCTCATACTTCCTCTCCTTGAAGGTCCAACATTAATTTAGGTTGTGCTGCTGTGTGACTGCCCTGAGAATCTTCATGTATGTCTATGCATTAGCACCTAGACCAGACATTCCTGTCGGAGGAGCCTGGATGTTACTCCTGAGACACGCGCTTCCTTTACAGGTAGAGGGTTCATCCCGCTCTAGTCTGATGCAGTCAATAATAGTGTCATTCATTTACAAGCACAAGCAAGCGTTGTTACCCTGGGTGCATAAACATGAAGTTAAGTCACTGGGAATTAATCCTCCCAAGATAACATGGCGAAGCAGTGGTGCAAAGATATTATTGCATCATTCAGGTTAATCAAATACACAGTAAAATTATGTTGCTTGTGATAACGCTACACGAAATAAATTATCATACAGATACTAGGAAATAAAATGGGCCAAGGACTATTTTCTAGCTTTCCAAGCAAGTGGCACATCTCATAGCCGTATTACTACGTTTAATTCCGATCTTCTGTTCCCCAAAAATAAAACAAAAGTGGCTTTGTCCTATATAACCCCTACTGGGAGCAATCCTAGTCCTGTTCAGTCTCCCTCAGCACACCTACATATTAGCTGCTGACTGGCGTGTGCCGAAACTGGACTGGAAAGTGTGCTAACAATAAACAGTATGGACAGCCCTGGCAATAATTATGCCATGGCCGTATTTTTGCCATGGACACCCTGCTTAGCTTCCTGGCACTGTGGTTCATCAGCTCAAAGGCATTTTGAAGGCAATGGAATATTTTAATTTTGCTTCAGCTAAAGACTTAAATAAATCCCAGAATTCTCCCTGCTTTATAGCAAAAGCACTTAGGTCCCAGCAGACTCAAAGGAGTTTGGTGATTTTCAGAAGAATGTTATATCATATCACAAAATCAATTTAGAAGTAATAATAAATTAATTTTTTTTAAATTAAAATGTTTTTTAAAAGAGTACTGACCAGGAAGATAGTGGGTTTTTATGTTTCATTCTTGGCTGCCTCTCAAAAAAGTGAGAGGCAAAAAAATCTACCACCTTTTTAGTAATCATCTCTGGATTTTTTTAGGGTGAGAATAAAGATTTCTATTCAGTACATGGCAACATCTCAAGTTCACGTTGGTGACACTAAAAAAAGATCTATATTTTAGGACTTGAATCTGAAGTCCTGCAAAGCAAAAAAAMCTTTGATAGGGAGGATAAACTCTGTTTGCTAAACAATACAGTCTCATTGGTCAAGTGCTTCTTAGTTGTACAAAGCTCTTGAGAAATCTGCCATCTTTCATTCCTGGAGGTGTTCAAAGCTGCTATCCGGAGAACAGACTTTATTTGGCTTTGTAGTCAGCAGGTGCTGTAGTAAAAGCATACTTTTTAAGGGACATTTGACCATATTTTGTCCTTACTCCGGATGGAGTCACATAGATGGCAGACACAACCCTCTCAGCACTCYGGTCTGTCGACTGCAGACCACAAGCCGGTAACTGCAGTTACAAACCTCTGTTGCCATCGTCTTTTATTATGTAACCCAAGCTACAATATTATTGCGTCCCCGGTCTGCCTGTGATCACCATGCCACTTCGTTGTTCTGGCCTTTTCTGTTTGAAACAGATGTTTAAAAACATTTGAATAAGATATTTTAGTTTGTAGACTTCTTGTCATCATCCTGCAAATTTACAACAGTCAGCAATGTAAACATGTACTTGACAAACTCCAGCAGCTTGTAGACTTCAGAGTTCATCCACTCATTTCAGTGAGGCAGATGTTTCATTTTAATACTCTTCATACTATAGATTAGGATTATGTTTTTTCTTTCTTTTTCTTTCTTTTTTTTTTTTTTTTGAAAAGGGAATAAACCTGACATGCTACTAATGTCATTTCACACTGCGGGCCAGATGGCAAAAAATGCAAAGGCTGCAACTCTGTTTATGTATGGGGAAAAAAGGAATTTTGTTCCTGAAAGACTTTCAGCTCAATCATTTGTTACTTTAAACTAAACACTAGATGATGAATAAAGTAGGACTATCTGAACTTCAAAAAGGTCCTTGAGATTAAGTGCTTAACAATGTAATGCATCTGGAGGAAGACTATCACATTATTCCTGCTTGCTGCATCGGAAAGACGTTGGGAACATTTTCACTATAGTGGCTGCCTAAGAGCAGGGTGCTTCAAGACAACATTTGACAGTCCCTTGGAAATTTCTGGAGATATAAATCATATTTCCATCACTTTTTTATTACTATTAGTGAAAGACAGTACTTAAGCAGAGGATTGGAAGACTGTCTGTGCTAAAATAGCTTGTTTTATCTGTCATTTCAAAGAAACAGAATGGTATATTTACCAAGAATTGTGTAAAATGTTTGCAAATAAGTTCAGCATTGTACCAGATAACTTCAATTTAGACTCTGAAACTTAGAAAGGGGGATATTTTCACTTCTCCTCCCCTACCCAGCAGATTTATATTGATTTTCAGATTATCACAGAATTCATCTAAAATTTCTGATTCTACATGATTTTTAAAGAAAGGCTGAGAAAACTCTAACTGTGCTTTGATTTCTTTATTCGTAAAGCAAATGTTCCAGAAGAGATTGCAGTTTGGGGATCAAACTGTTTTGCTTTGTTTTTTCCCCCAGTTCCCCCCCCCCAACTAGTACAATTGTAGCACGTCTTGGATGTTGTGGTCCAGTTACCTCATTCTGGCGTGTGGGTGGACAGGGCAGTATTTTCCATGAAATACCATTGCTCTTCAAGAATGGAAGTGGTTCGCATGCATCACTGGAGACTCCAGTTCGCTGGAGAGTGTCAACCCTCAGACAATGGTGGGAACAGAAGGGAAGCAAATCCCAGGTAGCAGTGCAGCATCATATTCAACTCTAAATCTTTGCATTTAGGACAAAGTATTTCAGTTCTTGAGTTTTTACTTATTTTTTATTAAAATAGTGGTGTGTGTTTGTTGGTTTGTTTTTGGTTTTGTTTTTTTTTTTTAATGAGAATTTTATTTCCCCAGCTAGCTCCAGTAATTTCCAAACAAACAGGAGAGCGAAGTTTGGACTAAGTAAGAGAAAATATTTTGTTCCTCTGTTTCATAAGTTTTTTTTCCTGAGTTTCCCTGTGATCGTGTCATCGTAGCCTCTGCATGACAGTAGACTGTGTATGGGAGAAGAAACTCCTATGTAGCTTTCCTCAAATGAATTATGTCAGATTTGTGGAGGAAGGAATTAACTATGTAAAGAAGGGGAACAACCTTTTGAGATGAAAATTGTCTGGATGAACCCAAGAAAAACTCAAATAGAAGAGCATTGACCATCCTGCGACCTCACAAAATTGCTTCCTTCACTCTTGGCTGAACACAGTGATGATATATCACAGTATGCATGAGAATCTGCCTGGATTTGTTAGTATATTAGGCCCTAGTTAAGACTGAAAGGCAAAGATAGGGTATGCACAGGCTGCTTCTTTCCCTGAAGCATTTGTTGGTRTTGTAAGTGCTACCCACATGAGTATCCTCCAGCATCTAAGTGATCAGGAATAAAAAGCAAATACATAAGAACTCTTAAAATTAAGTTCTCAGCAGTTTTTTGACAGTTCTACTGAGTACAAAGGTAGCATCAAAGGAAATTAGTATAAATGTTTAGTTAAGTCAGGTAAATAAGTGCATTAAAAATGAAACAACATCAGGTGCGTGTTGACAATATGAGATTTCAATTTAGGATATTATCAAACAATATAAACTGCCTATTGTGGATGTAGTCCTAAAAGTCATGGTCATAATAACAAAACACACCTATTACTTAAGAAAACTCTTCTGTCCAAATATTAATATCTAAGAGACCCAAAGTAAAAACTAATTTTAATACTGCTTATATTTTTGTCATTCAAAATACAGCTTAAAATTTTTAATTATAATGCAGACCAGGACTGAAAGCTCTGACTGAACCTCTTCAAATACCTGAACTGTTTGAATGTGTCTGAATCTAATCCGTCCGCATACATTTTGAGTCTTGGCCAAATCCAAATTAAAAAAGGGACTTACTTATCATTTTAGATACAACTGAACTTTTGATGTGAGCAACCGACCTCACAAATTTTCCAGCATTCACACTGCTAGAAATTTCTGAAGAATAAATTATCACAAAAGTTTTTTCCTGTTGCAAACTACCAAATGCTAACATAGACTTTAACATTGTTATAGCCTCCAGTCTACACCCAAACTCCAGTCTACACCCAAACAAGATTCAAGTATGTGCTGAACTAAAAGTGGCTAAAATTTTTGAAATGTCTGAAATACATTTTGGAATAAATCTACTGTCAATCTTCTTTTGGTCTTTTACATTAAGTCTATCAAAACTGAAGTGGAGGTATTTTGATACATAGAGACTCCCTTACAGAAACAATACGCTGCAGTGCGACTAGGAAAGTCTTATAAAATGCCTCTGTGTTACCTAATTAAAAGATGATGGGCAGAAGGCATAATAGGTTGTTTCTCAAATTTTAATGAATTTTATCATCATAATGATGATTACCAAATGTCTATATTTGCAAAAGAACAGCAGTTCATAAATATCAAATTTGTGCTATTATTAACATGCAGAATGTGCCAGTTTTTATCAATATAGGAATCTGGTAATTATCACTAAAGCTATTCATTAAAATTAAGAAGTAACTAAATAAGGAATAGGAATGCCACTAATTTCTTAACATCCGAAGAGCAGAAATATCTACCTATTATCCTTTTCAGGCATCTGACACTGTGACAATGGAATAGAAGGTTGTCACGGTATAATAGTCCCCAGCTGCTGGGTGGATGTGAGCCGAAACTGAGGCATTTATCAAAAATAAACACCGGGGGAAGCTGAGAGACATCGATCCTGGGACAACACTCTGTTAAATCAGTGGTATTTCTGTTCCAGCGAGTGACTGATGGGTATGCAACCGCTCGGTCTGACGGGTGTCAGTATGACACAATGGTCCTGTTCGCCACACTGCGGGGAGCCATGTGGTGATTGGCCAGGGGGAGCAGGTGCCCACATGGGGTGCCCAGTCAGAGAGGAGTTTCTGCAGGGACTTTGTGAGGTGTCACGTGGTGTCACCCCTCCATCACCCTCTGCCTCACTCCCAGCCTCCGGTGGTCGTCTCCAGTCCCGTTGCTTATCCGACTGCCAGAGCTGGCGGGGGAGACCGAGTACAGGTTACCCAGTGGTGGAGGGGCTAGGGGGGCTGCACGTCTGCCTCCCACCCACCCCTGCCCTGGGGACACCCATGGCCGAGGGCTCAGCACAGGCCCCCAGGAGATGGCGCTGGACAGGGAGGTCAGCACCTGACCCCCGGTGTGGGCCCATGCTCGCCTCAAGCCTCATGGGCCCCTTGGAATATTGTGCGTAGTGCAGCCAACACCCATCAGCATGACAGGCCTGAGGGGTGAGGCTGACCTGCCACGAGGCAGCCCTAGTTTCTCCACCATTACTTTGGGAAAAATGGATGGGAGGGTACAAAGTGACCAGGAGGAGGTCTGGCGCTGGAGATGACAAGGGAAGGAGGCAATCAGGGAGCAGTGGAGGCTTGGGGAGGAAAAAGGGGCCATGCTTCCAGTTGCCACAATGACCTTCTGGTGAAGCTGGAGCTGGGCAGGAGAAGAGCCCGAGGCTCTGTGAGGAAGCACACCCGCACAGCACACCTGTACAGCCAGGCAGGAGGTTAGTGAGCATCTCCACGAAAGCAACCACCAGACCCCCATGTAGTCCTCACTGAAAGCCAAATGAGGTCTGAGGCATGGGAAGGGGTGTCACTGGAAGGGACTATCATCATGCTTATCAAGACATTAGTACTAGACAGCAAGCCTCATCTGTGCTGGACAGTAAAAATTTTGAAGCAGACCCAGTCTTCCAAGGCAGTGAAGAAGGAGGTGGAAAGGGTACATTTTTTTGAGGCATATACCAGTTACCTCTGTTTCATAAAGAGCTTTCTGCTCTCCTGGCATTGTGTTATACATCTTCAGCCTCACTCGCTGCCCCCTCCTGTGTAAAATTTACACAAGCATTGAAAGATTGTGGAATACCCAAGGAAATCATTTTTCAGTCGATTGAGTTCTTAATGGAAAAACCTCCCTGAATGCTATCTTACAAATTAGAAGATCCCCTGCTTTCTAAATAGTTCAAYTGAAATCAGCTTTTGTATTTATCCTTCAGGTCATTCAGGCTCAAATGTTGTTAGCTCTGAGTCAAAAAGTCAGATTTTTAAAGGGAAAATGTCAAGTCCTTTTAGGCTTCAGCTGACCTTTTAAACCAGATTAGGGATTTGAAGCATTACACATGGATTTCTACATTTTATATCACAGTATTTAACAAATGATCAAATACAACTCCCAAGAATACTATTTTTACAAGCTTGACATTTCAGGCCTTAAAGGATGTTGCTGGTCTTTCTTTTACATAAAATTACCCTGGAGAAATTCAGCCTGTTTTCTGCTCTTCCATTTCTCTTTCATAAGAGGGGAAGTTCTGTGCATTTTATTTCATGCTGTTGTTCTCTCTCTGGCATTGCAAGCAACAAAATATCATGATGAAATCCTTGAGATATGCTCAAAGTGATTGCTACAATAAATTCACTCGGTGGGTGTCACATACAGTTAGAGTACAACTCAGTCAGTTATAGATGCCAACAGGGCCCTAGGAATAGATCTGACCTTACTTTAGTGCCTGGACTGTCAGATAATGCCACTAAAAATGCACTAAATCTTCCTAGGAAGAGATAATAGAAACCCTCATTTGGCTCCAAGCGCTTCCCTCACACATGTAGGACAAAGAAACTGGATGGCAGAGTGGGGTCATGGGTGTGCGAAAGGATGCTCATGAGCTGAAGGAGCAAGCTCAGTCCAGTGCCCAGAGCTTGCAGACACGGCGGGAACAAGAGGAGTCGTCCCATTCTCAGCTACTGTGGTCTGTAATAGGTCTTTGACAGAGTCTTACGTCCCGTGAGCTGGACAGTCGTGGTCATTTGGTACTGCTAGATGATGACAGTTACAGAGAAGATAGAGACAAGGTAAATTTCCTTCCTGTGGGCTGTCAAGGGAGGGAGATCCTAATTCAGAGGTATCACAACAGAGCTGTTCAGCCCTTCTCCTGTCTTCTGAGGTTGGCCCATTAGTGCTAATCATGATGCTGGAGTGTGTACCTGGACCATTTCTCTGATCATAGCTGGAGAGAGACCAGCAAATGATTTCACTTGGACCAAGCAGGCATCAGATAGCAATGGACTTCAGGTTTAAAATGTTCTGCATTAAAACGCCAGACAGAATCACCACCTCTTTCTATGTCTGTAGAGGAGACACGGTTTGTCATTTGGGCACGTGGTCTTTTTCATGCCAGACTAAGACCTGCAAGTTCCCTGACAAGTTTTCCTGGTAATTTCAAAATTATATCTGAACTCAGTACTATTATGGAGTGTAGAGGCCATCTGAAGGCTTTACATATAGTCCTGGTTTTGTTCAAGGTCTTTCCTCAGTGATCTGACTCCAACACAGACAAACACAGCGCAACATTCCGCTACACACTGCAGTCCAAAGGGTTAGAAGCACAAGAGTTTGTTATGAGTCAAGCATTCTCCATCCTTTGATAAACAAAAGAAGTTAAAAGGGTAAATTTTAAGAAAAAGAGCAGAGACTGCCTTCAAGTTGCAGTCCTGTGTTGGTAGCATTTAACGCAAGTGGTTTTGTATTTTATTTGCCTAACAGGCAGTTACAGTGCACACCACAGTACCTGTATGTGGTTAAATACAGGCTTGCAACATCTATGCATTTTAAATAAGCACAGAGCTTACCTTTTGAAACAAAATTTTAAAGTTTCAATTGCACAAGTTTTTGTTGTTTTGGAAGGCACTGAAGTGGTAAGTCTTGTTATACCCAGAAATCACGCTGACGTTGAGTCACTTCTGGTAATTGCTAACAATAAAGTAAACACCATTCTCCGCATAGAACAAGTATATGCCTCCATATGCTTTGATACTTTCTGCATCATGACACTAGTACCATCATTATAGGATCAGAATAATTCACTTTTCCCAAGTCCTACATCTGAAGGGAAAAACATAAAAGAAGCAATCAGCAGCTCTGTGCTTGGGATACAAAATCATTGTAGTCTGAAGCTAACATATCAGAATTGGTTAGAGCAATTATTTACAGTCCTTAATGTTAGTTTTGCTGGTGATTTCACTATTTTCAGCTCTTCTTACTGATCGGTTTAGAAGTTCTAAGTTATTCAAAATAATATTTATAACACAGAAAAAAACATTTCTTGCTTATACCCAGATGTAGAAAGTCATGACAACACCTAATGATAAAATTACCAAAGACATCTGACAGATGCCATCTTTGTGATGCTATTGTTTTTTCTAAAATAAAATAAGCAGCTGTTTTAAAATCTTTGTCAGACTTTATCAAAATCATTTACCTACCACCATATATTTGTTTCTTATGAAAAATACCTGTAGTATGACAAGAAGATGAGGTTAATCTGAAGCAAATCAACATGATAGTTTTCCATTATTGGAACTCAAACAGGCTTGTCAACAAGGGATGACACAGAATAATAATGCTGCTGCTGTTACACAAACAGGCATTCACAGAACAAAGAGTATTTTGAGATATGTTTTTCTTCTTATTTGGCAACATTATATCATGAAAATTAGGCTATTCTGTTAAAGCTCAGGAAGGCAAGCCCTTTTGAAATGACGTGTTCTTCTTGAAGCTTCTGCTTTGCTCAAGTTTATCTCSTTTCCTGCCACACAAAGGAGTCTGTCATTGCTTTAGTCTTTATTAGAATGACAGTATTAAGAAGAGCTTGCCAGAAACATTTGGATTCATCATGCGCTCCAGTGTTAATGGGGAGCACTTTGCTTCTGATACAGAAGTTATATCTACTTAATTTATAAATTTTGTAGGACAGATCTTCTGGTCATCTGCTATTTCTTTGGAAGCAATTATACATGGAGCCTTGTTGGACCCTCCATCTGACTATAGGCACTTTCATTTATGCCAGTCAGCTCTGTGCATTTACAATTAGATGTTCGTTTGAGTTGCACTGAAGTGCTCGCAAGGTAAAGCTCAAAAAAAAAAAAAAGGATATTGCCCCCATAGCTCCCAGAGTATCCTGAACTTCCTTTCTCCATTAACCAGATGTGGCAAGGAAACAACACCACAAAACTGAAATAGCTGGTTACTAATGGCAACTTAATGGATATAACGTGGCACTTTTTACCTCCAATTTGGGGGACATCCTGTCACAACAGAGTTCTATAGTAGGTGACAAGAGCCTGTGAATTTTGCAAAGCCTAAGGGGCATCATTTTTTTAGAGTTACCAAGCAGGAACACAGTCCATTGGTACACTAAGTCTGGGATGGAGAAGAAAGTTTGATAATGTTAAAACCCCCACCGTTTTGGAAATTGTTGTTTGCTTGCTTTGTTTGTTTGCTTTGCTTTACTGAGGCAAAAACCTCAGCTCTTGTTTCAGAGAATCTGTCTTCTCTCTTAAGTATGCTGCAGGAATAGTTTTCAGCAAGTTATTCCAGGAACAGCCTGACTAGTGAGGAACTGACCTGGGTTTCTAAAGCAAATGTATCACTGGACCATGCTGATAGAAATACTGGTAACCAGTGGGCCATAGTCCTGTCTTCACCATGCAACAGGGTGTGATGCAGAGGTTCCTGAACTAGTGCCAGATGCAATGGCAGGCCTGGCACCATGTCAGTGTGCACAAGCCAACCATGGGATGGCATTTCTAACTTGTTATCTCAGCTGGTATCTTTGCAGACTGTTCAATAGCGGCATGGACCAGGCTGCTTGGGAGTCTCTAACACAGTGCCCCTCGCACTCTGTGACATACTTGTATCTAACAGTATTGTTCAGCAGTTCACACGTGATGATACTTCCCCTTATTCTTCCCCTTTTTTCTGATTTCCTCAGTCTGAGAAGAAGTGAGTCCTCGCCCACCCGCCCCTGCTCCAAGAGCATTGGCAGAAGCAGCCCACGTGCTGTGTTTTACGTTCATCCTGCCCTCTGCCTGGGAACAGTCCATTGGAATAACGAGTGGGGATTGGCTCAGGATTTTGAGACAGCCGAGAGAGAGTGAGATAAGGTACATACAAAGACAGAATATTTTCCTTTTCTGACCTAGAGGATGTTCCTAGGGCCTTACATCAACATAAAAGCAGACGTCATATTTTCAGAAGCACATGATTGCCTTGCTCCCATTTATCATCTGCCTTTAACAGAGTAAATTAACCAGGATAGGACGACCTGGCAACTGTTCTCTGGGGTTCATGCTTGTGCTGGTTTTGGCTGGGGTAGAGTTAATTTTCTTCATAATAGCTAGTATGGGGCTATGTTTTGGATTTGTGCYGGAAACCGTGTTAAAAACACAGGGATGTTTTCATTACTGCTGAGTCAAGGCCTTTTCTGCTCCTCACCCCACCCCACCAGCGAGTTGGCTGCGGGTGCACTAGAAGTTGGGAGCTGGGACAGCTGACCCCAATTGACCAAAGGAATATCCCATACCATATGACATGATGCTCAGCATATAAAGCTGGGGGAAGAAGAAGGAAGGGGGGGACATTTGGAGTGATGGCGTTTGTCCATCCGTTACGCGTGATGGAGCCCTGCTTTCCTGGGGATGGCTGAAAACCTGCCTCTGCCGATGGGGAGTAGTGAATGAATTCCTTGTTTTGCTTTGCTTGCGTGCACGGCTTTTGCTTTACTTATTAAACTGTCTTTATCTCAACCCACAAGTTTTCTCACTTTTACTCTTCTGATTCTCTCCCCCATCCCACCGCGGGGGAGTGAGCGAGCGGCTGGGTGGTGCTTAGTTGCTATCTGGGGTTAAACCACAACAAAGCTGGTTTACCACCACATGGACTCAGTTTTCGCACCACTCTGCACGTGCTCTCTCTCTTCTAATTCACTCCTTTTTTCTGGTCACCCACTTTTCCTCTTCCTCATGCTAAAGCAGCCTGTTTCCCTCACCTAAATTCCTGCTCATGCCACACACTCCAGTTAGCAGCTCGATGTTTCTGTCTGAGGTCTGTGCGGATCTTCCCCCCCCATCCATGGTTTTGGACATAAAACCTTTTGTTTGACTGAGAACGCTTTCCCTTGCCCTTGACTTCCAGGCAAAAAGGCTTTTCTTTGCTAACTATTACTTTACATTTATATTGGGTCTATCTTCTCAGAGCACCCCAAAGCACTTTACATACTCTATGCAGAAATCAGTGGAGGGTGACTGCATTGGGGCTTTCTTGTTATTTCTGTATTCTTAGTTACAGCACTCTGTGTCATGGAAGCTGACTTGGTGACTGACAAGGTTAATTCTGCTTTGCCTAATTCATTCCAGTAGAAAAGCCATGAAAAAGTACAGTTTAAGTGCATAGCATTTTAGAGGGAATATCAAGCACACTTCCTACCCTGTTTTAATCTTGCTCTAAGGGAATATATGAGAACCATAGTTGATAGGAAAGAGTATTTACATAATTTAGATTACTCCAGAGCACTTCATTATAATACCTAGAAAGACCGGAAAGGACAAGATTTTTGGAGTTGGCTGTCTGGACATCAGAACCATCCTTAGCCAATGATGCAAATTAACCCTTTCAGCAGTCGAGAAGACTCTGGTTTGGGTAGTGTTCATCAGGAAAGTGTAAAATATGTGAGAAAGGAAATACTATTTTACATTTCCAAGGACCTGTCTCTATCTATTATATCTATTATATTTCAGACAGTCAATAAAAAATCCACCAACAAGGTATGCAAAATGAGATGCTGCTAGCATTGCTTAATCAAAAAACACATGTTGGTATAACTGTCATCTTACAAGGACAATATTAGTAGTCACATATTTGAAGGCTTTACAACCTTGCAACAACAGTGGTTTGCATGCTTATGTCAGAACAGAGGAGGAAGTATGATCGTGTTTAAACTTAAAAGATCAATACTTGACAGCAGCAAAGGAATAGAGAAATATGGCATTCCATTTATCAAGCCAATTCCTTAATGCAATATGGTGTAATAACTCTTAATTTGAAGGTAACTTTTGGAAGGGTAAGACACAACTGATAGTAGTGAGATTCCATGTGGAAAGTGATGACAGAGCAATCACAGGCTATGAACTGTGAATGTTTGCACTGTACATTTGCCATGCGCTTCCAGAGGACCAAACCACTGACTTTGAATGACTCTGTAATAAAGGACTTGGATTTTGACCAATCCACTACACTTTCCTTATTGGTCCCTATAATACAGCGCATCCATCCATCCKACCTTGGGGACTTACAAATGTACAGCAGACACTAACGGGTACCTTTTTAGCACAGTCTGTGCCGCTGTCCTCAGGCTCCCCTCTTCCTGGTTGGTGTGTGAGACACCTCCTTGAACCTACTGCCACTTATTTGCCACAAGATAGATGATCACAGAACAGCTCCAGATTGAAAATACTTGCCACACCACTGACAGTGGAAGGGATACTGCTTACAGCATGGGGAGTAACTCAATTTTTCTTTCATCTGTCCAAAATGCAGTGAATAAAAACCTGAGACATACCCCAGAGGGAGAGGTTTTAGGAAATTCATACTCCCAGCATGAGCATTTCAGTCAAATGTCCTCTTCTTCCAAAATACCTCTAGCTGGTGCCATGCTGAATCCATGAACACCTCCAAATTCCTCTTGGCTGGAGCTGCTGTAAAATATGGTTTACATTTACACTGAATGTCATGGGCTTATTGACTGCAGTGGCCTCAGCAATTTGGAAGATACTCAGTTTGACCAAGCTTGTGCCCAGCAGGTCCCTGGACTTGTGGAAACTAGTGTTTCTTGATACCTGGTTCTGTCACTCATAAAGTAGAGCAGCCACATGACAGAAATCAAGATTGGCAAGAAATCATGCAGTTCAATGCATCATACTTTGTTATTATAAAAGACCATCCCATGAGGTATATTGCATGGCCTTGATATTTTGTGAAATGTCACTGAATCTGGCCTAACAGTTTCTGCCTACAGTTACGCTCAGTTGAACACATTGCTGCTGMTGATGATTACAAGTTCACTGAGCCCTACACCTCAGATGCCCGAGAGTATCAAGAGCTGACAGGAAAAACGATGACATATTCTTCCCTGTTGGCTAAAAATCTCTTCACCAGCATGCACCTGAAATCCCTTTTATAAAGCTTTATTCCCTGTACAAACCAGGAATGAGAGTTGTGGTTGGAATGTCTGGAAGAGACCTCTGCCCATCTGTCATGGTCTCCTGATGATGTCCCAGTTGTGCTTGTCTAGAAGAAAAACTGATTCTTACTCTTCAAAGGTGGTTACTGTGTCCCAAAACAGATCACCATAAAAAAAGAGTGTACTATTGTTTCTAGCTAGTAAGTGACTAGAAAAGAAATTAATAGAAGGTATGTTTATGTAATCTCATTATTTGGTCTGTACTTGTAAGGGGATCATTAGACAACTGTTCCACACTTGATATGGATTAGACTACAGTTATTTCTTTCCAGTTTATCCAGTGCTCCTGCATGCTCCAGCATTTCATCAATAACACTGTCAGGGATAGATACGCTCATGGTCATTAATTTTGATAACTTTGTTTTTCTTGATCTGAACTTCTTTCTGACTAACATATCCCTATGTCACTAAGGCATTTCAGAAAAAAAACCCAAAATGTTTGATAAGAATACAGTGGAGCTCCTTTTCTATGTCATCCTCATCAGTCTCCAATTGCAGTACAGAGACAAAAAAAGTATGTGCCATCATGACATGGGTGGCTCTTTTAAGTATTCACATTGATTTTGATTTCACTAAGGTTCCTCAAGGCAATTCAGCAAAGATTTTTCAAAGGCAGTGCTTCACTATTCTTCAAAAAACAACAAAATTGACTGGATAAATGAATCCATGTCCGCCTTTAACCTGTTTAAAGAGCTTTCATTATCTTTCTGTGTCCAGATTGAACAAAACACTTCTTTGTAAAGATGAATACATAGAATTATAGAATTGGACCTGACCTTTTGCAACACAAGAATCCCAAAATGAACACTGTTTGTTCACATTCAATTCCCACAGCGAGAAGTGAAGTATGAAAATAGCAAGGAACTTCAAGCACCAAGGAGGCCTTCAGGCAATGGCATTGTCATTTGGAAGGTGAACAATGTCTGATTCAGGTTTTCATAAGGCTTAAGAACCTCAAAAACCTCCAAAAAGCCTTGATCTAATACGAAATTTTTCTTCTCTAGGTTCAGTTTCACAGTAAGTGTTACCCTGGTCCAAGAACAGTAGTCCCAGTGCACTATTCTATGAGCATGAATATCTTCACCCAGAAAGCACCTTTCAACAGCCTGGAATTGTCTTATGATCCTTGCATTTTGTCAGTGTCTCCATGATCTGTAATGTACTATCCAATATTAAGGCCAGATCGTGCCAAAATCTGTTTTCCTTTGAAACAAAAYGTGTCAAGGAAAAGTCTAGTCTTCACTCAATATTTCAGATCAAGAAGGGACTTCCATTCTTCAAAAACTAATTTTACACTTGGAACAACTAACCCCACTGGGCTACTAAGACCACTCCATAATCCTCTGAGAAGCAATCCCCTTGGACATTTTGAACATATGAGCACCTATCTCTTCAGGTCACATTTTAAAACTTCACAGACTATGGGCCAGTGGCATTGGTGATTAGCTATCTCGCGTGGAGTCTCATTTCTGGCAGGCAGAGATGGAGAGGAGTCAGCCCACGGCTCCAGCCCTGCCTGGGACCCTGTTTCTCAYTAGGTGGAAAGTGTACATTCTGTTCAAATGTCATGGGAGAGGCCAAGGGACCCCATGGGACACAGAGCGACTAGGAATGGCTTGCCACGGCTGGAGTAATTCCTCCAGTCAGCAACCTACTCTCTGTCCTGTGCTGAGGAGCCCCTGGGAAAGTAGAAAATAAAAGGTCACGTGTGCTCGACATGTGCAGGACATCTGGTCCTTCCCAGGGGACGAACCACCACATACCGCCCTTCGGCGGCAACTGGAGGGAGCTGTGTGGCCCACCCAGTGGGGGGGTTGGGCACCCCTGGTCAGGAGCAGTCATTTTAAATAGCAATTAGGGAAACATTTGACTTTCAAGTGCTCAGATCCCTTGCCCTTGCAACACAGCTTCAGGCCCTTTCCCCTCACCTTCAATTACTTTCATGTAGCTTCGCCCCCGTTGCATTCTTGCGCCTGCAGAGCGGCTCCTCCACCTTTACCTTATACCCATGGGGGGGCTGCCACTTGGAGCCACAGCCCCACCCCAGCTTGGACCTGTTTCCTAAAGGCAAAGGGCCGCCCGCTCCCCATCGGCGAGGGGAAGCTTTGTTGTACTGCTGTCTCTGGCTAATTGGCTCTCTGAGACCTGATATTCTCCAGGACTCTTTGCACAAACAGCCGGGGAAACTTAGAGGGACAGAAAGGGCCTCGGGGTGAAAGGCTTACTCTATTGAAGTAAGATGCAAAACTCCCTTTGACTTCAACGGGGTCAGAGCTTTACCCTGTAGCTTTAATTAGCTTGCATTGTTGTAATTGTCCTATGTCACTACATGTGGAATGTAAAGTATGGTATGTTCAATAGTGATGTGCACATAAATGTTTTAAGGGGATATTAAAGTGGAGGAGTGCATTTAAATGGCATGAAGTTACAGGAGCAGGCTTGTTTAAACACTACCTACTCCACGCTTCATAATGAAACTGAAATCTATGTGAAGCCTCTGTAATTTAACAAAACAAACTGGTTCCCCCAAAAAAGAGTATCTGTGAACCACTGGGAAAAATGTCACAGAAAAATGATCTGACAAAAAACACCTATAAAGTGACCCCACTTTCAAATTATTCAGAGTGCCCCTTCTAACAAAGGCCTGCAGTTTTCATACAGATCTATGGGTTTTAAGCAGGATGAGATGGCTGCTCAGCCGGGGRGAGGAAGGAAGAAGAATGTTAACTGTCCTGCAAAGGGATGTATGGTATAGGATATTTAGCATGCTGGAGTGTAGTGGACGTAGGAAATGCATGTCAAGGTGTCACAAGTGGTGCATGGTGGCCAGAGAGCTGACGTTGCAGAGTGACGGATACTTTGACAGAAGCCACTGTACGAATAGTGTTCTATGCAAATGCTGTGCCTGGGATAATGAATAGTATAATTTTTTCCTCTTCTGAGAGTTTCAATGGAAAGGACACCTGGATTTCACAGAAAAGCCCCCACAGAGGAATTAAAAAAATGTTTTATTCATTTATGATACAGACTCTGTCTTGTGTGTAGATTTCATTATTTCATTGTCTCTGGTATCTCAAAGAAGAACAAACAGCTGGGTCCTTACTAGATGCTTCCATAGAGGATTTATTTTATTTTATTTTATTTCATTTAATTTCATTTTATTTCCTTTCATTTCATTTCATTTCATTTCATTTTTTTTTGCACAGGAAAATGCTGGAGTATTTGTACAGGAAAGAACCCAGCAATGCTTCCATAGTTCCCATTTCTTACCCACGCTGAGTGAAGAAGGTCAGTCCAGTTTGGGAGAGTAGAACAGGAAGAGCCTCATCATTTTCTGGCGTATCTGAGTCCTTCCTCACTTACAGGCCTTCCAAGTGCTGGAGCGAGGAGCAGTGAGGCCAGGCACTATCCCTGCCCTTGAAAGGCTGCCTGGGGTGTGCACAGGGCCTCAGTTTAATAGAAAGTCCACAGTCCAGGATTCAACTCATGTGTATCGTTACTGTGTTCACCCATGGCTTCTGCATCAGAACTACATGCAAGATAACTAAAGTTAAGCACCTCATATGCTTTTGTTTGTCCTTCCCCAAATTTTCAGTCTTTGGAAATTTGCCTTTTGATATTCTTTTGAGGTAGAATCATAGAATCATTTAAGTTGGAGAAGACCCTTAAGATCATTGAGTCCAACAGTTAACTTTACACTGCCAAGTCCACCACTAAACCATGTCCCTAAGCACCACATCTACACGTCTTTTAAATACCTCCAAGGATGGTGACTCCACCACTTCCCTGGGCAGCCTGTTCCAATGCTTGACAACCCTTTCAGTGAAGAAATTTTTCCTAATGTCCAATCTAAACCTCCCCTGGCACAACTTGAGGCCATTTCCTCTCATCCTATCACTTGCTGCTTGGGTAGGTAGGATGATACCAGGTATTTGCTTCTTGAGGTAGAGAGGCTGATGGTCATTCTGCTCTGTGCTTCAGTTGCACAGGTTTGCTCCAGTTCGTATTTACACTAACAGCTTTCAAGGTCCTAATGTGCTGTGTATCATAAATTTAACACTAGCAATTCTGTCTACTTTGTATTGTATTTCTAATTGYTTACATGACAGCTATGAGAACACAAAATATAACTCAGTGTGCTCTGAATTCTCTTAAGGGAAGAAAAAGTTTCTTTCCATCTCCTTTGTTACTGCTATAACAATATTCCTTACTAATGCTATTTACAACTGAAATTTAATGTTTTATTCCATAATTTTCTCTAGATTCTATATTGTGACTCTTCTTCCTTTTAGGAAACACTGGGGAGACAGAATGTCTCTATCAAGAGAATCCCCTGCATAAGGGAATTAAAAAAACAACTTGTAATGAAATATGCTAGCAATTGTATAAAAATACATTGTGTGGGACTTTTGCCTGTGGCAGTATGTACGCACATGAATGACAGTACTGTGTGAGACAGAGCATTGTGTTGTTCAGTGCCAGWGTATAAAGCTACACTCATTTTGCATAAATATTTGACTGCTTTCTGGGATGTCTGGGATTTTTTTTAAAGTAATGCTCCATTTCTCTTTCTCTGGAACAACTCCTTGGATTTGCATGTTTCAACTATGCCTGTCACAATGGGGAAATGCTCATGTGTCACTTCAGTAAATATGATCAAATTGGAGAGGGGGAGAAGTGGGAAGAAAATGTATAGCTTGAAAATCAACAAAATCTTATCTATTTTTTTGCATAAAGTATGCAATAAATACAAAAGAGGTTATGCTTTTAGGCAGAGAGTTCTTTCAATTTCTAATTATTCAGGCTTTGCAATGTTCCACATAATAATGGGCCACCTCCACACCTCCATGAAAATCCAGAGATAAGATGCCAGCTGAGGATGTGGTCCCTGTACAAATATCTACAAATATTTGTGTTTCAGTGTTTCAATCACATGTGGACTTATGCAATGAAGATTTTTCTCTTCGCTGATGCTCCAAATAGGCATTTCTTATGTAATTCATTTGATGATGAGAACGAGTTACTCAAATTGATCTGGACTGCTTACTGATTTGGACCCACTGTTTTACAGCCTCGTTGCCTTTAAGAAGCAGGAGGGATACGTCTGCAGGAGGAAAGATGAAACCTTGGAAACTAGGGACTCAGAAGAGGATTCAAGGGTGGTAAAGGACAAGAAATTCAACAAGAGCTTCCAATGCAATGACACGAGGAAGCCAGTTTCAGCTTTTTAACTAGATGGGCCAAAGAGTTGATATCTCTCAGCACATTGAAAAGATTAATGATGGGACAATGTGTTCAGGTCTGTGCACCCAGTTTTAAATTGGAAATTTAGAGTTTGAAAGAAGTCTTAAACTTTATGTGAAGGCTAGAGAAGATGTGTTACAAAGAAACGTGAGTCATTCAGATTCTTTAATAAGACAGACTGAGAAATGGCATGGAGAGTAGAGAGAAGATTGGTTGGTGAGTCCCAAAGAACCTTAAAGTCCCCATTTAATCTAACAGAAAATAGTGGCTGAAGTCACACATATTGATAATATAAATTAACTAACATTTAACATTGTGAATGATCAAACTACCGGGGTAGAGCCTCTGTCTCTTGGAAGCTTAGTCAACACTGGATGCCTGGAATGTGCCTGATTAGCCATCCTTTCAGAAATGTTATTCAACCCTCAGTATAAGGGTAACTGGATAAGTGTTAATAGACCATGTTACATGGGAGATCCAGTGAGAGCATCTAATGGCCCTTCAGCCTGTACACCTGATGAGCTCAAGGAAAGCTCTTAGAAGGCTGGTTCAGGACAGAGAGTCCTCCCATTGCTGCCATTTTGCTGCTGTTTCTGCCCAGTTTGTTCACTCAGCACTTCCAGATGACAGCTGTGACACTTCCCATAGACATCAGAGTAACCAAAACTGAAGGGAAGGCAAGAATCAAGAGCAGCTTGAAGCTTCGCCCAGTAACAAGTTGGCAAACTGAGTTGTCATGTATATCCTGCTATCACTCCAGGGCAACTGCACAAGTGCAAATGACTTTTCAGCCCTGGTTATTTCATGGGCAGAATTCCCAAGAGGTACACTGACTCACTAAACATCCAGTAAGTCTTGCTCTAACCCATCTCATTTGGCCCAGCTAAGTTTTATATGTGCTAACAGGCACATGGAAACACTGCAGAGGTCTTGCCTCACTGTGCAACTGATATGAGTAAATTTTCTGTCACCTTGTGCCTGTGGCTTGGGTTACGGGCCTGAAAGAATGATACCCAAGTTTTCTGACTGCACAATTCTGTTGCAGATGAACTCAGAGTATTTACATTACATTGAAATAATTCCTTTTTTGATAAACAATATTTTAATTTCTCATTTATTTAGGCTTGAGAAAGACATAATTCAAAAGCAAATACAAATCTACTTCACAGTGTGTCCAATTAAAAAAAAAAACAAGTTTGACAAAAAAAAATCCATTCCATTATAATGTGATGTGCTGTTGAAAGGCATTCAAGAAACCCATCTGAGATGGGAGAAAGGCTGAGATCATGAACAAGCCACAGAGCGTGGAGGCAGTTTATTCTGTGTGCTGTGTCAGGAAGCAAGATTGACAGAAGGCTCAAGGAGTCAATCTTTAATTTGAGCCTGTGAGCGAGAGACTGGCAAAACTTGAGCCATTCTCTGCAAGTTTATGGCCACAGCAGGAACAGTTCATGCTCTCTGCATACGCTGCACTGCAGTTCTTCAGTCTGTAAAAGTTTGACACTCTGCAAATTTTCAAACATGGGTCGGTCTCACCAGAGCTGGAACCACTCAAAATGACCACCTCTCAACCAAGCCCAGGATCTCCATGTGTGAACAGTCCTGATATGCTCCGCTGGTCTCCTCTGAGAGGCATCATGCCCTAGCAGTCCCCAGGCCTCCACCAAAGCTGCTGCTATCTGTCAAACAGTTTATCTTAAGCGGAGAATGACTCACGCGGACAAGACTTGGTAAAGGTAAGAGGCAGTGATTGCCTCTTTGTTCAGGCAGGGCTGGGCAAGACGAGCTCCTCTGACATTGCTCCATTCTTCCAGGGCACTAAAGTAACCTCTTTGACAGCAGATACAGATGGAGTGGAAGAAATACCCTCCACAGCCAGTGCCAGTCTCAGTTGGGAGGTGGCAATGAACACCCCCACATCCCACTGAAGACTGAAGCCTACTGCCTGTGTGCTCTGCCTTGCCTTGACTCCTGAGAGGTGGGAGGCACCCATTCCTCTTTCTTTGCCTGTCCCTCTAGGACAGGCAAAAGTAGCCAACAGGGCATTGCAATAAACCTCGTAAGCACCCAGTCAGCTATGACTCGATATCCCATTCAAACAAATCAGAGCACAGAGGTGAACCACATCTCCTCACACTCTCCTACCACAAAGGGCTGCAAAYTTTGAACTTCAGGGTGCGCCGCCTGGCTTTAGGAGATGAATTATGTGCATGATAGGTGAATTAGGAGGCAAAGTTAGACTCAAACTGGGGCAAAATCCATAGCACAGACCGTACATATAGCTATAATATCTGTAGACTTCAAAGCAATTCCCACAGGGTTGTTTCTCCTCTGCATGATTTCCCACCCAAAAGGAAGATGATTAACATTTTAATAATGGTAATTGCCATTGCACAGAATGCATCTCTTAAGAGGAGGAACTAAATTTTTGACATCTCTGTGGAACAACTCTTACCCTCATTAAGTATAGATTGGTTTCACCAGGTAGCTCTGACCACGAGCAGAACCTGACTGTGTAAAAGATGTTATACAAACACATTAGACAAAATGTGCATAATTTTAACAAGCCAGACAGACAAAGATTTCCAGAGGAAACAGAGGTGGAGAGAGGTCAAGGCACCTGGTTCAAGGTTGTTCCTCAGGTCAGTGGTAAAGTCAGGGCAGACAGTTGCCTTACATAGTCTCTCCAAACCGATAAAGTAGTACTGTGAGAGTGTCCGTATTTGTTAACATCAGATATTTTCATTACATTTCCATTGAATTTTCCTTGGCAGGGGTTCTTCATGTTACTAAATTTTGGCCACATTCTTTGAAAGAGTGATTTAGTTGCTGTAGATTAATAGATGTGGTTTTTACTGTCACAGGGAAAAGCCACTATTTTCAATCCTTTAAAAAACTTGTATTCTGGTRAAGGAGGTGAAACAGCTGAAAAAACTTACTGCACATGGCCAATGGAAAAATCAACAAATGACAAAAGTTAAAACATGTTGCAATAAAGTGAAATCAGCTACACTTTATCCTAGGGATTCATTCATACAGTGTTAACCCTATGTGAAGAGAAACCTGATATGTTTTCCTTATTGCAAAATATTCAACAACAGAATTTGTCAGCTATGCCCTGGTAATTCCTCATTCCCACATTACTACACCAAACAATGCTGAACATTTTTTTACAATTAGTGATCTCACAGACTGCTTTTTAAAAGCAACTTTCATATTTAAAGTTGAACAAAAAGTAATATTCTGTGAAAAGAATATAGAGGATTGGATTGTTTTCA
This sequence comes from Oceanodroma leucorhoa, assembly GCA_030449065.1. NCBI lineage: Eukaryota > Metazoa > Chordata > Aves > Procellariiformes > Oceanodroma > Oceanodroma leucorhoa. Next base: position 14,938,834 of record JASVER010000004.1, on the reverse strand, counting down.
AACTTTGTATGCAAAGAAATAAATACCCTTGAAAGTGAACTGTTCTGTTCTTGAAAAAGAATCAAAAGCTTTATGTCCATTCATATGAAATACTTAAACAGATAGATGTACTCTTCCTTACTTTCATGTGAGCACCCAGAGAAGTTCAAGAGTTTTTTCAATAAAATGTTTTGTGACAGAAAAGCAATTTCTGCATAATCAAAATTTCCACAGGGAAAATTTATCGCGTTTCTTTTCTTTTTCTCTGGGGAAAAGAGAATTTAAATATTTAGTTCTGAAACGTGCTTTGAAGTGTGTGAATTACCTCCAAGCTGAAAATTCTGCTTTCTTGCATCTGTAAATAACCTGTGTGTCTCTCAGTCATGCATATTGGTAATGTTAGCAACTGCTCTGAGTCCCAGGCACTTTCTCCTGAAAGGCACAGAAAGGCATCCATTCTCACTTAACCTGTGTTTCAAACTTTACCAAATACAATTATCAATCAGTCTTATGAGAGACTGTGCAGAGCGAAAGCATTGTATAGTCTGTATTTTCAGATGGAATTGGTAATAGCTGGGAGTGTGAAACAGTTTGGTAGCATTTAATCCCATGACATCCCCCTATCGATGAAGTTTCTTGTTACATCGCTCCACTGCTTTGTCCCAGAAAGTGACGACAAGTTCAGTACCACGCAACACTATCTGCGGTTCATAGCAGAGACGCAACCGAGTCGCAGTACAATTCCTGAATTTTAATTACGGTCACTGGCAAATAAAGCTGCTGAACTATCAAAGAGAATTCCAAAGTTTTTGGACCTGAAATGTGAGTTTGCTCCACATAAATTCTGGGCTAATAATTTATTATATTGGTTTTTTTATTAGTTGTTTTCAGCTATGATTTATTTACTGCATGCGATGATTATATGTTATATTCATTGTTTTGTCAGCTTTCCATGACTGTTCTGTAATCTGAATAGGCTCAATCATGGCAAGGAAGATGACAAAAATGTATGCAATAATAGAAACAAGGAGGTTTTTATTAGGTTTAAATGATAATTTATTGTAAGTAAATAATCTGAACATTCTTAATACTGGTGTTGGATAGTAGTTAAGTGGAAATAACACTACCAATAAGGCATGCAAATCGAAGGTTGAGGTAGTATTCCTTGTTGTCACCTGGTATGCTTGCTGTTTATTTCTCCTGTCCTGAAAAGTCATTTTAACAAAGACCAAAAAAAATCAGTACACATATATTTCTGGAAATGAGATTTCAGTGAGTGTCAGGGAATAGAGAATCAAGTGTATGATTGCGTTGTTCAGTATCATCTCACATGTGGCAATGAAGGTGAAACAACCTCTGCAAAAGGTGAATGCAAAACTCTCTTCTGCAGAACTCTTATCCAACACCCTAAAATGAGAGAGTAACTTAAAACCAGTGCCTGAGATTTTATATTTTTTCAGAAGTACAGTGAAACAACAGAGTAACACGAAACGTGTTAACACTGGAGATTGAACTAGCTGTGATATCTGTATTGTCTGTGTTTTCTATATCAATGCTAGGCCTGTTGCAGCCCATATAAGGAGAGAAAGCTCATATAGGGAAGAAGCATTTTGAAGGAAGCACTGATTTGTACTACAGTATATTATCCATATAATTCTCCATAATGTTTTGAACATCCTAATAACTGCACATGAAATTGAAGTCTTCATTGTGTTTTACCTTATTTTATCTATCACAAAGTGCAATTAGTCTACAAATCTTGTAACGAGAAGTAGTACAAAACGAAGTATATAGTAGCATGATTTTTTTCTTTCTAGAAGAGAATGAGAAATATTTATGAATAATGAGAACATTCGGCATTGTATCAGCAAGGTTAAAGCTGAATTGATTTCCGAGGGGTATCTTACAAAAATCAGCTGTAAGGGAGAACAACGGGAGGCAGGATTGGGCAGGGCACAGCTACAACTCGGACGATAGGGTCCTGGGCCATGGTCAGGGGTGGTGGAAGACTCCAGGGGAGGCTGGACAGGGCCAGGAAGGGCTGCTGGTGACCCCAGGACCCAGATGTCTATGCTAGATACCTAGCATAGTCACCCTTATCATTCCCTTAAAAGTCTCTGAATGACACTGGCAATGAAGAAAAGGCTCACAGAGTGTGAGGGAACAGCAAGGCTTTCAGAAAACTTGGAATCCTCAGTTAGATGCAATTTTTGGAAAAGAGACTGTCTTTTCATGGTGTTCTTCATACTTGTAAAACCCACCTCCTGCCAAAGGTAGCAGGAACTTTAATGATAGTCCCTGTGTAAGGGTTTCACGAAGGGAATATTTTAAAATAAGTAAATAAATTGCCCCACTGAAATAAAAAAAAAAAAAAAAGACAGATCCAGAGGTGTTAGTTTTACAGGAAATCCTGTCTCACTTGGATGGATATAGAGAGCCTGAAAAACAGCAGAACCATTAGGTAGCAGAGGTGAGAGAAAGAGAGTTACAGAAATACTTTACAAAGGGACACTATTCACCCTGTGTATATATGGACTGCATGTACAGAAGGTTACACTCTCTAACAGAGATGTATAAAATCTCTGTACAAAGTACTCTTTCTACAGCTGTCCTTGAGACATGACACAGTGCATCCCTGTTGCTAGACAGATGCTAATCCTGTGTTAGCCAGTGTAGCCAAACCTGCTTCATCAACGCAAGAAAGCCTTTGTCCGTCACAAGAACCACTGAAAAAAATGAAAAGTAACACCTGAGGGAAAGAAAATGAGTCTTAAAACTGGTCTTGAGAAATAACAGACCTGGGCTCTGTTAAGCAGAGAGTGAGAAACTAGTTCTAGATAATGAAACTATTTTTCCTGAGGTTGTCCTGTACTGAGACTCAGTTGCGAATTTCCAGAGGACCCGGCAAGGAGGGTGCACTTTGACATCACCCTCACTTACAGATCATACCAGATGGTTAGCTGGCAGTCGCACAGTTGCAAGCCCATCCCATGTGCATTCACCCCCAGCCAGATGTACACATCAAGTCTTGTCTCTTTAGATTCTGTATCTGCCAAGTTGAAATGCAATGAGCTTATTAATATATACAGGATTCAAAGCAGGGTGGGCCTTATAGGTCAAAATTAACCCAGAATTAATTATGTGCCAAAGAGCAAAACTTTGCAGAAGTATGCATTATGCCCTGTGCTAGAAGCTCTGTAGACTCTGGTTCATACCTAGTGAGTGCCAGGATTAAGGACAAAGAAAGAACTTCACCTGCTTAACTTCAGTTCAACTGTTAAACAAATCCTGGCTTGAACAGAACCCAATCAAGGTTAGACAGCAAATCTGACACTGGGTTTTGCTCTGTGTGGGACACCTGTAGTTTAAAATGCAGGAAGGTAAAGACGGAGTAGCAATGACCTAGAGCAATTCTTCTTTGTGGACTATTTAGGATTAAAACTTGTATGATGTATGCAACACTTAGTGGTGAGGTGTAATAAAGCAGTTCATCAGAGTATGATTTGCAATGGGGTGAAAATATTTAGATTCAGATTTCTGTTTGAGCGTGTGTGATAGTCCTGCCTACTGTCTGTAATAAATCCCAAATGTGATAGCGAAGCATCCGTTTCTGCCCTAAATATTCAAGACAGTAGAGCTATGTCGTCTTTTATCGTCAACAATTACTGCATGTATCCTTCCAATAACTGCTTTGTACTATTTTACACCAAACTGCTTTTTTTTCTTTTTTGTTTTGTAACCAGAACCCTAAAAGAATTTTCCACAGCTGAAAGAATATTTGTGCCTGGCTTTCTGCTGCATGGAAGAGCTTTGTCTCCTGTGTGGCAATAAGTTATTATTACTGCAGAGATTGTCATTATTCTAGAAAAGCAAGGCACTGGACCGTATCCAAGCACTCAGAAACCTCAGTGATAACAGAATTTGTACGTAGGGAAGGAGAAGTACAGTTCTGTGCCATCTATATATCACTGGCTTTTAAATCCAGTTCACTTAGTAGCTGGATGCATGTAGGCTTTGAAAGGGACTAGAGAAAGAATGGGTCTTTATCTAGTTGAAGACTTACTTGGGATTCATGCTACCTGTCAGACTTGACATAAGGTCAACAGTGCCAAATACTGCAAAGATATTAAGGAGAATAAGAATGGATTTCTCCCTTGTATCCGTTGACAGCAACAGACCTTCTGTGCCAGTCATCCATCAGTGCCAGCGAGACAGATCCAGCTCCCTGCCCTGGCCTGTGTCTGTACCGCCTGTGACCCTAGATTAACATGAATAAACTTGTAAGTGGGTTCTTTATGAGCTTGCTTTAGAATACCAGGTTTGATGGTAAGTGGCAGATGAACTGAAATGATGTATTCAGGACAGATTACTGAGGAGAAAAAAATGAGGTTGGGTACTGCTAGAAATACTGAGATTATCTCCCTGAATTAAGCATTAGCTATTTCTGCCTAGTTGATAAAGCAGAGATATAATGATAACATGAGTCCTCAGGTCTTTGCCTCCTTGTCCTGTGGGTGTAATGTTAGTATAAATTAGCAAGCTGTCTAATTTGCTAGAGCCTGGGAATCCCTGCAGTTGTACTGGGACCATCAAGCTTGAGGATAGCCAGGAAAATCTCCATAGAGGGCTACTGCACAGGCACATGAGCACAGGAGACCTCTGTAACAGGTGTTAGTAAAATTTTAAAAAATCGATGGAAACTAGTTATGTGTTGTAATTCAGACTGAGCCCCAAAGAAACATATAGGAGAGAGTTACAAGGTCGCTTGCAGGTTACCACGTGTAATGGCTGTCATTGTTGTTCTTTTGCACCATAGTGTTCTCTCAAACCTCAATTGCATTTTGTCACTATCAACACAGAATAACAAAGAAACTTTTTACCAAAGTCTATAAAGCCCTGGTGGGGATGGAGCCCACTATTCCCAAGGCAAGAGCTTTCTCCGAACAAAATTATCTCACCTTCATGTTAAGAGGTTGGATAGCATATGTAGAAGGAACAGACCTGTAAGTCCACCTTGTCCTGCTGACAGACAATATAAATACTGATAAAGCCTGATTTGTGTTTTGATGTTAGGCTATTGTAGATGGCCCATTCTTCAGGCAAACTATTAAGAATTGTCCAACAAAATTGTCTTATCATCCATGATTCAATGAATGGACAACAAAACTAAACCAGAGGARCATCAGTGAAGCTGTGGAGAGGTGCAAGATGTCAAACCTTTCCTTCTTCCCTTGGTTAGGCCTTTAGTTATGATTGGTATGAGAACCTTAAATTCAATGTAGGGGGACCTTTTACAGAATAGAAGGTTTCCCATGATTTCAAGCGCAATTTTTCTTGTGCTCCATTTGACATGTCACAGGATCAAAAAATATTAATTTCAAGTCATCTAGCAAAGTGTCTACATCTCTTGCAATTACAGTGAGAGGTATGGAAATAGGAATACATTAAAATGACCAGATTTTAATATATGGTTTTGGAAACCAAGTGGACTTACAACATACATGCCAGCTTTTTCTCTGAAATTGACTTGACTGAAAGAACTATCCCTCTCCTAAAATTAAATATTCACATCCATTATTATTCTCAGACTAGGGACAATAATTTAAATTAATATCAAGATGCATTTTTAAAAATCATCAATCTGCCATCTTAACTACATTATTTTCTACCTTCAGGCACTTGTTGTAGTTTTTATGAACATGATTCAAATAAATTGGCTCTTTTTCCTCAGTGGCTTCTTTAATTACTTTGTTATTATCCAAGGAACTGGTTTAATTTAAATGAACACAGTGTTCCTGCTACTGCTACCCAGAGAAAACACAGACTCAGAACACGCTGTTTTGTAGTTACAGTGTATGCCTCTGCATGTGTGTGTCCCTCTGCAAATGAGCCAGCAGTGTGCCCAGGTGGCCAAGAAGGCCAACGGCATCCTGGCCTGTGTCAGGAATAGTGTGGTCAGCAGGAATAGGGAGGTGATCGTGCCCCTGTACTCGGCACTGGTGAGGCCGCACCTCGAATACTGTGTTCAGTTTTGGGCCCCTCACTACAAGAAGGACATTGAGGTGCTGGAGCGTRTCCAGAGAAGGGCAACRARGSTGGTGAAGGGTCTGGAGAACAGGTCTTATGAGGAGCGGCTGAGGGAGCTGGGGTTGTTTAGTCTGGAGAAGAGGAGGCTGAGGGRAGACCTTATCGCTCTCTACAACTACCTGAAAGGAGGCTGTAGCGAGGTGGGTGTTGGTCTCTTCTCCCAAGTAACAAGCGACAGGACAAGAGGAAATGGCCTCAAGTTGCGCCAGGGGAGGTTTAGATTGGATATTAGGAAAAATTTCTTCACCGAAAGGGTTGTCAAGCATTGGAACAGGCTGCCCAGGGAAGTGGTGGAGTCACCATCCCTGAAGGTATTTAAAAGACGTGTAGATGTGGTGCTTAGGGACATGGTTTAGTGGTGGACTTGGCAGTGTAAGGTTAACTGTTGGGCTTGATGATCTTAAAGGTTTTTTCCAACCTAAACAATTCTATGATTCTATATGGGTGCCAAAACTGGTCTGGTCTTACCCGTTTACCTACCTTCACGTGATCCAAAAGACTCCTACCAGCCCAGCATAATCACTTGTCCTGAACACTTTCTTGTGAGTCTTTCCAGATAAAGAGCAAAGGTAATTAGGCAATTAGATTAAAGGACACTTTTACAGAACATTTATTTCATACCTAGACTACACAGTTACTTCATCTTACCCAGGGCAATGTTCCCTTACCAAATATTTGTGTATTTTTAATCAAAGAACTGTGTGTAACAAATAAACACAAGAAATTAACAGTGTTTGCCCTGTTATGTCCTTACATTCCTGTTATAGAAATACAGGTTGGTAACCCAGTTCTGTACATAGGTGTAAGATTCCTCCTCCCCCTCCTCTTGGTGTCTTTCCAACTAAAGTACATAATAAAATACATAAGAGGGTGTTTTTTAAAAAAAATACAAGCAAACATTGGTACTTCATAAAATATTTAAAGACCTTACAAAAACGCAAAACTGTATTTCATTTCCTGAAATAGTTATAGTTTCAAACTCCATCTATTTCTTTTAAACCAAACCCATATGTGTTTGAGGCAGTTTTAATCTGTGGAAATACTTTATTTTTGGCTGGCCTGCATGAGTGAACATTAAGTATGAAGCAACAAGTATGGCAAGTCAGGATATTGAGAAGAAATTGTTGTATCTCAAAGAGCAAATTGTTAAAATCTGAGCAATTTCAGTTTGTTTGTCTTTTTCTGTGATTAAATATGAGCTACRCAACCATATTTTACAGCAATAGTCTAGGTAGCTAGCATATCTTTATTTTTCTGTTTTAATGGTAGAAAGTCTTCCCTCTGCTACAAAGCTGCCATTTTGTGTCCCTTCCCTCTGCAGAGGACATGTGCACTGTCATTTTTTAGAGCAGCATTCACATATATGGTCACATGGGGGCCAAGTCATCACACAGATTACATACTTTTGTTCTTCCTTTATCACTTTCTTAATACCAAAAGGAGCTCTCAGCAGCAAACTCTCGAGACGTGAGCGCTGGTTTCCGCATGGAGGAGCACGGCAGCAGTGAGGAAGCAGGTCCCGGTTGCCGGTCTCACAGCATGGATACCTTGGGAAGTCACCTGCAGAGCACGTGAAATGCAGCCTCTTGATTTAATGGCATTTCACACCATTCTTGTACCGATAGAAACAACTGCTCAAAATACAAGTCAGAGGAGAGCTGGGGTGGGTGGCTCGCTGTACTTAATCTGTGCTTGCTGGAGACGATGACCCTGGCTGGCCCTGATGTATCTCCAACATTTGATCTAATTTCTGTTGCCATTAGTCGATTAATATTGTCATCACGAAATCAGAGGGAGAGGCAAGTACAAGAAAGAGTCTGTGATTATTTTCTTTTTTAATGATGTGATCTCTGCCGAGCATAAGGTTTATATTTGCTTAATTAGGACTTCACTATAAACATTAATGACCCTAAGGCCAACGTGATTTGTTTGAGAAAGGTAATAAATTATCTGCCAGAACAGTTTGATCTCTGTATAGAAGTCTTACTCCAGCTGGAGCCTGACTACATCCCCAAGCTTCCCACCAGTTCATCTCCCACGTCTTTTACTGCACCACAATTCCTCTTGCAGCAGCCTCAGACATGTCAGTAAGAAAAAATATAAAAAGCCTCATCTTTCCCTTTCAGACGGATGCTCTGCTGCCCACCGCAGCGCTACGTCCTGAACAATCATTGCTTCTTGCAACTACCAGGAGCGTGTCAGGATCTTGAAAGAAATAATTAGATGCCAACTTCAGATAATAGAGTATTTAAAAATCAATTAGCCTTAATGGGAATACTTCACAAGTTTTCTCATGATTCTGCCGTTTGACACAATGTGTTGAAGTGTCTCTCACAGACAAGTAATAGCCCAGTATCTCACGGGAAAGTGAAGCCTCCACTGTGATGTACTAAGAGTGCATTTTACTGCTTCTGGAGTCCATTCATTTCTTGCCATACCAGCGTCAATGAACTTCCTAGCTGCTGTCAGCGTGTTTAGTGCACATGTCAAGCCAGCACTGTGCTGGCCCTGACATCAAACAAACTGGCGGCAATCAAGATATTACCTCGAGCYGGCAAGAAAGAAAAATAACAGGAGCAATAACTGAAACACTTTCTTTATCGACCACCCTAAGTTTCCTGTAATCTTGTGGCCATAGAATAATTAATCTGCTACAGACGATGGCATGAAGAGTGTTGGGAAGGAACAAATTATATCTTTTGCTTCACACTCCATGGAAAATGTCACTTTAAAGCTCAGGTTTTTGGGGGCACGTTCTGCTTTGTCGTTTCCTGGGGTCTGCCTGGGAGCCAGTCTGGTACAACTTTGTGCCTCCTTGAATACCTCTTACCCCTGATTACAGACACAGCACTGCTGGTCTGCTTGGCAATTTGAACATTTGTTGGATTTTTTTTTCCTTGCTGCTTTCTCTCTGGTGCCCTGATGTTATATGATGGGGCGGATAACTGACTGATTGTTGGTTTGTATGTTCTTCTGAATACAGCTGTCACCAAATCACTTCAGATTGAGTTGAGTGTAAGATCTACTTCTTTTCTAGTCTTCCCTAAGTCCATAAAAAATGCACATTTTATTTTGCCACCTGTAAGGAAAGGAAAGAAACCAAGGAACTACAGAAATGCCACTTCTTCCCCTGTTATCCCTTTGGTCCATCCCTGAGATCCAAGCATGTGAGAGGTGGCAGACTCAGGATCAATCCCCTCCTTTCCTGAGGGGTACCTGAGCCCATTTTTCCAGAGAACCACCAGCAAAAACAGGCTACTGAGTTCTCCTAGGCGGAATTTTGCTTAAGTGTTCCTGTTGATGCTATTCCAGCTGCAATAGATACCAAATCCCCCCCACCCCGCCCTGCAAAAAAGAAGGACATTCAAGCCTGGTATTTGAGAAACAACAGGGAGGTGAGATACCCGGGTTTCAGAGCCCAGCCAGGTGAATATTTTGTCCCTTATTTGTCCCAATAGCACAGTGCCAGCAGGGCAGATCAAGCAATCCCCACACCTTGCAGCAGCCCTTCGCCTGATCCTCCGTGGAGAAGGGAAATCTGGAGTCCGGTGCTTCATACAGCAGTTGCCCTCCAATGTCTCAGGTATGTGCTGTAAATGCTGGGTCATGGATAGAAGGGGATAAAGAAGAGCCCCAGCTCTGCCTTCTCCCCACTATTTTGTGACTGAAACACCTCTTCCTACTTACACAGACAAAAAGAAATGCAAATGCAAAGCAAACAAACAGCTATTACTGTATTTCTGGCCAAACCAACTTGATGTTTTGTTGATGTTGTTTCTTAAAATGCTTTTCGTGTTGAATCACTTTGATATATTTTAAACATTTCAGAAATTAAATGGAATGGCTGTTCATATAGTAGACAAATATTTGTCTGTCATACATACTAATAGCAAAAGATACTGCATGGGTAAGGGAATTGTAAAGATTTTTTCTAAAATGCTTCATAAGCTAAGTAAACAAAAACACATATATAAATCAAAAATAGCATAAATCAAATTTTGTCTGTGGGGTGCCCTTTCAAGCATCAGAGCGTGGGAAGAGACTGCTGTGAAACATTAAAAAAAATAGCTCTATTTGCATCATTTCAGTGGCTCCAAACAAAACAGGCATCATTGCATGAGATGAATAAGGGATGCACTTTCCCCTGTCATTTTGCCCGACACTTTCTGACATCAGCTCAAACTTTAAGCAGCACTCAGCCAATCCTGCAACATTATCATATCACTTTGACCATAAAATAAATAAGTAAGCAAACCCACCCAGATTCAGCAGCATATCTGCTTAAATGGATTGTTCAGAGATCTATCCTTGAAGTTAGTTTCTCAGGCTTTTTAAATGGGTAGCCTTGAGCTCATATATCTCTTTAAGTACCAACACTATGAATCACCTTGAAGAACTTTAAAAAAAAAAAAAAAAACAAGGAAAAAAAAAAAACCCTTTACTGTTGTAGTAAAAATGAAAAATTGAGCTCCTTCTGGCTTCCACTGCTGAGAACTGTGTCATCGTTTTCTTTTTCTTCTTCTTCTAGTTTATAGACTTAAGGAATAAGCATTTCCCAGGGTTTGGCTGACAAATATTTGTGTATGAAAACACCTGTATGATTAAACAGAACAACATGTTTATAACTTGTCCTTTACTCCGCTTTGCAATCAATTCTTTTGCAGATTTGCATAGTTACAATGACACAGTAGCAAGGAGCTCTAAGAGCCTGTTTCATCTGCCTCCTTTTTCAAGTGCTTATCATTCAAGTATATTAAAAAACATTGCTTTGAGCTGTGCGAGCTGCTAACTAGGACCTTGAGAAAAGATACAGGGATCATTGCTTCACACTCCTGGAATCAGATGGGAACGTAGGTTATGGCAGTACTGTGTCCTCTTTTCCAAAGCAACAGGTAGAAGCAGATAACTCAGTTTGAGTAGATGGGCAAGATTCCTTCCTGGCTGCCCCCATCACGTTGTGGGCTGTTTGGAGGGTTTATATAGTGCTGCTGTTGCCAATAAATGCAGCCTGCAGCGGAAAGGGGCCTCCCGTGTCCAGGTCCCACTCTCCTGAACATGGAGCCAACCCTTGTTCTCTTGTCTTTCCATCTTTCTTTTACCACAGATATAGTAATGGCAAAGGTTTAATTTTGAGACATTACCATCTATTATACTAAAAAAGCAATGTTTGGATTCAGGCGTTGTTTATTTTCTGAAGTGACTATCTTTAAAGAAGGATTTAAACAAACAAAACAGCCTGATTTTTATAATTCTTTGCAAGAATTCATTGCAAGAAAAAAAAAAAAAAGAGAGAAAAAAAAAAGGAGGGAATACAAAAAAACCCACCAGGGCTGTATTTAGCATCAGAACATATTCAAGTATGGAGGTATTTTCTCTTCTTTAGTTAACAAGGAGTTAATTTTGAGATTGTATTTCCTCTTTTCCCTTGCAAGCACAGTAAGGCTATTGGAATTGCTGAGGAGACAAAGGATGGGAATACGGGCAGGGAAGGCATCCCACCAATGGTTTTGTTTTTTACTGTCTGGCTTCCTGTTCTAATTTGTTTTCATAGAGGTTTTCCCTTCATCTGCCCATTGCCTGCTTTGCTTCTGCTTTTGAGCCCTTCCAGGTCTGAGAGCAGCTGTGCTAGCCTTGAACATCGTCGCTGCATCACCGGGCAGAGCCAGCGATGACCCTGTGGGATACTGAGAGTCTGCAATATCCCCCGGGGTGCTTTGATCGAGATTAGGCTCTGGATGTACTGAAAGAAACTGCCTTTTCCCCTCTGATCTTGCTACGCAGAAGCTCAGAGGAGGAGGGAGACCATTCCACCTTCAGTGTGTGATCTGGCATCGAATCAGCTTGTGGGGATGGGATGCAGAACAGGAACAGAATAAATTCATCTGAAAGGAGTTCTTGTGCCCAGACAACAGTCCTATAGGCAGGCGAGTGAAGCTGTGCATTTATATGCAGTGTGGAGGGTTGGCGAGGCTGCTCTCTGGGCTCCAAGCACTCTCTTGGTTAGACTTCCACATGACAGACAGCCATCAGGTGCAGACACAGATGGGAGATGTAGGAATTCTTCTTAGAGAGGACTGAAATAGCTCCTGACATTCAGAGAGCTGCACTGGAAATGGACACTTCACAGAGGCGGGGGTAAAAACCACTGTGGCTCAACGTGGAGGGGTGGGGAACGTGGAAGAAACTCTGTTTCCTTGAAAAAAGATCATAGCATCTCCTGAAAAGAGCTGTCCTCTCCAGGCTGGGAGCCCCTGAAGCTGCTTAGCCAAACTCCTTTGCTGCCATGGGGCAGCTGAGGCAGTTGGAAACTTGGTACCCTTTTTCCACATCCAGATTCGGGTGGTCCTCATTGCTGCTGTCAGGGCACCCCAGGTACTGCTACCTACCAGACGTGGAGGAGCCACTTCACTACTCCTTGGAACACAGGAGCACATCACACATCTTCCCCTAAATTATGCCCAAGTCAGTTTTCAAACTGGATGTTCAGGGTTGACTTCATTACAGTATTGCAGGCTTGAGTACCAGCRTGGTACTCTGTACAAGTGGATTAGGAATCCTCTTCCCATTAGAACATCCCAATCTATTTGCAGTGTGGTTTTTCTTTTCCTGCATACAAAGCTTTGCAGCTCCCTGTATTGGGCTGTCACTGCTTTTGTGCTCCTGGTTTGTTTTGTGTGCCCATGGGAGAAAAGAAGAAGCAAAGGGTAATCTTAGGTGGAGTAGAGATGCTTCAGATAGGGGCTTGTTAAAAATAATCACTACTGCATGCAGGCTGGCGAGAAAAACGGCACCCAGTAGTGTACTTTTGAAAAAAAAAAGGAAGAACATGGAAAATTAGCAGCCAGGAATAAAAGACAGGTAAAATCCCTCATCGTCTTACTTGGAYAAGTCCGGTATTGCTTAATCAGTGCTTCAGCAGCTACGCTGTGAAGGAACAACACACACTTCAAACCTGTGGTGACTCATGAGCAGCACAGCACATAGCAGCAGGAGCAGCCGTGGGATCTCACACGTACGATGCTCTTTCATTCAGGCAGGTTTCAGGAAACCCTAATTCAGAGTTTCTCACAAACTGTCTATTAGGGAAATTCTTTGTCCAGCTTCAAATATCTCCAGTCCTGGGCTGGAATGAAGAAAATGTTTAACGGTGTTCATTGTGAAGCACTACAAATAAAGAGGCTAATAAAAGTACAGTTGGATTTTCACATAAATAGAGTGAAAAAGCTTAGAATGAACAACATCAGACCAAGGTGCAAACCAATACCACCTGCGTTTTTGTTATGCCCTCCCAAACTGCCAGTTTGACACTTATCCTTGCTTGCACTTCTGRGGAAGGTTATTGAAATGAACCTTGGATGTTATATTCTGAAATGGGTATAACACAATGCCTCAACCTGCCCATATACTGCAAGCTTTTTTTCCAGCCCCAGCCCCAACCCCAATGGACTTGTCAGCAGTTTCTATCATTAGCAACATAATCCCTCCTCTCTCCCACTCTCTCTTTTTATGTTTTCCCAGGGCTGCACCAATAATGAATAATTTACCAGTGTGGAGAAAGAAAAGTGTCACTACTGAAGTCTCAAGGCTCATCACTCACAAACCTGTCACATGGTCAAGAGTCATCAGTGCCATTATTTGTGTGAAGAGAAATTAGCACTAATCTACTGCTGAGTCTCTTGCTCCAGCCACTGTAAATGGTGCCTGATTCTTAACAGAGCAGATTGTCTGTGCCACTGCAAATTGCTTATCTCAGTAAAGCTAAAAAAAAAAAGCCTTCTTCTCACTCACTTCACAGAGGACATCCCACATGTGTTAAGAATTAGAGGAGAAGCACTGTAATGCAAAGGGCTGTTACCTTTCCCACACTGGAGAAGGGCTAAAGATTTGCCTCTCTGCTATTAATAAAGAGCCATTGAATCCATAGAGGGGATTTCAAGCAGGACTTTCAAAGGCATACTTTTTTTGCAGAAAGGAAATATGGCTTTCCATGTCACAGAATAACCATGTGAATGCTAAGATTTGAATTTTAGGAAGGAAAGGAAATGCCCTGTACTGAACTATGAAACATAAACAAGGCACAAAATAGAACAAAATGGTGTCTTGAGTAAATAATCAGGGCAACAATGAGAACTATTGTACCGTGAGGGGCTTCCTCCTATGAAAGAAAGGAAGAGATGGGTAATGAGCTCGGTTTGTTCCAGCAGTCATTTCCATCCATCGATCGGGGGATTTTAAAACTGCCACCATCAGCAGGTTTTTTGGAACACCCCTTACACAAAATCCACAGCGAAAGCAAACCTGCCGTCAGCCCGGCTCATCCTCRCGGCAGAAGAAGTGACAGCTGGGGCTCGGAGGCAGAAAATCCCGCAGTCCCTCCCCGAGGCCTCAGTGGATGCCATCAAAGGGCGAGGTTTGCTCTCCACYGGGGACCAGCCCCCACATCTGGCGGAGTCCAAGCAGAGCTCGTGGCAGGAAAAAAATGTAGTTTCCATCTCTAAAGGTCTGAAATGAATTCATTTTCTCTCTCTCCTTCCCTTTGTTCAAAATAATTTTCCAATTTTAATTGCTAGCAAAATAAGCCTGTCTGAATAGGGGAGTCGTGAGTGAAAAATGTAATGCTTTGGATCATGAGAGATGCTGGCCTAAAATCAGAAACATGCCATTATAAAACAAAATTTGGAAGAAGGAACTTTTTTATTTTGATCAGAACAGCACTTAATTTGTTAAAAAATCTTGCCTTTTCTCACTCTGAGAGGATCTACAGGGAGCCGGGTCTCTGGCCTGGCTCTGTGCCCRGCAGCCAGCCTTTAGGACTGCCCTCGCACTTCTCCTTGGCAGCTCCGCTCCGCCAAAACACACTCTGGGGGCACCCCCCAGCTACGGCAGCCAGTGTAATCCCCAAAGCAGGAGGCTACATGAGAAACATAACACAGCCTTGGGCTGTATTATGGTTTGCACCTAAGAACCTCCAAGGACACTATGCATCCTTCCCGCCACAGATTCACCTCTTCTCAGCCCTTGAAAGCCACTCTCTATCTCCACTGGAACCTTGTTCTTGASGAAAATGAGGATAGATGGTGTGGCTTGGAGAAGATCCCCCGGTCACAGTGAGAGGAGGACTGGTACGTGGAAGGGCTCCTTAGGGCTGGAATCAGGAGGGACCCCCGAAATATCCAGCTCTCATTGAAATATCTGCATCCAAACACCAATGCAAAACCTCAAAGAGCTTCTCAGAGAGCAAAATAAGTCTGGGTTTTAAAGTCCAAAGATCTTTGGGATTTTAATTTTTTCAGGATTTCTCTTTTTTTAATTAAAAAAAAAGGCAAAATTTCAAATTTGTGCAAATTAATGATGTTGTCCTAAAGCTGCATTCTTAAATGAATTTCCTGAGTCCCTTTCCAATACTTATCCTCTCCTCTATCTCTCCTGTCTCCATTTAAATTGTATTTGCCACCCATAAGTGTGAAGTGGCCATTATTAACAAAAACTTAGCAGATGAGCAGCCCAAGAAACATCCATATTCTTCCTCCTTCTCAAGCTCTTTCTGCTGCTCAAAGTCATTTATTCCACTACAGTTTCTCTGTAGTTGTGTGTCCCAAATCAACACACACCACTGCCGAAGAATCTCCACCTCACTGCACTCTCTGCATCCCCAGTGCCCAAGGCTGACTCCCTTCCCCAAGGCCAAGGTTTCCATTACTCATCACATCCTTGCCAAGAGAAATGACCCACTTGCCAGAAAACTAAGGTATTGCAAATATGTTCTGGGACTGTGGGACCAGGAATCAGGGGAGGGGACTGACCCCCAGTGAAGTCCAGTTACAGAAGGGAAGGACGAGAGCTATGAAAGAGCATCTTGACCAAAGAGGCATCTCCCGGCGGTGCTGGGGATCAGCTCACCGTATACTGCCTCTGCTCCTCATCATCTCTGCACAGCAAATCGCTGTTGCTGTTCCAGCTCGCTAGAGCAAAAGAGGTAGAAACCTCGATTAAAGTGTTTGAAAGGACGCTTCAGGAAGAAAGTGACTGTGGCTGAAGGCTTGAGATAGATATTCAGACTTGGATTTTACTGTTATGTTGCTCAGGAACCCCTGATGCTTTCTAGCTCCCTGAGCACATCTGTTGCTGGAAACATAACAGTGTTTACTTTGTTAAAAGCAACTTGAGTCACAGAGCAGCAAGGAGGAGCAGAGTGGCTGTGGAGGCTCCCGGGAGAGATTTCCACCATGTGCTCCTCCCTGCAGCTTGCAAGGTGAAGGAGAAGGCACCCTCGGCCCCATGCCTGGGCTCTCTACAAAGGCAGCCTTGGTGAATCATGGCGTCTCGATTAACCACAGGAGGATTGGTCTCCACCTGCCACGGGGAGGGTGAGAAACTAAGCTGTGAAAGCGCCTTACATCACTCCACTGGCAAACAAGGGCTTTCTTCATCTGGCAACGCAATATGTTGAACCTATGAAACCTGCCGATCGCAGAAAAACTGCTAGGCAGATCTTGGCTTTCTCTGTGATTTTCCAGTGTCTCCATCCCCACGATGGTATCATCTGGCTCGATGGTGTCACCCATGATGTTACCTGGCTAGGCGAAAACCTCGTAGACACGACAGAGTAACAGGCATTTTGGTTTTCTGCAGCTGCATCTATTCTGCCCAGTGTTTCAATCTTTTTAGTCACATTTGTTTTGCCTTCAAGAAAGAAGTTTATTATGACCTTTGCTCAGACCAACTGGAACCAGCGTGAAACATGAAAACTACAACATATCATATCTGATGATGTCAGCTCACACTTCTCTGCAAGCCTCCCTCGGACTGAGTCATAGCAGGAGGGTTCAAAGTGAATACTTAGCAGCATTAGCTTAAAGATATACTGCCAGTGGGTTAATTTATCAGTAATTCAGAATGGAGTGAATTTTCCTGACTCGTTGGTGCTGCCGTTGTTGTCTGTCTCCCAGTGAAAATGAAGCAGGATGTCCTCCCTGTATCTTGGATCAGTAACAAGCTTGAATGATTTAATTTACAATCACAGCTGCAGTATTTGCTTTAGTTATTTCTTAACACACACTTTACACCTTTGCACAGTGTCAGGTATCGAACCTTTAAATTTAGAATTTGAAAATATATGGGAAGACTCTGGCCATGTTTAACATGTTCATGGCAAGCTGCCCTCTGTCAGACGTACATCCCAAAGCCTTGTTTGGCAACTGTAGATGCTTCAAAGTGACCCTAAAACAAATMAGAATATTAATCTGCCTCAGAACAGTAAAACTCAGGTCACATACCACATGTATGACCTCCTGAAAAAGCTCTCAGGCTGATAAATAGAAAGCCCGTTAGGACCTCCGGAACAGATGTCACACACACACATTGAAACTTCTGAGTGCATTGCTCTCTCGCACCAATACGATTCATTAATGGCTGGATATAATATATATTGATCTATCAGTGTTTCACTACACAGTCCACTTCTTAGACTGGCGGCTCTCACAACCAGAAAGCACTTCCTAAGCAGGTGATGTTCATTTCTGTCTCTGCAGCGCTGTTGACTCAGAACGCCTTGCGATAAATTCCCTGCGCTGCCTTGGCTCGGAGCAGAGCGGTGTCAGTAGGCATCTGCAAACACAGCTCTTGCTGTAGGTCCACTGTGAAATTTGTTGCACCACCCATGAGTGGCCAGTATCTCTCAGGGACTTAATGAGCTTCTCTGAAAAAAAATTCTGCTTCACCCCAAAGAACCCTCTGATTGATGCAGTCTGCAGCATTTGTCTTTTGTCAACTCATGCTTGCCTCATGATGCTGCGATAAATCACAAATGCTATGATGCACTAGTTGGTTTCACTGCAGACTGAACCCATTGCAAATATAGATTTAAACAGTTGCTTTGAAACTTAACCTTTTTTTTCCAGCTTTCTTTACAGAGGCATGTTTTACAACAACTGACGTCTGCTTTCTCTCACACTTTATTATTATCAATTAGCAGGGTCAAAGAGCTCCCCTTAGGAAGGTTTAAAACAACACTTTTCCCCTTTGGTTTTAATGCCCTACACCGGTTTCTGTGCCATCTACTGTGTAGCAGTATACCTCCCACTTGCCTTTGTGATCCTAAATATCTATGCCCTGATTCATGGCTGGGGCATGCAGAGGCAGCCAGATCACAGCACTTCCATGCAGATCTTTTTATAAGAGCACAACGGTATCTGTTAAAAGAAATGAAATCTCTCGCTTGAGGAAAAACAAAACCACACACGCACGCACAAAAAACCCACAGCAACCTTATATTATAGTCTGCAGCTAAATCTGAAGCTGTACGGACCCCAAGCCAAAACATAACCACAGTCTAGGGAAAGTGGCATAATATGTATTGTAACTACAAGGCTCCACCACAATAACAGACCTACAGAGCCAGCCAAAAGGTGAGTTTATTTGTCTTTGTTGGCAGTGAGAATTTGTGTAGGTTTCTTTGGCTGAAATTTCTTATTTTCTTTAAAAGGGGAAATGGAACATTCCCCTTTCCCCATCACTCTCCACCAAAATGCCAGCGGCTGGATCCCTGCGTGCTCCGTCAGCTGAGGTTAGCTCCATAACCCAGATCTCTTCTCTCTGAGCTATCTGAGTTGCTGTAACGGGTTATTATCTGCGTGACACAACCTCTGGAGTGGCAGAAGAGACCCCTGTTTTCTCTGCTGACAGATCGAAGAGCTAAATTATAATTTAAGGAACCAGGTACCCAATTCTGTCAAAACATCTCATGTGATCGTTTCTTATTCAAGAGAAAACTGTACATAATCAAGTACAAGTGTTTGAGGGTTCCAGGTCTAAAAAGAGATATCAGAGACAATATTAAGTAAGCGATGTTAATGCGAGTATGACCTTCTAGCTATTGTGAGCTTAGGGTTTAACAGCTTGAGAAAAGCTCAGTAAGGAAAACAGCTATTGCTAGCTTTGCTAAAATCAAAATGTGAAAATAATTCCAAATCAAAGTGAAATTGGCTGTCTGAACTTCACAGAATAAATAAGAGAATACAAAAATTAATTCATTCCACAGGTGAGAGAAAATATCTGACAGTTTTAAATTCTTTCATTTTGAAGACTTTACGGTTTTAAAGCTTATGAACTAACACATGAGACAGTGTTACGCTAGAAATTTAGTGAGTGTTCTTCCACTTAAATGAACAGAAGATGAATTTAAAAACATTAAATTATATTTCTTGAAGAATTATATGTAACATTCCCAGTGCAAGTTTAAACAGAAGTCAAGGTGCCCTGCTCTTGGCATCCCATAGTCTTTGATTTGTGAAGCAGTTTTTAGATAATTTAACAGCCGGAAATGGTTTAAAAGAAAGACAGGGAAACTGCTGGTATATGTACTAATTTGTATTCTCTGTCTCAGACCTCATAACTTGCTCCTGTTCCTGTGTGACAAGCATTGATGGGAATGCTTGTGACACAGTTTTTCACTACACTGAAACAAAATCTTTGACGGTATTTTTCTCCCAACTATAAAAGTTATTTATACAACACCATTCACTTTCCCTATTCAATATATTTTGATCTTCTAGAAACAAAAATAACAAAGAGACCATTCCAGTGCTCTTAGGGACACAGCCACTTTTAACCCAAAAATTTTACACTGAAAACACCTGCTTTAGGTGAGTGGCGAACTTTACAGAATCCAACTCACAAGAGTTTTAATACAGCGCTCCTGCTTCAGTTCAAGCAGAGGACACCTCTGGTCTCTCTCCTCAACTCAGCTCTGCGATGGTTTCAGAGACACACAGGGTGTAGGAGCACAATGTGAGCTTTACCCTTGGGATTTCTTTGACAGTCACAATCACACATCAAAAGAAGTGGGCCAAACTAATTTAAATATAAAATGAAGGAAACGTGACACAGTGTTCGCTGAATGCTGGTTGTACTCCTCTTCGGATTGTGTGGTGCCCCCACCCCAACACATCTGGGCAGGTCCTGTGGGAGTGCATTACAGACCCTGCTCTGAACATAACCCATGCTTACTGTCTGAAATTTGATTTTAGCACTAGTCCTCTGTGAGTCCCCTCTTGCCTCCACTTTGCCTGTGTGTAAGACTCCCTGCCCTTAAAGGCAGCACTATTTTCCACAGCCAGGATTTTCTGTTTGGATGTAACTCTCTACTCACAACTGGGAGCATCAAAGTAGAAAGTAGTTCCTTTTCCCCCACATGTGTGTAGGGGCTAAGAGGCCATGCCTCCCCATTTTAATCCAGATGCTTCTGTATTGATGACAGGAGCACCCTCCTGTCTGCCTTTTTATGAACTCTTCTTCCTTTCTCAGATGGGTTAGTGGGGCTGGATCTGGTGGCACACAGGTGGAGGCTCTGCAGTCCCAACTGCATCACGTAAGGCAAACTGCACACGCTGCATTTTTCTGTGTTAATGGTGGTAACAGCCTACCTGTTCCCTCTTTTTGTCCTTCCTCTGTAGGTCCGCACCTTACCCCAAAAGAAGAAGTAACCTCCATTGAACTTGTCTCGTCTGCTACAGACTCTGATCAAAGCCGGACGGTCACCCCGGCTTACCTCCCTTTGCTTCCCCTGCCCCACGTCCAGTTACTCCTACTCTGACTTCAATAATTTACCTGGGATTACAGCAGAGAATTGCTTTGTTCAGATGTTTTCCTGAATAGTGGTAATGACTGAAAATATGTCAAGACACRAAAAATTCACAATTTTCAGTTTATTCCAGTGATAATTTTTACCTTACTTTTTTTCTTCTCGAAGCTTAGAGATCCCAGATTCGTTCCTGAAGAGTCCATTAGCACCCAATATTTTCTCAGCCTGAAGGTGAACTTAGAGCACTCATGTAACTTTCAGTCTCTTTCTCRATAGAAAAATAAGATCTCTTGAAGCTTGCAAATGCAAAGCATTTTCTCTCTAGCTTGAGAAATATGTGTGTGTGTGTATATACACACATATACAAATGTATTTAATTCCTATTTGAATCTTTCAACATCTTTTTTGAAACATAGACACATGTCCATCATAAAGTCAGAGCTGTATCTGCTTCCTACTTTGTGATTCAGTGATTACATTAGCTAGTTTGCAACAGCTTGGGATTTGGAGCTCACTTTGAACTGTTTATCCCTGAGACCGCTACTACTTTTGGAGCCATCGCTTGCCAGATCCGCTGCTGTGAAAGTCTGCCACCATTCTTGTTCCCTGTTCATCCTCCTGCATTTGTCTGTATTGAAATGCAGTTTCTTTGGCTTGACCAGTTTGCCAAGCTCCATGTATCACTCTGTCTGACTTTCTTGCCCTTATTAATGTTTATTGTTCTGCCTACTTTTCCATTATCTGGAAAGGTTGCCAGCAGTCACTTCATGAGTATAAAATGAGCACTGAACTTCAAATAAATATACATACAGGTTAGCAGCAATTTTATATATGTTTGCATTAATTTTGTATTTACTCCCAGATTATTTATAAACGATCTGAACAGCGCAGGATGACTCAAAATGACCCGTAACATGACAACTTCTCTGTATGTGACTTCTCAAGACCTCTGAGACCTTTGCAATTGCTCTCTCACAGGGCTCATTTTTCAATTAAAACACTACTCAGTATTAAGACAAAATCTCTGTACAATTTCTGTGTATTGTCAAGTAAACTCACAGCCTCAAAGAATGAGAGCTGCAGGGATGAACAGCAGTGGTTCTGAGCAGAGACCTGCTGGCCATAACAGCACATTGGTGGGGCCTAGTAATCGCTATCCTGTAATACTACTGATTTAAATCTTCTATGAATTTTTACGTTCTGGTGCTCTGGGTTGTTGACAAAGATGTTAGAATGACATCAGCCACTCAAAAATTATTCCTCAGTGTCTTTAGCCTTGCTAAACAGAAATTATCCCTGCCATTGGCTCTCTTATTAAATTTGTAGACTTCAGAACTTCTCATCTATAGTATTTCCTCCTTTTCTACTTATTAAATATTGGTGTTTTTCTAAATCTCTAATTCTTGCTTTCCCTTCATCAGAGCCAGATGGACTTTATGCAAAGTTGTCATCTTTCTTGACTGGAAAATGGCAAACTTTCTGGTCCTCTGACAAGCTCCTCTGAAAAAGCTCTCAGTTTTCGTATCAGTCTTTCTCCACAGTCAGTTTCACACAATGTTATCTTTAACTTTGGGCAATCAGCCTTTTTAAAATGTCAGATATATTACTGGTTGAGGTTGTTGTCCATTTTACCATATTAAACCTACCAAGGAGGTGAAATCTGGTACATCGGTGACCCCTGGTTGTAGTCCAGCAATTCATTTTATTCGTACTGAAATTCAGAACTGAGTGCTTCTATTAGATAAAAAACCACCAAAACCAAGGTTTTCATGCCAAYCTGTATTTTGTGAGATCTCCAGCACGTACATGCTAACTGAATGTCTCTTTCTGCAAGTTGAACATTAAGATGTCGAGTGTCCTAGTTGTGAATGCAGGATGTGTGATGGATCCCAGACACCACCTTCTCTGAGCTTTGCTCGTTAAAGCATTGATCGATGCCTGCTCAGTTTCCCACGGTTGCCAGCCAAGGCAGCTGGACAGCTAGAGCCAGGGGAAGGAGGAGAAGCCAAGAGTGCAGCATCCAACCTGAGCAGCTCAGGCAGGAGCCAGGAGTGAAGGTGACAAGGACCTCCCCAGAAGGCAGCCAGGGACATCTGGCAATGCTGACATTTTGAGTTTTGCAAAGCAAAACTCTACAACGTTCTGCAGGTACCTGACTTTCCACTACTTTGCCATTTGTAGATAGAGATTTTAACATCCCTTCCAAGCTACTCAGCCCAGAGACTTCAATAATGACAATTACGTGCAATTTTGTCTYGTCCATTAGTATTTGATGATTTTCCTCCTTACCTGATTTCCTGCCATTGGTCTCTAAATAACTGAGAAATGTCTCTGTTCATGGTTTTTAGCACATTAGTTCAGTCTATTCACAACAGGTTGAGTTGGAGTTCACAGCACTCATCTCCCCTTGCGTTGCTGGTTTAACTCACCATTGCTTTCCACAGCCATTTCCACGCAGGAAGAGTAAGAGACCCCAGGTCTCATGGCCCAAGCCTATACTAGTTGGGTCAAATTTTAATGAGAGGCAGCCAGGCAATACTACAAAAAGCCAAGATCTCCAGCACTATGCTACCTACACATTTACCAGCTCATCTTTGGCATTTTCCGCCTCGCTGTCGCTCAGATGAGCTCTCCTCTCATCTTTCCATTGAGGACGACCACCACCAGGAGAGGCTTCCCAGGAGGCCCACGATCGCACCAGCCACTGCAGCCTCACCGCCTTCCCACCTCGGCTGAGCAGCTGAGCCAGAGCCAGAGCACCCCAAGCCGCGCAGAGGTCTCTGCTGGCGGCTGGGCTTTGGCCACAGCAAGAAGTAACTGCCTTCCTTCAGGCCATGCAGGTGCCCCAACTGCAGAGGATCTTTAGTGCACTTAGGAGAGTTTTAATGATTCCATTCGGGCCTTTGAGATACGCAGATATTTTAACTAGACCCAGACTTTTAAACCATCTCAACAATAACAATTCCTCTTTCGGTGGAGTTTTATTTATATAGGTATTTCTAATATCTCCAACAACTTATTCTCTAACTGTACACACACTTTTCCAGGAACAGCAGAGTGGACTGAATTTCTGATGTAATAAACAAAAAATGCAAACATTTCAGGTCTTTTTTTAAACATCATAAAAGAAGAAAGAAGGGCAACAAGCCCATTTCCTCACCTTTTGCAGATCTCCTTTAAGAAAACATGGCTTAGTCAGGCAACTGAACAAACAGGCTGTGAATATTATTTCTCTTAGACCAGAACCTCTAATGAAAGTGAGCAGGAGGACTTCAGCTCATCCTATGCAGCTGGCAAAAATGAAATAAAAACACGCTCAGCAAAATGATCCCTTGGTATTCTCCCACCTCCTGCCCTAACTGCAAGGCAGCACTGCTACCTTCTGTACACATCCCTGGGGCTACAACAGGCACCTATGCTGCTATTTATTGCTTACTGTCAGGCAATGAAGAGAATGGGTGGCTTTTACTCRAGAAAATAATTTATTTAACTTATATATAGTAGAAATGCATTAAAAAATGGGATAGAAATCAAGTCGAACATAAACACAGCTTTCAGAAAGCTAAGAGGTTTTTTTCACAAAAAATGTGACATGTTCTTTGTGTCCAGATATTTATCAGAAAAGGACTTTTTAACCTATTTTACTTCTGGAACTAGGAGAATGTTTCAAAGTGCTCCCATTTAATTAGCTCACCTGAAAGAAGTATGCAGCAGTTACAAAAATGCCGCAATGATGCCCATGCTATTCTCTCCCTCCTTTGATGAATATTATTTAATTTCCCGCGTCTCCAATCCGATGTTCTCACTCTCTTCCTCTGAAACACCTGTGCTTGTGGGCTAAGAATAGGATCCCTATTCAGTGCTGGCACAAAAGCAAAGAAGAACATCTGGGCTTATACGTCCTCGCTACCTTCTGGCAAACATTGTTCCACACATGCCCGTTTCACACTTTTGTCTTCCCAGCCTGCCGGGGGGTTTCTGGGAGCTTTTCACTGTCTTGCTCAGGGAAAACAAGGACAGCGTGTTTGTCCGTAGGCACTGGAGGGGCGATTTTTAGTGGCTGATAACTAGATCAGCTTTCCTGAGAAGAGTGGTTCAGATTCATCCCTGGTATAACTCTGCTGCTGACTCTAATGGCTTTTTACCAGGGATGAATTTGGCCCCATGTTGTTAGATGTGTGCATATTAGAAACAGAGTCATTTGCTACAAGGGAAACAGTCAACATCTTATTTGCATCCATGCATATCAACAATGCAATTAGGGCAAACTTCTTTGAGAATTGGATTCAGATGGTAATTAAAGAATTGTGTTATGAATTTTAATTTGGCATTAGTGAAGTAAATTATTCTGTATTGCTCTGTTCTCACAGTTTGGGCAGAATACATTATGCTTTGCTTACTGAGACCTTTGAATTAAAAAAAAAAAAAAAGTGCCTAGTCCCTGTGTCCTTAGAATCTAATTGTGTGGAAGAAAATGAGTTACATAAAACATTTGCCAGTGATTCAAAGTCAAACAGCAGCGAACATTATTCCTTTGATTCCCTCCCACAATTTGGGGACTAAATTGGAAGGGTTGGGGAAGAAACCCTTCTAAGCAKCAATAACTTGTAAAATCTAATAAAATAAAAAAAAAGGACATAAAAATAGCTACTTTGAAAAGACAGGTGAGACAGAGACATTTTAAAAAATAATCAATGTCAACATCTATATCACTAATAATGATATATGGCCAGTAGATATGACCTTAGAAATTCTGGGTGAACTTACAAAATCATATCTTACATACATGTAAGAGTGCATACAGATATATATATATGTGAATATATATATGTTTGTGTGTGTACATTTGTGTCTGTAGTTTTGAAGATCTGACCTCCTAAGTAGCACAAACCCTAAGTTTCAGCTACTAACTTTTTGCACTGCTATTGTGTTCAGTAACTACGTGCTGTTCTTCATGTCCCAATCTCTATGCTAGTAGTTGGCAGAGGGTTTTAAAGGAAGACTAGTAAGGACAAGGACAATGACAATTCTGGCATAACTATTTGCTGAACAGAAGAAATCTAGGTACATGCACGTGGAAGGAAAGGAAGCATTGTTTATAGTAGTTGTCAGAGCAGTATTTAATGGGGCCACTGAAAGTGAACCTCCTTGTGCAAGATGCTCTGCATTTTTGCAGTAAAAGGCAATCGTTGCCTGCAGAATTTGCCCTCTGAGTAGACAAGACACAGGGCACAGCATGGGAGGGGGAGGATGTTATTCCTCCCATATTATATGGCACATGAATCTCCTTTCTTCAACAGCATTTCCCTTTGATCTAGGCCTCCGGGCTCCTGCATCAGCAGTGCCCAGCCACTCCCAGGGGTTAGCCCAGCTAAAAGGCCTAGAAAAGGCAAGAGAAAAAAACTATTATGTTCAACCCTTCCCTCCAGAAAACAAGTGAACACTCAGACTCCCTTTAGGAAGTGGGAGACCAGGCTCCTGTTCCCAGCTGCGGCGCTGCTCCCCAGCAGGATGCCCAGAGAGGGTTTGCACTATGGGAATGGTGAGGGGGCAGCCCCCCTCCGCCCCCCCACATTACCACCCCTCAGCACTATCTCTGTCCTTCCTGACAGATGTTTGCCTAACCTACTCTTGAGGACTTCTGGTGGTAGAGATGCCACATTTTTGCTAGGCAGCCTGTCCCAGTATTTTACAATCTTACTGTTAAAGTTGTTCTTTCCTCATATTTAACTGGCATCTTTCTTGCAGCAATTTAAGTCGATCAGGCCTTGTTCTTTGACTAGTGAGAAAAATCTTTAGGACCATTTCAAGTCAATGAAGCCATGCCAGTTTCTACCAGCTAATGGTACAAAACTAGAAAGCGTTTGAATTTGTTGTTACATGGGAGAAGTGCAAATCATTTTGCRATTTCGGTTTCTTAACAGAAAAAATTAGCAGCTAAAATTCCAGGGCATCAAACTGTCATGCAAATGGCGATATTTTTGGTATTTCTCATTTAGACAGCTGAGGAGCCAAATGTTTCACAAGGACTAGGCGCTCTCATGAGAAGGAATTTCTCCATTATTTTCACTGTAGATTAAAATGTTTAAGACTTAAATAATCTTTGGATGAGGTCCTGACCTCATGATTGTATAAATATGGCCTTGTTCAGCTGAAGTCTATGGAGCTATATAAAAATAACACCAGTGTAAGAGAGGATCCAGTCCAGAATATATCAGCGTATTCTCAGTCCCATGATATTGCCCAGCACCAGCACCATACTGGCTGGCCCCATATGCTTCCAAGTGTCCTGACGGAGGTATTTGCAACTGCTTGTTGGAGCGCTCAGATATGTGCTACAGTATGAAACAGATGGTAGCTCCATGTAAAATAGTATATCCAGAGGTATCCACTGCAATAACCCTCCCGGTATTTGTGTCTTTGAGGTAAGTTTGCTACAGATGTTAGCCAGAGGACATACTAAGCTTATTCAGCGGATGTCTTTAGGGAATGTAGATGCTTCACTCCTTAGGAAATCAAAAATATATTACGTTTTCTTCTTTTCTTCCCGAGATTAGCATTTATCTTCAGATGTTATGTGTCGGTTCACCATGCTCTGTGGATGCTAGCATGGGTATTTCCTAATTTGCCAGTGAGGCGCAGCGAGTTGCGGTTCTGGGAAGGCAGTGGGTGCAACACCCTGCCTGCTGCGGGTGCCACGGCGGGAGCCCAGAGCCCGTAAGGGATAACGCCTCTTGTCAGCAGCGCAGTGCRATAAAAATGACAGCAGTGGCAGCCACTACCCAGCAGGCCCTGCCGTCCAGTCCTATATGCTACATAACATTAAAAAGTAACAACAACAAGAACAACAACAACTCTCTGTTGTCCCTCCTCATTAACTTTTTAAAGATTCTGCTCACTTTGTGGGATCACCATTCTATGGCATGGTCAATAATGTATGAAATGAAAAACTCCTGTCCACCCTGAGATGAAAAATGCAGAGAGAGATTTACAGTAACTGCTTAGTGCTATTTTTGGTAGTTCTGAATTCAGATGCAATGAAAAAACAAACAAACAAACAAACAAACAAACTAAAAATAACAGAGGCAAGAAAATTAAATTAAAACAAAGAAAGTGATCAAACATTTTAACGACAGTTGCAGTGAGAGAGATATAATATTTTCTCTTTCTTAATTTCTTTTACTCTTTGTCACCTGCTCACAAGAGAGCCACAGGCTAGAGAGAAAGCATTCTTTTTTCATTTCTTTTTTAAAATGAATTTATTGCTCATGGAAGACACTTGTCTCTGCTAGCCCCCAATACCCAGAATTAGGAATAAATGCACATCTTCATTCCATCTTCCCATCACTAGCAATCTCCTTGACCTATTAACCATCTCACTGTTAGGCTCAGCTGAAGCATCTGTCCAGAGGTAGAACATGGCAGGATTTTTCTGACTGTGGTCAGGTCAGCAATTCAGGGCTGGAGAAATACTTTACCCTGTGCAATTAACACATTCATGTAGAGAATGGGGAATCATGAAGAAATGTATTCCTAGCCCCTTCCTTCCAAGCATTAGAAAGTGCTTAGGGCTTGGCAGAACAGGGTAGCTGAAAGAGGGCAAGTGGCATGTTCAGAAGTAGATTTGCAAAAATAATGTGCTTAGCCATCATGGCATGCTGTCTGTCTCCAGCGTGACTCTTCCTGCTGCCACTGCTACTGAATTCTCTTGCAGAGGGAACAGCACTGACAAATCCACATACACAGCACCTGCAAACTCTAATTTGGATACAGCTGTCCCAGGGAAGCTTCCCGAAGCAGCATTGAACCCACCCCTATTCCTGCTAACACGGCCCGCTTCATTGCTAGGGCTGCTGCCCCAGCCACCTCCAGCTTCAGCACACGAGTCACAAAATTCTGTGTGGAATAACAGCAGCCAATGGTTTCTTCACCTTATAACAGCTCACAGCAAATTGGTGTAATCTGCATTTCCAGCTACGGGAGTTTTTGAGCAGAATTAATTGTAAATGACTTCTAGCCTTAGTTATAATCTAAAATACTGTTTCATTTTGGCAGTAGAAAGGAACTGCACTTTCTGCATAAAGCCAATGCCTAAAAAACAGAAGAAAGCAAAGCATGATCAGTGTGGTGAGCGGGAGATAAAACAAGCTCCTTGGCACTGGGCAATGGCAGAGGAAGTCTGTTTCCTCCCTGATAGCTAGTCGAACATTGTTACCCTAAGCTGGGCTGGTTCTCCTCCCACCAGGCTGTTCATATACCATCTGTCCGTGCTGGAAATTATCAGGAGCATTATGTTGCGTCTTCACTTATTAAAAGGCTGAATGCAAACTTTCCAGAGCATACAGAGTGTTACAGTTTACTGCACTGGAAACTTTATACCATTATGTCTAGTGAAACCCCTGAGTCTCTGTTTTAATGCCTTGGAAATATGACAAAGTAGAGCCAAGAAAGGGCAAAGTAAAATGCGAAACTTTAAAATCAGGATCCACAATCTTTTCCCGCTTCCCTCCTTCTTTCACATAAAACTAGAAACAAAACAAATTTATACTTACATTGCATTTTTAAACCAAGGACAGGGTAAAATCTTTCCCACAAGCATTTTGCCTGTGCTGCCTTTGAGGGGCAGAAAAGCCTTCAGAAGAAAACCATAGTGCCAGCACTTTTTCTTTTCCCTCAGGTCCCCCATCAAAACTTGCTTTCCCTAAAATGTGAACAGAAAACCATCTTCAGATACTGCCTAGACAAGAGGTGAAATGCAATTCTTGCTATTAATATTTAAGAATCACATATATCTCCACGTGTTAAAACACTCTATCACCACCACCAGGGTCCACTTTCCTTTGATGGGCAAGTTGGCATTTCCTGCAGTAATGAGATGACGATATGCTGACTTGACCTGTACCTTAGATAATCCTATGACAAAATTAGAAAATTGGCCATATTAGAATAACGCATATGTGAGTTTAGATTCAGATTTCCATGTGCACCTCTGGGGTGGACAGGGGAATATAGAAAGAGAACAGAAATTTCTCACTTTTGCTCACAGAAGAGATGATAGACAGCAGATGCTGGGCACAGGGCTGAGAGTCCTGGTACTCAGATCACTGCTTCAACCATTGACTCTTACTCGTATTTTGAGAAACATATTTTATAATTCCAGAATTAAAATCTCTCACTGCTGGCCAGTTTCATGTAATTGAAAATAGGATATAGATTCAGCAAAATGCCTTTAGTATCTCTTGAGCAACTTTAAGAAGTGGGAATGGGTGAATATCAGTTTGTTGAAAACTACCACTGTGCTTTTAAATACTGTGGAAAATATGTGGAATAATTTTTGGTTAATGAATGGTTAAATAATGTGGAAAATAAATAACAGATCTCCCTCCTATTAAATAATGCTTTGAAATATTCTGCTCTGTGTGAAGATGATATTATTTTTACAGAAGACCAGATCCTATCTTCATCCATTTCATCCACCCCCAAAATCAGAAAAAGCAGACGTATTTTAAAAGCCTTCCGCAGCATGGGAGAAATCTTGTTCTGTAAGTATTTTGTTATGGACTTCACAGAGGGCTGATTTTCTTTGGTAAACTTCCCGATGGCTCCAATTAAGGGTGAGATTTAGAAGCCRTCCAGGCAGCATTAGGACAGTGCCTTTGAGGACCCTCACTTTACTCTGCACAGGCATTGCATGTGCAATAGCCTTAATGGCCAAGCACGGCCCGTGAGAGGCTCATCTTCCCTAAAGCCTTTGTTGCTCAGATTAGCCTTCTCTGTTTATTCAATTTTTGCTTCTCACCCAGATCTGCCACAAAGTACACAAGCATACGTCTTTCTAAGCCAGACTCTATTATTTTATAAAACCCAGTGCAAAATGTACAGGAATTGATTGTGGTAGCTGTCAAGCCTGCAAGTGATTCAAGCGTGTTTGCCCTTTCCTTCACTGCATTTTTGGGCGTTATATAAATAGAAAAGGAAATGTAAAATGCAGGTTAAGTCATTCAACACTTCTGTTTTTTTCTGATTTGTGCCCTGTTCTGGCACCTTTTTTGAAACTGCTTTTTGTCCATCAGCTAGCGTTGGAATATTTGCAGTTTTGAAAGCCAAAACAATAGGTTCTGATGTGCATGTTATCATCTTTGTCAAAATCAAGTATTGAATCAGAACCAGGATCCGTCCAGGTTCTTCAAAAACCGTACTAGACACATTCCTCATTAGGCATCTGTTTATTCCAAAACACAAACACACAGGGGATAGAATTAGATAACACTTTTCTGGCTTAGTAAATGGGTTAGACTTAGTAAATATGGTACTCGATTTTCAACTGATTCTACCATCTGTCAACAAACTTATTGCTTTTAGCAGGGGTTTTTCTTGTAGTAATTTCTGGGATTTTTTTCCCCTCTGTTCTTTTCATGAATATACATGCCTACAAAGTTTAAGGGAAAAGTAATACAGAAAAATGAATTAATTCACAAAATCTGAATAGCGCAGGTTAGGTTATAATCAGAAGATACAAAGGGACTTGTAAATTGTTATTAACAAGCAGCACAGGAAAAAAAAAAATCTCATGTGTGGAAGAAACCTCCTATTGTTTTCCAGGTGTGTCTAAATCCCACAGTCAGCTACCGGGGCGACCGGTGTGTGTGCAATGCACAGTGCAGCAGCAACTGTGTGCACGGGCAGAGACTGGTGTAAGAAGGACAAATAGCTGAGATAAGGCAAACCACCCAGAAAATTGGCTAACTAGGATCCAATTTCATGAAAGTCCAAGCATAACATTTCTGTTGTGTTTTCATATTGAAAAAAAAATTAATATACCTCAGGCCCATTCTGATGCTAAGTAGGGGCAGAAGTAAATCACAGCAGCAAATTTAGTAGCGTGTAGTTGCACTCCTAACTCTGTTGTAGTCCATTGCGTCCCGGACACCAGTATCAAAAAAAGTAATTCATCCATAGAGAGGTTTCTGGCTGACCCACCAGGTCCAAATCAGTCCTTGGAGATGTGAACTTAATGCTGTTGTCCCAACCAGAAGCAGTCCAGCACACCTTGTTAGTTTGCACGCAGCATTGCGTGGTGATGCGCATTCTCCTTGGAGCCAGTGCTGGCTCCACTGGTTTGAAGGTCCTACAACAAGCTCTGCTGCATGGTGTAGATGTGTTGTTTCTACCCTAGCAGCTGCCTTGCATCCCACAGGCAGTGCTATGTTGCTGTTGAAGAGCTTGAYGCATTTTGCCACTTGGAAAGAAATCTTGGCCTCATCCCACAGAGTGGAAGTTTTTTTCATTATTTCCAGCAGGTTTCCAGTCTCACTTCTTGACATATACATTGTATGTTTAGGGAAGGTATGAACTTTTGGAATGAAGGGGTAAAGGAGAACGAAGACCCAGTCAGAGACACTGGTGATGGTGGTAGGTTTAGCAGTGACTCTCTCCAAGGCGTCCTTGGCACACGAGGAGGTTCCTCTCCCTCTCAGGAGTCTCCAGCACCAGAACTGCATTGCCGCCATCCCCCTCATTTGCAAGAAGAGGCTGCTCTCAAGGCGGAGAGGGGACAACAGGGAGATCTTGTGCTTCCCCTCCAAGTTTCAGCTGGTCCCAGTATACAGTTTTTCAGACACCAGTACTCTGCCCTTTTTTCACTCACAGTTTCAGGCCAAGTTTGTCCCCCTGACCAAAACAACCCTTTTATCCCAGGAATAAAACAAGAGGAGGGCAAGGCATGACTTAGATGTACACAGCAGAGGAGTCAGCCTGCTGAGATTTGAGAAATGATTAATGGCAGGGAAATGGATTTGGGGACAAAAATGGCAGATAGTCAGAGATCCCTTATAGGCAGGTGCATCAATATATCCGCAGCATTAAACATCATTGGAGCAGACAAGCCCAGAGCTTGTAACAATTCATACGCTGTGCAACAGACAAAGTACAAAAAGTAATCAGAAATGAGATAAAAGTTAGCACTGGGTATAAAATATCAATACAGGGGAGGAGTAGGAAGATTATAGAAATGATCTTGAGACTGTAGAAAAATGATAAGAAAAGGCAAGGTGAAGAATGGAAAGAGGTGTGAATGAGATGTAAGACAAATGGGAAGACATGTTTCGTACACATAAAGGAACAAGAGATGCCACAAAGGGTGGAATGAGAGATAGAAGGGGTAATATATTGTTGAAAGGGCTGACACTGTAAAAAAATAAAATTATTCCTATGTTCACAAAATGTGATGGAGAAATAATCAGATATTTATTTTCTGTGAGAAGAAAATATACCATCATAAATCAAGGCTATGTACAAGTTAAAGTCAACGAAAGGAGGACATCAGAAGGCTTAAACTAATGCCAGCATCAAAGACTCATGCCCCGTTCAGAAGAAAAGGGAGAAAGATAAATGCAGATATATTAGCAAATGTACTGCATTAAAAAGCTCTTTAAAATATGAAGAAAAAAATATCAATGAAATAGAAGGTATCAAATTTAATGCCTGTACTTTTAAGAAGGGATTTGATCTGACAGCAAGAAACCATTCCTTTTATTCAAAACAAGACTGGGAAAAGTAATCAGGTGAAGATAACATTGGATGAAAGTGCTGTCAGAGAAAATATTGGTGAAAACTTGCAAGAGAAAGCTATAGTGACAGTTCTTGTTTCAGTTACAGCAAGCATCATAGACTCAATAAAAGCAGTAGACTGTGAACCTCCCAGCAGGATGCCATGGCCAAAAGACCTAATGTGAACCATTCATGGGTGAACAGGGAAATAGAAAGTAGGGTTATGGATATTAATTTACCTATGGAGTCAGTAGGGGCAAGAGCATTGCTGGAACATGGTGTTTCTGCTTACTCCGCCTACACTTATAGGGGACAGTAGAAGATTGGAGAGGACTTAGATTGTAAGCATAAGGATGCTGTGAGAAGTGGAGGACATTCATTGGAGCGAGGGAGTAAGTGTGCAGCCTGTTTGAAAGCTGAAATGAATTTTCCATACTCTCTCTGCAGGGAAAAATTTCTGAGGGCATTAAGTTGTTTAACCTYACACATAGAAATATAACAGGATGCAGTGGCTGGAGGCTGACAGCAGTCAAATTCGAACTGGATTCAAACAGCAAATTCAAAAGTGTATATTTTTCACAGCAGTAGTAATTAACCATCAAAAATAAACGACGAATGGTTGTGGACAACTCTTTATCACTTGAATTCAAGACTGGAAGTCTTCCTAAGAGACATGCTACAGCGCAGCAAGGGGTAGTCCACACTGACTGGAGAAAACTCTGTTCAGGTCATACTGAGCATCAAGCGAGATGTCCCTTCTGGTGTGAAAATGTATAAAGCTATGAAATACCAGTCAAAATTCTGAAAGAGTTAACAAGCTTGCCACACGGCATCTGCTGACAGGAGATCATGGTGGAAAAGGAACAGCGTTTGTAACACAGTTCCCTGAAAAATGCTTGATGTAATAGATTATTCTGGCAGGGAATATAGAAAGAATATTGGACTTCAGAGTGAATTAATGGGAAAGGGGATTATCAGGGAGTCAGAAGCTTTATTATTAGGGCCAAGGTTTGTTGTGTTTATTTATTAAAAGGTTGTTTAGTCAGGGAGTGGTATTTGATGATGATACCAGGCTTGGAGAGAGGCAGTCAATAACAAGGCAGAGTGGATTATAGTTGAAGCTGGTGCTGATATACTCCAGACAGMAAGTGAGATAGACAGATCAGTGTCTTGTAATTGATTGTAAAGAAATTTAAAGAGATGAAGGACTAAAAGAGAACAAGCATCCTCAGCAGGAATAGAAGAGGGGGGAAAAAGGTTAAAAGAGCTATAAGTTAAACACTAAGCCCTTTGACAGTGTTTGTTGCAGTTATTAACAAAAATGCAGAAAAGTATAAACAGCCTTGAGAGAGAGATCCTTGAGAGGCATTTCAACGAGATCATAAGTCCTGAACACAGGTACAAAACCTGTATCCTCGTTAGCAACMAAAATGCTACAGCATCACTTTATGTAAGCAGAAGCTGAAGAAATTTAGTCCAGCCTGCTTCAATGAAGGGGAAAAAGAGCATATATGTACTTGTGAGAGCCACGGTTTCTATCAATCAAATGCTGATGTACAGACCTGCAGTGAACTCACAGACCTACAACGATTATAAGAAAGGTTAATGCAGAATGTTTTGTGATGCCTTCTCTCACTGAATGGTTGGTATTACATTCTCATGAACACTTGTTTCTTTAAATGGCAGAGTCTAGCCTGAAGAATAACAACTGATTCAAAACATGATAAGTAACATTTAGCATCGATTTTAATGCTAGAAGGGTCTGYGGAGATCATTTTCTGACTGCTTGTCACAGATGTCCTAGCAGCATCACCTTTCATCTGGTGGCTCCTTCGCAGCAACATCCAGTGGTCAAAAGCTGTCTCAAAGCTGTGGGTAGCCTGATGGTGGATTTCAGCTACGATCCTTCCTGAGATCTATGCTAGATGGTCCATACACAAKGTTTCTAAAAACGAGTATATTGCAAAAGGTAAGGGATGAGCATATCTGAGAAAATGTTTTCCTTCTCATAAAAAAGCACACGCCAGAGGCTGGAGGTTACATCAGAAAGTAATTTAGCTCCCCGCTATTTGCCAAGCCCCCTTCCATGAGCAAACCAGAGGCAAAACCAGCCCAAAGTACTGTTTCCAAACAGAAAGGATAAAGCTGGCGCCTGCACTGCAAGYGTGCCTGCAGGAGAGAAGCGTCCCTTCTCCAGGCATTAACATGGTCCCACGGGAGCTACGGGCAAACACTACCTGTGCCCTGGGCTTCCCGGTGGTGCAGAAGGAGCTCAGCCCTCACTGCCCTGCTGCTGCTCTCCATGCCTGGGGCTTTGCACAGGAGTCAATTTAACCCCTTGTCGTGCTCCATCTCCTTGCCTGTGTTTTTTCTTCCTACCAWACGCAGGTTTTATTCTTGTTCAAATTATTTATCCCAATGCACCTAAACTTTTGTTCAGTCCCCTGCTGAGTTCCTGAAAGATAATGAACTAACTGATTTCTGGGTAATTTATGCATAAATTTATATACTGAGCTGTAGTTTAATCAAACTCCTTTGCCTTGTGTAGTATAATAGCAATATCTAATGAAAACATATGAAGTATGTGTTTCATAATTACCTCAGACAGCTCATTTCGATTCGCTTCCTATTTAAATCCCCAAATTCCTATCTTCTTGCATTGTAAACACTTTCCTTCCTATCTCATCAATCTGAGTTATGTAAATTATGTGGGGGTGGGGGTACAATTAAATTTTTCCCTCAGTGTTATCAAAGGCCCTGTTCTTCCAGAAATATCTGACTTGGGTACACACAAGATATRCTTTTTTATTTGACTGAGAAACAGAGTTAACACTAAATCACAAATAATGGTCAACACCAGTAGAGTGGTATTAATGGAACCAAGACATACAGACTTCTAGATTAATTATTTAGAAGGCACAGACACTAGAAAACTGGCTTTGCGATACTATACCAGAGACATTTAATATRAAATACATGCAGCACTATGGCCTCTACTCTACTCTCACTGAAGGCCAGTAAATCAGGAGTATCCACTGCCAAGCCAATGGAGCTACAGCAATGCAATTTGGTATTAGAGAATCCAGCACTGCTTTCTGAGGTCTGAGAGACAGCCAATTTTTCATAGCAGTGAAGGAAAAGAAAATTAAAAGCTAAAGTAAAACTAGGTATCAACTGTTTAGTAAAATTACTCTCCACCTGCAGGGATGCAGATACATTTTGCTGCATCCAGCAATAGTGAACTTGTAGTTATATGTGTGGTGGCATTAATGCATCTAGGGAAAGGGCAAAGGAAAAGATATCAGTGCTGATGCCAAGTCAGTATAGAAAGAAATTGTGAGTAGCTGACAATCTGCCATCTACGTAGCGTTCCTGCTTTGAAAGATTATTCTTTCCTGGAATTAATTCCAGGCATTTACAGTACAAGTGTCAGTTTGCCTCTTTATTATTTTTCCCAAAGACTACAAGTTGCACATATACCATCAATGAAATGTAGTTACCTCTCTGACAAAACTGCAAGAAAATGGTACAAAGCAATATGATACAAAAGCAGAAGATGAAGAGAGCCTAACCAAAAGCGCTGCGATAAGCACCGAGCAGTTGACATGTTTCAGCAGTTCTGTTTCATATAGAGAGAACAAAGAGTGTTGGAGCAGCTTCTCAGCGAGTATGAAGTKAGACCCATTTACACCAGCTGAAGTCTGCCCCCCGCTATCTAGTCTAAGACAAATTATCTTATATTCAGAAAAAAACTGCTGAACCGAAGAGTAAAAGCAACATTTCCATATAAGAAAGAGAGAGAAAAAGAGAATAGAAATTTGAGATGTATGAGGTTTCAATTCTCAGCTGCAGGATTTTAAAATCCAGAGCTGCCTCCTCCACATATCTCCCTGATTTCTTTAATTGTGCCTTTTGCCCCCTTGCTTTTTTTCTGAACAGTGTATTACCAGTGGGTTATTTCCTTGCCTGGATCCACTTCTCTTCCGTGTCCTGTGGTCAGTGTTTGTTCCTGCCAGGTCATGACATCACCATTCTTCATGTCACAAAATTGATCAACAGCTGCACTGCTTCTACTTAAAAAGAGAAGAAAAAAAGACCTCTGTATTCAGTTCTTAGCAGTAGTATGTTTACAGTAAACCACAGAGTTTTGCAATGCTGGGAACAAGCAATTTGTGAAGGAAAAATTAACAACAGAGCATGGCAAAACGCCTGTAAGGAGATTTTTATCAACTAAGTATCATCTAATTCTAAATTGGATGATTTCCTCTAAAAATTGTGTTGCAATGAAAAGCCCATTTTTTTCCTCCTAGTAAATAGTTTCTACACAGTAAACAGTGCAATTAGCTCAATTTTCAAGCTCTTCTGGAAGAAGTGTGGGTGATACGAGAAGAGTCCAATCCTCCCAACAAAGCTCCAAGGACGAGCCATGGCAGGACCTAAGAGTTAGAGACATCAGTTTTGGTACATCTGCGCTAACAAATCATTCATCTCTTGAATCATGAGGTAAGTAGGGATCAATCAGATTGTAACTCAGCAAGTGAAATGTGTATAGATATCCCTCGTGTGCTTTGAAGGAAGATGAGATCTGAGAGGGAACTAGGAAACTGAAGCGCCGATCCCGACTCTGCAGCAAACGTGAGCCTCATCAGCTGGGGCTGACGAGTTATTATCAAGCTGGTGGGACGCTCCCTCGCAAACTATTTCTATCTTAAAATTTGGGTGCCTGTATGTTCAGCTCGCCCCTCTCACCCACCCCCAAACTGCTCTGCCGTAACCTTGCAGAGGCAACATCCTCCTTCAAGCTGACAGTGTTGCTGTCTTTGRAAAACAGCAAAAATATCAGTGCCTGGAGAAGTCTTTCTGCTCAGGAACATGGAAGTAATTTGAAACTCTCTGCTAGCTAGCCTAGGGAAGATAACCTAGCAACAGCCTCTCCTTTCAACTAAATGTCCTCCCAGAAAAGCATTCAGGGGAAAAAAATGTAAAGAACATCACTGAAGGAGGAAGAACAGTATGAAGCAGGTTATCACAAAGGGAAGAAGCCATGCAGTAGTGTTTTCTGTTTTGTATAGTGTATGTGTTATTGAAACAGAGCTGCTGAGTGCTGCCTGCTGTTCCCAAGAGAGAAGTGATTATACAGCAGGTGAGGGTATGACAGGGGACAGGTTCAGAGGAAGAGATGCAAGCGGATCTGTAACCATTAGGCCTTAATTCCTTATATCCTGGAAGCAAACCTAGTATTCCTGAGCATTCCTTAGTTGTTTAGGAGACGGGTTTGAAACCTTCTGGCAGAGAAGGRCCCATCTGTTAGCAGCAGCCCGACAGAGGGGAGGATGCTGCTGCTCCGTATACCCCGGACCAGGCAGTAGTGAGGCTGAGCATGTATTCCCAACAGGTTCACATCCACACCATACATATATTTACATATATACCTGTGGCCAACCACATGGATCAACACAGGAAAATACAAGCAGCACCATGGTCTCATCCTGTTCCCCTCTCTAGCTGATCAGGGTGACAACCCATTAATGGAAAATATATATACCTATATATACACCATATGGATCCCTCTACTAGGTGGCTCTAGACACTGTCTACCCCAAAACTGTCCCTGCATCACCCATCTCCCCAGCTGTTGGCACCCCAACACATAGGTCCCCAAGGACCCACAAGCCCCTCCAGTTGCTTGTGCAGATCTGGCAGACCCTCTGGTCTCCGCTTGGCTTCCCAAACTCTTATCCAACTTGCTGGCAAGTCCAGCTTGATGGTTGCAAGCAAACACATACTGGCATACGTATGTACCCAGGCAGTATGCATGGGCACCCCAGGCACCGAAGCAAGCCCCTCTGACCCATGGTACAAGTCCAGGTGCTGGCACCATGCACACTCATGCATGCAAAATATCCCTCACTCAGGAAAATAGTTCAAATTAGAGTTTAATAAGAAGGCAGGGGCAGGGGCTTGTGTCTCTGACCAGGATATTGGGGCTCCCCCCATCTGCCCTCATGGCTCTGGGATCCTTTGTGTCACAAGCTTTTTATCACATAACCCAACACCATCCTCTTCCAGGAGCAGATCCAAAGAAAGGGTAACCCATTCTCCTGACTGAAGGCTGGCTCAAGCCTGAGAAGATCTGTGGCACTCATATAAATCACAGAACCATAGAATCATAGAATCATTAAGGTTGGAAAAGACCTCTAAGATTATCAAGTCCAACCACCACTCAACACCACCATGCCCACTAAACCATGTCCCAAAAGATCTCAGTCTTACTCTTTCTTTATGCAGTGGGTCTGTAAGGCTATTTAACATAGCTGATATTTCAGTTTCCTTTCTAAAACAGTTTTGCATGTAAAACAGCCTATTAAAACAGTATGAAGCTTTAAGACATTAAGAAACATGAGAAACACTGTTCAGCTGTCACCCTGAATACAAATGCTCATGTACCTGTGTACCACCACAAATTATTTTTAGCCTGTCTTCCCCTGACAGCAAGGCTTTGGTGGCCATCATATTTTGAATGCACTGGCCAGTTTCAGGCAAAATTGTCCAAAGATGGCTGAGATCTCACAGTCTGTATTAGTGCTTTTTTTTGTGACACTGGGCAGCTGGATACCCTTTTACTGCCTCCTTTAGAAGAAAAACTTTATTGTGAACTCATTCACTATTACCTGTCAGAGAACCAAGACAGGAGAGAGTTAACAGTCTCAGTGTCTCATCTACAGAAAAAAACTCCAGTGAGACTTCACCCTGGCTTAGACACAGAGGACACAAAGCTGCAGCACACTTGGCTTCACTGGTTCTGGTGCTGAGGCACACCACTGGTCTTGCAGGGTGTGCAGACAGGAGCGTGCTCACCGTACATGGGATTACTTTGGGTTCTAGACCTGCCATTCGACACGTGGCCCCAGGCCCTTTCCAATACACACCATGCAATCCCGGCGCTGAATACAGAGCCAGCATTTTACTTTGAGGCTTCTTCATAGCACTTGTCACTGTAGCACCTAAGTGGTTCAAAATCTTTAATGACTTTACTTACATAACAACCTGATGATGGAGAGAGGTATAATTATCTCATTTTACTAGTGAGGAACTAATGCTTAAAGAGATTAAGATGAAAATAGTAAAAAAAATGCCCATTAATTTTAGGTGCCCACTTTAGGATGTCTAGGAATTAATTTTTTAGAGTACTTAGCATAATACAGCTGTATACACTCAGGAACTTCACTGCAGTTATGAGTGCTTGGCACTTTTTATATTGAAACCCTAATCTAAGTTAAGCACTTTCAAATGGAAGAACACATAATTATTGGCCACCTGTGAAAGAACCAATCCRAGTGACTGCCCAGCATCGCACCAGAATTTGGTGGTGGAATGAGGGAAAGAATCCAGTTTTCCAGGGTTTCTGTGAGCTGCCTTCCCATGAAACTATCGCCATTCTCTTCTCATGATATCCTGCCTCAAGCACTGAGTGTGTCCTAACAGTAGCCATGAAGAAAGCCAAGGCCYTGCAGGTAATAAGCCTTTTTCCCCCACAGACGTTAACACATTATTTCTGCATCCCTCCTTCCATGAACTGAATGAGCCAAGAGTCCTTTGGAAAGTAGTAGGTGATCATGCGAGTACAGGCTATGCTGTTTCACAAGGGCTCTGGTTAAGATTTCATAGATGGCCACCCATTCTCCTAATCCCTGATCTCTTAATCTCCTTTCTCCTAATTTTTGAACACTTGACTTTACAACCAGAAAGTCCTCTCAACAGAAAGTTTCCCTGATATAACACAATAGTGTATGTAGCATCAAAACAAACACTAGGAATCTCTTTTCATTTCAGAAATATGTCATTTAAAACARTGATTTATAATTTTTAAGGGATTTATAAAGGACATACACTATTGCAATACCATTGATATTTATCTTGAATTCTTAGTGAATTTTGGGCTTGATAAAAAACATTGGTTTCCTGAGGACATTTACAGGATCATAAAACAGCTCAGTAGGTTCTGGGTGGGCATTCTGCTGCATCACAGATATTCAATGGTATATCAAAAAATTCATCTCATCAGTTAAAAATGTGGATTTAWATCGTTGGGTTTTGGTTCAAGGCATTCCATTTGGTCACAAACATCCCACCTTTTTTCAAGGTTGTTTTCTAATGTTGGCTGTGCCTAGCGTTTTTAAAGATTTACGTGCTTTCCAAATAGTAGAAATGGCAATACTTACGCCTGGTTTTTTTTGAAACCAGCTCATCCACACAGAGATGATACTTGTCAAGCAGCACCAAGTATCAGTGACTAGTAAGAGACTTACTGTCATGCAAGTCAGTTTCTAATTTCACTCATAAAATAGMGAAAGAAATCCAGTAATCTCACTTTTATACATGCAGATAAGAACATGAGCAGCTCGTTGACTTAGACAGTAGCCATCATTTTGTTATTTCTCTTCTCATTTGATGGATGTTTGTGTGTCTCTCTCACTTTCACTGTGAAATACAGTGAAATATTGTTGTGAATATTCACAACAAATACAGTTGTGATAGCTAACATGYATGTTGTGAATAACAAAAGTATTTAAGTCTGACGTTAACATGGAAAAAAGAAGGTCATCTTGACTGCGGAGCTGGAATTCCATCATTTTGACTTAAAGAAATAGATGAAGAGGGAGCAGGCATATGGGAGTAAACAAAAAATAAGCTAAAATTCTCTAGCAGGTAGCACAAAAGACCACCTAACAGTTGTAAGAAGGACTTGACATGGTGGGCTATTGCCTCTGTGATGGTCAGCAAAAAAGACAGGGGACACTCAGGAGATCCAGTGGTGTCATACAAAGCAAACASCAATGGGGACCTTCGCTAAGACACTGCATCACCCCCAGCACATCCTCAGCACAGAGATGTATTCAGGTGGCATGAATTAAGTGTGAGTTAATACATCTTGGAGGGTTTTACTTGAGCACAACATACACATAGGCCATTTCTGAAAAATGAATWATCTATAGTTAGCATCATTAAACACGGGATAACTGCCTCCCACAACAATAACACTGTCTACAGCATTTGTTATGTTTCCCAATATGGGAAACGCCACTGAAAAGATAAACATGACAGCTTGGTAAATAGCCAAAGCAACTCTTACAAGTTATGCCTATGTCAAGTCATATTTTTGACCTGATTTGCACAGTATGACTGAGAAAAGTAAATATTTTATTTTGAAAGTTTGCTGGAATAATAATGAAGTGATCCGAAACAGATCTGCAAGTGACAGTCTGTTAATTTAAAAGTATACTATATGATAGGAAACATCTTTTCCAATTAGCCAGCCRTGACTGCACCGTATTTTGAAAAGACTGAGAAAATGCACTAGCCTGGCTTTGTCAAGCTGATAATTCTCTGAAACGAATAGCCAGCGATTATCTCATACAGCTTTACAGATGCACGCTTTGGCCATCGGTGAGGGCTTGACAGCAGGCTCTATGGCCCTGCGCTGTACCAGGCATACGGCATGGTACAGGCTGGGGTTTTCAGCTAACTTACAGAAGAGTCCAACACTTTCCTCCCTCCTGGAATGAATGTCTTTGGAATGAAAATTTGTAGTCTAGTCTAAACCAAAATATTTCTAAGCRTATCTTACTAACTCCATGGAAGCGAAAGACTATGCACACTATTAGAGAAGAAAAAAATGTGTTTGTGGCCCAGAGTAATTTTTAATTGCTCTGCGTGTGTGTGTTTGTGTGTATCTATGCACAGACACACATGCCATTTCCCTTACAAACCTACATCTATACATTGTGTATTGCTGTATCCAGGAACCATTTTAGAAAGAAACAGAAGAATAACCTTTTCTTTTACCAGAGCTTGATGCTTCTTAAGAAAGCAAAAAAAACAAGCAACATCACAGAATGAGTTAAAAAAAAMCACTGAGGGACTAGTCAGAACAACAAAAAGGAATGACTCGTTTCAGGATGTCTGTATGTATCATGACAATAATATCTAATTAGGTTAAGTGTTCTATTTAATAATTCACTGTGTAATGAGATAGAGTAACAGAGAGTAATGGGATTTGTCAAAGCCCAAGTCAGTGCAGTATAAAACATGTTAGATATTTAAAACACATTTAGAATAACAAGATCAATTGATTTAAAAGCCACTTATGATGTTGTGCTGTTGTGAACTGCCACATCCTATGGGTTATCTGAAGGGAAAGCTGTTTACTTGACCTTTTAAAACTTTCTTTGCCAGTGACTTTCAGGAGGAGATTATCTCTGTGCACTAGGCAAAATGCATAAAAGCAAGAAACTATAAAAGTATGTATTCTTAAGCCTTTCCGAGACAGAAAAGAAAAAAGGAAAAAGAAAATATACCTCCTTCTAAAATAGCCAGTACATAATCTCGGAAGTTCATTATAGCCTTGAGCACACTGGTTTGCATCCCAGATTAAAGGATTTTCAAAAGGAACTGTGATTGTCTTGTCACGGTTGAGCTAGATATTAGTTGGCTGAGCTGAGTATCAAATATGGGAAATTAGTTGCCATTAAAAGCTAGCTTCAGGCAGTTCATTTCTCATCAGCCAAGCTGTGTGAGCCTCCTGCTGTGGACAGTGAACATTAGCTTACTAAATACTTTTGCTAATCAGACACCACATTACTAACAGAGGTGCCTGAATTTAGAGGGGAGGAGTTGAACGGCAGCTACTGAAAATCTGTCTGAGGTGAGATTAACATGCTTTTCTTTATCAGAAGGGTTAACTTGCCTTTTCTCCAGGCCTCTATTAAAAAAGATAAGTCCAAATGCTTCCCTGGTTTTGTTTCTGCTTTTTGAACCATTCTTTTACCATTATTTTCAATCCTGGGAAAGCCATAGAGGAGAGAAATTGAGTCAAGGTAACTTTAAAGTTAGATAGCAGGAATTTGCTGTAATACGTGGTACTTGTACGAACTTGCTGGCTAGGAGGACAACAACTATTTGCAACACCCTGGCAAACACCATCATCTTTGAAATAAAATTTGTGTGCAACTTGAAGTACAGAGAGCTCCGGCGGGACATGATGAGCCACATTGACACTTCTGCTGCGTTCCTTTTAAGGAAGAAATAAACTGCTTTTGACAAAATCAGAACTGACCCAAGTGTCTGACCTAGCCACCAATTTTTTTTTTATTTCACTGGTGGTTTTGAAACGTAAATGCATTCTTCTTCTCTTAGCATGCTCCTTTGTATTTAGTTCATTGCTACAGCCACACTTCAATGTTGTAGTGTCTGTTTTTACTAGATTTCCATGATAATTTCTAGATCCCGAGAAGATTCAGATAACCTGCAAGTAAATGTGTCTGACCTGAAATGAACATGCAGATT
The DNA here is from genome assembly GCA_030449065.1 of Oceanodroma leucorhoa. Classification (NCBI taxonomy): domain Eukaryota; kingdom Metazoa; phylum Chordata; class Aves; order Procellariiformes; genus Oceanodroma; species Oceanodroma leucorhoa. The sequence continues at coordinate 14,894,292 of JASVER010000004.1, read as the reverse complement.
TCCATATMTCACCAGCAATATTTCATTGTTGTTATGAATGTCTTCAAAAATATTGCTAGAAATTAGCCCAATACATTAGACAGAGAGATAGAAAGACAGTGGGAGGATTAGGTCAGGAGGTGCAGCATTCAGGAGCAATGGGAATACCAGACTAAGGGTGGTAGTAACCAAAACCGATCCTGTCCCTTGTAAGAGAAACTCACACGAAGAACAACTGCACTGCAGAGAAGATGCCTGCCACCTAGGACAGGGCACAGATGCAGCAGCCACACCTCTCTCATGCTACCTCACCACCCTGGCTTTCAACCAACTCCCAAACCTTCTACTTTTGTTTTGTTAATGCTGAAGTAAAAGGAACTTTCAAATATGAAGAGGAAGGGAATTTTGAGGAATAGTTTTGGATTTCCATCATCAYCTCTGCCTGCTGTCTGTAGAGTTTTCTCTGCAAACTTGATGGGTGTAGTGGTCTCCAACTTGAAAAACCTGCAGTGAGAGTCATCCYGTGACTTTAAGGCATTCAGGCAGTTTGGCACCTACAGTAACCAAAACTGTTAGGCAGTTTTGAAATCTTAAGCTCTTATTTTTAATTTTTACAGGAAACATGGTTCATTGTTATTACACTGGTGGGATTTTTGTTACGACTCGTTGTGTTGGTGATATCACAGGTTAGAAAATTGCGTTCTGKCAGGCAATACATATTTACACCAGCCACAATAAAACTAGACAGATTCCTATTTTAGTGCAAGTGTCACATAAATAATAATGAGCAGGTATATCGTCTGTATCCAAAGCATTGTTTTCCGAAGCGCTTCTACCTTACCCGGCGGCTCCTGCAAAGTCAAGGCAGAGCACTCACTGATATAGGTGGAAAAGAAGTTTGGCCACTCTCAAGGTATTCAGGTAAGGACATGGCTCTGAAATGCCTGACTTCCAAACAACCAGCCTCAGAGGTCTCTCTGCCTATCTGGGAACTGTTTGACATATCATGCAAGAACCGCACAACAAATACTGTCAGGAGCCAGGTACTCACCCACGCTCAGGATTTGTGCTCCTATTTTCATTTTTCTTTATCTTGAGATGATTTTCCTTTTTTTTTTTTTTTTTCTCCTCTGTGGTGCAACAGCCTATGCGGAAACAACACTAAAGAAAGAAAATGCTGAGGATGGTTAGGAGTGTGCCTTAGGTCTCTTTTCTGAGGTTTGGCCTCAATATGGTAACTATAATGAAGGCAACTCCATCTTCTTGAGTCTACCAACTCCTAACTTATCCTGTAGATAAGCACCGCTGGTCTTTCTTTTATGTCTGTCTGTCTTCAGGACACACATAAGTAGAGAAGCAAACCAAGCCCTAGAGATGAAACAGGTAGAAAAAAAAYGGCTTCCTGAGGGCTACAGATGAAGGTGGTGCTGAGCTCTTCTTTACTTTCAAGATTTTTGTGCCTCTAGACAAGCCCAGAAGTGGATCTTTAAACACAGGATGAACTTTAACATGAAAAACAGAGGCAGGTAAAGGCTTTTGTGGCATAATTGCTAGAGGCAACTTAGAGATTTGATTTATATTAGTGTTTTAAAGAAAGGCACAGCACTGATGAAGCTTTCAGGGTCTAGTGCAGCTGGTATACAAGGAAGCCAAGGAATCCATTCCTTATCCTCGACCTTGTCTCCACGAGAGTCCCCTAGGCCTGTAATCTTAGATGTTAGTACATCAGGGGAGCTTGGTGTGCTGACCCTGAGAGGAACAGTACGGAGGATGGAGCGGAGTGGAGACACCGCAGCCAGGCTCTGTGAGTTAACGGGGGCATGACGGAGACTGAGACACACCATGGTACCGATAAGCTGCACATTCGCTACCCTGAGTCAGCAGTCTGTCAYTTTTTTGACGAAATGCTGTCCTTTTGGTGCAAAAATGAAACGAGAAAGCTTTATACCAATCATAATAAAGGTATGTATGACTAGAGTCCCTCAAGCTCCACCTGAAAGATAACGAATAATATAAAAATAGYGCGTGAAAGAAAGAATGTTAGGGAAGATACCATTGCCGTGTACTACTCTAACTTCTGGGATCAGTTGATGGGCTGAGCCTCTCTTCCCCCCCATTGGGATGCCTTTGGGTAAGATTGGAACACTTGGTTATACCAAGTGCCTCCCCRGGAAACTTAGAAATCTCTATATAGAGTCGCTTTACATCTTTTAACGTGTTTTTAGCTAAGTAGTTTGTACTTATACTTAGGCATTTGCACGTGCTGTATATGTAGTGATTTTATCACCGGCAATCCAAAAGAACCTGTGTATCTGTTGCTTTAATAAATTGCACTGTTCATTAACCTAGTCATGATAGTTCTCATTGAACGTGACTAAACCCTTTCGGTGCGGCCGTGGTAGTTCATTGAACGCGACTAGGCTGAACAAGTGTACTGGCTACTTTAGCCTTTCATGCAACAGCTTTAGATGACAACTAAGTGAGATCCAGGACTAAAATTCTGCATATACAAATACCACTATTTATGGCCAGCACTGACAACACCCAGACTGGACTACCTCTAGAGTCTCATGAAGAATAGGAAATAAGAAATGCCCAGCTGACCCCAAGCAATGGTCTATTTGGCCAAGTATTCTGCCCCAACAGCAGCAGCAGCCCTGGCCTCTAATCCATTCTCTGCAGTCACTGGATTAGAGATGCCAGAGGGTCTGTCCATTTATCCCCTTTATCATTATAGCTGTTTGTTCACAGATTTGTCCACTTTTTTTCTTTGAACCATCTGAAGTTATCTGTCTCTCCAAGCTTGTCCAGAACTTACTTCTGTCTTTTTTAAACTGATCTCCTACTAGTGTTAGTGTGCTCCTAGAGTGCCTGCACAACCGGTGGATGAAAGAGCTGCTCCAATGTCATCTGCCATCTTCATGATTTTATACTCCTGGAGCACTTTCCCTCTTCACCAGCCTTTTCCTTTACAAGAGTTTCTGCTCCAGTCTCTCCCCATAAGGCCAATGATTCCTCCCCCTAATGATTGCAGCTGTCTTTCCTGCACCTCCTTCTCTGTTTTATAAAGACTCCTAGAAGTTATTGGAGCTCAAGTTTGGAAATCTAGGGACGTACAACAAATTCGTAGGCATCATCACATTTTCATGTTCCATTTTCTCCAGTTATCCATGCCTCGCAGCTGTCATTTCTCAACCAGGTACAAATACATACAGCACCCTCTAGAGCCAGCCAGGTCCTCTCTGGCTCTCCAAAGGGTGTTAAACATAACACATTGATATGGCTTTGGCATCTTCAGGAGGTGCTCCCTACTTAAAAACATCTAAAAGCTAAAACTTTTCAGAGCATTTGGAAGGTATGAGTTTTTCTTACACATGGTTTGATTCAGGCTGGCCCTCTCCTTGTTTTTGCTCAGGAGCTGGTCCTTTCACCAGTGACACAATGGGTTTAAAATGTGTCCCATTTGTCTGAGGCAAGAAAGGGATTCTTTCGTCCTGTGCAGAACTGTGCTGTAGGCACTTATTCATTAAAAGTAACTGAATAAAACTTCAAGGATACTTGCAAAACTAAATACCTAATCAGCAACTGTACTTCCAGTATTTGAGCTGTTCTTTCATGGTTCGTCAGTACAAAACAAAATGTAGCTAAGTTACTCTGACTCACTACTTAACAGCTCTGCATACATTAATGATTGCACTTACTAAAAGCTTTAAATTGGTACCAGTTTGATGGAAACTGTCAAGCCTATAGTCATTGTTTCTGACAGTATTATGTGTTTCAAGTTGTTGTACCACTTAGTGCCTTGTTTCCTCACGTAATAGTTTTATGTTGGAAAGGCTGTTTTGTTAAAGATATTTTTACTGTATGGGCTCAAAAGAGGATTACAGTTTCTCTGGGTGAACTGATCACATGAGGGAGGGGAAGCAGGTCAATTCAGCTTCCCAATTCATGGAAGGTGTTTTATCCTCTACATATGGTGAATGTAAATTTTATTGAAAGCCCTGAATTAACTGCAGGCTCCTGTTGAAGCTATACAAATAGTGTCATATGTGCCCTGGAAAGAGAGGCTTCATTGTTTGTCTTCTGGTAGCACTCTGTTTTCTGGAGCCTAGAAGACAATTACTTCCTTGCAAACACAAGCAGATTAAATAAGCCACATTTTGTCCTTTTTGCCATCTGCCCCTTGCTTACTTTATTTTAAGCTGCATGACTAAGCTTTACTATCTGACATGTGAAGGTGGGACATGCTGTTTTTCTGCTCAGCTCCTTGAGGCTTGTAATGAATCCGAAGAAGCAGAACTGATCTGCAAAGGGGTGAGTCAGAAAATCAGTAACTGTACAATAATTACTTGCTGTGCCAAATAGCAGGACTTGGGTCGTAACATAACAACATCTCCTCGAGGAAGTTTCGTGATGGAGGAGAAATATATATTTCTTTCTTCTAAAAAAAGCTGGTAGGCTTGATTCTGATCCTAATGCAGCTACATCAGTGAAAGGGAGACCAGAGCTTCACCCGGTATCTACAGAAATCTATTTTGTGGGTAACTCTCAGAGTAGAGGAGAAGGAAGGAGGGGAGATAGGGGTGCTTACACTTCAATCCCAGAGTCACTCTTAAAAAGCAATGTCCCTTTTCCCCAAAGCTTTCCTGCAGGACAGAGGCCCTCACAAGGGGCAACAGGGAAAGGCAAGTCTCAGGTACCAATACTGTGCAGGGAGATGGCAGGGGCAAAGCAAAGTCTCCTGCAGTATGRGGGCTGCGTTCCCTGGCAGAAGCTCCTGCACCCCCAGTGCTGGGAGCCAGGGTTGGGGGATGGGAGGTGAATGATGAGCCCCTTGTCACAGCAGGACGGGCTGCCACCTTGCCAGTAGAGCAATGTGTTAAAGCCTTTCTCCAGCCTTGGGCCAGCAGGGAGCCTTGTTATTCCTTTAAAAATAGGCTGAAAATCCATAGAATCATAGAATCACTAAGGTTGGAAAAGACCTCTGAGATCATCAAGTCCACCCATTGATGCAACACCACCATGCCCACTAAACCATGTCCCGAAGCGCCACATCTACAAGTTTTTTGAACGCCTCCAATGATGGTGACTCCACCACTTCCCTGGRCAGCCTGTTCCAATGCCTGACTACCCTTTCAGTGAAAAAATTTTTCCTAATATCCAGTCTAAACCTACCCTGGCGCAACTTGAGGCCATTTCCTCTTGTCCTATAGCTTGTTACTTGGGAGAAGAGACTGACACCYGCSTCKCTACAACCTCCTTTCAGGTAGTTGTAGAGAGCAATAAGGTCTCCCCTCAGCCTCCTTTACTCCAGGCTAAACAACCCCAGTTCCSTCAGCCGCTCCTCATAAGACTTGTGCTCCAGACCCTTCACCACCTTTGTTGCCCTTCTCTGGACACGTTCCAGCACCTCAATGTCCTTCTTGTAGTGAGAGGCCCAAAACTGAACACAGTATTCGAGGTGCAGCATCACCGGTGCCGAGTACAGGGGCACGATCACCTCCCTACTCCTGCTGGCCACACTATTCCTGATACAGGCCAGGATGCCATTGGCCTTCTTGGCCACCTGGGCACACTGCCGGCTCATGTTCAGCCGGCTGTCGACCAGCACCCCCAGGTCCTTTTCTGCCRGGCAGCTTTCCAGCCACTCTTCCCCAAGCCTGTAGCGTTGCCTGGGGTTGTTGTGACCCAAGTGCAGGACCTGGCACTTGGTCTTGTTGAACCTCATGCAATTGGCCTCAGCCCATCGATCCAGCCTGTCCAGATCCCTCTGCAGAGCCTTCCTACCCTCAGGCAGATCAACACTCCCACCCAACTTGGTGTCATCTGCAAACTTACTGAGGGAGCACTCGATCCCCTGTTCCAGATCATTGATAAAGATGTTAAACAAGACTGGCCCCAAAACTGAGCCCTGGGGAACACCGCTTGTGACCAGCCTCCAACTGGATTTAACTCCGTTCACCACAACTCTCTGGGCTTGGCCATCCAGAYRGTTTTTTACCCAGCAAAGAGTACACCTGTCTAAGCCATGAGCCTCCAGCTTCTCCAGGAGAATGCTGTGGGAGACAGTGTCAAAGGCTTTACTAAAGTCCAGGTAGACCACATCCACAGCCTTCCCCTCATCCACTAGGYKGGTCACCTGGTCMTAKAAGGAGATCAGGTTGGTGAAGCAGGACCTGCCCTTCATGAACCCGTGCTGGCTGGGCCCGATCCCCTGGTTGTCCTGCACCTGCCTCGTGAGCAGCCTCAAGATGAACTGCTCCATGATCTTCCCCAGTACCAAGGTCAGGCTGACAGGCCTGTAGTTCCCTGGATCCTCCCTCCGGCCCTTTTTGTAGATGGGCGTCACATTGGCAAGCCTCCAGTCATCCGGGACCTCCCCTGTTAACCAGGACATAAGTGATGGAGAGCGGCTTGGCAAGCTCCTCCGCCAGCTCCCTCAGTACTCTCGGGTGGATCCCATCCAGCCCCATAGACTTGTGTGTGTCCAGCTGGCGTAGCAGGTCGTTAATCGCTTCCTCTTGGATTATGGGGGGCGTATTCTGCTCTCCATCCCTGTCTTCCAGCTCAGGGGGCTGAATACCCTGAAAATAACCAGTCTGACTACTAAAGACTGAGGCAATTATGTACTAGCTGGAGCAACTTGTGGTATTTCAGCAGACTGGGTTTCAAGTAACCAAGGAACTGCTGAACTAAAATCTCTTAGCCAAGGGCAAGGTGAGACAACCTCTTTTGTATGTAAGACTATTCTGTGTCCATGCCTATAAGGGGATGTGTGAGTTCACATATATGTCACATGTCAGGAAACCTCTTGGTTGTAAGGACTATTGCTTCCCTCTCCCAGGCACATAGTGTACTTGTTTGGCGGGTTTTCCACCTTGTTCTAAACTATTGAAGCAAGGACTATACTTGGGTGGGTTTTTTTATCTAAAACGATAGGCACCATATACTTAATCGGGATCCTGATGCCTTTCTGTAACAGTGCTACTACAGCAATGGAGAGATTTCCCTGGTGATAGACCCCAAAAAGTCTGAAATCTCACTGAGTGGTGTAATCAGGCAGCATCTTTCACATCCCCACTGCCCATTCAGAGACATCTCAGCTGGGGCAGTCAGTCAGGACCACTGGAGCCCAGAATAAGGGCAAGTCTCCAGCCCACTGGCTAGTGATTGCCTGCTTTGCTGGGCTGGATTACTGAACTGARCTGTTTAGAGCAACTCAGGACTAAAGCCTTGTCCTGCCAGGAACGTTGGCTTCTGTTAAAGGTCACCGCAACCTTTGTGTCTCTTCTTTAAAGAGCAAAACAGCCATGGGCAATTCTGCRTTTGCACCTTTCTGTTTCAGCAGCCAGGACAGCAGGTCCAGGATGTCCAAGATGACTCATCTGTATGTGAGTGGGTATCAGAGCATGATAGGGAGCATCCATCCTCTGTGGGGGAGAGCATCCTGGACCCATGCCCTTTGCATCTTCTCCACTCCATCACATATACAGCATTCTGCATGGTGTGCACATATGCTTTCCTAGCATCATGTCCATGTGGTTTTTAACTGTACATTTCATGGGCTACATTTTGTGGCAATTGCACAAGAGGAAGGATGGAGGATGGAGAAGGGGGTTAAGAAAGGCTTGCATCTGGTGGAGATGCAGTCCCTCCATGCACAGGAGGAAAAACTGCACCCAGACAACAGGCTGGGTATATATGTATAGCCTTCCCAGGTTTCCTCTCTGGTCCTAAGAGGGCCAGGCAGCTCATGAGGGTGATTCAACGTTTAAGTGGACTGAAATGACCTTGGAGCTGCTTCCTTTGACTACAGAGGAACTACAGAGAAGTATGGTCTGTATTTTAGGTGTTTAATGACAGACTGAATCCAGGCCTCTACCTGAACAGTGATGACAGCTTACTAGGTGAGCAGGCAAATCATAGCAGAGGAGATAGGGCTTTATATGATTTGAGCCTTGAGCTCATCTGTGTAACAGGGGCCCTGGGTGCTCAGTAAAGACAAAAAGGTACCAGCTCCATGGAACATTTTTTCCATTTATTCTAGCCACTGACTTAAATCCTTCACTCTTTATGTACCCGTTGATGCCGTAAAACAGTGCTGTGCTTAATATCTTAGGACACATTTCCAGGTATGTCTGTTTTAATACACAAGAGACATTGCTCTAGAAATGATGTGCACTGTTAAAATGATATTATTAAAAACAAGTTTAGGGATTGTCATATTATACTACTTTCTCAATTTCGTGMCTATCAGAGGAACATCATCTAGGGCACTTCAGAGAGAAGCTATTCACTACAAAACTATCAAAAGATCTTAAAGTTTTCTGTATTTTATTACCTTTTGATACTGGAAGACTTGTTTATATCTTGGGAGGCCAATGTGTGCTATGATAATTGCTCTGATGGTGTGTGGGATCTTAGGGCTCTGAGGTTTAACATCTCTACAAGCCAACACAGATAAGAGCAATCTGAGAAGACTCTGCTGTCACACAAGGAACCTAGAATAACAAAACCCAGGCAGAGCAAATACAGAGTTTCTGCCTTTGTTTGAAGTGCTGAAGAAGTGCAGGTCAGAGCTATAAACAGGGAAGGGAGGAAGGAAAAAAACGTTTCTGTCATTCCTTCAGGAGTTGTTGCTACTCAGATAAACTTGAATACCTTGAAAGCTCTGTGCAATTTGTCTTTTGTCTAGGCACATGGGCTCTTACTATGTAGGTCAAAGACATTTAATATCCAGCAGCAAAACAGGAATCCTGTGGGATTAGCAATTGTATTCAGATAATACTTTTACCTTTTCCCTTCCTTTTCTAATTCATGGTAGTCTGCTTTACAAAGCACTATCAACAAATATACTGGACATGGCATAGAGTCTGACAGCCCCTGCTCAGACAGAGCAAACCTCCTTAACCAGGTTTCCAGGTCTCAGATAAATCCTTCCTATGTTTCCCCACTGCCATGTTTCATCATTCTCAACCTCACACAGAGCCCTCATGTGAAGGATGCTAAAGCCAGTTGTAGTCCAATGTATATCCTTTTCTAACACTTACATATAAGGCATAGCTGTGCCTTTGCATTACGCTGCTCTCTCTTAAGAGAACTTACATATGGAGAGAAACCAYCCTGCCGTATCTTTATAATGATTGGAAACTGCTCTGCTCTCTTACTACATGCCACACCCAGCCTGTGTCCGAAACCTTTTTGCATGTTGTGACTGATGCACCAGGTTACATGAGCACCCAGCTTCAGAAGGAAGTGATCAGTGAGAATGACAGAAAATAATGCAAAGTTTCCTGTGGGTAAGTCTAGATTTTTTTTTTTTAAAAAACTCCAGAGTTATAGATTTCTAATTTATAACACTTATGAAATGGAAGAATTAATTTTATTTTTTTAAGTGCCTGTTTTTAAGCAATTGAATGACTTGCTTCTACAACAGACATGTAATGATCTTTTTTTCTCATTGTTGCCCTGCATTTATGCATCCTCTCCCCACCGAGGCACAGACATGACAACGTTCTTTAACAAGCGGGTTTCCTGGGGAAGATCAGTGCATCTCAGCAGCTGAGTTTACTGTCACTACCCAATTGCCCCAGGCATACTGACACCACCACAAAGTCTGGGAAATAGGTCCTATGTTAGGAACTAAACAGGGGTTTGGAAGTTGGCTGTCTTTACATTCTGGGCTTTAGGATAGTAGGATAGTGCTTACATAGCTGCTGTTCCAGTGTTGCAACTAAAATTATGCTCTCCTGAATGAATTGCTGAGCCAGTGGGCTAACGATCTGAACTCAATCAAAGTCAAATGAAATTCGTTGCAACAGGCAAAGTCATGAAGAAATACGTTTTCACAATGTGTTATTCCACACTGATGAACAATCCATCAACCCCTTATTACACTCCTTTCCAGAATGTCCCCCAAAACCTGATATACTTAGAAGAATTCGCAGAAAAAAAGTCCTAGCTTTTGCACAATCAAAGCATTATCCCAAAACACTTTCAGTTTGAACCTTTCCCAATTACAGTTGTGGAGTATTGCATGGAGAGAAGGCGCTAATAAGCTGGGCCAGACCATTTAGGTTTATAAAGGTCAATGCCATCACCTTGAATCCTACCCAGGAGACCACAAGGAATTGCTGCGGTTCRTGGCACAATGATATTAAATGTTCCCTGCCTTTGATAAGTGAGATAGCTCGTGCTTTTAAATGCCCTCCAGGAATAGCTGCAAGTAGAATGCATTGCAGTTGTCTGATCTCAGAGTAACATGGATAAGCAGAAGAGGATTCATACCTGAAACAAAAGGTTATGCTCACATGAAAAAAGCACAGAGACAGAAATACAATTTTCAGCACAAATTCCTTCTCACGCATCCAGTTTCTCAGGTACTACAAGTCTAACCTGGATGACTTCAGACCCCTGAAGTCCTGAAAACCTGATGGTAGATAATACTTTTATACAACCGATTAATAGTGCAGATAAAATTCTGGATGACTTCTGTTTTGACCACGGCATTCTCACCGAAGCCTGGTCTTTCATGAATTGGGTCGTTTGTTCACATGGAATTAGCCATAATAGGGACATTGAGAGGCGCACCTTCTCCACACTGCAGACACTGTAATCCTATCTCCTAACTAACCTCTGCAGTCGCCCCGTGTTCGTTTGAATGAGGAGTAAAACAGAGTGAAGCTTTGAGCTGACCTCTCCATGGAGACCTTCGAAGGGATAAATCTACTGACCTTTGAGCTTTTGCAGTATAAAAAAGCAGCAAAGCCACTTCAAAGCAAGTTCCAGCTAGTACTACAAAGAACCGCTGGCTTGTCAAAAATACTTTAAGATCAGCTAAGTCTGCCATTTCCAGCAAAATCATGTTGGACGTGGTTTACTCATGTTTTTACTCAATGTTATGCAGAGCTCCTTGACCAACAAAACTGATGCAGTTTTTGACCCCTGTCCAGACACATAACTCCCCAATAACTCTACTCACCACCCCAGAAGAGAGATCTGATGACAACAGCTATTTAGATTGCAACTATCAACATTCAATAATGTGAGCAGAGGCCTCACCAGACCCTCTGTGAGTCCACCTGTCTCCCTGCCTCCAGGGACAGTGGCAACCCCAGCGCCAACACAAAAGCTGTGACATGAAGCCATCCAGAAAGAGTCAAAATCCAGACTTCACACCTAGATGTTGCTGTCCTCTTCCTGAAAAGGTATGTGTGATGTCCAAACGATGAAGCCATTCGAATGGTGAAGCAGAGCATTCACAGCAAGAAAAACTCAGTCGCACTTGTGATGGTGTCAGATCTTATGATCTAATCTATTTGATTTGAAAAACATTTGCGCTGCATTTGATTTTGCCAATATGCTAATAGGTCTCTCCCTACCCCCCAGTTTTCCCCACACATCCTTAAACTAAGGCTTCACAACTTTGTTGTTCCTTAGATAGTCACATTTTGCCATGAGCATAAGATCTTCATGCCAGGAATTTTAGCTTCCTTCCTCCTGTGGCATCATTTATGACTCATCTATAAACCAGCATGACAGCTGAGCAAAACTGGGGGAAAGGGCCTTTGAAAGCCCTTGTGTCCACAGTGAGGGAGAAAAGACCTCCATAATCACCCACCAGGTTCTCCATAGAGAAAGTGATGACCACACACCCTCCTTCAGATTTCTCAGGTTACCAGCTTTTTAGGGCACTTATGCCTTTGCTGAATTTTAGGCAGAGACCAAGGTACCAGGTATGATGGAAACAAAGGAATTGCATTTCTGCCAGCATAACAAGCACAAAACTACTAGGACGGTTAATAAAGTAGGATTCTTATCACGCTACCATACCATGTGAAAATTTCTAATACTGCAGGAATCTCAGGAATTCTCAGTAGGAAATCAGCATGGTCAAGCAGCTGTTTCTCATGACACTTTGACTAAGCCTGGTATCATCTGGGCATTTAGTCACTTCACATTGGCTAGGGATTGAATATAAAATTTTCCACTTAATTCTTCCTTGCATTCTTTTCTTTAATAAACTTTTTCATGGGCTTATATAAACTAAACAAGTGACACTGATCTGAACATGAGAGTCGAGTACTAAATAAGATGAATGAAACTCCTTTCTGTTTTCTCACTGTTATAAAACAGAAGTCCAGCTGTTTTCTAATCTTTCCTTACCTTTATTATCTGGTAAGTAATATGTGACGTTGGAGAAAGACAGATGTAAACTTTATTCACATTACAAAACGCCTGATATCCAATGATTTAATAGGTATTTTACCAAACCAAAAAAATCTTTATATTTAATATAAATACTTACCTTTAGACACTTTTCCCTGCCCATCCCTCTGAGGTGATGTGAGATTGAGATGTCTATTAAAAATACACCAGACCTTCGCACAGAGTGGAACTGACATCCTGTTGCAAGCAGGACATTAGCTCGGATAAGTGATGCTTAGAATCCCCAAGACGAATTTAGCACTCTGGGTGTAGAATTCAAGATTACTCCCTGGATAGGCAGTAATACCTTCCTGAAAATGCACCATACTTAAGACAGTTATGAAGGAAAAAAACTCAAAGAAATCAAGGAAATGAAGGGTTAATGTCATTGGGAATAGCCTATTAAATGGGGAAAAAAATTAAAGAGCAAAGCAGTTCTTAATTAAAAGAGTAGAACAGAGAGAGGGAGAGAAGACGGAGTTAGAGAAACTGGAGATGCTAAAGCCACTATATAAGCGAGTGAGGAATCCATCAAGACTTATAGGCATGTGGCTATTGTAGTGGAGAGGCCTATATTGCCTTGAAAGTGCCTTATAAGGTTAATAGAGGTCAAAAAAGAGCATAAGCAGGTCTCGGTAATTTTTTAAAGAGATCAAACCAAAGCTCGGTGYTCATTTTCTACAGTTTTTCTGTACAGTAAATATTAGTTTAGTCAGGTATTTTCACAAACACTTTTCATGGACCAGGAAACACGTCTYTATTCTCCTGCCTGCCTGCGAAGCAGCGCCTGTGCATTCCTGCACAGATAACGCCTTGTGGGGTCAGCACCATTTTGATTTCCATACTCGGAGTCAAACCGCGCTCCTGCAGCTGTCACATACGCCTGAGCAAAYCAGTGCTCTTGTTGATAAAATGGTGTGTCTTATTATCCACTCCCTAAATCGCTTAATCACAGCAAGCATGATGCAACTTGATAGATATCTCAAGACCGGCTTTTGCACATCTTTAAGATGTGGTACATAAAGGTGATTGAAAGAGACCATGTCAATAGTTTTTTAGCCATCAAGAAATAACAATTTTTCAATTGCATATGACTTACTGTTTAGCACTAGTTGAGCCAAACCAGACTCTCATAGCAGGTCTTTCATTGTAAAACAAGCAGCAAGGTATAAGCATGGATATATATATATATGTTCCATTTAGGTTAATGAGTAAGAAGCATGTAAAATCCAAATTGAAAATTTACACTCAATCCAAACCATAGCTGAGAAAACAAAATGCTGAGGAAACACTGACTAACCTAAGCTTATGATAAACTAAATTCAGGGCAAATTCAGTAACAGTAGGCTAATGCAGTTCCTCCTTAAAGTACCGTGTAACCTAAACTAAGGTACAAGACTCACACAGAAGGAGAGAGATAAGCAAGAAACTGGATAAATATTCAAGTAATACTTCTGGAATGTGTTGGTTTTGAGGAGCAGTAGGAAGCCAGATGAGAATGTAGAAAGTATTGGAAACGTGAAAAACTCAGTACGTTAGGAAAAGAAACAGGTGAGTGCCAAGTCACCAAAGCAGAGAACAGAAGAACAGGAGGATGAGGGGATGCTTTGGTTTTAATCCAGTTAGAGACCTACAAAGACAGTCTGCATCTCAGGTGGCTCCTTGCACTGAAGGAGGCAGAGGTGGGCATGGGTCATGGTAAATGTTATCCCTGAGCCCTCAAACTGGAGTTTGGCTTGTTTCTTCTTTCCTATTCCCAGAATTTTTTCTTTCCTCTGTTCCACAGCTTTGCTTTCCACCACATTATCCTCCTTAAGACTCCAGATCCAAAGCGAAACTTTTGAGTAAGTGAGATTAAACATAAAGGCATTGCCTGCATTGCCTGTTCAGCAAATTGATCACCAGGTCTACTATCCCAGCCTGTTGCCCCCTTTGCTAGAAGCTGTAAGCCCTCACTGGAATTAACCCCTTGTAATATTGTAAGCAATGCAATAGCACTCCAAAAAGCAGATGGAACATATAATATTCATAAAAGATATTACAGGCATTCCCACATCCCTCACAGAGGGAATCAAAGAAAGAGTTGAAGGAGAAGGGGAATAAACAGCATGGGTAAACAACACATCCTTAGATCATGGAAACGGCAGGGAGGATATAAAAAGGTAGCAGATGGATGTTTATTCTACCCTCTAACAGCAGCGTGCAGCCAGACTAAGGCTGCACTATTTCTTTGCATTCTGGCCAAGGATTCGCACCTCTCTGCACAGCAGAGGATGGCAGCAGCATGGGTGTAGGCAGAAGAACCTGCCGTTTCTCAAAAATCAGGGTTAGCCTTTGCATTAATTAAGGCATCAGGCTCCACTATCATCCTCCATCCTTATTACTATCCTTGGATTTTATGCTATATTTAAAATCATGCCATTTCAGAATCCTGTATGAATAAATATGAATGTCAAGACCTGTGTGCATCTCTTATGCACACAAGACAGTACAGTACATCACGTACTCACAGAATCTTATTAAATTTCTCTGAGACACATAATCCTGTGAACCTCATTCTGTAAACACAGGCAGCAGTTGTACTTCATTTCTCTCCTCTACCCTTCACAATCTCCCCTCAACTATCTCCTCCCTCTTAGTCACTGAGAACTGAGCAGAAACTAAGCACCCACGTAAGTATGTGGATAGGGTACCTGAAGACGTGCATTAGGAAAAGGAGAAAAACTCGATCAGAGAGGAAAAATAGTGCATCGAGCTCTTGCCAGTTACTTAAAGGTATCTGATTATTAAAAATGAATGTGGAAGACTGAAAGCAGCATAAGAGGCCCTATTTGGGTTGAGTGTTTTGTATTTTTAGGGCATTTTTAAAATAATTATTTTACCTATAATTATTTTATCAGTGAGATTAAAATGAAATGGCAAGGTATTCCATTTGATTAATTATCTTTCACAATCAGCCTGTCAGTAACCATAGCACCAATGTGGGACAATTCTGCCAGTGGATGATTCCCAGCAGTAGGTACGAGAGCAATCTCTGCAACCCCACAGGTGAAACAGGGTTACCCAGGCAGAGGAGCACTGAGAGTTTGAAAGGAAAACTTTGCACCTGGTGAGTTTTGCAATGGCTGGTCATACCTCGATCATTTACATTGGTCTTTACATTGCTTAGGGAAGACTGGTACCATAAATGCAGTTGATGGAAGAGAGCTGCAGCAGCCCAGCTCAGAGCCCCCAGCAGAGATGATGCACGCTCCCGAGGGAGCAGGTCTCGAGTCTTTGGTGGTGAGTGAGAAAACCTTCAAAGTCAGAGCATCCTGCCCTGGTTGACAGATACTGAGTAAACAGAGAAAAAATATCAGCAGGCGAAGCTTCTTTTATTATCAGCTCAAACCTGATACATGACAGGAATTTAGGCCAGGTTTGGCTAGGGATTCAGGCACATGTTTAAACTTAAAAACAGGCATTGTCCTGCTATAACAAGTGACACTATCAGTCTTGAAGTAAGGCACAGGCTTCAGTATCACAGAGAATAGGGAAAGTAACCTCAACCTACCTCACCGTGGGAGCCACGCTTGAATTCGCCACATGAATGAGCGCGTTCACTGGCAGTTATTTGCAGAACATGAACTTTGCTCTTTTGAGGGAGATGATGATAACTGGGATTATAACAGCTCAGAACCAGATCCTGAAATTTCACAGCTCAGGCTGATCATTCTAATTGTTATTGATTAATAATGAATATGGTGCATTTGTACCCAAGAGGGATGGGAGAAAAAAGGCCTGCATTTTTTCTTCAAGGGTATGTGATCTGCTGCCCCACAATATGCAACTCCTCCAGCACATGGTTGCAGGGTAAGAAAAATCAAAAGACATTCTTTTTATTAGTTAGCAGTAATGACCTTTTATTTTTGATTATTTGTGCATTAACAGAGTGGAATGGAGATGTGCTATGTAAGGAAGTTATTATTTGCTAATTTGCAGCTTTTAAAATACACAGCACACTATCTATTATGTATCATGCATTACAATTACAACAACAGTTTAATTAATCACCAGCACCCTGTTTTGTATCAGTCTGCTGCTGAATTCTGGGTAATGGCGTTGTTTACCATTTAGCAAGTAGCAACATTTCACTCTGTTTCACTACATTAAACTGCTCAAATAAAGCAAACGGATATTGGAAAGAGTTGGCCATCTGCCTTTATTTTCTTTTACTTTTGTTAAGGAAAGGGAAAAAAAATAAACCTCACCACAGCCTCTGAAAGGAGAAAGAGCACAGCCATGAAACTGATAGTGACAAAAAACACCCTTTTTTATCAGGTCAAAATCTCATCTAAATGCAGTTCTGATGAATGGTAAAAAGCTTGCTTTGTGGATTTGGAGTGGGTCTCAAGACCAGCAATGAAGTCTAATGATTATTTAATGGTGCCGCACTTGAAGCAGGATTATGTGAGACTCTCTCCCCCGTTAAGAGTTTGATGAATAGGTTTTGTGACAGCCATTTAGGAATAAACAAGAATTCATCAGTCTGCATAAGAAGAAGCCAGTTTATAGATTAAGTTTCTTGAGGTAATTCATGAGGTCAGTCCCATTTAGATGTAGACTATTAGGGCTCAGCTTTTGAGAGTGGCCATACAAGGGAGTTACTCCAAATGGACCTCGCTAATACAAAGCCCCCTTTCAGAGGGAAGCCTGAAATTTTTATGACCCTGCTGCTAGGAAGCACATCAACTTGTCACTGTGAAGATCTGCTGGGGCAAGACCTCATCACTCTATTAAAGAGCTCTGTGACCCTATTGATTTGAAGTATTTAAAGCAGGGGTGAAGTTCAAAGCAATTTCTTTTCTATACTATTACTCAGCCTCTCTGTGTCTTGGCTCTAAAACATCTGCTGTCAGTTCCTCTCTGGTGTCTGACTCTGGAATCTGTCACTGGAGAACAGAGTAGTTTTATTTAGAATAAATTGGATTCCTTTTCAGTTTTCAGCATTTCGTATTGTGATCAATGGTTTACACTCCTTCATGTGCCAGGAGACTTAACTGCCACTGTATCCTTTCATGTCTCTTTAGAGCAGGACTCAGCCGGAGCTTGCTCCTGAGGCTCTGTAATCGAATCTTTCCATTCTAACAGGTAAGCAGCCACCAGTTTTTCTAATTGGCCAATCAATAAAAATAATAAACTTTCACTTTCAGAAAAGGAAAAAAAAAAAGGAGCGGGGAAAAAAAAAATCCCAGAATGTCACTCTGGAAACAAAACCTTAACAGGATCTTTTATGCTTATTTGCTCAGAGAGAAAAAAAAAAACACTGAGTAAACAACTCCATTATTTTTAAATGTCAGCAAGTAAACCTCGTAGCTGGTTCTCAGAGGTGCTTGTTCAGAACAATGCAGGCTCCTCTACTTCTCTGCAGAAGCTGCAGGCACTGGGGCACCTTCTCAGTGCTTAATAATACATCAGATCAGGTGTATTTATTACAGATGTGGTTTCTGACACCAGGGTAGTTATTAAAGGCTGTACAGAGCACGAGATTAATATTCAGTTTGATGATGTCAGACAAAACAATTGAGATAAAAGAATGAGCAATGGAATGGAAATGGTAATGAAATGGTTACAGAAATATTTAAGATAATGATGCAGAGCAACAGAAAGAAATTAAGTAGGGTTTTTGTGTGGAAGATAATTATGTGCAGGATTACATACAGCAAACCTATCTGTTGTCTTCATCAAGGGAACTAACTTCTGATGTCATGAAAAATGCACCATTTTTCAGGGGCTGCTTTGTCAAATCGCTATCATGTTCTTACCCTACCTGTACTGTTTAGACACATTTTATCACATATTCTAACAAATTGCCTAATATAACTGAGATAAAAGGGATCTATTTTAGCAGACAGAAATGTGTCCATTGTTTTCAGCTGATTTGTACTGATTTACATTGCCTATGAATCTGCCCCATAATATATGTTGTCATCATTTTATTAATACTGTTGTTTTGCACAAAGCTCCTTTTAAATTTGAATGTATTTCTGGGGGGAATGAATTACGTTTACTGCAAGATGGCAACTGCACGGTTTATTCAGCAGTATCTTTAAGAATCTTGAAGTCTAAAGATGTACCTATTGCTTGTCAATCAAAATACATGTCCTTTGCAGCTTTGTAGTTTCTTTAGTCAGCAAGGAAATCATGTTACTGCTGTCTGAGGTCAACAGTAAATGCACCAGCAGAATCCCTGCCTGAGAATTTTCAATAAAGAAGGCACCAAAGATGAAGAAGGAAGATAATAGTTTGTATTCTGTTCCTCTGAGGGAATGGGCGATAAACAAAATTCTAAGCCGTTTCTTCTATCTTTTCGTTTTTAAAAAAATGGAGCTGGTAGAAGTCACTGGCAACAGAACACCATTACAAGCTGATATCATCTTGAGTTCATGCTGCTGAATATGTTGGCATTTATGGCACATTCTCCCAGGGCACATTTCAAAATGAAACTGAAACTTGATGGACCAACTGTACTCCATTAAAAAAAATTATAAAAAGGCTCTCTTTTCCCCCCAGCCTACAGAAATGGGGAGTTTCAAAACACTGTTTTCTGCCATATATATCGACATGTTGAAGGTCAGTCCAAAGGCAACAAATCGAAGCATTTTTTTCTCATCTTTTATTTTAGATTATGAATGATGCAAGAATTTATAGAGCGTGCAAATTTATTACCGTGTTAATAGGCCCCCCTGTTTATATCCGGCAACATRTGTTATATCCAGAATCACTAGGAAGCAGCAGCATTTTTAGGGATGGAGGGGGAGGCAATTAAAGAATTAGGCCTAATTACCGTGAAAAATCTCTGGAAGAAACATACAGAAATTTTTTGTAGAAGAAACACAAAGAGGGAAATATTCTTTAACATGACCACTATTGTAAACTGTATTTTTAATCCATGCATTCAAAACCAAAAGGTAAACACAATCTCAACTCAATAGCTCTTCTCATGTAATTAGATGAAAAGAAATAGAGAAAGAATTTGTGCCTGTGTAGAAATTTTCTCTCTCTTAGAGTCTTCACGGGCATCTTGTTTCTAACAGCTGAGCATGTACTGACCAAATACTCACTAGACGGCAACCAGTATCTTGTTTAACACAGGCTTCAGCCCCCAGCACAGCAGCAGAACCACTTTGCAGTCACTGGTAAAGGGACAAGAGAAGAAAAGTAGAAACGGCTGCAGAAGAGGTGACTGTGCTTCATCCTGGGAGTTACTCAAGGGCACTCCCGAGGATCCCAGGCTGCATGACAGCAGTTTGATAGAAAATGTAGAAAATGTCTCATTTAAAGTGTTTCTTGCAGGCATGTAAAACTGGATTTGCAAAATGTTTACCTTTTAACAAACAAACAAGCAAGCGAGTCAAAACCTGGCAATCTTACAAGTGAAAACCAAGGTGTTTGGGGAAAAAATTAGATACGTGTCCCACCCCTTTATGCTTCTGTTCTTCTGTATGGGTCAGGCTCACAGATGACCTTGCCTCCACAGTGTAGTCTCCTGAAAAGGGGGGAAGATGTTAGGTGCTATAAGAAGTGCAGAGTCAGAGTACAAGCATGAGGTAGCCAAAGGGCTGGCTGTGTAAGGCATCACAGTGAAATTTCTTAACCAAAATCTTAGGAATTTCAATTTCTTTGGGGAAAAAAACCAACAATTTTTCATAAGGAAATATTTTGACCAGCTCTACAATTTTCTGTTCCTATTACAAGATGGAAATGAGGTGCAGGAAGCAGAGTAGCTTCAGACTGTAGCACCAAGCACAAATACTGGGCTTTTAGCATTGGCTGCTATGACCAGAAAGCAGGCACTGGAAGGTGCTTGCTATAACAGGAAAAACGTATGGGGGTAACAGGCCTAAGCTTTCCTAAAAGTATTCAGTAATTCAGTAACTCTCTAAATACAGAAATCACTGTCTGAATTTAGTTTTGGTGAAGCTATGTATGACGGTGGGGGGTCTATCAGGGAAGAATTTGTTCATGGGTGGTTGGGCCCATGGGTCTCCACAGGCAGAACCTGAACCCGCCTCGATGGGCAGGTAGATAACAGGTGTGTCAGCCTCACTTCAGCAAGGACTGCTCCTGTCAGAGCGAATTCATGGGCCCAGGCTCTTAAGTTGTTTTATATCCTAAGTATTGATCTCCTTTATCTGTGTGCTGCCATATCCATCTTTGTCTTTAATCATTCTTCCTCTACAGGTGGGTTATCATTTTTCCAATGCCTGCGTATTATGAGTTTTGCCACCAACAGAGATAATATCTCCCCATTCTAGGTTGTTTAGTATGAATCCTTCCCATCCTGAAGTATTATTAATCATGTTGTCATCACTTAAATAAATAATAATCAGCAACAATTATTTCTATTTTCACAAAACCACTAAAATAATAAAAAGCAAAGCTGATATTAATTATTAATAAATATGAAGGGGACATGTGTTTTGTTGCGATTGAATTTCTATTTTTCATCTGTATTACAGTGTCATCTAGAGGTGCTAGATAAGATGAGGGTATCTCTGTTTTAGCTGCTGCAGAAACTCCAGCTTAAATGACCCAGCGAGACAAAGAAGAATCAGGTATGAAGGGGACGGGCAGAGCCAGACCTAGAAACCAGACCTTCTGCCTCTGTTCAGCTCCCTGCAGTCATGCAGAAGTATGGCTTGGCAAAAGGAGAGCTCGTACAGACTTAGCCCACCCTGCCTTTCCTCCTACCCATCCACGTCAGCCYGGCGGGGGGAGAGAGGATGCAAACCTGGCCCCAGCCCAGCGGGGCCGCTGACGGCCCTTCGGCACCTCTCCCTCCTCCCACATTTCCCGCCTGGCCTTGTCTTGTCCCCGTTTTGAAGATGTGCCTTTTCCCTCCCCTGTTCCTCTGCACCCCAGGAACTGAGCTATACGGTGGAGGAGCCACACCTTCCCTTAGCATAGACCGAGTCGTTTTCCATCTGGTTTCTCACAGACATGAAAATTTTGCAACTGCAGCATGTACCTGTCTGTGCATGTGTTTCCCTCCTTTTCTTTGCTATCAATTTCTAAATCTATTATTTGCCACATTCACCTGCATTTGGCAAAGAGGCTGAGGTTTGAAGACATTATATTTCTAGAAGGCTTTTGAAGAAGAAACATCACCCTAACTTTACTCAGGAGGCAGGAGGCAGCTCAGGGTCTGCCATGGCACACGTGCCTTGCCCAGCCCAACATGTAAGCAATGAACAAATGAGATGGTGAAGGGGAATGCAGGACACTGGAGAGGTGGAGGATTTAGGGGGTGCAGATGTCTAGGCAGCCACCTCCTTCAGTCCTGCTACTCAGAGAGTGATTTGTTTTATGGGGGACCTGAATGATTTGTATGTGTTATGTCCAAATGCATCTGGATACCTTACAAGTCTCTGCTTGTAGAAAGATACAAAATAAAACAGAGAGGGAATGCAGCCTCTGTACTCCTGAAAGACAGCTCCTGCACTTGCCCACCCAACGCAGAAGCAGAAGATGGTGCAGAACCAATGTCTTCAGACTGCTCCTCAGCAGCAGGGAGCAGAGCCTGGGAACAGTGAGTGACTTTACCCTTTGGTGATGTCCAGCCTGAGTGTGACGAAGAGGGCAGAGCCCAGGCCCTGCTCTCTTAATCAGAGAGGGAAGAGGTCTGGTGCACAGCCAGTTCCCCTGACGTAGGGCAAGAGTTCTCCAAGGTGTCCCTGTGTAGCCTAAGCCTGTGGGGCTCATCTAGCAACCTGTGCTGTGATCACTGATGGATCCATGTTTCTCTTTGGTGCTGGAGACACTTGAATGATAGAAAAATGCACAAACACCTGCTTAGAAAACCGGCCTTCTTCTTCCACAGGGGTGGAGAATTGTTACCATTTCAGATTTACCCCATCTCTGCTTCCTGTGGTTTGAAGGCGCTGGTGCATCTGTAGAAGGAGCAGAGCAAGCTGTTGTAGCACTTGACCTTGTGCATAGATGTCCCAGCAGAAATGAGCCAACATGCCACCAGCATGTACTGAGTTGGACTCTGTGCTTTGTGATCAACAATAGGTTAATTGGTCAAAAAGGCCTGGGTTGTCTGGGCTCGATTTGTACCACAAAAGTCACAGGCCAGACTGTACTGCTAGGATCTGCAGGTGGTTTGCAGTTCAGAACTGCCATTTCCAAAGACAAGAGGAAGGTGGCACAATCCTTCCCCACTTTTGGAGAGAGGCAGGAATGTTTGCACCATACACATTATCTTACCGAAAAGGGGGCTGGGAATCCACTGGCATGGCAGTACAGATTAAAATGTTATTACATTTACTGCACATCCTTTCCAGATGCAGTCTGAGGGCATTTCTGTGAGCAACAGACAGGGGAGTCAGAGCCAGTCTGAGGAGGAGAATGGCAGAGAGAGATCCTTGAGATAATTTGGAATAGCATTTGCAGACAAGGCAAATGAATGTCCCGCAGCTGGACAAGCTGTTAAAAGTCCTGACAACGTACCTCACGTTTTTTCTCTCCACAGTGTTTTCATAAGATGGGAAAATTGAAGGGAAAAGAAAGACTCCTCTATTCCGCACAGTAATAGTAATACATTGGAGAGTGATGATATAATGACATAAATTCTGTTCTCAAGAAATGAAATTCCATACTCTGGGTTATTCAGCAAAATCTCCACAAATACAATCCTAATATAAGCCTTAAAACGATACACTTATTGGCATGATAGCATATAGCGCCTCACCTTTCCTGAAGTATTATGCTTAGTACTATTYGTTTGCACCAAGCATTATCACTACATATGGCTCCACTTCACATACCTAGTAGATAATAAACACAGACTAAATCACAGATAATAATCACAGATTTGTGTGGACAAACTTGTTATTTTAGGAAAACTAGAAAGTAACTAAAGTACCTTTCATTTGATGGAATTTTGTTTATTGTGCAAGGAAACCGCCCCCTGAGCAGTTATACCCATAACCAGGCTCTCTTCTAGCCTGAGAAAGMTGTGTTTAACACTCGGTTATGTGGCTTGAAATTTTCATTTTGGGTGAGGATAAGCATCTTAGTTTTCAGTGATAACATTGTGAATATTCATTTGTTGGGTTGAACCCCATATCTATCTGTTTTTACTGATATTTACAAATTCATTGCTCTCCTCCTTCAGCTCTTCTACCTCCTCAGCTCCATCCCTTCTCTTGACTCCTGTGCCTAAAGCCACACCAGCACTTCCCTCCTGCTGCTGCTACTGTTCCCTCCACACTGTATTGCATCAATTTCTTCTTGGGGAAAATCTTACAAGACAGACGGTGTGACTTTCCTTCTGCTTTCTCCCAATTCTTTTCCTTTCAAAAATATACATGCAGGCTTCTCTCTTACCTGCAGTTCTCCTCCAGACCTTCCACTTGCTGGAATAACAGCATCTCCTCACCTGCTCTCCATTGTATCTATTACYTGTCCCATCCTTCTTTTTCTTGTGAAAACATAGACTTTCCATCTGCTGCCTCTTTGGTCTCTTCCATCTTGCATGTTTGTAGGATAATAATATTTTTCTCTCTTTTACTGAAAAAAAAAAAATTGCCTCCTTCACTACCACTCCATCTATCCACTCTAAACTTATTTRATGCACAGTGTGCTACTGCTGTCCAGAGAGCCTCTCCTCCATTTCCAAAGTCATCTCTCTTCACTGGCTTATACCATTTGTTCTTGGTGAACTGTTCCCAGTGAAAATCTTGAACAACCTTTTCCAAACCACTCTCTTCCTCTTTGTCAGCCACCTTTGTGAAAGAAGTCTTTTCAAGGATAATGTGACCACGCTCGGAAATTACAAGAAACCATGTGTCTTTCGTTAGTGCAGTGGGGCCTGAGCTGGTAAGGCCTGCCAGCAGAGATGGGGAAGATTTGCCCATGGCTGGCCTTAAAGGTCCTGAAATCTTCTCTTTCTTTAATTTCTTCAGCTCTGTTCATACAACATATTCCTTAGAAGCTCTGTGTTACTTTCCTTCCAGGTTACAGAGCAGCAGAGGCAGGTGTTGAGTCACACTCAGGCCACCTTTCCTTCTCTTTTTCCTCTAAACTCACTTCTGTTTCTCTGCCTTTCTATTCAGAGCTCCTACCATCTATGCAAATTATAGTCCTGAGCTGTTTCTATGATGCATCCTTATGAGGAGTCACAATCAAGRAAGATAAAACGTAGGTTTTCATTTCCCCTATCCCAAGTCCTCCTCATAGCCTTCTTTCTCTATTCTACCAGTCATTCACATGCATAATCCAGTTATGATGTTTGGCTCAGCTTTCCTCTAGACACCAACATCTGGGCTATGTTTAAGGCCTACAGAGTCTTCTTGCAGAACATCCTTCAGACAGAGCTGTAGCAATCCCAACAAACTCCTAAAGCTGTTGCCCGGATCATGATAAAACTGTTGGTATTTTCACTGATCTTGAGAAATGCAATATTATATTGACCTAAAATGCTGCTGCAAGAATATCTTCTCATCCCACAGCCCTGAAAACATCACCTCTCTCTCTGCATGTCCCCTTCTGACCAGCAGGTAATGCCAGCCTGCACTGTACACTTACTAGACTATCTAACAGGATCCTCCAAACCTTTCATGATGCCAGAGTTGGATTTTTTGGGGGGACAGGGTGAAGGGTGAGGGATATCTGTCTAGTACTAGATACATACATTGTTCTCCTTCAAAATCTTGTCTTGTAATGCTTCTATCAAAAAATCCTCACCATAGGAAGGTGCTGGGGCTAAACTCACAAGTTAATGGCCTTCATTCCCACTTTAAGGACTTAAATGCAAAATGTGGATCCTTAAAAATTTTTCCTTAATCCCAAAAGATCCAGAATTTCCCCACATTTTGAGTTGCCTCCATAAAGCAATTCCCCAGGTGCCTGCGGAAATTGCCCCTGAGTATGAAATTGGGCATACTCAGACTACGTATTACCGCAGCAGAGCTGAGCAAAGCAGGGTRTGCCTCATGCCAGAGTCCAGTGGGGTGCTCCCTCTTGTTGGACCTGCAAAGCCTGAAGTGCTGTGACCATCACAAAGACAAACCAAAAAGAGGAGCTGGTGGTAGTTTACTTTCTTTGAACCAAAAAGCACAGTCAATGAACTTGGGATACAGAAGACCCAGGGTCAAAGCTGCACTTCACCTAAGACAATCTAGGTAAACTATCTTTTTTTCTGTAAAAATGTAAACTTTGTCCATCTAGGACCTAACAAATATTTAGTAGGGTCATGCAGATAAAACAGCTTTACCAGAAAAAGCTAAGAAGTGCCACTATAGGATACCATATGGCTTAGCAATTTGAGACATGGCTGGTACTTTAGGCCTGGAAAAGGGGTATGAATATAGATGCCTAACAATTCAGGTGAGGCTGGATGTAGCTGGTGTTTTCCAAACTAAGTTTTTCACTGCATCAGCAAATATGAAGTTCATCTGTGAAACCATATGTTTCACCTTTATAGTGGTTTTAATAAAAAATTAAATTAAATTGGAGATTAGAACAGAAGGGTCAATGGGAGTATATGCAGGGGTATAGAAAGGAGAAATATTTAATCCCACATTACTGTTGTAAGGCTAATAATAACATAAAGGACTGAGGTAAAAACCTCCCTAATAAGTAAGGCATTAATCCTAGAGGTACTGTTACTGTTACTGGCCTCTTTGCTCCGCTCTCTGCGCTTCTCGTTCCCAAAGCACCTTCTGCTCTCATAGGTGCTGCCTGCAGCCAAAAAGGCTTTCTGGTGGATCCAGAGCTGGTCGTGTAATTTCATTATCGGAGTACATTCAATTCGTTGTGTCTCATTTCTGTTTACGTACTGTCTATAAACGACCAGTGAGACTCTGGAAGGTTCTTGCTAGCTGTAGGGGTTTGTGGGATAATAATTTCAAATTAATGCTTGCATTGGAGCTGATTTTCATATACTCAAGAGCAGGACTTTAATTCTTTGTATCATCTGGTCTGTTCTAGTTAAACAGAGAGGTGCAGGGAGGGTTTCTGTTGTCTGACTGGATGAGCTTAATCTTTGAGTAGACTTTTAGGACAAACTCTTGCCAGGGATGAGTTGGAAGTTCATGTGTATGCTATAGTCTTCACTCAAAGTGTGTCTTTTTTAGGCAAGAATTYCTTCCAGTAAAATCATAGTCAAGAACATCTGCAGAAAAATAAATATAAAAGGATCGCAGTGAAGTTATTTTTACAAAAGTTTCAAAAAATTACTGTATTTTTTACTCTCCACTCTTGAAAGATGGTTTAATCAGATTTCTGATATCCCCACCAGAATTACACTGCCACAGATACAGCAGAAGCATCAAAAGCAGTGGCAGAAATGCATGCAGAAGAAGCACTGGTGACAGCAACAGACAAGCTTTAATGTTTAACACAGACCTTAATTTTAAAGTGGCTTTTACACAGTGAGAAAATGCATCTTAGAGAGGCAGTGTTCTTATGTAAATATTTGCAATGTTTATCCAACATCCATTTCTGTAAGGGACCTAATAATAGCAGAGGGTTAAATATTGAAATTGCATATATTTGTGTACCTTACCTAATGCTAATACTATATTTAATCAGTGATAAAATGTATTTTTAAACTTACTTTACTATGATTCTTTTAACTTTTCTCTCTGCATGCTGGTTCTCTTCTGAGCATCTTTGTTTCTGTCATTGCACTTCAGTCTGGACCGGGCGTGTGCTTTTGAAGCAAGTTGCCCTCATTTACCGCACTTGCTTTGCATTGCAGCACTGTCTTGGATGATGTGAACTGGCTTATTTATACATTAAATTGAGCTGTAAGATGAGCTCTAGAAGACCATTTAATGCCGCTAACAGGCTTTGAGTCCACACAACCAGACTAGAGCTATTCTAGGGCAAAACACCTGAAAGGTGTATACTGTGGACACAGGGTGAGCATCACCAGTTTCCCTCCGCAAGCCTTCTCCCTTTAGGCCACACTTGTTAGTGAGTGGGGAAAGCCCAAGAGAGAGTCAGATGTCTCCTGGGGTGGAAGACCCCAAATCGCTGYACAAACACCTGAGTAAAGAGATGAAATGAGATGAAACACACAGGTGATGTCACACTCACACTTATTTGCCCCGCAAACACTGTGTACTGTTTAAATTAATAGATATCTAATAGCCTTGAATATTGTTGATGAGGTCCCGTGATGTGCCTGAAGAGGACCACTAGTGCAGAACAGCAGTGGGAGGACACAGATGTGCCCGAACCACCCGCTGCTGAGGATGCGTGGGTTAAGTCCCCTTAGGCAGGTTGCAGAAAATAGGCTCAGCCATTTGCAGGGTTTGGCCAATCCTTCTAAAATATTTTACAGGTATGTGTTGATGTTTCTCACTAGTTGATTTGTATGCTCAGCTCTCTGTCCTGGGAAGTCTGAGTTTATTAGACATCCATTATAATTGACACATTGTTGCAGTAGGGGTGAATAGATGCATTAGACAGATGATCTTAATTGGCTTTCATCCAAAAGAATTAAAATAAAAAGACAGCTGAATTTCATTCACATTTTCAATTAGTAAAACTTCCTTTCATTATTATAATGCCCGCTGAAACAGCAGCCACATCAGGGTGACAAATCCCGTTATCATGCTTTCTGTAATTGTCTTCCAAAAAGGCATCTATTGAAAGCATTGTCTGAGCGTGTGTATAATGCTGACAATCAAGCTCCGCTCAGAAAGCTGGGGGAGGGTGTCTGACTGTGATCTATATAGAAATGCATTTCTTTCCCGTGCTGCTGGTTCTTCAGTGCTGTGTGCTTGCGCTGGGGCAATGTGCTCTGACAGGCTATGCGTACTAACAAGATCAATCACTGAGCATTAGTGGAATTCTCATGCTTTCCACCTATTTTTCTTCCCTTTCTTTATTGAGCGTGATCCTCTGCAGGTGTTATTTGTTTCTCAGACTGTTACATAGCAAATGTGGAAATAATTTTTTTTTAGGGAGTAGATAACAGCTGAACTCATATTGCAGACAATGGTTTCACACTGAAGTACTAATCGAAAAGAATGTGAAAATAATTCTTCAGGCATTAGAGGGAGAAATAAATGGCTTCTTGGGGGTGGGGAGCAAACAAAGGGGCATTAAGGTGTTGGTTTTTTAAATCCTTTTTGAGCGGCTAACCAACCCAATGCACTTGTAATGGCATCCCAGATCCTTAGCTTAGCCAACTCACCTAACTTAACCAGACAAAGTGATATTGTTTATTTGTTCCATATGTGACACTGAAGAGAAACATGTGGATAACCAAGAAAATCAGTTCATCTGGGACTTGTGTTATCCAGTTTCCTTTCATTGAGTTATATGCCAAGAGCCAAATGTATTGCCTGAGGGTTGTTTTCCTTTTAGTTATTTAACTATTTACTTATTGAATTGTTCCAACTTAGATAATTTCCTATATCATCTAACTTTTGACAGTCATGTTCTCTTATATCATCCCACCCGAAACTACACATATGGATCACAACCATCACATTAGGGGATGATGTTCAGTTTTCCACATGCAGAAGCTGGGATCCATTAATTTCAAACATCCTAACAAGATAGAGTCAGTGGATGCCAGAAATCCAGTTAACAGACTGAAAACTTGGCACTCTGATGCCACAGGATTTCTGCAGGTGACAGCCCTTGCACAGATGAGGGGCATTAGCACCTCTGCTAAAGTCTACTTTATCTTTACATGAGGATCTCAAAGCTCTGATCTTTTGAAACTGTCTGGTTCACGGATTCCTCAGGATTTTGGATACCACTGCCTCTGCAATTTTGTCTGCRTAAGGTCAGCAGGTGAGAATTTCATGGGTAGTACCTGTGGTTTCACTGTGCCACACCTGTACCAGTTTCAGTTACACCATGAGCATGATGGAACTCAGTGATGCTTTATGGACAAGCAGAGAAAATTGTATGCATCGGTTTAAAGGATTGGTCCTAAATTATATTTTTCTGTACTAGAAACGTATCCCCTGCCCATGCTTCAAAAGCCACTAGGGAGACGTGAGCCGACCATTACTCTCCTGGGAGCTGGCTTGTTTCCTCCGTGCTGAAGGTACTGCCATAGAGAGCTCAGGCAGAGACACATCACTGGRGGAGGGAAGGCTGTGAGGCAGCAGAGAAAGCCGGCAAGTCAAGAGACCTTTTTTTCAACTACCTGCCTCCTCTGCAGTCTTGCAGTTCCCAGTGTCAACATCCATGTTCCCCTAGTTATTATTATTACATACATTTTCACAGCAGTAATTCCCAGAGAACTATGAGACTTTTCAGCACACTTCCCATTCTCCTTCGCAACACTTTCTTTGAAGAGATGAGCTCTAAGAAAAATGGGAGGAATCCTAATTACCATCCATGGTGAAAAGCCAGAAGAGAAAAAAAGATTGGTGGGAAGAGTGGCACCTTGCAGGGGTGGCAAGAACCAGACTTGGTTCAACCTCCCGCAGAAAAGCAGCTCCATTTCTGCCAGTCCCCCTCGAACATGCTGTCCCTGCACGTTGGGTCAACACCCTCCTCACTGACTCCCGCGTCCGTCAGAGACAAGGCACCTTGCAGCAGGTTCCTGCTGTCTCAGGTTATGCGGAGGAGCACTTCCCCAGGAAGACTCCTTCCAATGACATTCCTGATCAGCAAGTTTGCTGTCACCTAATTTATACAGATCTACTGGGACATGTCATTCATTTTCTTAAAGTATCGTGAGTTCTTYAGTTGGAAGATGCTAAGTAAATGCAGTTACTGCCTGGAGAAATGAACTCCACATTGTTTTCAAATTAATGCAGTTGGTACTTTTTATTTCCTCCRATTTTTTGTTCTTTGTCTCACGTGCCTATAAAAATCCAACACAACTGGGCCCTACCAGGCTGGGAGAGTTCCTCACTCCCTGCCCTAACAGTTGTGTTTTCCACTTTTTCATCTGGCTGGCGGTCTCCAAAGGATTAATTAAGCATTAATTTAATATCTGTCAGCATTTCCGTTAAGTAAAACCAAGACAATTTTGCTCTTGGTCAGGTTTCTGGTGAGGAAGAAAATGTGTTTATTTTTTAATGAYGCACTGGAGCTCCCGAAGTTGCTGTAAAGCATTCTTTATAAAGTGTGAAATGTAAAAACAAAAGAATAAACCAAAGCCTAAAACTAAAACCACTAAGGAATAATGATGAAAAGGGAAGAATGCAAACCATTTCTCATCCTTCCTACTAGAGATGCATTTTATAGCTAACGCATTTAATGAGTCAACATTGACTTATATTGCCTGAAAGCTCACTGAATTATTGAGTATCTGTGGTATGGATTATATGGAAAAAATAGTCTGAAAATGGCTTTTCCTCTGTGCAAATTTAATTTTATTTATATTCAGCTACAGTTATTTTCCAAGGTTGTTATTAGACGAGTTCATCTTTCCTGTATATTTTAAAGAGCTAATGTGGTTTAGTAAAAAATGGACTTTTTACAGAAGCTTTAGAAGCTCTGGGGTTTGAAAAACACCTGAGGAAAGCTTAAGTGAAAGAAGGACAAAAGAATAAATCAACAACAACAGCATTTCTCTAAGACATATGTCTACTAATTTACCCTGAATAAAATGTCTGCCATATACTGGGCTTTTTTTCAGATGGATAAATATTGACTTGGTTTGATTTTTTTTATGTCCTCTAAATAAATAATAACAATCTGAATATTTAATTTTTTTCCCTTGGGTAATGGGAGGGCACAATGCTGGTGAACAGAGATGAAGAGGGAGCTGCTCCAGGCACAGGTACAGTGCATCCTTCACTGAGGACCTGTTTATTAGATTTTCAACTTCCAGTCTTACGTGGTAGATTGATTTGGCAGAGATTAGATAGGAGGTAGAAAGGAAAGCTGTCTTGTTAACCATTTCCCATATGATGATTTAACATTGACTTGGCACTGTTCTTTAGTGCCCTGCAAACAGACAGTTTTCCAAAAGGGATGGTGTCTGCAGCTCATATGCAGAGCTTTCTGATAGCTCTGCTTCACAGACATTTCTCTGAAAACCTGGCCAYGGATGACACACCAGCGGGAGCCATATTAGCAATATCATGCTTGTCAAACACAGCTTTGAGAAATATTATTTATAGGGCTGGCTAGTAAACAAATCCATTTTGTGAAAAATGTTCAGGTTTCAGAATGTGATTTTGGTCCACATCAGAATGAAAATGAGAGCTGTCAAACTTTTTTTTTTTTTTTTTTTTTTTGTGTGTGGAGGGAAATAAAGATCCTGGGGACTAGCCAATAACTGGATTGTCAGGATGTGGTCCTGGGACGTGGAAACACCAGAACTCAGTCCGTGTTTCTTCTGAGTCTGCTAAACACTCTTGATTCAGCAAAAAAAAATAATTTTCTCATGAAAAAACATGTCATCAACACTTTTGCTACCAACTTCAGTTATTAGCCACTTAGTAACTGGTTATCCATCTAGGCYGAACAGCTAATCTCTATACCATGCACTGCGGTTCTCCACTGTTCCTGCCTGGCTAGTTAAACCTTTCATCTTTGTTCTGCTAATCCATCTGGTGCTTCTTAAGTAAACCAGAGTTACTAAACAATGAGATTTGTCACCACAGCTAAACACCTCCATCACCTTTCTTTTAACTGTGCTGTCTTCTAGGGCTGAACACCYGAGGCTGCATGTGCCCACGTGGTGGGCAAAGCAGAAGACTCTGGTTCTTGGGTGCAGCCCTCAAAATCATAACACATATGTTAACATGGCTCTCATTCTCCAGGACACTTGGTTTCACTGGACCACAGCCTAAATAAATGCAATTTGGAGCAGAAAATCTGTATGTATCTGATTACTCGGTCTCCATCTTTCAAACCATGTTMTTGTCCTCTGCGGTCAATTCCTGAAAAGAAATACTTATTTGCTTAGCTTTCATAGTCTTAAATCAGTGAAGCTGCTCTCATCCATCAAGCTAGACCGGTGCACTTTGCAGAATAAAGGCCTTATATTGTAAATTCCTTTCTAAAACGTCTTTCCATTTGGSGAGTGATTAAATATTGTAGAGCTATTTCCCATTCTGAGAGTATAACACAGTGGAGCCTTAATTCCTCTGGTCATTACCACAGTGCAAATAACGGGGCAGCAGCAGTGAGGACCCGGAGCTGCTGCTGGTGTAATAGCAAATTCATCTGCATAAAAAGTGCTGACAGAAAGGGCACAGTCACAGCACAAGTGAAATATTAAAAAACCCAAACTTTCATTAGCAGGAATTAATTTGCACAGTCTAGCCAGGCCTACTGCACATGCTTAYGAGTTGTGTAAATAAATACCACTGTCCCTTTGCTGTAGCTGGGGAGCTTGGTATAATTTAGAGGTGAGCCTGCGGCTATGGGAAGCACTGGGAAGAGGGTCCCACGTGCTCCCTCCCCGACCCATGCTCTRAGCACCACAGCATGCTGCCACCCTATAAAGCATGAAATGAGACTGTTTGTTAGGCAGCCTGCCGTTGCCGTGTATGAAGAGGGATATCCTAGCTCAGGGCACAGGGACCAGCTAGCAGATAGGATAAAACAAATCTCTAGGAACGGAGGAAAATGCATACTAAGTAGGTGGCTGTATCTTATGTGCCATACTTAAAAACACCTTCTCTCAGGAAGGTGTTAAAAGTTAATCCTTCAACAAAACGCTCCCTTTAAAGGAGCTAGGAAGAGCTTGTGTGTAAGCTTGTGAGGGGAACACCTTGCAGGGCTGCTGCGGAGGGTCAGAAGGAGCAAGCAAGGACTTGGGAGACATAGGCAGCCACCCTTACCCCTTCACTCTGCTTCACAGCAGAGGAAGGAGCTTTAAAACACTCTCATGAGGAGCCACGTTCACTCCCGCACCCTTCACAACCTTATCACCAGTCAGAACATTAAGACCCCTCACCCCAGTGACCAGAGGTAGCAACCCAGGGGCAAGAGAGGCAGAGGCGAGGCCCAGGAGCTCTCATCTCCCTGCACRGGTCCTTTGCTCACAACCCTGAACCCCAGGAAGGCTTTGCCTATTTAACCCACAAACTGCTGACYGCACAGGCGGACCAGCACGGGCCTTGGCAGGTGCTGGGGGCTCGCCCACCCTCCCCAAGGCCGGCCTCGAGGGCTGCAGGCAGCACTTGGTGTTCAGGTTGGTGTGGTTGGCCTGGGGCAGCTGGCAGGAACTCAGCGATGTAATTTAAAGCTTCTTTTAAATCATACGCAGTTATTAACCTTCCACGTGGGCACCAACAAATGCAGTGCTGGAGGGCTCRTGTCGGGTCTCCATTTTATTTCCACAAGGCCACCGCGGAGGTGCAGGCTTATGCAAAGTCCCAGGCTCACGGAGCCTTTTGGGGAGGTGGTTGGAATAAAGGCTCAAGTAAGCTGTGAGCTGCTGACGGATCAAGCTATTTGTGCAGGCATCCCTCAAGGTCTAATGGCACCTTTGATCTGAAGACCTCRTTGTGGAAAAGCACCTAAACTGTTTCACAGATAGAGATCTAGTCTAGAAATGGAGAGCCTCTCTCCAAAGGAATACTGTACTTCTGGGGCACTATTCACCTCTGTTTCTCTCTGGTTTAGCTGGTTTTGTTTGCTTTAGGTTGTGGCAGCTTTTAATAATGTCTTACCTCACTCTCCCCATGGCTGAACTTTAAATGGAGAGTGGCAATACATACATGACACAATAAACATGTGTACACCAAAACCATGTACTGAAGGAAGCTCTGAGTCATTCCAAGGTTTCCTAAAATTGCACAGAGAACAAAATCTGACGTATAATTTTACACTATATTTGTATAATGTTGCTGGTTTAGGAGAAATACCGTTAAAAATACTTTCATACGAATAATCCTCATTTAAGAATTTATCTATTTTTTTTAATTAAGACAACACTGCTTCACACATGGCTAGAGGAGTCCTGTCGCATATGACGTTACCTCCCCTGTACTCACTTCTGGGCCGCCAATGCTGTGTTGCCTGCCTTCCTCCTTTCCATCAACCAGCGTACACGCTTGGTGGAAAAACAAAGTTTCCTGCTCTGAGCCAGCCCTTGCCGCTTCCGAACAGCATCAGCTGGGGGACAGCCTGACACTGAAGCACCAAGGAGAGAGAGAGAGGAATTAGCAATAAAAATCTTGCTGGATCACTGAAAGTATCTGAGTGGTGACTGTTGTTTTTAAGACTATCCTGTATTCTATCATAAAGTAGGCAATCATTTCTAAAATGCTTTGTAAACACCACATACTTGATTTTCTAAAGTCTTTAACGTTACATTTTTGTTTGATCTTTTTAATGATTGTTTCTCCAGTCATCTCAATGACTTTGTTACTATACATCATTTTTCAAAAAGAAGGCACCAAAATAATTGCAGTGCTTTAAAAACAAATGAAGGAATGGCCTTTGCTATAGCAGAAAATACAGACAGTAATTATGTGTACACCACACTGCCCAAAAACTCATTGTGTCTGGGACAGATAAAGGTCCACATTTCAAGCATAAGGGACAACAGGCAGCCCTTTTTGCATCCGTACAATAAGCGACTCATAGTACTAGCAAAAAAATAGTAGCTGTTATTAATAGGCACCATGGTTTGCCAACTGGCAATACGCTTTTAGGTCCTGCTACCCTAAGGTGGTTGCAACAGTGCCACTTCCCAAAGACAGCACACATGACAAGCTATTAGTCAGAAGTGGATCCAACTGATTCTTTATATAAGTTGATGTATTAAATGCTGGAGTAATACTGAGTGAGGATAGATTGCATTGCTGCTTTTGCCTTGTTTTTGTTGTTATCGGGGTTAATTTAGACTAATATTAAACCCTCTAGATTTCCTCTGGTTTCCTTATTGCCAGTTGATAGCAATTTACTGAAGCATATTTGGTTGTGATGTTCTTTTTTTCTAAAGAGCATGATGATGCTCTTTTATTAGCATAAGCACTCAAACTATGTCCAATGTCTTAAAGCAATTTATACAAATCGTAATCACTTGAGAATCTTATTCTGAAATTAATGCTTTAAGAGTTTTGATTAATTYACTAATTTCAAGATTTCTACTTTAAATACTTCAACAGTGTGCATTAGCAATCTTTGTCATCCATGGTATATAGTGCATGTGACACTCATGAAATCTCAACACTGAAATGCATCAACAGTTTAATATAACACCCAGCAGCAGCAATGGTGTCAGAAATGACCCGAGGTCCTACAGCATTCAAAGATGATTCTTAGTCTAGGATCCCRTGAAGATGCTGTGAAACTTAGCAGTCACCAACTTCAGTCTCACCCAAAAAGTAACTAAATCTATCAGAAATTTACTCCAATCAGACAAACATTAACTTTACTGTGCAGTATAGGTCCCATACAAATTCAAAAAATGTCACACCCTTCTGTTTCACTCTCTCCTTTGACCAGGAACAGTCAGCCAAAAGTTGGTGGATGCTCTTCGGTTTCACTACAGGGCACAGTGAGGACAGACACCAGGATTCAACAGCACTTACCAGGTGCCTCCGTGCCTCCTGTTTCACCCCTGGCAGCAGCAGGCGTCCTTTCAGCTTCATCTTCCCAAGCTCAGGGAATGTGATGTGAAATGCTGAGTGGTATCACAACCTGACTGAGGTTTTTTGGCTTGATATTTGCAATTATCGCAACARCTGTCAGCATTTCTCACATGGGGACTGCTCTGCAGCACAATGAACGCAGTGGAAAGGCCTATAAGGATATTTCATTATTGCYCCAGATATAGCACGCAGCCCTCCTGGGGAAACAGGAAACGTATGGGAGAAACCTCTCAAACACTAGAGATGATCTTGTTTTTTCAGCTATGAGGACACCATGGATGCCAAAGGAATACAAGCGACATAACATTCATGGCTGACATGCTGTTAAAGATGAGTTTTGTGGCCTACAGATCATGCAGAATAGACCCAGGACAAACATGATGTCTCCTGCCACTTTTCTGCCRTGAGTTTTCCAGGTGTGCATCTCAGGATTTGTTTTGCCCGACAGAGCACATACCAGTTTAGTACGTGGATGGCAAAGGGCCGAGGGGCAGAGTTAAAACTCTGCCTCTACAATCCGTAATCTCAAGAGATACATTTGAAACAACTCAAAGACCTCCAAAAGCACCCAAGAACGTAGGAAATAAAAACTGTACAGCAGTAGTCATAAAAGACAGCATATGTGGTTTAACTGAATTTGTCTGGAGTCCAATTAAGCAATAAGACAYGATAGGGCGTGTTGTATTACTGGACCATTAATGCAAGTCTCTGGAGCATCGTAAGGCACAAGGCCAAAGAGAAGTGCATTAATGGCCCGGTAATACATGCTTCGTCATGTCCCATTGTTTTTAGGGTATGATAATGTTTGTCTTTTGAAAAGAAAGAACAAGAAAACATACTTGAAAAATTTGGAAGCCAAAATTAAGTTTTTGGGTGAGGGCTAAGCAGAAAGAAGAGCTGCACCCTACATTCGATAAATTCAAGGTGGGAGATGTGGGATGGAAGACTTCGCTGGCTGCCCGGAGCTTCTTGTTACATTTCAGACATCTCACTGATGAGTGGGTAGGGATCATTTCCTAACTTCTGACTGAGTCCACCTGGCTTTTGGATGAAACAATTTCCATTTTAGTTGGAAAATCAAAGGCAATTTATAGTGCTGAAATATTTTTCCAAAAAATAGGTAGAAATATGCTAAACAGCATTTTAAAAAATTAGGGTTTCTTAAATCACCACATCCAGATAACATACTAGTAAGTGTTTGCAAATTGCTGGCCAAGAAAAGGCATTGACTGCAATTTCTTGTATGGGATACTGGAAAGATTGTAGAGGACTACTGGAAACCTCACATTAGAGCAATAGCCAAATAATCTGGCTAGTGTGACATCAAAACCCAGGCAAATTAATGGACCAGCAAATGAGGGGTTCAATCAATACAGATTTAAATGATGATAAATAATTATGTCAATCAATATGGTTTCATGGAAAATACACCTTGTCAAATTCATTTAATCATGTTTTTGATGAAATTACTATATACGTTGATAAAAGTGGCTGCATTGACTTAATATATTTAGACTGAATGCACTTCAGCTTAGTACCACAAGAATATTCTGATTAAAAATTAGCATCATACAACATCAGTATTTCAAATACTAAATGGATTAAAAACTGACTATATGACAGAATTCAGGAAAACACTGTTAATGGGCATTTCTATCTGATTTAGAGGCCTACAGTGGGATCTCAAAGGTGATGAGTGCAATGATGTGATTCAATATTTTTATAAATAAGTTGGGGGAAATAATGGAAAATTTTTAGACAAGTAAACAAATACTGCTGAGGASAATTAATAAACAAACTAGAGAATAAAACAAACTAGAACACTTGGTTAAACTGAAATAAACTGAACATCATGTACTTTATAGTCAGAGACACCTAAAACTTCCAGAGAATGCCCTGAATGCCTTCACTCAATCTTCCAGGTATGCACAGAAATGTCTGAGTGCCAAACAAAAAGACAAAATAGAGGAGTACTTAAGGCCCCAAAGCAGTCAATTTTATCTTGCTTTTACCTAGAGTCTGTGTTTAACTTGAACTTCCTCCCTGTCTGCCCACTAAAGCTAGTTTCCTAAATTGTTCAAACATGTCCGATGATACTTGCAAACAGGAGAGGGTGTTTACACCCTTTACGTGCACCTTTCTACAGCAAAATGCGTCTTTTGCATGTACTGACTTTATATAAAACAAGTTCTATTTTTACAACTGATGTGGGCTGGTTTTGACCCATATTATTAGCCTCAGTTCTTCATTTTTTTCCAGTACTGGCCTCCCCTTACCTTCTTCACACAAAGACAGGGACTGAAACCAACAGAGAAAGTGAGATAAGTAGGTACTGTTGTGCTGAGGGTAAAAGGGTAAAATGTGACCAAAGCAAGGTCACCTCCTCCGCTGCAAAACCTTTAATTGACACTCCCCTTTTTTTTCTGTGAAAACCACAAATGGGTGACTTGTATGATATATCATCACGTGACGGTGTTTCAGCTAGTGTTAATGAAAAAGTCCTACACCCATCTTAGAGCAATGCTCTGGTTGGGGTAACGAGCTCACATCTAAGCCTGGGAAGGCAGCAGGGTTTGGAGTGACATGTTCAACACAACATAGAATAGATGAGCTCAAGTTCTATCAACTTCAAAACAATTAAATACTAAATCCTCAATATTTCCAGCCTTATGGAAAAAAGATTATTTTGAAGTCAGTCTCCAGTGTCTTCCGCTCCTAATCTAATCAATGTCGATACATTTTTGACTAAAGCTTGTCTCTGTATATCACCCATCATAACCTGAAGGCACAGAGGGATCAGTCGAGCTGCATCCCAGAGCCGAGCGTYCTGCAACACCAGGACCAAATGAGACCTGGATGGTGACTGTCACACGTATTTTGGAGTCTGATGCCAGCTGAGTTTTTTCAGCTGATCCTACCTCACGCAGGACATAAAGTGATTTTTCAAAGGCCCTTTGCTTTGGTATTGCTCTTGGTTTAAGAGGAGCACAACAGGTAGGTTCTGATTTCTAGAACAGAAGGTTTTTTCTTAGATTACTGACATCTAGCTGTAAGGAAATCAATAAAAAAACACTTCTTACAGTCACATTCAGAGAAACATTCTCACAAGATATATCTTTCTTTAATTTTGGCTGTTAAAAGCATTTCATCAGCAGCTTCCTTCTCTGTTTCCAGCAAGCCTTGGTTACTCTGGATTGCCGCCTTCTAAGATCCAATTACTGTCTCTCATTTTCACTACAAGGCTTCACTCTCTACAAATGAAATCTGGAGAATAGACTATGACTGAAAAGCAAACACTATTAACAAGAGAGAAATAATAAAAATCATCCTGTACATATTAGAAATGCCAACATAAAAATACTGAAGTGAGTTTTGGCATAGAAAATGAAAGATAATATGTACATTGGAAATGCAAATTACTTTCACCTGTAAAAGAGAGGGTCAGTGAAAAAAAGAAGGAAACTAGAATGTAAGAGAGTGGAGGTATTTCCCTGCAATGAGGTGCTTACCTGCCATCACATGTGTATGCAATACTCAACACAGCAGCACTGGCTTTCCACCAGCGCTGGTTGAGCTTTCTGCTTCTGGCTTTGGTATCGGTACCTGGAAAAATCCAAGGGCTATCTTCAAAGACCTCAACATTATTTTGAGAATTTGTCACTGAAATGAGGTTTTGCCTTTTCTATTCTCTCAAGGAACAAAACAGATGGAAGAACAGAAAAGAAATCTCAAATCTTCATCACGTACTTACAGTATTAAATAGATATATACATATGTGTATATATAGACACCCGTGCACATAAAAACATAGGCAACCTTACTAYGAGAATAACTACCTAAACCTGTTAGCATGCCCCCGCAGCCACATGTGCCTGTGAACATGCACACATTATATAACTTTGGTTATGTAGCTGAAATTACATGAAAATATTCAATTCAGAACTGTTTCCATGGGAATATCGGGGCTTCCACATCATTGTGAAGAAACATCTGTCCTGATTTGGGATTTAACCAATGTACTTTAGCTTTACTTGCTTAATGTTGGTTGAGATTTTACAGTCAAAAGCCCTCAGGCAAATTGAACTAGCCATGTACACCCTCAGGGAAATGAGATTTTAGTTACATGCCTGGTACCAACTGATGCCAACTAGAAGAACTTTATGATATTAATGAATGTCTATAATTAAAGAACTGTTAATTGAAGTGAGTCAACCAGTCTATTGGAAATCTCATACTATCTTTTTAACCTGGCTTTCTAATGTAATTGTGTTTCAAGATGCCTGAGAATCACTTAGTAAGTGCTTAGTGCATTTTGCAAGGATCGAGCAGGGTTCCAGCCATCCTGTTCATTGATTCTGATGGTAGAATAGCAGTTCAAATCCCAAGAAGAGTTGAGAAATTTCTCTCTTAAAAAACTCAGCTAAGCTTTTCACTTAAGTCCATATCCTAAAATCTGCRCATGATTATGTATTTGCAGGATAAGGAGTACTTGTATAGCACGCATTTTCTTCCATTTCCAGTTTTGAAGGGCTTTCTAAATGCAGATACTGTTTTAAATATCTCCTTAGGACATGAGATATCCATTATCTAATAACACAATCGCATTAAGGGCAAGTGCATGCTATGAACGTGTGAGCTGCTTGCATAAATTGCCATGATGCACTACCAGCTACATCCCATGCTCACAGCAYCAAAGGCCAGTCCTAAGGACGGTTAGCAGCACTGCCGGTTCTTGCTGTGAGCTGTGCACTTTTATGCTGTACCGAGAGCTCCCACTTGCTAGAATCAGGTGATYTTTTAATGTTAAAAGCTCTGATTCTAACTAGAAGAATATTTCTAGCTCATACAGTGGTAAAAAGGCTGAAAATAGCTCCCAAGAGCAACTTCAAAGTCATCAAAAACCTGAAATAAAATATGGAATACCCCATTCAAATTCAGTTCCTGATGTACAAAGTATAGGACTGGCTAGTACAGTTCGCTTACCGAAAGCCACAGGCTAATAAAAGTTAGACTCCACTGAAGTTTAGAAAAGGGTAGATCAGCTGCCTGACTACAAAGCCAAGTAAATTCGTAGCCCTACCAGTTTACTGCTCGAAAGTGAAAATGTTTGATGTTGCTTTATTTTTTTTGAGTAGGGAAATGTTGCCTGGTATTTTCAGCTTTATAAATACCTTATTGAAATGTGCGACTATATATGGCACCGTGTTAATACACACATAATAGCTAGGTGCCAGCCCACCCTATCACACTGCAGCTAAATAYGGACTCTCTTGGGAATTTCTGTTCTGTTTGGCTCACTGAACACACCTGAGATACTCTGACACCAGCAGAGAAAATTAACCATGGTGCTCCCAAGCTAATACCTGCTTGGGTAAACTCTGAGATCCTTATCTGAATTCAGGCTTTCAGGCTGAGGTCAGCTACAGAGCAGGGCTTGGCAAGGGAATATCAAGGTGCGTGTAAGACTGAAAGCATAATTTTGAGCTGCACTTTAAGCTTTCAGAATAAAGTGTGAAGAAGAATCTCTTCTGCCCATCTCTAATGATAATCAAGATAATGAATTCTGCAATAGCTGCGATTTTAACACTTAGTTAAGGCAATTCTCAAGTAACCTACATGAATTTAGCACACAAAAATAATTAAATATGCTATGGAACAGATGCTGCACAAACAACAGCAATCAAATGATTCACACTTAGCAGACCTTACCTAGCAGTTAGTTTACAGCAGTTCTGARTGACTGAAAGAGAAAAGCAGACATAATGTACATAATTTCAAACACAGCACACCTGACTCACACCATTTAGGAAAATTCAATAATTTTAATCCATTTTCATTTTGTTAGACCCTTTCATTCATGATAGTTTTTACTTTTATATATGTATATATGCAGACATATATACACACACCCCATACCCTTAGCAGTTTCATCAAAATCTGTTCCAGAAATTATTACTTTGTATTTCATCTCAGCAGCACACTGGTAAAAAAAAATATCCAAATGCAGAGAACTTGGAGTCAGGTTTTAACACGGCTTAGGTGCACTTGCATGTGGAAAAGGCACAACCATGTGCCCATTGAAAGCTCTCATGATTATTCATTCAGACTCATCAGCTGTAAGCCAAAAGAGCAATCTGGTGATTTTTATATATAATCGTGCAAACTGTTCATGGATCATGTGGCAAACGTATATATGTACAAATTGTTAGTATGCTTGTGGATTCTGGACACTGGCTTACTACCAAGGTATGTTATCAAGGTATGTTCATTTTACGTACTGGCTACCTTCCAGGTACTGCAGTGATAGGCAGTGAATAAGTATTTAGAATAATAATTAGCCAAAGTTTGAGGTATCTAACCCATTTTCTACTTCACCAAGGTAAGGACTGAGTTAGCTAGAAAGAAGCCAATAAACTGCCCTAATAATTAGGGGGAACTGTAAATAAAAGGAACAGAAAGCAAAAAGGACAACAAAAGGGAGCTGATTTACATGAAACTTTCAGATTGACTTAATGTGCACAGCTCCTGAGGAAGTTTCAGGGCCAAATTCAGCAGTGACACAAGTGACGGTGTAAGTTAGATATGTGTCAATCACAAAAAGAGTGTCAACCGGGAGAACTGGCAACATACTTTAGTAGCACTTTCATGGGGTGATTTGATGATGGATGGTTGTGTGATCTAAACTGTAATTTATGCACTGTGGCAACTGAAGTGGAGGTTGGCAGCGCAGAGAGTAGATGACAAGGGTGAAAAAATAAAACAGGCTTTCACCTTTAGTGACAATATCCCCATCCTTCCAAAAAACACACTGGGGCTATTCCAGCCTGCGTTTACCAGGGCTGAACATAACCACCATGGAGTCATTCACAAGTGCCAATTATAAATATTTTGCTGATTTACTAAATGATCTTTGACACTTACTTCTTTTTCCTGACTGATTTCACCTGAATTTGCTCAATTGAATGAAGGGCGGGGAAATTTAAATCTGAAATTCAAAAATTTAACTAAAATGTTATTATTCTCTCCTTTCCCATTTCATTGATTTCATGACTAACATGGTGTGTGACTACCTGCCCACCACTTTGAGGCCACCTCTTGAGGACATATTGAAGATCACATCAACACAGACGGCAGCAGCTCTTTTGTTCTACAAGGCTCTTGCTGTAAGAGGAATGACTCTGACACTGCCTTATGCCAACCTGTTTTAGTTGAGACAGGAAAAGATGAATAAGCCAGATCTGTCAGAACTGAAGAGACAGAGAGCCACCAGTAATTCTCACCATTAGTGATCCTTTGCAGAGTTGCCAAAATTCTCCAGTAAAGCTGCTTTTTGGGCAGAAAATTGAATTTTTCACATAAATGGATGTTTTTGTTAAAGGAATATCTATTTTTTCCCCCGGTTATTTAGAGTTTTCATTGAAACATTGTATACTTCAATTTCCAAGATTTTTGTTGCTCTTCTTTTTAAATCTCAGGCACAGTATCAATCAGAATCAAAGCAGTTTTGATGCAGAAATGCTGCTGTGATACCTGATTCCTGGTCAGACACTTCATGCCCTTATTGACCTGCATGGACTGACTTCCCTAACGAGATCAGGCTTTCCATGATGTGCTGCGGCCAGAGCCGTCCCCAGGCAGTTCTGCCATGCCTCCAGACAAAGAGAAGCTATGGTGTATCATGTGCTCTGCTCAGAAAGTCAAGATCTTRAAACAGATGAAGGACTGAGCGATAACCATAACACAAGACACTGGGGTATTTCTGGGGTTTGAAATTGCATGGTTTAGCATTTCACTGAAAAGTTTTCTTCAGCAAAAGCCCCTCCACTTTTTTAACCAGCCCTAAGTCTTCAGTTTTGACACTGATTTCCCTGCATTTTCTCCTCACCCATAGGCTGGAAAACCTGAGCAGGCATTTGGGAGGACGGAGCGATTGTGGCAGGGGATGGAGAATTTGCCTTTTGTTTTCAGTGGGCAAGAACAAAAGGAACAGTATTTTCTGCTTTGCACTGTGCATTTTAGCAGACTATGATGTGATAGGTGTGATAATGTTTTGGGTTTTCATTATTTCAGTGCTGCATTTTTAGTTTCTAGAAAAGGGTGCCTAGGATATCAGACTGAAGCTTTTTTGTGTTGTATTTAAATCCATAATAAATAAAATTTAAACATTAATGTTGCCGCTAAATTGAGCCTTAGCTTAGAAAATATGGTTCTTAAATCAGTCTTTTGCAATGCACAAGTGTASAAGAAACAGTTTGCTCTCACTACCACTCCTGTAAATTCAGATAAATCACAGATAAACTTAATGATAAACCACATAAAATCTGTGATTTAGAAATCAAGGTACAAATGTAGAGAATTTAATAAAATAAGAAAATAAAGAGTAAAAATTAATAAAATTAGCCAGGAGCAATCTGACAATGTACAGTAATAGAGGGTTTTTAAAACATTTTAAAAGCATTTTTTAAACATTTTTAACACTGTAATAACATAAGAGTTTCCTTATATAAATTATTAAAATTAAAATAAAAAATTGGGTATGCACATATATAAAATATCTTTCATCTGAAGAYGGAAGATGCTTGGCATGTTTTATGATCT
Source organism: Oceanodroma leucorhoa (assembly GCA_030449065.1). Classification (NCBI taxonomy): domain Eukaryota; kingdom Metazoa; phylum Chordata; class Aves; order Procellariiformes; genus Oceanodroma; species Oceanodroma leucorhoa. Next base: position 14,849,977 of record JASVER010000004.1, on the reverse strand, counting down.
GCTTACAGAGAACTAATCAGCAGCAACATCCAAGGTGAAGGTGGGTGATTATTAAGTGCCAGCAAGCAATGGCCTGCAAGACTTCAGAACGGCAAGCAAAGGCCTTAGCTGTCCTCACCGACCTTGGGCAACCAAGTGACAGCCCAAAAGCAATGCTGCATGAGCTTGCCAGACCAGAGACACTCACAGACTTTCTCAACGTCCGTACAGAAGATCCCGCTCTTTTCATTTGGAGTATTTAATATGCAAAATTCCTTCAAACCATCATTCTGAATTTTCATCTTTGACATACGTTCAGCAAATAGAAAAAATTAAAAAGTAATGAGGAGAGTTCCCAACTGCTTTGAGAAGATTCCACATATGTGCTAATTAGCGATTCTGTCTGAAAATATTCCCTGAAAGCTGTATGGGTAGTGCAGCCTGGGATAAATAATGCAAATGCCCCATGGCACTGTCACAAACACCACAATCAGTGCTGTTTGTGATTTCAGTGAGAGTCTCCAAGTTCTGCACCTGAGACTAAAATATTAATGAAGTAAAACTGTAGTAAACAAACCTCCAGTCCCATTCCCCCACCCACAGTCTGCACACACACGCTCACGCACCCCGCACCCACTGGCTTTCCTGGCACAGGATAAGAAGTATTTTAGGAAGATGAGAGTTGACTTGTGAATGTTTCCTTTGTACAAAAAACTACTCTTTCCCCCAGTTGCTACACCAAGCATCTCTTCATCACTGGACTAGTGCCTGCACAGATCTTTGATGTTAAAAAAGGAAGGAGTATTACTGCACATTGGTAATAATACCAGCAGGTTCTCTGCAACATCATCTCACCGACCACCATGGATGAAAAGAAAAGCAAACAAACCAGTGGTTTGCAGCCATTCCCCATTCCCCCACCATAGACGCATCAGGCTGCTGTATAGCCCGAGAGCTGGCAGAAAGTTGCTATTGTAGACAACAGGCAAAACCCAGACAAGCCAACRCGAAGGTCTGCTCTGCCTTGAGACCTGAGCCAGGGAGTGGACTAGCTCCCTGGGAGGTCCCCAACTTGGCTCCACGTGTCCATAATGCCACGGCATAGGTTCATGCTGCCCATAAAGGCTGTCTGGACTTGCGACAGGTGATGGCAGGGCCTGTCAAGGTACAGCTCTCTGGCCATCTAAGGGACAGTGAAGATATAAAGATATCTAGTAAAGATATAAAGATATCTCTGGCATGCTCTTGCCTTGGACAAGCAGGCAAGTTTTCAGGTCTGAGTTGTCCTTTAACATATACTTTCATTTACTACAAAACCCAAACCCATCCTGGAAAGTCTCCAGAAACATAAATCCCACTGACTTTCAGTGCAAATCAAAAAGGTGTCTAAGCAGTAGTATCTAGCTATGTAGCTGCATAGTGGGCTGCCACTGACTTCTGAGGAGGTTAAGTCTTTAATCTACTTAGACGCTTTGGAAAATATTGCYCAGTTAAGTGCCTAAGCCACTTCGGAAATAGGAGCTAAGATTTCAAAGTTGCAGAGAGGCTTTGAAGAACTTCATATGGCATTCTCCSAGCCACACAGATGCATCTCTGGAGTTAAATTTTGCTCTCCTACAAATACAGCTTCTCTGCTAACTGCATCACAGCTAGTTCAGACGTGTGGCCAGAGTGAAATGCAGAGCAGATTTCAGCCCCTAATGGCTGTTCACAAACTATTGTCCAAGTTACAAATACCCATTAACCTGTCCACTCATATTTTAGTCTACAGTCTCATACTGCAAATCATTCCTTCCTAGATTATAGGGACTGCACATTCTTGAAGCCTGTTTTATGAAATTACAGCCCTGCTGTTTTAGCCCGGTGTTACAATACCTGCCCACACTCCCTAGCACAATTCAACATCAGAAACTAGTCTATAAATGTCAGTCCATGAATGGAATCCAGTAAAGCCAGTGGAAAAAAATAACTCTTGCTAGTTTGATAAATGAGGGATAAATAACACCTTTAAGGGATTTTCTAGCTGTACAGAAATCTATTCAGAAGTTGAAGATTAGAGACAGAGTTCTCAGCTATCACAGACTACACCCAGAGTCAGTTTTCAGACCTTGTTTTGGCTGTGAGATATGTACGCTCTGGACTACAGAGCATCTGTGTGGGTTTGCCCATGTATACCCGAAATCCTTCCCCACCGCCTGTCCTCGAGTGGTGGCTGTCCAGCTGGAGCTTGAGGATCCTGGGACGCTCACCAGAGTGAAAAAAACATCATATTTCCTTGATAACTGCTACTTTACTCCATAAATCAGGAAGCAGCACCCAAGGTTAGTGCCAGAAGCATTGCCTCTCTTCCAGTACCTCTTTTAGGAACACTTGAATTCCCCTCAGAAAAACAAAGTGTGGCCTAGACCAGCCCACCACAATGACAAATGAAATTTTACAGTGGCTTGAGATGCGCTAATGAAGCCTGCGTTTGGCAGGCTGTTATCACCTGCCATCAGCCTTCCTACCGCTGCCTCGGTGCCCGCTTTTCCCCGTCTCTCAAGCACCTCCTGGATGCCTCCCAGCCCAAATCATGACTGCAAAATATCCCTGTTGTATAGCTGGCTTCTTAACCTCATTTAAATTCTTCCTTCAAGCTACCTCCACCATGATGCCCTCAAATTACCACCATCTTTTAATGAGAAGGATGCTATGCATACCCATTTTATCGTTATTGTATTCTCTCAGCCCAGCTGCCTTCCACCCGGTAGCTCCTGCCTGTTATGCAGATTGCAAACTCTCTGGGGTGCCAACTGCTCTGTTCCTTGCATGTCTTCACAGTGTGTACCATGAAGGAGCCCTGATCCTGGATTGGGGTCCCATAACACAAACAACTAGATAAAAGAATAATTTGTTAGCCTGGATTGCAAATCTTCTTCTGCAAGAAAAAATAAAGCAATTTCCCCAGGCTGTCAGAGGCACTTTCATGTGTCAGTATTGTAGCTCTCTTCTGGCAATGACAATGGTGCATCCAATTTCCAGGCACAAGAGGGAACGTTTGCTGCTCTGATGTGAGCTCTGCGTGTTGCTGCTCTACATCTATCCGTGCCTTGGAGAACCGAACGGCTTGTAGGGAAGGGACGTGCTATTGGGAAGGCAGCTTTCTGTGGGATGTTATTTTTAGCGTGGGGTGAACTGGGGGGGTGGCCTTTGATGGGATTTTTCCCGTGTATGATCCTTTTCCTTTCAAGGAATGTGATATTTGGCTTGTGTCTTGATTTTGTACTTCATAATCATGAAGGGAGATGCTGTGCAAAGTTTGTTTGCCCAGATTTATTATTAATTATAAATCTTCACTCCGGGTTACATACACTGAAGTGAAATCACCACTGCAGGTTTGGATGTGAAGCAGGCAATTTATATCTACATTCAAAATTCGTACAAAGAACATTATATTATCAGTAGGTATGTGATCTGCCTTCCACCTGTCTAGAGCAGTCTCAAAAATATTCAACTGCTGTACCTTTTTTTCAGCTCACTCCTTGGGTAATTGAATCCAACAACTAGCAGCCAGGTACTAAAGTTTTTGTCCCATAAGAATTTCACTTCTTGGTACAAAAAAGGTCAGCTCAGTCAGTAAGAAGCATTGATCTATACTGTCAGCACCTCGCATCAGTGGTTTCAAATACTCCAGGGTCTGACCATAAATACATTTTCAAACAGGATGTAACCAATGGCATCTCCTTCTTCTGCAGAAAAGTATAACAGTTTCCACTCAGCAAACACAGCACAAAGATGTACTTATSTATTGCGAGGCAAGTTATACCTACACAATGTTTTACAAATAATTCATACTTCATTTAAGGTTCCACTTGTGTTAACCTGACATGCTATGTACTTAACTTTATCATTTTTAATTGAAAATATGAAGCCCAATCATCAGCATCTTCAAAATAAAATCCTGATTTTCTCTCTCGCATGTTTTCTAAGTGTCCTTTCCCTCTTCTGACCAGTACATAACTGTTACACTAGCTATCCAAACCGCTAAATAAGTATTGCTGTTTTGCCTTCTATGTTAAGATACTTCAAATAAAAAAAGGACTGACATTTTCTTAATGTTTAAAAACATGTCATTATCCTGAACGTATCCCAGCAATCTAGCTAAATTTCTCAGTAAAACAATAGTTAAACAAGTAATTGATTTAGCTTTGCAAAGGAAAAAATACTGCATTGTCTACAGGGAAAAAAAAAATAAAAGGAAAATGGAAGTAGTTCAGACTCCATCATCTCAAATATCCTTTCATTGATACCCCCAAGACTCTGCACGACTGACACCTGTCAGGCAGGTGATTCCACCTGCCTTAATATTTTGTCCCAACTTTACGCATAAAAACTTTCCCTGTCAGGACTGTACTGAAATCAATAACTGTTGCCCATCAAATCAAATCTTTAGTTCATTTTCCACCTATTAACCAGGATGTGGTGATTAAATTGCTTATTTTAAAAACGAATTTGTTAGGGATATTCAAGTCTTTGTTATTGTATAATCCATCAACTGTGCCCATACTATTTCCTTAGTCTCTAATTTCAGCGATAACATAAATAATGGCTTCTGTGGATTTCTGTATATGTCCTCTTTTTTATACGAAGGGACCCACAGGTTACATTACAGTATTTCTAGTCTGTAAGTCTTGCTTGAACAAAATTGTATTTTATTATTCCCCACAATGCTTTAACTGTGTGCTCCAGTTTCAAGTGCTAGTGCTCCGCTCCATTGGTTCTTCCCTAGTTACTGGTACCTTAATGATCATTGGACCTTTTAAACCGATGACTACCATACAGGAATTAGACCGCACATTTCTTGATTCAATTTAAATTTTCAATTTTTGAATTTTCAATTCAATTTAAAAGAATGGGAAATGGATCAGTCACTGATTTAAAACCTACCAAATATTTAGGACACATCTGCATGCCATGCTCAAGGCAGGCTGGACAATCCGTTGCAAAAGGAGGTGTAGCTGCCTAAAAACTGTCGCAGCTCATTTTGTTCTGGCTTCACCCCGCTTCACACATCTGCATACTGCAGATACCGTAGTCTTCAGTTCCTCCCAGTTTGAGTGAATCCTCACTGATGGTTCATTAGATCAATTTTGTATCCCAAATATTGCAGAGGCACTGCAGACCTCCCTCCTCCATTTGCCCAGAACTCTCACTGGTTTACGTTTGTTTGAAAATTAGGCTAAAATTCAAAGAGAACAATCTGTGCTGGACATGCTGCAGAGCGTGGTACCCTGACCTCCGCAATGTCAAAAGAGGGCAGAAGGTGAAACTGAATGGCCCAGGTRCTGCCCTGGCTCCCCACGTCTTCTGCTCGTCACCTTGACGGCGATGTGGTGCGTGAGTGAGGACCTCTCACGTAACCTCTCGGACCGGCCTTGTGTCCCCAGCAGCAGTGGGAAGCCGGGAACAGACCTGTTTATTGCCTAGAGGGGTGCCAGGGCTGCTTTCGGTGCTCCCGGCTCCTCGACCGGCAGGAAGGCGCTCTGTAAGGGCTCCGTCCTCCCTCCTGTGCCACCTCAGCTGCAACATCCCCACACCCAGGATAATGCTGTTTGACAGCCCCCATCCCCTTGCTCAGCCTCCCCCTCACTGCTGGCTCCAGCCAAGGAAATGAACGAATGAACCGGTCAGGGAGCACCGCAGGAACAACAAGCTCCCCAGGGGAGTGCCCAGAGTTTGTGGGGAGCCTTTGGCCAGGTAGAAAAAAAAACAGAGGGAGAGACTATTTCTCASGGCTGCAATTACTCATGGGAGGTGCTGAAATGAGATGATGAATGTTAATGCTTGGACTAGCTGGGAAATGGCAACCTCTCGGTGTAAATGTGAGTCTATTAAAGAGGGAAGTCACCCTTCAGGGACTGCGGCAGGGGAGGCGGGGGAGAAGAAAGGGAGCTGAACTTTCAAAGTGGGAGGTTGAGCTGTGGCCTGTATTTTCTTCTCTACCCACACTGCAGTGCTTATTTGCTGCTGGGGCTTATTAATTTTTCACTTATGCCACGCTAAAAATAGTTAATTATTGAAAATGCATATCCGTCTGATGGTGAAAGGCTGTCTCTTCCAAACAGGTGACTGGTTCAGATAACCCCAGAAGGCACTTCTGGGTCTTCTAGACCCTTGATCAAAATTTCTTTTTTAATTTGAAAAGAACAGAGGTGATTAAAACTGAAAATGATGGTGAGTCTAATGAAAGCTTCCTCCCTCCTTCCCCAACAGCTGGGGTAATGGGCTGAGGTTTCTTTCTTTTCTATTTTCTTCCTTTCTTTCTTTCTTTCTTCCTTCCTCTTTCTTTCTTCCTTTCTT